>OV277699.1:18275000-18935000 GCA_922987775.1 Agonopterix subpropinquella
ACCTCTATTTTATAACTCGAGAAATAGGTAATGGATAGAAAAATCTGATAATTTTGATATAAGCTTTGGTTCACATAATCTCCAAATGGTTTTCTAATTTTGGTACCTTTCTGAAAATGATATGTTGTCAGGAATTTCTTCTACAGCGTATGCAGGTTTCCTCGCGATGTTTTCCTTCACCGTTTACTTACTTTATTTAGTACTTATCTTTATTTAACTCAACTTTGAAACACAGCAAAAATATACCACTTTTGTTCGTAAGATTGGTGTTGTTTGGCGTAACAAAGTGTCGTGCAAGTGAACAAAAGTGCGATTTTTGAAAATCATACGAGCGACTTGGCATTAGAAAGTGTCAAAATTACTATGGAGATTATGCATCTTTCTATTGCCAAGTCGCTCGTATGATTTTCAAAAATCGCACTTCAATATAATATACTAGTCGTTTTTTTCGAGTTGGCCGCTCCCTCCCTTCCCGCTTCCCCGCACCGCACCCCTAAGAGACCCTATTAACGCAATTTTATAACCTTTAGCAATGCAATCACGTACGGACGGTACATCCGTCCCGGTCACTAATATCGCTTTTAATTTTAAATTTTTATTTGCTTGTTATATTATTTTTTGTCGACGGGACCAGTTAATGTGTCTGTGACGAAATTTTGTAACGGTCATCGACGGCCAACTCCAAGCAAACGGGTAGTACAAAGAGTAATATAAGTATATTAGAAAAGAGAGCCCACTCGTGGCAACATTATGCATCCACCTTATGTCAAATTGAAGGCTAGCTAGCGCCATCTGTGTTTCTCTGAAAATAATTCTACCTATACTATACATACCTACTTATATATATACTTATATACTCATACCGTTGTTTGAATGCTAGTTTTCGTTCAATCCCGCACCGATCGAGTGAAATTCCAGTATCCTTACTATTCTTGTAATCTGTACATTGGTAAGAGAACAACTGAAACTCCAGAACATCACTAAATCGGCACAAAATTGGAAAAAAACTACAAACAACACGCACATTACACAAGGTAGGTCGCCATTTTGTAAATGGTCAATTTGACATTAACATAGACAATATAATCTTTTTTTTTCATAGTAAAAGATATATTTAACAGATGGCAGCACATTCTATGCAAACGGAATCGGAAAACCCACCAAAAGGCAAATGTCCTCCGCCTGGGGTAGTACCACAGAGAAGTCACACGCTCCCCCTATAGACGGAGATCCGACCGTAAAATTATGCACCTATTCCTTAGGCGAACGAAATGTAATTCTAGTGTATGTTTATACAGGGGTTAATTCAACGCCGCCAAGTTGCCTAAAAAAATCTTGCCGCAAGTGCCTTTTCCATTATAATTTTTGGTATAACTTTTTCCACGTGTTTGTTAGGGAAGTGAATGAGGTGCCATCAGAAGGAGACTGGTCTAAAGTACTCTAAAAACTAGGGTCGCCACCTCTCAATCTGCCGCAAGACTAGGGTTGCCAGATTCAAAAATGTCATATTTGGACCTGGCAACCCTATAGTTGCGGCAGATTGAGAGGTGGCAACCCTAGTTTTTAAAGTACTTTAGACCAGTCTCCTTCTGATGGCACCTCATTCACTTCCCTAAAAAACACGTGGAAAAAGTTATACCAAAAATTATAATGGAAAAGGCACTTGCGGCAAGATTTTTTTAGGCAACTTGGTGGCGTTGAATTAACCCCTGTATAAACATACACTAGAATTACATTTCGTTCGCCTAAGGAATAGGTGCATAATTTTACGGTCGGATCTCGGACTACTAAGTTCAGTGAAATATGATGGTGTATGGGTCGAAAACAGGAAAAGCGTTCCGTCATTTTTAGCGCTGCAAAGCGGTCGGTTCACCTCTTTCCTGTAGACCTGCGATTCCTGCTACTTTCGATTGTCTCCAAAAACTTCAAAGAAGCGTCAAAACGTCGAACACCAACGTTTCGAGGCTTAAAATTCTTCTTCATCTATCATCCACCATCAAAATTAAGAATATAAAGAACATAAAGAAGAAATTAACGTCGTAGATATAGCTTTAAAGGATGTAGTATCCAGAGCCATTAAACCCATTAAAAAAAAATCAACGTCAAACCACACGTCAAACAAATGTCAAAATCGTCAAATATAAATTTCCCGAATTCCGAGATATTTTGCGCATAAAAATTAATATAAAAATATGAATTCATAGTATCATCTAAGAAATTGTTTTTAACACCATGGCTCTCACCTGTAGAGCGTTGTACAGAAATTGTAACTTCATACGCAACATAACCAAACCGGTAAAATGGACTGTGGATATAAATTATTCGGCCAGAGTGCTAGCTAGTGGAATTTGTTACCAGAGAAAGTTGAACAGTCCGTTCCACGATGTGAAACTGCTGGGTGTTGCCGATTATAGAACATTTTCTACACAAGACTACCCGAAGTCTTCAGACCCGAAGGCGCCAGAACCCCCTAAATTAGGACTTATACAAAGGTTTAAACAAATGTATAGAGATTACTGGTACGTCTTGCTTCCTGTACACATGGCTACGTCAGTTGTTTGGTACGGTAGCGCCTACTACATTGTTAGAAGGTGAGTGATGCTATAATACCTGCTTTTTATTACTTATTAGTGCTGAGAATTGTGATAATTGATATCCATTCTATGTAAATTATAATGTATAACTTGCTTTTGACCGCGACTTAGTTTACATGTTTTCTTTTTTACTTCAACCATGTTTTTCGAAAATAACACCTATGATGTACTAACTACGGACGTAGAGTCCACGCCCAAGTGTCCAAACCAAAAGAGTAACAATTACGTGCCAGTTTTCGTCTGATCAACCGATTACACACACATCTACTATAATGCTGACTACGCAAGCAAAATGAATAAAGTATTTTAACAATTTCAATGTTTTTTGTTGGTTTAGTAATAACTAAATTATACTAATGTTTACATTGGTTAGTTGGGACATTTTTTTTTGAGAATTTTGTATTAGATCATGTATCCATTAGTTGATAAGTCAATGCCCAAAAGTGGTACAACTTTAGGGGTTGATTTTCGAAAAATAGAACAGCTTAGATAATAATATTGTCGTTGCGCGACCAAAACCTGCTAAGTAACAAAATTAAAATTTTACAGGAGCAAAAAAAAACGTATAATGACTTTTTAGGCTTGCGTGGCGCTTTAGGCGCGCAGACGTATCCACATAGCAGATATTGTTGGACTGCCAGATATTGATGGCAGGTTTTGAAAATATGCCATTAGTCGCATTGTAGCTCCTTGATACATGACAGATTTTGTCAGGAGACGCATAGCAGTTTTTTCCACCTCTTGGCGTTATAAAAGGGGTTTCAGCAAAAATGTTAATAGCTGGTTTTGGTCGCGCAACGACAATATGTTGGATAGTACATAATTCTGATAAATACACGGCGAGAAAGCTAAATAGGAATTGGAAAATCTTTTTGTCCTTATATGAAATGAAGTATATTAATACAGTTTTTGAGAGTTACGCGGTTATTATTTAATCTAGAATTAAACATTTTAACGGGTTCTTACCTCACTCTGAACTCACAAACACCATAACGCAGTAAGAACCCGTTAAAATGTTTAATTCTAGATTTTGAATCTTGTAAAGTTATAAGAATATATTCAGTAACTGTAACATTTCTATTGCAGTGGTGTTGACGTTATAGCTATGCTGCAGTCTTTAGGTATCAGTGAAAGCTTATTATCACCTCTGAGAGAGTCTGGGGCAGGATATTTTGCGCTTGCATTTGCTCTCTACAAAATTGCAACTCCTTTGCGTTATACTGTGACACTAGGTAAGAACTATTGATTTATTATACAGTTTACTTTTTTTTGTAATGAGCGTTTTTCTTTTGGTTTTCTAGTGGATCGATAGATGGCATTACGGTCTGTGCAAATAAAGGTCAAAATTTCAAAAAGTGTTTCTTTAAAATAATAAAGAAGGAGAAGATGATCAAAAAGATGCCAACGCATCTTTTGATTGAATATTTCATTATTTACGAATCATTTTAATCGAAAATATGAAACTTTTTACGTCTGACATGGTTGTATTTGTATGGGCTCGATCCCTTGGCCTTTAAAAAAAGTCAGGCACAGTCTTGACATGAATTTGACAGGATCTCGCCTACGTCTCTATGGAGCAATAAGCATGTAATCTGTCGAGTTTTTTAGGAACTAAAATTAAAAAAGAAAAGAAAAACGCTCATTAACATGTATTCTGGGTGAATATTCAAAGCGTTTGAACACCGTCATTCCCCTTTCAACAATTTTCCATCTTGTTTAACCTTGTGGGCCTCACTTAAACACCAGTTTAAGTACCAGTATAACTGCCTACGGCAGTACCAAACTGGAATGTCTAAGTACCACAGCCAACATCCTAAATCACGAGCCGACATCCTAAATTGAGGCACAGAACACAGAAGACACACACACGTGCACAGAAGTACATGAAACTATGATTTATTTCTCTTTGGAATATTCTATGACATAAGACCTTATAAAATTCCCTTTCCAACGATATATGAACCAATCAGAGCGAGCCATAGTGAAAGCGAGCCAATAGCGAAGGACAATAAGTCGCAGCGGGGGGCCCATTTTGCCCCGGTGCTCGGCTGTGATGCTTTGTATTGACGTGATGCCCACCAGGGTAAACGAAAAGGTAGATATATAATTTCTTTGTGCTTTTATAGAGCACCTGGACCTTTATTACATCACCGCTATGAAATGTTATACATATTTGTTTAAACAAGACAAATCTTTTAGAGGGAAATGACGATGTTCCAATGCTCTGAATATTCACCCACCTTTTAAAACAGATGATAAAGTGAAAAGCTGTCTACACACTTTACCAATTGGCTTAGCATGGGCTAGTTATAGTTTAGTATGGAAATATTAGAAAAGGGCTTTGGTGTGTAGACACCCTTAATAATCAACTTCTTACTAATAATACTAAATCTTTATTGGAACTATAACAGGATTTATATTTGAAAAGGCAATAAGTACACAAACACAGAAAGAAAAGTATTAGGTACCTAATTACCATGAAATTCTATTTCAGGTGGCACCACCTATGCAATTAAAAAGTTACAAGCATTAGGTTGGCTCAAACCCGTGCCTTCGAAGGAACGTCTCAAAGAGATGTATCAGGAGAAACGTGATAACCTGCAGGACAGATACAATGTAAGCAAGACTCATTACCAGACCCAAATGAAGCAGAAACGCTCTCACGTTATGGACGAAATGAAAAGATATAAAGCTGAAGTACGCAATTTGAAAAATAAAGTGAAGAAAATGTAAATATTTATTTAACAAATGAACTTACCTTTTCCTATAGGAACAAGTGTTAAGAATCTGAGTGCTCATGATTAATTTCAAACAATCAAACGGCTTTCCCACTAAGTATTATGTCAATCTAATATCACACTACAACATGTTAATGAATTAACGATAAACTAGAAAGTAGTTTGTTTAGAATTGAGAGCAGAATCGAATTATCATGCTTTCAACATAGGTTTTTTTTTTCAAAATATTATTTGTTTGTAAAATTTACTACACTCGATTTCAACACACCACACGGGCACACTCACCTCACCCTTACTACCAACACAAGATTCTTAAAATGTATCCACAAGCGTGTTAGCGCTTTCATTCATTGCTGAAATGATAACAAATCATTTTTGCCAAACATGCGAATAACTTTTAATTTTAACTATCTAAATAATGGAATTATTGTTTCAATCTAATTATTTTCTCATAAATCAGTTTGGGTGTATGAGGTTTTGTGCTTATTCATTAACACGTTGTATATCTACATTATGTATCATTGTCTTCCTTTAATTATGTCCCCAATGCAGGGACAATAATTTATCATGGATTATAAATTTATTCTAAAAACAGGGTTAAATGAGAATTTTCAACAATTATTTAACTAGTAAACAAGTTATTTCAGATTTGTGAAAAAAAGTCAGGAGAGGTGTTATGTTGTGTAGTTGACAAGTTTAAAATTTTAAAAGAAATATTTGTAAATTTCGAATTATTTATTGTTTATAATTAATATTTTAATATAAAAGTATTCCCTACCAAATCATTTTTATAAACTTCCTAAGTATAAAATAATCACATTTGAATCATCAAAATGTACAGATATAAAAACAACGTAAAAGCTAACTACATTAAGTACAGAACAGGACAGCACACAACTGGAATGTCTGTTATCGCGCCATTCATACAATATCTTTGTGACCCCAGCCCAGCCTCAAACATTAACTAACAAACTTTGTTCGTTCAATAATAATTTACATTATACAAATCAAGTGTCTTCGAGTCCACATTTATAATTAGTAAATGCACATAATATTTTCTGAGACAATGTCAACATTATTGGTAAACTGTAGGTACAATACCATACCTACTCATAATGTCACATTGTATGAAATCAGTTTAATAAGATGGTCAAACTTTTTAAGGCGCTAACAACAGCAGTGAGAATAGCGCCAGTATTAATTTTCATTAATTTCTTAAGGTTTATAAAGTTTTTGAGGCGTGATATGTCACGCATAATATGAATTTTGTAAATTAATCAAATGAAATAAATGAAAATACGTTGTGGCATAATTTTACTGATGCCAGCACCTTAATGCTTAGATTTTTGTTTTACAATATACCAACTTACACTTAAGACAACAAATAATCTTATAATCAATTCCCGCATTACTTCTATTGTACCTATTTCCATCACATAACAGCAATTATTAATTGTCACTTAATTATTATGTTTGAATATGGCAATTTCTATACTATTCTTTAAGTTATCAATTGATCATAATTAAATAACTTAGGGTTTTTAATCTTTAGTGGAAATCAAAACTATTGTATGACCATAATCACTCGACAGTTTATTTCCGAGATCATTAATTTGTTAGATAATGAAAACTAGGCCTGAATGAGAAAAAACACTACTACTTTAGAACAATATTACAACATAGCTTATCTCGCTTATAAAACATATCAGGCAAGGCGATGTTAAGGGGTATGATGCAATCACCATAAAACATTTTAAAAATGAACAGTTCAAACCCTTAAAATTAGATCAAAATATTGTTATAATTTCAACAATTTTGTAATTTTACTTCCCAAGAACTTTAAAAGCGTGCACCCATTTAATGTCAACTATAAACCTATCAATATCACAAATAACAGTAGGTATATTATACGCAAATCCATTGTTGGCTCACACATCCAAAACTACAGTCATTGATTGATATCATACTAGTTGCTCTTATATTATTTTATAATACACTTAGCACTACATCTACAGCACAACTATGCAGATTTGATGACATTACCTAATACTTATACTATTCCCACCTTAGAAAGCTATTGTATATAGTTCTACCGATTATTCATATAAATAAATACGTTTTTTAACATCCAGTAACAGTAAAAAAAAAACAGGATCCATTAGGAAATTCAGCCACATTCTATACAAAGACTGGATTCAAACATGCAGCCAAGAAATAAACTATTGACACGACTCGCGAAGAAACACGCCGAATAAGGTTGTTTTAATTGTTAACTACAAATGCGTCTTGTGTTGTTAAGGAAATTTATTTTTGAACAACTTTCATATTGAGTAACAACTTTCAAAATTTTTACTCAATCTCAAGTCACAAATGCTGATCAATTCTGAACACCCACCTTCGTGCAAGCAGCCACTGAGAAGTTCAAAGTGACTATCGGTAACTTAAGTACCGATATGAAACAGGAACGTTTAACCCATGTACTGGTAAGAGGCGGGCGAGAGGTGAGGGGCGGGCGGTAGACCCGGGCCCGTCGCAGCGCCTATGGTGGAGAGGTGGCACGCTCGACACATTAGTTTGCCTGCAAAAATAAACAAAAATTTATGTATTGTATGGTACACACGGCGACACATCAAGCTATACAAAACCAAAATAAGCTGGCTGCGCGTAGGTCGCGTAACGTATAACGATATGATTTATCAGCATTTAAACAACCGACAAATTATGTTCTAATAAAAATCGATAATATTTCTTTAGAGAATGCTTCGTATCTGCTACTAATACTGAAACCATGGAGATTCTTGTTATCAAAGAAAGGGAAAGTCTTGTTATAGGGTGTTTAACCTTTAAACCACATACTCTACCCATCAAACTGAACAACTTGGACTATGGGCACAATCCTGTCAGAGCAACATTTTTGTAGAGCTGATATTCCATGATCAGCTGTTCCATACTAAACTGCAATACCTACAAGAATAAAATAAATGTATGAGACAGTTGACTTTATTTTTGTTCCGACAGGTTTGCTCCCATAGTAAAAGTGGTTCAGTTTGATGGGTAGAGTATGTAGTTTAAATGTTAATGATACTTTTCCTTATGTTTTCCTTACACCATGTTTACTCATTTATATATGCTCTAATACTGAACCCTACTGGAGATTCTTGGTTATCGTAAGACCCTACTTTACTTGTACAAATAATTTATCTATTATTATCTTGAAAACGTGTTGCGAGCGGTTAAATGGACAGTGGGCACAATGCTTGTCTCACAATATTGAAACATTGATTTCCTCACAATGTTTTTGTTCGCTGAAAATACAAAATAACCAATTTTTTGCATCAAGGATATAGAATGATAAATAGTGGGCTAAGCTACAGGCAGCTTTTAGCAGCAGATCTAGATCTTTCAGAAGAGAATGGTGAATGACCTGCTAGAGGATAGCAGCGCTTGTCGGGCTCGTCGGTGAGCTGCATGCCGCAGACGCAGCACATGTAGCAGTCCACGTGGAAGTCCCGGTCCATCGACACCACACGCACCGTCTCGTCCGTGCCTTCTACTGGGGTTATACCTGCAATAATACATTAGGTTAACTTATAACAATGGTTTTTCGACTCGTTTGGTCCGCCACATACATACGGAATTCCGAATCAGGATTGTGATTTTGTATATTATTTAACAGCTGCGCAATTCTACAAACGCAATCATGGAGAAAATCGTAAAAATATAAAATAAAAAATATAAATTTACTTTGTTTCAAACTATTCTATATTATTGTATAAAATCTTAAGATGCAAAATGTCGTTGTAATTTTAGTATGGTTATGGAAAGGCGGAGCCACCCCACGCAAGCATTATCATGTTAATTTTTGTGAACGAAATAAAAATTATTTTATTTTTAGTTATCGTAATCCTGATTCGGAATTCCGTATGTGGCGGGCCTTAAGTGTATGTCGCCGAAAGGGACAGCATATAAATTCGCTGGCTTGGTTGTCAAAATTCGTCCAATCTATCTTTTTGTATGCCCCGTTATCTAAGCTATGTCAGGATAAACTGTTTTATAATGACTCGGAACCATGCGGGGGACGGGGCACCGGCAAAGTTGGTACGCGCAGGTAAGTCGGTAATTTGAAAATACCATACAAAACAAACACATATAAGGTGCTATTTCTTCTAAAACCATAGTAAGGTCACACTGACCTTTGCCGCAGCTGGCGCACTTGGGCGCGAACATGCGATGGTAGTCGTTGACGCAGTAGATCTTGTTGTCCACGTCCACGGTGAATGGCACGCCGTCGAGGCACTCGTTGCACACGCAGCACCGGAAACAGCCCGGGTGGTATGACTTGCCCATCGCTTGCAAAATCTGACAATGACAAGTTATAAATAAATTGGTAAGTAACACAATATAAGCGTGAAAGTTTGTAACGATGTTTGTAAGCTAAGCATGTATGTTTGTGATGACATAAAGACTTGGATTAAATTTGACTAATATAATATTGTTCTGGATACTTTTTTAATGTCCACATAGGAGGTAATATTTTATTTAACAATATAATACAGAAACTATAGAAAAACAAATTTCAAATACAAACCTGATTACTCGAATAACCCGCACCGGGTAGTGTTTGTACCGAACGTACCCATTACGCTGGCGGCATTGCCACGTTGGATGGCTAACGAGATGCGTTGGGTAAGAAACGCCCCAGAGGGGGGTCATTGCCCCTCTCCCGTATCCACATAGGATACTTTTTTAATGTCCACATAGACAATCGAGGGCAACAACTAGTAAAATATAAGGCACACAGAGATAGTTCATATCACAGCCCGGACATAGCATACAAAAAAATGAATTTGACAAGAAGACATCAGCACATGTGAAACCAAAGAAATTGAACCTTATGTCTTCTTCTTAGGTAATGAGTAACCAGTGCAAAGTAACCAGAGGGCGATAGAGGGAGTGAGGTAAAAAGTTGGTGGGAGGAAGGGAGTACTATCGGTTTAAAATAACAATGTGCATGACCTTGAAGGGCCGTTCGATAACTTCACTCAGTTGTAAAGGAATATAGACTCTATGTAAAGGAAATAATCATTTGAATGACTCGAGTGAAGTACGTGCGATTGAGTGACGTCACATTTGCAGGCGAGGTCATGCACATTGTTATTTTAAACTGATAGTATCCGTACTGTATCTAGTAATAGATACTCTTTCTTATACTGTGGTTCATATGTAACATACATCCATAAACTAAGGACCACAATCCGAATAGAGGTGGCCAGAAAATTTGCAAACAATCTTTTTAAGTGTTTCGCTGGAACCATATGGCCGGTCCTTACATAAATATGACTTTTATAATAACGAAAAACGATGATATTATTTCGAACTATATTCTTAAGAGGGTGCCGATCCCCCAATGCTCCCCTTAAATTCTAAAGTAAATTGATTATTAGATGGCAGCACTGGATGGTTGATACTCTCATAAGAGCAATTTGTACTAACAGTGCATCTAAACTAAACAAATGCAACTTTTTATCGCATATTCTGAGACTCTAAAGTGAAAGTGACATACTCTGTTGGTTCACAAGAATCAATAATCACTTTTTGTTGTTCCAAATAATAAAAACATTACTTTCTCAACTTTCTATAACAATATACTGTTTCTATAATGTATGACAGGTTTTTTTACTTACCATCTCCATAATCAAGTGGCCACATATTGCGCATTTTTCTGCAGTCTGTTGGAATCCCGAGTACTGTAAAATTAAAGAATTTGTTAATTATTAGCTGATTCACAAACTACATCGGAGAGTTCTAGAACATACAATTTGTTTTATTCCTCTGACCTCTTTGAGCCATACATAAAATACTAGAAACAAGTTTATAGGTATTATAATATTACCCAGTTTACCCGTGACTTCGTCCACACAAATTATGAACCAGATTTTAAGTCAAATCATAAACTTATCAAATAAAACAAGTTTCAAAAAAATCGGTTCAGTAGTTTTTTGTGATGGTCGAACAAACAAACAGACAGACAAAAATTATAAATAAAAAAGGTTGATTTGGAGTCAGGGATACCTAAAAAGCCATATCGTAACTTTTTCCTGTAAATATCTTGAGTACAGAGGTACAGAAACACATCTGTTACAGTTTAATAATACTTTAGATTAGATTATAAACGATGTTGGATTTTGAAATGAGATACATGAAAAAGTTGACATAAATCAATAACAATCAAACATCAGAAGTTCATGAATATTTGGAAATGCCGACTATAAAGCAAGAAATATCAAATATTTCAAAACGATATCAGAATAGACTAGCCAATCATGTTAATGAGCTAGCAGTTGCGCTAACAGACCACAGTAATGACGTAAAAAGGCTAAAGCGACTCAACATACACGATCTAGACATTCCTAGAAGGCAACAATAAAGGAATACCCTCCACTGGGAGCTGGTTCATTCCACAAATAAACATCCTCATCCTAATGATCTGCTTATAGTGTCAGCACTGATTGCAGATACTTAATAAATAACAAAAAAAAAAAAAAAAAAACAATAACGGGGAAATCGCGCAGGGTGTGAATGCGAAAGAAAAAAAGATAAATAAATAGATAAAAGATAGAAATACGAAGATAATGTACCTACATTATACTAGAATGAGATAAATAGACTCTCTTTATAGTGCTGTAAAATTGCACCTTGCTTACATTTGTGTATTTTATTGTCTAGGTATATTATGAATGCTAGGAAAACAAAATAAAATAAAATTGGTATTTACATTGTTACTAACCAAGTAATCCTCCTCACAGTAGACCTTCCCGTGCACATTGTAGAATGCCTTGCCGCGCAGCGCTCTGCCGCAGGAGCAGCAAATGAAACAGTTGGTGTGGTAAAGGTTGCCCATCGCCTGGCACGCCTGCCCTGCCCCTGTGACACCAGCCCCGCACGTGTGACATATACCTGAAGAGTGGAAAGTACAAATATGTGAGCCACAAACCGTGATGATTTGGTATCTGCATTACAGCAAGTGCATATTCTTTGTACTTTCTAAATTAACTATTATGCCACATACATACTAGCTTTTGTTTGTGCTGTTGCTCACACAGATTTTATTTTATTCTAATTGATCTTTGAATTAATTTCATATTTACAGTAATAACAGCCTGTTTCACCACTTCTTAGTATCAGATAGATAGTCTCAGTAATATCTGAGACTATGTCAAATAAATAGGATTCTGGTTTATGAATAGATTCTGGCTAGCCTATAGCCTATGCAACAGATAAATATTGCATAGGCTATTTGACACTTATCAGGAAGTGGTGTAACAGCACATTCTAAGGTCCTAGTTAGCTGGCACCATAATAAAGTACTATTAGTGTTTGCTTGAAACTTAGCTACCTATGTGTATTTAAAGTATTTATTAGTTGCTTTTACTTTAAAAGTAAAATTGTTTTCTCTTTGCTAGTTTTGTTTGAATTGTCAACAAATATTAAAATGGGGTAAAGGTCTTACCAAAGTACTCTCCTTCCTCGTCCTGCCTCTCCATCTCCTCTTCAAGTTGTCTAGTAAGTTCTTCTATCTTGCGCTGAGCTTCACTTGGCCCGGCCGGTCGTGGAGGGGTGATACTGTAAGGCAGCAGACTCTTCCCTCGTCCACCAGACCCTCTGGAGCCACCTGACACTTGTGAGACTGAGCTGGGTGTAGGACTCGGTGCTGGAGACTGAACCGGAGAGCACAGTGATGCTAAATTCCTAGAGCCAAGTGATTCCGAGCCCAAAGACACATTGTCTCTATTAGCTGCGGCCAGAGCCGCAGCGGAGGACCCTCCTGTCATGCACACATAGTCAGATCCATTGCAATCATCAACTATCTGCATTCTACTACCAACTGCTGGCTTAGCGTTATATGCTCCATTCATTGAAGGTTTGTCTTTCCCAATATTGTTACCAATGTTTGGCTTTGGATGAAAGAATTTGGGACTAGATGCAGCCGCCTGGACCTCCGTAGCGATGTTAGCTTTAGGTCTTTGAGCACTGGGCGCAATGGATGCGTAGATAGCGGTAGACGGTATTGTAACAACTTTGTTATCAAATTTCACAGTATTGTCAGTCTTTAACAAGGCACTCACGTCAGTGTACTTCGGAGGAGCGGACTTCATTATGGTGTAATCACTGCTCGGACTGTCGTGTGACGAATTGTAAGGCGGCGGCGGTGGCAGTTTATCTAGTTTCCCTTTGTCATTCAATAACTTTTGTGTCATTATTCTGTTTGTCGTGTGGGGTACTTGAGGGCCGGGGAGCGAGCCTTGCTGTATGAAGCGTTGATCATGATTAGGTTGCAGTTTAAACTCGCTCGGTTTGTCGGTGTCGGAACAGAGCATGTTTTCATAAACAGATGGGTTCAGTTTAGGTTTACAGTTGACGGGTACTTGCGGTTGTGCTTTACTGTAGCGTGTGTCGTAGTAGCCGTCGGAGGCGGGGGGCGGGGGACCCTGCTGGTACAGCTGGTGGTAATACGGCGGCTGCGGCGAGCGCTGCTCCCCGTAGTAGTCGATGTTTTCATATACAGGCGGCGGGTACTGCGTCGGGTTCGCTGGTATTTCGTACAAATCTTCAGTTTGATAGCTGAGAGACCTCTGGGATATGGTGTCGATGGATCTAGTGGGGCTGGAGGGCAGCGCCGCAGTGTTTATATCGCGTTTATTGATCGAAGCGATCGTCTCAACACGTTTGGGAGTCGCAAACTTGGAGGCAGCGATCACGTTCGAGCGCTCGTAGAAGCTGTAATCTTGCCTATTGTTTTGGGAGTTGTCTAGTACGAAGCTCTCTATAGCACCCACGGGGCGGGACTTGCCGAGAGTGTTCGTATTGGATGTCGCAGCTCCGTGCGCTTGCTCAGTCTCGTCCTCATCTTTGTTGGAAATTTTCAAATCTTGAAGTCCTAATATGCAACGCTGGTCTTCTGAATTATTTCGTCTTGAAGAATCCATACTGTGATGTGATTGAAGTAAAACTTCAAAAACTGATAATTACCATAAAAAACTCACATGAATCATAATTTTATATCACAGAAAAATCTTCATTCATCTCATCAAACAAAACATCGTTTCTTTTTGTTTTTTTTTTAAGTTGTTGTTGTTTAATTTATGTCGAAAAGCAAAAGGTACATAGGTCATGCAGCCAGCTTGCTGTGCAGTGCAGGACATCGAACGGCATCGGCATTGTTGACTGGATTGTTTTTGTTCAGACCACCGCTACATCAAAAATCGTCAAGAACATAATTTCTTAAATATTACGTGGTGTAGTCTAAACTAAAATCATTCATTCTAAAATCATTCATCTAAAATCATCTAAAATGAGTCAATCATTTTTAAGTAATTCATAAATTTGAATCAGCCGGAAGATTGAAATCAAAACGGTAATAACCGTTTCATACATCTCTACAAATGTCAAATTGAATTATCGATGTCGATCGCCATTTTGTTGCTTCGGCGTTGGTTGTGGAAGGTTGCGTGCGTTGATAAAATCTATTCAGTTTGATAAATTAATACAAAATCTACCAGCTCATGTTTTAAATACCTATAAAGAAGAAGGCCCTAACAATGTACGATACAGAAGATGACCAGTACGAGGAGGAAGACGTGGAGGAAATTTCCTCGAAGCTTTGGCAGGAAGCCTGCTGGATCGTCATCAATGCTTATTTTGACGAAAAAGGCTTGGTACGACAACAACTGGACAGTTTTGATGAGTTTATTCAGATGTCCGTTCAGCGGATTGTAGAAGATTCCCCTCCTATCGAGCTACAAGCTGAAGCACAGCATTCGTCTGGGGAAATAGAAACTCCTCCAAAATACCTATTGAAGTTCGACCAAATTTATCTATCCAAGCCCACACATTGGGAGAAAGATGGTGCACCTTCACCTATGATGCCAAATGAAGCTCGGCTTCGTAATTTAACATATTCTGCACCACTTTATGTCGACATAACGAAAACCATTGTGAAAGAAAACGAAGATCCAGTAGAGACTCAGCATCAAAAAACGTTCATCGGAAAGATTCCCATCATGCTCAGGTCCACTTACTGTCTATTGAGCAACCTGACCGACAGAGATTTGACAGAGTTGAATGAATGCCCTCTTGATCCTGGTGGTTATTTCATTATCAACGGTTCTGAAAAAGTTCTTATTGCCCAAGAGAAAATGGCAACAAACACAGTATATGTGTTCAGCATGAAAGATGGCAAATATGCTTACAAAACTGAGATCCGATCTTGTCTTGAGCACAGTTCCAGACCAACATCAACACTGTGGGTCAACATGATGGCTCGAGGTGGACAAAGTATTAAGAAATCTGCTATTGGACAAAGAATCATTGCCATTGTACCATACATTAAACAAGAAATTCCTATCATGATTGTATTCAGGGCTCTAGGTTTTGTAGCAGATAGAGATATCTTGGAACACATCATCTATGACTTTGATGATCCTGAAATGATGGAAATGGTGAAGCCTTCACTGGATGAAGCCTTCGTAATTCAAGAGCAAAATGTGGCCCTCAACTTTATCGGAGCCCGTGGAGCCCGCCCTGGTGTCACTAAGGAGAAGCGTATTAAATATGCTAGAGAAATTTTACAAAAGGAAATGTTGCCACATGTCGGTGTCTCTGATTTTTGTGAAACTAAGAAAGCATACTTTTTGGGCTACATGGTTCACAGATTGCTGCTGGCTGCTTTGGGTCGTCGAGAATTGGATGACAGGGATCACTACGGAAATAAGAGGTTGGACCTGGCAGGACCTTTGCTAGCATTTTTATTCAGAGGTCTATTCAAAAACTTGTTGAAGGAAATCAGAATGTATGCCCAAAAATATATTGATAGAGGAAAGGATTTCAATCTTGAACTGGCTATCAAAACTAAAATCATCACTGATGGTCTGCGATATTCACTTGCTACAGGAAACTGGGGTGATCAGAAGAAGGCTCATCAAGCCAGGGCTGGAGTGTCTCAGGTGTTGAACAGGCTGACCTTTGCCTCCACCTTGTCACATTTACGACGTGTGAACTCGCCAATAGGACGTGACGGAAAGTTGGCTAAGCCTCGTCAGTTACACAACACTTTATGGGGCATGATTTGCCCTGCTGAAACCCCTGAAGGTGCTGCTGTAGGACTTGTCAAAAACTTAGCTTTAATGGCCTACATATCTGTTGGTAGTCAGCCATCTCCAATTTTGGAGTTCTTGGAGGAATGGTCTATGGAAAACTTGGAAGAGATTGCACCTTCAGCTATTGCAGACGCAACAAAGATATTTGTAAATGGCTGTTGGGTTGGTATCCATAGGGATCCCGAACAACTTATGGCCACCTTGAGGAAACTAAGACGTCAAATGGACATCATTGTATCTGAAGTCAGTATGATTCGTGACATAAGAGACAGAGAAATTAGAATATACACAGATGCAGGTAGAATTTGTCGCCCTTTACTCATCGTGGAAAATGGAACACTTCTACTGAAGAAAAAACACATTGACAATCTCAAAGAGAGAGATTACAACAATTATGGATGGCAGAACCTAGTAGCTAGCGGTGTTGTTGAATACATTGACACCTTGGAAGAAGAGACCGTGATGATTGCTATGAGCCCCGATGATCTGGTCCAAGTAAAAGAATATGCCTACTGTACCACATACACGCACTGTGAAATTCATCCAGCGATGATATTGGGTGTTTGTGCATCTATTATTCCATTCCCTGATCACAACCAGAGTCCGAGGAACACCTATCAAAGTGCTATGGGTAAACAAGCTATGGGAGTTTACATTACAAACTTCCACGTAAGGATGGACACACTCGCTCATGTGTTGTACTATCCACACAAACCCTTGGTCACAACTCGGTCCATGGAATATTTGCGCTTCAGAGAACTACCAGCAGGAATTAATTCAATTGTCGCTATCCTATGTTACACTGGATATAACCAAGAAGACAGTGTCATTTTAAATGCATCTGCTGTGGAAAGAGGTTTCTTCAGATCTGTATTTTACCGTTCTTACAAGGATTCTGAATCTAAAAGAATAGGAGACCAAGAAGAGCAGTTTGAGAAACCAACTAGACAAACTTGCCAAGGCATGAGAAATGCCTTGTATGATAAATTGGATGAAGATGGGATTATCGCCCCTGGTATTCGTGTCTCCGGTGATGATGTTGTTATTGGAAAAACAATTACTTTACCTGAAAGTGATGATGAACTTGAAGGCACAACAAAGCGGTACTCTAAACGTGATGCATCTACATTCTTACGTAACAGTGAAACTGGTATTGTGGATCAAGTTATGTTGACACTAAACAGTGAAGGATACAAATTTTGTAAAATTAGAGTCAGATCTGTCCGCATTCCACAAATTGGTGACAAGTTTGCTTCTCGTCACGGGCAGAAAGGAACGTGTGGAATTCAGTATAGGCAAGAAGACATGCCATTTACCTGCGAGGGTCTCACACCTGATATTATTATTAATCCCCATGCTATCCCATCTCGTATGACAATTGGTCACTTGATTGAATGCATCCAAGGGAAAGTATCTTCCAACAAAGGAGAAATTGGTGATGCAACACCATTCAATGATTCAGTGAATGTGCAGAATATCTCGGCACTGCTACAAGAATATGGCTATCACCTGCGTGGAAATGAAGTTATGTACAATGGACATACTGGGCGAAAAATTAATGCTCAAGTGTTTCTGGGGCCCACTTATTATCAACGTCTTAAGCACATGGTGGATGACAAAATTCACTCTAGAGCTAGAGGACCTGTGCAAATCTTGGTGAGGCAGCCAATGGAGGGCAGAGCTAGAGATGGGGGGTTGCGTTTTGGTGAAATGGAGCGTGATTGCCAAATTGCACATGGTGCAGCACAATTTCTAAGAGAACGCCTCTTTGAAGTGTCAGATCCTTACCGAATACATGTCTGTAATTTCTGTGGTTTGATAGCAATCGCAAATTTGCGAAACAATACATTTGAATGCAAAGGATGTAAGAACAAAACGCAAATATCGCAAGTTCGATTGCCTTATGCTGCGAAATTGCTTTTCCAAGAGCTCATGTCTATGAACATTGCTCCTAGATTAATGGTAGTTTAAGTTTTTCCATACTTATATGTTTATTAAGTTAAAGAATACTTATTAATGTAATTTCAAATAAAAATTAAACAAACATTTTCCATAATTTTATTATGACAAATAAATTGACAACATTAAATGCAACTTAACACAAAATCACAATACAAAATCCTATCAATACCTATATTACAATACAATAGAAATGTGCATTATTTTCAATAAATTTTGAGATATTTTAAAACAGTAAAATAGAACCATTTGAAAACAATTTAATTTGATTCACAAGATACGATTTTCACACGAAATAATATTCAACCAATACAAATAAATATAAAACAACTATGGAAGCAATTCCACCATCACCATCACACATAATTTCAGTTTTGATTAAAGTAAAATTGATAGGTATATGAATTATTATATTAAAAGCGTATCTATAAAGGCTGTAAAAAAAAACCCTGTCGGAGGATTAGGGTTGAACCTCATCTGCCAGCACCGCATCGCACATTTTTCCGTCGCTCCATCCTTTTCTGTCACTCAGGAACGTCATTTGCTAGAGCAAATAAGATAGACGGAACGCGACCGCGAGCGGCAGCACTGCCGCGAGCAAATTACGTTCCTGAGTGACGGAAAAGGATGGAGCGACGGAAAAATGCGATGTGGTGCTGATGCAGATGAGGTTCACCCTAAGGCTCCAACAGGGTATTTTTTTACACCTGTAAGTCACCATAGTCATAGTACAAAATTGTTCCAAATAAAAAACTTGATGCACGCTAAGAGTAGCTCATAAAATTTATAAAATATCAAATGCACGATTAAAACTAGAAATTGAGGTAAGTTTACTAAGTATTTTTATAACTGGTAGACATTTAATCAGTCTGCGCCACATTCAGGTATAACGGATGATATAAATACATGGTACCTACGACAGTGGTAATTGATTTAAAAACTAGCACCACTAATCTTTTTTTTAGTTTCAGCAAACACTCATGTCATGTCCCATGAATAAATCTTGATTTTACCGGTAAATATTACCATCGTAATCATTAACAAAATATTCAGTAGTTTAGGAAGGTACTAAACTAATCTAGACATATTTTACTTGCAAGGCCGTAAAGATTCATTATTTACATATAAAATAATAAAAATAGATCATCATATTATTCATTTCATCTTTAAATAACAGAAATAAATTTACAATGACAAAATAATACTTATTACATTTAAATTTTTTCTAAAACCAATATGCAATGTGCATGCAATGAAATAGCATAGTAACATCAAAATAAAATAAAAAACATGATGCCGATCTGCTTTTTGTCTGCTTTATATCTGTTGTTTTCTCTATTTGATTGAACAACATTCATATCGGAAGATAAATTAGGTAACTGGACGATCCCGTACTCTTTAACACATTCGCGGACAGTGAACGAGACACAATAGAACTTTTAGGGTTGAACCTCATCTGGCAGCACCGCATCGCCTTTTTCAGTTGCGCTATCCTTTTCTGTCACTCAGGAACGTCATTTGCTAGAGAAAATAAGACAAGGAATGCGATCGCGCGCGGCGGTGCTGCAGCGTGCGGTCGCGTTCCGTCTACCTTATTTGCTCTAGCAATTGACGTTCCTGAGTGACAGAAAAGGATGGAGCGACGGAAAAAGGCGATGCCGTGCTGCCAGATTAGGTTCAACCCTTATTGTTATCACTTCTATTGCCGGTCACTGTCCGCGAATGAGTTAAGTAGGTAATTATAAGCTTGAGATACATTAAATGTAATGTAGCAACTAAAAAAGCAAAGCAGTCTTGTAAAAATAATATCATATTGTAGAAGAGAGCGTTTAACCTACCTATTGTAATCTTAAAACATTGTTTTATAATTAATTAGTTGATAGGTATCGGCGATGCACTGAAATCTTTTCAGACCACAATAATTATCTACTTATTTCAATTGGTTTTGGACAATTATAATAATCCATGATTTCGAAATTTTTGAAGAGTGCACAGTGGTTATTCTTAAATAATATTTTTACTGTACAACTTACGTATCTACAAGCAGCTTAGATGTTGAAGCTTGCGTCAGTTATCTTTAAAATCATAATTTAATTATGCATATTAACATTTAGGACGTATATGATGGTAAATAAACATCTACGATAAACGTTCTCGTTCGCGTCGACAATTTCGAATGGAGAAGTTCGTAAAGAGATTAATTTATTGCCTGCAATTAGAAAACTATTGCGAGGTTTGCGCAGTGTACACATTATATCGTCGTGTATATTATATGGTCAGGGGCCGGGGCCGGCGCGGCGACTATGTAGATCAAAGCGAGGGCGGCAACGCGCGCTGTTCTTCGATCGGCTCCTCTTTTGGTCGACTCCACTTTATCATAGTCTCCGGCGATCGGTATAGGAACACCAGTTTCGCGAATAGGTCTTCCTCGAGAGCCAGCTCGAGCGCCTCACGCACCTGCAATTTAATTATTGAGACATGGAGTTCCTTCGAGACAACATTTCCTAATTTTCTAGCAATGAATTTTCATGGTAAAGGTTTTGGAAATTCATTTTCATATCAAGGAATTAACTAACTCAAGGAGGAGTCAATCGTGAAAACTTACCAAATAAATGTCAAGACAAAGCTGCAGAACTCTGTCGACGTTAGGCAAGTCATCGAACATGATCTTGGTGTAGATCCCGGAGAAGAAGCCTCGAATGACACGAGACGCCAAGAAGACAAATGTTGTATATAATCCAATGATCCTGTTAAGTAAATAAAAAAATCAATTTCATGCATTTGAGAAAGATATAAGAGTATCTTTGTAATGTAGGCTTAAATAGCTTAATTATGTTATGGCCTCAGCACTCCGAAGAAAGCGGGCGCCGGCAATGCTCTTTCATGCCGATATCTTGGGTCCAATCTCAATGATCAGGATCAAAGAAGCACATTTTATGCTCCTTTGGTGGTGTAGCTCGTGGCTAGGCGGCCGGATTGTTCGACACGAACTGTATAAAAGAGTAGCAGTGGCGAGAATGAATGATTGGTGCGATGGTGGGTCAATAATGACCTCTAGTATAAAAATCACCATACTTACCCACTGCCGGAGATAAAGTTGAGTGTTTCCGGGAACAGTTTGTCATTGAACGTGTACATGACCAGCATGTCACAGTTGTTCATCGGGATCGAAGCCAGCGTGTCCTGCGACAACAGAAATGACAATTTCAAATTCCTTTCAAAACGACCATGAAATAGTAATATTTTATTTTGTTTTTCAAATTACAAGCGTGTAGCAGTTCTCCACAACCTGATGGCCATGTTGTTCCACCACTGGGTGCTTGACTAGGTTAACGCTAGCTTCCTTAGGGTCCATGTCTACGACCGAGTCTCTCGCGACGATTCCTATGTATAGTAAGTAATATTGTCGCGCGCGATGATATCGCCTTATGGAGATTGATTCGACTAGTTTCTAATTTTTGTGGCTCGGCGAGACTAGCGTTGCGAGAAACTAGCTTGTGGAGGTGGTGTGGCGCCTTTGACAAGTTAAATAAACACCTCTATTAACTAGGAATAAGGCTTAATTGCATTTAGCAATCTAGGTATACATGTTACAGGGCCCTTCTTAATATGCTGATAGTTTTTTTGGCGGAATGGCGTTTTCTCAGAAGCATAAGGCTTAGTTTGGATTAAAATTTAGGTTGTTTTATCGGAATCGGTCCACTCAATCAAAAGTTTAAAGTCAGTGGTCTGCGCGTCCGGAGTCGCGGGCGCCGCTAGTCAATAATAATGTTGAAAGTTGGTTTCCTCATCATTTACTTACCCTCGGTTGGCAAGCCTCACGAACTCTCCAATACATGGCATGCCCATCTCTCTCCAACCGCAGCTGCACGTCGCGATATTGTTGGGCGATTTCTGTCAAATTTTACGTTGAAAAAAGTTTAAAATACCTATGTACAGATTTGACTGAAAACCGACCCAAGTCAGGCACTTATTTCTGTAAATAATTATACATACACATACATAAAGTCTCGATTCATAATCCCTGTCGGCGTAGTCAGATACTTTGCGAAAACTACAAAATAATTATGTATTTTTTTAAATACAGTAATGCTAAGAACTACATTTAATTCGATAAATTACAAAGTGCGTATCTACGACAGGGCTTCGTCAAAGGGAATACATCACTCACAACAACAACAGGGTTCGTCATAGAAAATATACCACTCAGATCCACAGTTCTTTTCTTCAGTAAATACATTCCGTATATCCACAACAAGCTTCTACAATTTAACTAAGAACTTACCTAATAAAAAATAATACTTATAATAAAAAGTTAAAGTAAAGGGGCATAATAAATACGAAAACAGTTATTACCGTCACTGGTGGTAGAAGCTAACAGTTGGGGGGCCGGCTTGGCGGTTCCTTTGTTAAATACTTTCAGGAACTTGGGGAACAGCGTTTTCACGTTCAACCTGTAACGTGGAACTACATTAGGATGAGCGCTGCCACTGGCCAGTAGGAGCCGCCATTAATAAGTGAGATACAGATAATAATAATCTAGATTTAAGAACTTAGGTCATTGACATACAAAATAATGAACGCCGGGTATAGTACAAAATTCTCGAAAAAAGTGTATGAGACTATAAGCTTCACAAACCTAAGTACTTGTATAGTAATATAAACCAACTAAAAACATTGAAAATAATGAAATTCTTTTTCATTTTGCTTGCGTAGTTCTTACCCCATCGGGACACGGCGCGCGCCGCGCCCTCGCCTGCGCTTTGTCGGCCGATCAAACGAAGACTGGCGCATAATTGGTTCTCTTACGCTCTTTTGGTTCGGACACTTTTGAGCGCGGACCCTACGTCCAGTAGTTGGTAAGTCAATGACCTAGGTACATTAATTTTTAGAAACAGTCACTTGACGATCATGCGTGTGATGTTACTTAATTTGGTTGTTATTAAATAAACATCTTTCATAAACAATTTACTAGTTGGCTGTCTACCCTCTACATAGACAAGATAATTTAACAAATAGATTCAATAAATAACTGACTAAATATACAAGTTGTAACAAAATACCCTTGTAATATTTAAAGCGCTGTTTTAGACCATCAAACTGAAAAACTATGGAGGCAACATCTAGTTTTTTTTATAAAATCTGCTGTATCATACAAAACCTCCTCCTATTTTAAAGTCGGTTAAAAACTGCAGTACATATTAATGTATGGGACATCCGTTTTTTTCGAAATGCCATAGTAAAAGCTGTTCAATTTGATGGTGTAAACCATCTCTTTAAATATTACTAGGGTGTTTTGTGTTACAACCTGTATAAAATTACTATTTATGAAGATTTTTTTAAAAGTGAAAGTGAAGTGGATATTTCATACCCATAAAAGTATTGTTTAAAAATAGCTTTTAGGCTTAATGTAATAAGTTCATTTTAGGTTTCCTTCAAATATTTTTTGTGTGATGAATGAGGTAATCGGTAAAATGTCTCTTAAGGGTTGAGCCTCATCTGGCAGCACGGAATTGCTTTTTTTCACGCTCTATCCTTTTCTGTCGCTCAGTAATGTCATTGGCTAGAGCGAGAAAGGTCGCAGCGCTGCCGGCGCGTGCTCTAGCATTCCCGCTGTCTTTCTCGCTCTAGCAAATGACTTTCCTGAGCGACAGAAAAGGATGGAGCGTCAAAAAATGCGATTCTGCCAGATGAGATTCATAGTATGCACAAACCAAGTATTCGAGTCCGTTTTGTTAGTGAGCATATTGTAGAGTGTGACACGTTCAGGGTTCCGCTTGCCGTCAACGAAAGCGCCCAGATGGACCTCGCGGCTGTCCTCTATGGTGGGCGGGTTCTGCACGGCGTTGCTCGGGTGCGTGATCACGAACGTGAACTTCACTTGTAGCGAGGAGTCTGCGCTCAAATATTCGTTTAGGACAAGGATTGCATGCGCGATGACATAAAGTCGCTGATAGTTATAGTGCGTCGAAGATGGCTTGGTATTTTTGACAGGCGGCTTTAGAGATTTGATTTTACTTTTTAAAGCTGTTTGATCCGTCAAAGCTTTATAATACACTAAAAATATACAAGATTAATTAACATTTAGGTAACATAAAATTAAAGGTTTTACGGTTCAAACATTTTCAGAAAGTAAAAGCATAAGCATAAGCATATGCTCACGACTATATTCCCCGAGGGGGTAGTCAGAGATATTCTGAAACTTCAGAACATCCACGTTTCACTAGTAGTAACGAAACTCTGTCCAGTGTGACGGGGAGTGAGACCGTAGCCACTTGTAATGGACAGTAGGTACAATACATGCCTCGAAATTTAAGCATGCAGGTTTCCTCACGATGTTTTCCTTCACCGAAAAGCCAGTGGTGTTACAAATCGTACATAAATTCCGAAAAACTCATTGGTACGAGTCGGCCTGGACGGGGATTGAACCATCGCCTCCTGAATGGCAGGCAAGGTTACTCGCCACTGGACCACCATGACGACCAGAAAGTAAAATAATCGCTTTAAAACGATTTGTCAAAATCACCAAGCTATCTTGGACGCACTAAGGTGATAGTGATTGAAAAATGCATTATCGTATGAGCATAGTGTAATAAAAACGAATAGTGGTGAAGCTCAGCGTCAGGCCAATCGTGCGGGGTGTGCGAGGGCCGGGAGGAGCGCGTCTCGGCCCGCCCGCCACTGCCTGCGCGCGTACCCTAACAGCGAATTCAATTAGGGTACGCCCGTCCCCCGCCGAACCCCGCACACCGAGCGAGCGTGGACCCGCCAAGACCGCTGAGCTTCACCACTACTAATTTTATTACACTACGAGCTTTTACCCGCGACTTCGTCCGCATAAATTATATACCAGATTTTAAGTCAGATAATAAGCTATCAAATAAAAAAAGTTTCATCACAATCGGTTCAGTAGTTTTTGCGTGATACTCGAACAAACAAACACCCAAACAAACAAACATACAAACAAACAAACAGACAGACAAAAAATCCAAAAAATTGTGATTGGAATCAAGGACAAGTAAAAACCATGTCGTAATTTTTTATTGTAAATATCTTCAATGTACACACGGCGACAGATCAACCTACCCACCCATAGTTGAACTCTATGTTCATGGACATAAGGTCGAACTATGGGTAGGTTGATCTGTCGCCGTGCGTACAGACACATTTCTGTTACAGTTCTATAATAGTTTAGAATTAGAATGGTATGGGACTCCTACTCATAATCTGTCAATTTGCACAGTGAGAAGAGGTAGACAAGGCACTAAACAGTACAGAAAAGAGAACCAGTAGAAATAGCAGTAGGACTATTTAAAACATAAAATAAATACAGGGTCCTTCTTAATATGCTGACACTTTTTTAAGGGGATGATCAGACCGTCAAACTGAACAACTTTCTTAGCACCACCATCGAAATCGGGAAAAAACATCAGCAGTTCCATACAAAACTGCAAACCTACTTGAGACAATTGTATGGGACAGCAATTTTTTTTGCGATTTCGATGTTGGTCCCATAGAGAATGTTGTTCAGTTTGATGGTCTGATCATCCTCTTAAAAAAGTGTCAGCATATTAAGAAGGACCCTGTATATCTTGGGCATTATCACACATATTATCTAGTTCCCTTTAAAAGTACCAAAATATAACCCGGACTTGTATTATGATGACTAGACAATGGGGTCCAATTTAATATGCTGAGGTCAATTAAATTGTCTAAGATCTCAGCCAGTGAACGCAAATGTATTTGCGTTCACTGGCTGAGATCTTAGACAATTTAATAGTATGGACGCGTAACGCGTGTCATTCTCCTATCAAAATTTTCTGCCACTTTTTGCGGGGGGCGAGGTAACATGAAATTCGCAACTTTGGATTTTATTCCTTATAACTTTAGATTCTAATTTTGAATGTAAAAAATCATGAAAAGTAGTCTCGTGTGACCCCAAACGTTCTAAGTTCAAAATTATTGTTTCGCAATTATAGGCTGTCTCGTTTAGTGATAAGGTATAAAATTGAGTGTAAATGCACAGGATCAATTAGTCTCATACCGTGGCAGAGGGGAAATGCTACCGCAAGGCCAGTCCTTACTATTAAATTGTCTAAGGCTGAGATCCATCAAACTGAACAACTTTCTATACGTGATCAATGTCGAAATCGCGAACAAAAAAGCAGCTGTTCCATACAAAACTTCAATCTTATTTGACCCAAATGTATGGGACAGCAGATTTTTTTTCTCGCTATTTCTACTTTGGTCCCATAGAGAAAGTTGTTCAGTAACATGGTCCGATGATCCTCTTAAAAAACGGTCGGCATATTAAGAGCCTATTGTGCTGCCCCCAATTGTATTTTTTATTTTTTAACAATTAGACAATATTTCCAAAAAACATGAATGTCACATTGTAGTCATTGCTGATTTTCAATTTATCGGGTCACTGCGGATTTGTTTTTATAATTTTTGTAGTTATTATCTATAAATTATCTATAAAACCGCCAACAGTGGCCACTTTTGGCGGTTTTAACGGTAATAGCTACAAGCATAAAATATAATAATCCGTAATGTTTCGATAAATTGAAAGTCAATCAGGACTACAATGTGACATTCTTGTTTATTAGAAATGTTGTTTAATGAGCGTTTTTCTTTTAGTTTTCCAGTGGATCGATAGATGGCGTTGCGGTCTGTGCGAATAAAGGTCAAAATTTCAAAAAGTGTTTCTTTAAAATAATAAAGAGGGAGAATATGATCGAAAAGATGCCAACGCATCTTTTGATTGAATATTTCATTATTTACGAATCATTTTACTCGAAAATATGAAACTGTTTATATCTGACATGGTTGTATGGGCTCGATCCCTTAACCTTTAAAAAAAGTCAGGCACAGGCTTGACATGATTTTGACAGGATCTCGCCTACATCTCTATGGAGCGATAAGCATGTCATCTGTCGAGTTTTTTAGGAACTAAATTTAAAAAAGAAAAGGAAAACGCTCATTGTTAGGAAATAAAAAAATACGATTGGGGGCAGCACAATAGGATCTGTGCAGCCTTAAGATATAGATACAAACTTTCATGACTCGAGTACAAATATTCGGATCTTACAAATATTTGCCCCTTGCGGCTTTCGAACCCGCGACCCTGCCTGAGCACAGCAGGCAGGTTCACTACAGACGTAGCGACGACAGAAATAGCGTGACCAGAAAAAAAAACTCTTCAAATTAAATTCAACTATGGAGATTATAATAAGTCTGTTCTTCTAAACTATTATAAAACTGTAACAGAAGTGTTTCTCTGTATGTACCTACATTGAAGATATTTACAAAAAAAAAAGATTACGATAATTATGGTTTTCCAAATCACAAATTTTTTGAATTTTTTGTCTGTCTGTTTGTTTGTTTGTTCGAGCATCACGCATAAACTACTGAACCGATTTTGATGAAACTTTTTTTGTTTGATAGCTTATGAACTGACTTAAAATCTGGTATATAATTTGTGCCAACGAAGTCGCGGGTTAACGCTAGCATAACATAAGGTCATAATTGGAATCATCATAAAATTTCTTCTTCTGAACGAAATGTATGGACAGGTGTTATATTGACCATATCAGTGGCACGTAAGCTGCAGCTGCAACAATTTGGACGTATAAAGTAATTTTACAGTAATTTTTGTTAGCCTTCGTCATGTACTGGTGCTTTATGCGTCTACTATACGACCGAATTGTTTGTTGGGACTTCTATTAAGGCAAAGTCGGGTTCTCTATTCTGTGCTAGACGGTATGCTCACTTGACTCGGCTTTACGACATGGTGGAGTTGGGGTTGATGGTCCCCACACCGCCACGTCGCTGTACTATACATGTAGTTAGACAGTATCTTAGTGGACTCTGCTTCACGCTGGAGGCGCGCGAGCTCGGGCAGCGATATCTGCCACGACATGGCGGATTTGGGGTTGATGGTCCCCACCGCCACGTCGTTGTACTATACATGTAGTTCGACAGTATCTTACTTGACTCTGCTTCACGCTGCAGGCGCGCGAGCTCTGGCGGTGATATCTCCCACGACATGGTGGAGTTGGGGTTGATGGTCCCCACCGCCACGTCATTGTACTATACATGTAAATAGACAGTATCTTACTGGACTCTGCTTCACGCTGCAGGCGCGGGAGCTCGGGCGGCGATATCTGCCACGACATGGCGGATTTGGGGTTGATGGTCCCCACCGCCACGTCGTTGTACTATACATGTAGTTCGACAGTATCTTACTTGACTCTGCTTCACGCTGCAGGCGCGCGAGCTCTGGCGGTGATATCTCCCACGACATGGTGGAGTTGGGGTTGATGGTCACCACCGCCAGGTCGTTAAACATGTAGTTAGACAGGAAGGTCTGCGCGGTTCTGTCCTTCGCGTACAAGTTACTCAGCTGCGAGTAGTCTGTCTCCGTGTATCTGAAATTAGAAAGAGAAAACTATACAGGGTGTAAGTGACAGCCTAGAAAATACTGAAACGGTGAACTCAGACCATGAAACTGAACAACTTTCACTATGGAGCCTACCTCAGGAAACGCAAAAAAAAAAATCAGCTATCCCATACAAAACTGCTGTACCTACCCGACTAAAATGTAAGGGACAGCTGATTTTTTTTCGCGTTTCTTGAGGTAGGCTCCATAGAGAAAGTTTTTCAGTTTGATGGTCTGATCATCCTCTTAAAAAAGTGTCAGCATATTAAGAAGGACCCTATATAATTTGATAAAGTGGAAGTCGAGTCGAGCCGAAGAGATCATGAGAAAGCAACTAAAAATATGGGTGTTACTTTCCTGTGCTGCGTTTAAGAATTTTTCTAAAACTAAAGCTATAACAGCGAGCGCATCTTACATGTCAATGTTGTGTGATTGCGCGGACATCTGGTAGACTGGGAGGAATGGTCCAATGCGTATCTTCACAGTCACGTCCGTTGGGGGATTCGGTTCCCCAACCTGGAAATATACAATATTGTCAACTTATTTCTAACAATTAATGTCGTTTCACCCGTTACATACCCTTTAGCAAAATAAATATCATTCGACACACATAATGTTTAAAATTTTCAGTTGTTTATAAAATTGCGATATGATTAAATCTACTTTTATAGTATAGGCCAGTCATTTTACGGAGTTTTGTTAGGCGGGGTAGGGATTATTAATTGGACTTTTAAACTGTTACCGGCACAATTTAGTGACAAAAATAATATCCTAAACCATATTAAAAAAAAATTTGCTACGCAATATAGAAATCAAAATTGTGTGTCCCAGAAGGCTTTTAAATTAATAATATTAATACCAATGCACTCATTTGAATTAGATTGAACAATATACATTATTTTTGATCAATAAAATAGGCACTAAAATAAAAAAATGAGGTATTTATTAGAATATACGAATGTATTTTTCAAAACCTTCTAAGTAGACAAAAATATTTACACCATTTTTGAAGTATGTATGATGGTAAAGTTTTAAACATGTGCAAAAAAAAATGTATCATCAGGTTTTTTAGAACGAGATAATATCTATATTTTAAAATTGGAACTGTTGCTGACGTAATTTGTTTTTAATTTTGGTACATTCTTCAGCTCAAATTGGCTGTTCAATATTATAGCGAAAAAAAAAAATCAATTAGTAATTATTCCCGGCTCAAACCGTAAAATGACTGGGCTAGTATCCAATCACGGAAGACAGAAAGGAGCGGATGTATCGCAAGGCAGTTAGGTCTGTCGCCATTAGATTAGGTCATGACGTCACAGTGGGCGTGGCGTAAGATGCTCTGTACAAAGCGGACCGCCATTGTTTTCGTAAGCATTTGTTTCTTTTTCCGAGAGAGATTTTTGTAAAATATAATAATTTGTAGATAAAATACAACTAAAACGACGAAGCTCCCTGTTCTCGGATGTAAAAATTGTTATGGGGACAGGGCAAGATGGGTATCTTATCCCCCGTCCCACGCATTTTGGCGAAAGTTTGATAGAAATATTGCTTGCGATACAAATATCAGGCCTGCCTGCCTAACAAGAGCAAAGCTTACCGTGTTCCCGAAGGCGAAGAAGACAAGCGGGAACCAAATGATAGCTATGACGAACACGAGGACGCTGCCGCCGAGCAGGTACTTAGCGGTGGTGGACTTCTTGGCGCCGCGCGGCTGCGGGAACTCGTCCTCTATGTAGCGGGAGCACTGTCGGATTAACAACAAATTGAATTTGATTCGTAAAGGTTGATAAAACTGGAACATAAGCACAGAATAGTATATAGTTCTACATACAGAACGGCCATTCCCCGCCCCCTCTGACTTCAGATACCCCACCTCATTTCACAATTTCTGGGGAAACTTGAGGGGAGCCGAGCAAGGGAATGCAGTCAGGCGCACGCACCCGTTGGATTTGACTACATAAAATCATCATCATCATATCAGCCGATTGACGTCCACTGCTGGACATAAGCCTCCCCCAAAAATGGGGGGATTTGCAATTGTATTGAATGTGTGTACTCAGAGGATGCTGCTGCCCATCCTCCGGTAGATCCCTTAGTCGCCTTTTACGACACCCACGGGAGGAAATGGGATGGTGCTACATAAAATATATTTCATTTTTATCTTCTGAGTAAAAACAAACGTTGAAAACGGTTAATAAATGCATGTGCGCTGACGCATATCCGGTATCCAGACCGTAGTCGTAGTTTAGGGTGTTTACACCTATCTGTCTGACACCAATCGATCGACGGTCGATGCCATCATTTCCGCTGTACATGTTCATGTTCGTTCCTGTAGAATGTTGATGCGATCGCTTCTGTTCCTGCATTTCGTACACACGGCGACTGATCAACCTACCCATAGTTGAACTCTATGTTCATGGACATAAGGTCGAACTATAGGTAGGTTGATCTGTCGCCGTGCGTATATCGAATGGTGGAGTAGGAACTGTCGATGGACGTTGATTCATCTCGTTATGTGTGTTCACAGTTCACACTCTTATAGTCTACCTAGACTGGAATTGTACCTTGAGAAGAAATACACTGGCGAATATATCCTCCATCTTGAGCCAGTCCATGAGCGTCATCGACGTGTCGGTCCAGATCCAGTCCATGAGGGTGCGCAGCTCGAACACAAACGGCACCGCCATGAATCTGTTACGTTACGGATTATTATAAGTACCTATCTAAACTATTATAAAACTGTAACCGAAGTGTATCAGTACATTGAAGATATTTACAAAAAAAAGATTACGATATGGTTTTTAGATGTCCCTGAATCCAAATCACCAATTTTTGGATTTTTTGTCAGTCTGTTTGTTTGTGTGTTTGTTTGTTCGAGCATCACGCAAAAACTACTGAACCAATTTTGATGAAACTTTTTTTGTTTGATAGCTTATGATCTGACTTAAAATCTGGTATATAATTTATGCGGACGAAGTCGCGGGTAAATGCTCGTAGGTACATAAAATGGATTCAAACATTGATGCACGATCATTTGCACCGCAGTAGGACGCTTAATAAGTATGATAATGAATGATAAACAGTAGGTAATTGATAGAAAACCAAACGTTTAGATCGCATTGCACCTGCGCCCTACAGTGGGACGTCTGATGATGATGACACTGTATAGATACTTCGAAAGTAGCTGAAAGTTCCTAACAAGCTAAAAAAAGATTGAATGCGACAAGGTTCTAGGCTTTTATTTCTACAACTACTAATGTGACCATCATAATTATTAGTCAGTATAGGAGAAGTGTATAGTGTACTAGTGGGTGATATTATAGTTATCGAGTTTAGTACCTAACTCTCAAATATTAATGCGAAACAAATATTAAATAGCTCACCCTCTAAAGAACAGCATGTTGAAGAATCGGTACGACTTGCAGAGGAAGTTGCCGATGATACGTCTCGGGTAGCCGCATCGTATCTGATACGCCGACAGCAGCAGGTATATGCACTTCACTAGGTACCACATGGGCGGCGGCAGAAGCGAGTTGAATGTTCTGTTGTTAACAAATTACGACTTTAGGTTTCAGGAAATAGTTGTCGGGAATTGCGAGATCTTAAGAATTTACAGTTAAAAAAACTGCTACAAAAAACATGGTTCGCGCCCCGGGAGCGTGATGCATAGAGTGCGAGAGAGATGGCTATAGTCGCAGAAAGTTACGGGAGTGAAAAGGTGGAGATAACTAGGAGAAGACGCAAGGAGATGTGGATTGAGGTCAAAAGCAAACCCATAGTAAAAAAAAAGATATAGAAAGGATTGCTGCAGAGAAGTATTCCTATGTGGGATATGGTAAGATGGTATCTAGACCAAATGGAGTCCCGGGGGGTGAGTCACAAACATTATAGACAGAAATGTGCTGTTGTGCACATATAATGAGATGGAAAGGGCGGGGTTGCAGGAGAACCCACCAGCTGAAAGCTGGAATCCAGAATGAATAAGAAAATCCGTCCAGCAGTAAGCTGGATATTTCATCAGATCGCGTAGTCCAAAGTCAGGTCCGTAAGTTCAATATATTTATACCCTATTCTGTGAAAAAGAAATCTACTGTCCAATGCATTTGAGTCGAGTAGTTTTTGCTTTTTTCTCGGTATTGGCTTCATAGCGAAAGTTGTTCTGTTTGATGGTCTAAATCACTCCTTTAAACATTACTAGCATGTTTTGTTACACCATGTAGACGTGGTAACGTAGTAGCGAACATTGAAACAATACCATAGTGTTAATAAAATAGTGATGAAGTTCAGCGGTCGCGGCGGGTCTATGCTCGCGCGGCTTGCGGGGTACGGCGAGGGACGGGCGTACCCTAACTTAATTTTCTGTTAGGGTGCGCGCGCAGGCAGCGTGGGCCCGGACGCACTCCTCCCGGCCCTCGCACGCCCCGTACGATTGGCCTGCCGCGACCACTGAGCTTCACCACTATTAGTTCTTTACACAATGACAATACGCACCGTTCAGTAATAAAAGGCAGTACGAAGAACATCCAGACGTGTACGCCGATAATGAGCGCGTACTGGAACAGTATCTTGCCCAGCATGAACTTGCGCAGGTAGAGCGCGCGGTCTATTATGATCAGCACGAACTGCAGGATCAGCATCACGAGGAACGGGATCGGCACTTTGTTCTCCTCCAGGTACGTTTGCACTCCGCCGTCGCCTTGGTGAGTCTGTTTTGCAAAATAATATCCTACCTTTAGAATATGAACCGAGGCACAGACATGAACAAAATATGTCATTTCATAAAACTCACCCTGGTTGTGGCAGCGAAAATATTCAAGAACAATATTCGACCATCTATATTTTTGCATTTTAAACTGTCTATCATGGAAATTGTAAAGAAAATTCTAGACTAGCGTTATTGAAACGCTAACAAAGGACATCATCGGCGTTTCTAAAAATCATCGCATCTAAAAATTGTTTCGAGCATCACAAGTGCTTTAGTTCATCACTAGATGGTAAAACACAATTCGTGTACCGCTGGGGAATTGCGTCCCCATAAACGCTTAAGCGGTCTTAAGACCACATATTTTTATGGGTGGGTTTCAATACCATGAACGTTGGAGCATGCAGCGGGATGACCGGTTGAGTGGTTATGAGGATAATAAAGATTCTTAAATCCGATATGCTCACCCCAAACGCGGCAAAACCGAATATAACGACTAGGAAGTTGGAGAAGTCGCAGAGAAACATGTACGCGTAGATATCGGCCGTGACCCGCGCGCCCGGCGCCAGCATGCGCTTGAAGAAGCGGTGCGCCGGACGGAGGTACCGCTTTATTCTGAAACAAAAGCAAACCCACAAGGTTACTTACTAAATAAGTTACATATTAAAGTTAAAGGGGGTGCTTCAGACCATCGAACTGATTTTTTTTTACTATAGGCACAGAATACTAGTTACTTCGTAACAGATAGGTACATCCTTAGTAAACGATAAGTTTCAATTTCAAGCTTAATCATTTACTGCTACTGCCAGACGGTACGCGCGAAAATGTATCTAGTGAAGCTTGACTCAGCGTTGATTACTCCGTACAGCGCGCGACGTTTCCGTCCGGAAAGAGTGGCAGAATTCATACAAGTGCATCGCTTACGATGCGCCAAAGTAAATAGATACTTATCTCGGTTCCTACGGCCGAGTGACAGAGGCCTACTACGGGGTCAATATTTAAATCGCAATAGAAAGGCGAAGCTACGAACGCGTAAAAAACACACTCAAGTCTAGGGTGATAAACCCGCTCACGATGCACGCACACAGAGATAAGTTGTATGACGCCTCACGCACACCAACATAATAAAGTTGGCCCGTTTGTTTTAGTACGTTAGATTCGTGAGGCTCTATCTTAACATATAATTAATCAAAGGCATATGAAAGCATCGAAAGACCTTTTTATGGAATGCTGCATGCTGGGGCAAGGGCAGGCGTAGGGGCAAAAGCAAGTTAGGGAACGTGCATACTACGTGACCCATTTTTCACAATTTTTTACCCCCCTCCCCTCTCGGTGACCATCCGTAGTATATGCTAAGACCCCCTCTAGTTTTCACGTAGTAATTCATAAATACGGTTTTAAATCATTTTTTGCAAACAAAAAGTTAAAAAATATATTTGGCTCATATTTTGTCCTTATTAGCGCATATAAAGGCGGCAGTATAGGTAGTTCGTTCAACGGTGCGAAGCCAAGACAACGAATCGAAGGCTGGTAATGACCACAAATAGTCGAAAAAGCGCGAGATTTCCCTGGAGGATATTGACTACGTGACGAAAACCTAACCCCCCCGTGTGACCAAGCGTGTTATTTTGAAGACCCCCCTCCCCCCCTTAAACGGGTCACGTAGTATGGGTACGTTCCCTTATGTTAAGGGCCTATGTCGAAAAATAATTTAAGCGAAACAGGCGTGGGATAGCTTATATTACGGCCTGATGCGAGAGAAAGAGATGGGGCGGCGCGCGCGCCTGAAACGAATCGAGCTCCAAATCAAACTTTATTTAATTGTGATTGTACTATTTATGTAAGTTCAATTCTGCTCTAATCAAAATTTAGAAAATATCAATCTCTTTTTTTTAAATCAAGTCTTGTGTTTCTATTATTCACCGTTTAGCAGTTCCAAGCGTTTATAGATAAAAACGGAGGCTACTTTGGCTTGTTTTTCTATCGAGAAAATGTGTCTTAATCGTGTTTTGGCTCTAATCAAAACTTCAATTATATGTTCAATTTACACATATCCGAAAATCATACTCCTACTGTTAGTACTTCATGTTATATGAAGCTTTGAAGAATTCTATTTTTTTCACATAGCCCCTTAATAGATAGTAAAACACTTACGAGAGCCACATAACTTGTGGGTAGTGCTGGTACGGATCCTCCAACACTGTTACCACCGCTATTACAGGCTCTTCATCTTCGTTTGCACTGCAACATAAAATTGTTAATTATTACAAAAAGTATTCATAAAAATTCGTAAACGTACATTTATAAGTTATCATTGATTGTTGAATGTGACGCGCTGGAGTGTAGAGTCGATTGATAGAAATAAAGGCATAAGGTTTTTTATACAAAATGCATAAAAGTTTGTTCAGAAATAACTTTTTTTTTTTTTAAATTAAGGATGGGTTTGCTCTTGACCTCAATCCAGTCCTCAGGACGAAGATGGGGTCGAAGATGTAGCGAGCTTACCCAGAAGAAGCCTATTCACTCGTACTTTAAAGGAATTCGGGTTGTAAGCGCTCGGAAACACTGACGCAGGCAGGGCATTCCACTCCTTGGCTGTGCGCATTATAAAAGAATCGGAATGGCGCTTGGTGCGGGTATGTGGGATGTCAACCAAAAAGGGATGATATCCCGCGGTGCGGGACTTCAGTTGCGCAACGAACGATAAATAAAATATTAATAATCTATGTAAGTATACTTACACGTAGCGATCGGTACGTTTCGATGAGCCTGGATCCGAACATTGTTGCTCTATCACACCAGAGGTCATTGACCGGTCTGTTGGCCTGAAACCAAAGGCGAGTGTGACGTAATGGCAACTGATTTAATAATATTCTACAAACTATAATTTACCTACATTACACTAGCATAAACTACACAAGTACACCTGAAAAATTGATGAAAAGTATATTCAATATAAACTGCTCTCCCCGAGGATAAGCAAATTATACAGGGTGAAATTGATATCATTAGCATCCTTTTAAACTAAGAGTCTACCCATCGAACTGAACAACTTTTACTATGGGAGCAAACCGATCGGAGCAGATAAAAAATCTGCTGTTGCATACATTTAAGTCGCGAACTCGCGCGTCGACATTGCAGTTTAGTATGGAACAGCTGATTTTTTATTTGCCCCGATCGGTTTGCTCCCGTAGTAAAAGTTGTTTAGTTTGATGTGTAGACTCTTAGTTTAAAAGGATGCTAATGATATCAATTTCACCATGTATACAGAGTGTAACAAAACACCCTAGTAATACACAAGGAGTTGCTTCAGACCATCAAACTGAACAATTTTTACTATGGAGCCAACATCGAGAAAAAATAAAAATAAATCTGCTGTCCCATACATTTAAGTCGGGCCGGTATTGTAGTTTTGTATGAAACAGCTGATTTTTATTTCGCAATTGAAAGTTGTTCAGTTTCATGGTCTGAAGCACCCCCTTATGTATTACTAGGGTGTTTTGTTATTTTATAGGTGTTTTGTTATTTTATAGGTTCTAGGGTTTTTTATTATACTTATTAGAATTTTATTCTAATTTCTATCATTACCAACTTTTGTACAATTGAAATTAAATAAATACAAAACGCAAATAAATAACACGATTTCACTATCTAATACAATATATGTGTAGCAGAAAAGCAAAAGCAGCTATATTTCCAGACACAATGGATTTTCCATTGTGTCTGGAAATATAGCTGCTTTTGCTTTTACACCCGTCATATATTTTATATTACTTTTTAATACTCTAGATAAATTACAAAGTTATTATTATGGATCAGAATGTTGGGCCACAAAAGGGACGGATGAGAAACGACTGCATGCAGCTGAGATGCGAATGTTGAGATGGATGTGTGGTGTAACTAGAATGGACAAGATTAGGAATGAGTATATTAGAGGAAGTTTGAAAGTAGCACCTATGACGGAAAAATTGCAGGGTAATAGATTATCGTGGTATGGGCATGTAATGCGGAGGGATGAGTGTCATGTTACGAGACGAGTGTTAAGTATGAATGTGGATGGCTGTGGTAGGAGAGGCAGGCCGAAGAAAAGATGGATGGATTGTATGAAGGATGATATGTGTAAAAAGGGGGTGAGTGTTGAGACGACGGCTAAGAGAGATGAATGGAAGAGGGTGACATATTGCGCCGATCCCAAATAATGGGAAATGGGCAAGAGAATGATTATTATTATTTATTACGTATCTTCAACATTATCTCTCACTACCCCCTCGGGAATAGTCGTGAGCATATGCTATGCTATGTTTCAACATTACCATTGTAAACCGGGTGTTAGGTTAAACAGTTGCATTACTTTAAGGGTCGATTGTACCTACCCCTGATACTGAAAAACTTTCCTTAAGAAACCTATAGGATAGGAAATTAGCACAAGAAATCATCCATACTAAATGAAATTAGCCGATCGAACGTTTGTATGAGAAAAGTAGATTTTTTTTGCCAATTTCTCTTTGTTTCTTTGGGAAAGTTGTTCACTATCATGAGTACAATCACCCTTTGAAGTAATGCAACTGTCAACACCAACACATGGTAGTACATATAGATCATTGACTTACGAAATACTGGACATAGGGTCCGCACTCAAAAGTGTCCGGACCAAAAGAGCACCAAAACGTAAAAAGAGAACCAATTACGCAATAATCTTCGTTTGTTTAGCCTACTACGCGTACGCGCGGGCGAGCGGTGCGTGCCGTGCCCCGATGGGGAGTGGGATGGAAAAGAATTTCAGCATTTTCAATGTTTTTAGTTGGTTTATTACTACGTACACACGGCGATAGGTCAGGTTACCTTGTTTGGACTTTGAACTATTAGAAGTTGAACTCTGCGAATCGTGCGAGAGGGTGCGGTATGTTGTTGCTGTTTCGTCTCACAGCACGCTGCGTCCGCGCCGGCAGCCGCGTTTATGCAGGCTCTCTGTTTCTCTGTTCTCAGGTTTTGTACGTAGACTACGTACAAAACACAAAACACAACCCTATATACCCATAACTACACTACGTAACGTAGTGTAGTTATGGGTTTATAGGGTGCGTAGCCTGATGTGTCGCCGTGTGTACTTAGGTTTGTATAGTTTAGTCTTGGACACTTTTTTTGAAGAATTTTTCTCCCCGCCTTTCGCCCCGCTGCGCTAAACGAAGTTGCCGCTTTCCGCCTCCGTCGAAGAGAAAAATAGTGTACTAACCTCGGGCAGTAAATAAGAAAGCCTCAGATGACATGTTTGTTGAGATCTGAGACCTTTCTTACTTTCCTGCCCTCCCTCGGTAATCTAATCTACTATTGTACTAGACCTGCGGGCCTAGACAAAGTGTCTTTCGATTAGCGTTAACGACAGTAGAAACGATAAAAAATGTATGGGACTGTAGAAAAGAACGAAAACGAATAGAAAAGGCCTAGACAACATACAGTTTTTGACACTTGCTGTCGACAGTGAGCGTTTCGTTTTGAACGCTTCCTGGCGATCGACCAGACCTTGTAGATAACGCTAGAAAATGGCGGGCGTCAGGAATTTGACAGCAATCTCAATTTTTAAAAAAGAGTGTATGATTGAGTGAACTGAACGCTTACCATAGAGCAGATTCAGCTTATAGCGTTTGTCAATAATTTGTGACATTGTCTAGCATTCTGTCGTTTTTTTATCGTCGATAACGCTGCGGCGTTTTCGTTTGTAGAATAAGAAGCGTGTGCACTTTGTCTAGGGGCACTGGTGTCCATATTCTACGTCAATGATGTAGATACAATAATAAGGCTATCAACAACAAAACAGGGGCCCTAGACAAAGTGACATTCTATTGGCGTCGACGCTAGTAGAAACGGACAAAATGTATAGACTTGACGTATGGTAGCGAAAGCAAACGTCAAAATGTTTCGATCGCCAATGGCCCCGATTCGGACTGAGCCACGACTTAACTAAACTAAATTTATTCCTGTCACTTTCTAAAATAAGATTAAGAAAAGAGACAGAAAACCAACAGCTGACTTTAGTGCTGTCAAAGTGACGTTACACGCCCAAAAACGCCTTAAATAAGATGGCGTACATTATGATGGCATCTTATTTTGGGCGTGTAACGTCACTTTGACAGCACTAAAGTCAGCTGTTGGTTTTCTGTCTCTTTTCTTAATCTTATTTTAGAAAGTGACAGGAATATTTATTTTATTTATTTATTTTAATACTTTATTGTACACACGGAAATATACATAAAAACAACATAATAGACAATTACAAAGGGCGAGCTTATCTCTAAAGAGATTTCTTCCAGCAAACCCGAGACAGAGAGAGAGCATAGAAAGTGAGGCAGGCATAGTGTACATTTAGTTAAGTTAAGTCGTGGCACAGTCCGAATTGGGGCCAATGTAAAATCCATACATTTTGTCAGTTTCTACTAGCGTCGACGCCAATAGAATGTCACTTTGTCTAAGGAAGGCCAGGAATGCTAACGAGGAATCTCTCGACACAGCGCTTAGGACTCCATAGAGGGAGCGTCGCAAGTTGATGCCGGTGTAGCGGCGCTCCCGGCGCGCGCGCAACGTATCGCTCTGCAGCCGCTCGCGCACGAGGTGCGCCACGCGCGGGTCGGAGCGCCGCGCGTTCAGCTCCAGCATCACCGCGTTTATCTTCTCCTGCACGTGATACAGCCGGTCGACCAGCGGGTGACGACTGTCTGATCCGCACATGCCACAATGTACTATCGATTTTGACTAATCTATCTAAACTATTATAAAACTGTAACAGAAGTGTGTCTGTACATTGAAGATATTTACAAAAAAATAGTTACGATGTGGTTTTTAGGTGTCCCTGATTCCAAATCACCAATTTTTGGATTTTCTGTCTGTCTGTTTGTTTGTTTGTGTGTTTGTTTGTTTGTATGAACGAGCATCACGCAAAAACTACTGAACCGATTTTGAAGATAGAAACGTGATATTTATAATGTGTATTATGGCTGGGGGAACTGACACACTTCTAAATCTGTGGTCATAAAAATACGCTTAATAATTCAATCATCTCCTACTACATTTCTCTGTAACATGAGAAATGTTAACATGAAGTACCGAAGTCAAATAATGATTAGCAAACACAAAATTGTAAGATTTTTATTCAGTTATGCTAATTACATATCAATGAAATTTGTTATCCGAATTGCGTATAACATGGAGTCAGATATAGGATACTTAGATCCAAAAAACAAAACTAAGGGGTGACCCACATCTGACAGTACGGAATCAAATTTTTTCATGCTCTATCCTGTTCTGTCGCTCAGGAACGTTATTTGCTAGAGCGGGCGAGCGATGGAGTGGTGACGCGTGCTACCGCGTGCAATAGCATGCTATCGTATGCTTTCGGCGCCGATCGAGCGCGATCGCTATCGCATTCGACAGCACGCAAACGCGACCGTATGCGATGGTACGCGGAAGCACGTGGCAGCACCTAGGGCAGGGGTGGCTAACCTTTTCGAATTAACGTGCCATTCTATGTAAAAATAAAAAATTATGAGGCCATACTTAGACCAAAGTAAAATGAATGGATATCCCCAAAGCGCTTTAAGTTGAAGCACGCAAAACTAGGGCACCTCAATACAAACTAGGGTACTTGGTCTATCATCTCGGTACAAATTCGAAGTAAAACTGTCAATTGTTTTGCCTCATTTTTCTGGTTTGAAATGTTTGCGTAAGGCCTGTCCATTCATTTTACTTTGGTCTAAGAGGCCATAGACGTGCCGTCCAATAATTTTGACTTAGTGGTTATTGGGAAAATAATAAAGCGAAATACCGCTGATCCCGCCAGATCACTCCGTAGCGTAGGCTTTCATTCGTACTAAGTAGTAGGTAGGAAGTATTATTATTTGGGGGGTTTTAGGCCTTGACAGGCTTGCTAAGCCTGTGCCACGTAGACCATCGCTGGTCTTTTGTGAACGCCCTTTTTAAAGTTCCTTACCAATCCCCACTGCGGCCAGAAATAGCAGTAGATTCTTGATCGGGACAGTTTGTATCTCATCTGGTGTCAGTACCTGCCTATCTAGATGAGTACTGCGTTTGTACATCAGGGGGCCACAGTCACAAAGGAGGTACAGTAGAGGAGTTTCCATCTCCTTGCAGAATCTGCAGTCGGTCGTGTCAGTTAAATTCAGTCCTAAATGGGGAACTTGCACCAAAATTATAATGAGAAATTATATTAATAATTCAATAGTAATAGTTGTGAATAGAACATTACTGAAAGATTTATTCTGAAGTTTTAATATTTTACGAAATATTTCAATTATAAGTTACTTGGATCGGAACGTAATTTAAAACACCAGTCAGCGCAAAGTGACGTCATTCCTTAAGCCAGGTTGTCAATTAGTAGTTAATTAGAAGAGTTATGTTGCTGTACTCTTCTTATTTGTAATAAGGAGTGACGTCACGACACTGTGAACGTTTTGGCGCGGAATTTGAAAAGTAAACTTTTGATTTGCAATAAATAAATGATTTGTGCATATTTTACGATTTTTGTTTTTAGTATATTTATGTTAGCCTTAAATCTTTATGATAACCTAAAAATATAAAACTGTGCAAGTTCCCCATTAGATCCTAGGGCATAAACGCGATTCCGCGCTGTCGGTTGTGGGTCGACCCTAATTTCTCCGAAGTAGAATGAAAGTAGTAAAACAATAAGGGTAACACTCACGGTCCCATGTTGTCGTGCTGCTGGACGTACTGGCGGCCGACCTCGTCGCCGCGGCCCTCCACCAGCAGCTCCGTGTCGTTGGGCTTCACCGTGTACTCCGTGTCCTCGCGCAGCTCGATCTCCGGCGTAGACTCCTTCCACAGACCCAGCGACTTTAACATGAACCTGCATAACATTTATTACATTACGAGCTTTTACCCGCGACTTCGTCCGCATAAATTATACAGGGTGTAACAAAACACCCCAGTAATACTTAAGGGGGTGCTGCAGACCATCAAACTGAACAACTTTCACTATGGAGCCAACATAGAAATCGAGAAAAAAAAATCCGCTCTTTCATACAACACTGCCGTACCGTCTCGACTCAAATGTATGGGACGGCAGATTTTTTTTATTTTTTCTCGACATTGGCTCCATAGTGAAAGTTGTTCAGATTGATGGTCTGAATCTGAAGCACCCCCTTAAGTATTACTAGGGTGTTTTGTTACACCCTGTATACCAGATTTTAAGTCAGATGATAAGCTATCAAACAAAAAAAGTTTCATCAAAATCGGTTCAGTAGTTTTTGCGTGATACTCGAACAAACAAACAGACAGAACTAGATCGTAGAAGCTGCTGCACTAAGGTTCACAATCGCATGCATTATCTTATCACAGAGTCTCAGTATATATACAAGGTTCCGACAAACATCAGTAGGACCACGGCCGGTCCCCAGGCAACACACCTAGCCTGGCGGAAGTACTTCCCTTTTCAATGGAGGAACCTTCCACCTCAGTTCCTCCATAATTCTAACAAATATCTAGATGAACGATTTCGGTAGGCCTATTTCGTCAAGGACAAATATTATAATTTGTGTACAATACCTATGTAAAAATATGATGAGAAGCAACAGAAGGTCGTAGAGCGCGTAGTTGACTTTCCTCTCGATGCCGATGATGCGGGGCGCTGTGAACGGCATGTTCACGGGGATCGCCTTCTGGTTCCACGGCAGTATCTCGAATTGGAACATGCTCTTTATCAGCACGATCACCTGGTGAACATATTATTATTAAGTATATAAATAAATTTACGAGTTACGACCATAATCCTTTTTGTGCCCTGTCATTTACGGTGCGTTCCGCAGTTATTTTATTTAATGAACCCTAAAAATGTTACTTATCTATTGCTGTCTTGAATTTAGTTTTTTTTTAAATGTGTTGCATTATAATACTTTATAAACCTAGAATGATAATTTATGTTTGTTGATATGATACTTTGAAATGCTGTTACTATTTTTAAGTAAATACTAGCTAGCATATTAATCAAAAATTATACCTAATTATTTAATTTAGATGGTTTATACCGACTTATTGTGACAGGGGGAAGAAACTGCCTCCCAATACACGGTTCTCCGACTTTGGGAGTCAGGGACTCAATTATTTGTAATCCACTAAATTGTAATCAAATAAAGAATTTATTTATTTATTTTTTATATTGTTATCTACAGGGTGTACAATAAAATGGGACAGCTACTCAAATGGGTGCTTCAGACCATCAAATTGAACAACTTTCTCTATGGGACCAATATCGAAATCGCGAAAAAAAAATCCGCTCTCCCATACAAAACTGCAAACATAACTCGACTGAAATGTATGGGACAGCAGATTTTTTTTTCGCGATTTCGATATTGGTCCCATAGAGAAAGTTGTTCAGTTTGATGGTCTGAAGCACCCCTTTAAGTAGCTGTCCCATTTTATTGTACACCCTGTATAAAACAGTTCCGTGACGACTGACCGACAGACACGCACACCAGGTTAGCCACTGAAGATAGAAAATTGTTTGAAATATATATTCTATACAGGATGTAGAAATGCACGAAGTAAGGATTTTTTCGGGTTCAAGTTTTCCAAAATTTACGCGGATGAATTGGCGGTCAAAAGCTAGTAAAAATAAAAATACCTCAGTGTAAGCAATCAAAGTGACCCAGAACGTTTTGGTAGGGCGCGGGACCGTGAGCGTCCCCCACAGAAACACCATGAGCGGCAGTGGAATGGACAGGATAGTAGCCGATTGAATCTGTAATTAATAACATATTATTATTTATTCACTCAGCAGTCAGCAAGCCCATTGGTTCCGGGTAATCCGCACCTTACTGTAGGACGTAACCGATTTGATCAGAGTGGCCTACAAGAGCGCCCTTTATCGACACTTGACTCAAACTCGCACACTGAATTTTTTTTATTCATCTGCTGTAGGTCATCCTCATTTAATAAACGCGACAACGACAATGACAATTCGGAGTACATTGCTGAGAATGCTAGGACACATGAAGCACTGCAAGTTTAGCGTCATTAGTAACCAGCAACGTACTCTGAATTGTCATTGTCGCGTTTATTAAACAGGGCTCAGAAAGTACGTCATTGCCTGTGGGATCCCACTGCAAGGCAACTCCTCTCACGAATAATTATGAGAGGGAGTGTGGGCCATACTCCATCACGCGCCCCCAGGGCCCCATTTAGTAAACATGACAATTGTAATTTACAATGACAATTCAGGGTACATTGCTGAGAATGTTAGGACACATGTTACTTACTGCATGTTTAGCGTCATCAGCAATGTGCTCTGAATTCTCATTTTAAATTACAAATGTCACTTTTATTAAATAGGGCACAGTACGGATTGTTGGAGGCAAGTCAGTGGTCAATTTGTTGTTAGATAATTTTCAAGCCGCCAATGGGTCTCTGAGCTGACTTAACGAATAGTTACACCGCCATTTGACGAAAGTATCACCATGACTATAGGTGGACCAGAGTCTAATGACAAATAGGGAAATCAAATATTAGAGTAACCAACACTGTTGTAATTAGATTAGGGCCCTTTACACAATGCGATTTTTTGCAGCGCAGAAGTGCTGAAAAAGCATCGATTGAGTCGCGATGCAGCATCGATGCAAACGCGCTAAAGCATAGATGCAAACGCGGTACAGCCACGATGCAAAACTTTTGTAATATTTGATCAGTTATTTGTCGACAGCCTTTGCCACAATGCACACGCGCATGTGCATCTGCGTTTGAATCGATACAAACGCCTATTAATTGCTAGTGAAGCAATTAAGTCACGCGATGGACGAACGCACGTTTTTATCGTTGCTAAATGCACAGTCTGTACAGGGCCTACTTTGACTGCACAGATGACATTTTGACACTACCATGTGAAAATCTATATTTTTTTCACTTTTTTTCATGTCACGAGATTCTGGTCGACCTATAAACACTATGAACACTGTGTAACGCTCACAGACACATACATTGTAATGATTCCAAGCAAGCACTAAAGGCTTTTGATTATGGAAACCATACAACAACGGCACGAACATAGGTCATAAATAATAACTATATGACCGAACCGGGATTCGAACCCAGGACCCTGGTTTGGCAGTCCGGCGTGGTAACCATTACACCAACAGGGTCGTCGACCTATAATATTAACGTGACCAAACCAAACCAAATTACCTGGTTAATGAACACCATGATGTAGCAGACGATGTCCGTGTGCGCCAGTATCGCGTACCAAATGGCGTACGCTAAATGTACGAACGGGGACTTGCCCTGCTTGAACATCGAGTCGTCTTGCTCTTCCAGCACGGTCACATCCTTACTGTAACCATTAATACGTTATTGATGGTGTTCTAATGTTTACGTGAACATTTCATTTTTGTATTGTGGCTTGAAGCTTCCATGTAGCTGTGCTTACATACAGGGTGTAAAAAGACTACTCCCGAAAACTGAAACTATGGATTCAGACCATGATACCTAACACTTTGGCACTGAAATTGATTTTTTTTATTTTCACAATTTTTTTTTTTCGGGCCTTTATTTCTACAATTATGAACATTAAAGCCTACCAGTGACATAATGCAATACAATTTTAATTGTTAAACACAAGCATTTCGAAAATAGCAAAAATCCGCAATGTAAAACGCACTCATCAAACTCGTCGCCAAGCTACGGTCGCGCGCCACACAGCTGTAAGGTCACTGCCCGCTCACCCGAGCGAGCGGGCAGTGACCTAACAGCTGAGTGGCGCGCGACCGTGACTACCGCGCGCACCTTGGCGCGCTTCTTCTCTGCTACAGTTTGTACCTACATAACCGCAAACGGTCGTGTGACGTAGTGTTACGACAGCAGCGTGTTGTACGCTTTACATTGCGTGGCAAAAAAATGAAAAAATCACGAATAATTTTTTTAAATTTAAAAGGTTAGCGCCATTAATTTTTATATAGGTTCAGTGATATGTTCTTAAAGTTTTCGGGAGATGTCTTTTTACACGGTGTATACAGGGTCCAACTTAATATGCTGTCGGTTTTTTGAGAGGATAATCAGACCATGAAACTGAACAACTTTCTCTATGGGACCAACAACGAAATAGAGAAAAAGAAATCTCCTGTCCCAATTGGTTGAGTAGGATTGCAGTTTTGTATGAAACTAGTTTTTTTTGTGATTTCTATGTTAGGCCGATAGAGAAAGTTATTCAGTTTGATGCCCTGATCATGCTCTCAAAAACCCGTCAGCATATTAAGAAGGACCCTATAGGTACTACGCCTCATTGTGTATGGGCTAAGTATATTATCCCATTCCGATATGGTTGTCGTATTAAGACGTATCCCCACCGAACGAACTTGACCGTTTCTGAGCCCCTCTACTAAACTACAACATTTTAGTAGGTATACCTATTTTTGACTGGCTTATCCTTCATTATGTCATTATTGTGGTGCCTTCTAATCCAAGGAAATCAAATTCGAATATCATTAGACCTCGCACCAAATTTTAAAATTATCTAATTAACTCATCAAATATTGCTCTTAAAAAATATGATTATAGTTTTTAGATCTAAAAAGTGCGTATCCACGACAGGCTTCGTCAAAGGCAATAGGTACAACATTCACATCCACAACAGGCTTCGTCAAAGGTAATAGGTACACCACTCACATCCACAACAGGCTTCGTCAATAAATACATCCCATATATATCTGCAAAAAGCTTCGTCAATTTCTATACCTACAATCTATAAACCTCCTCCAAAGCCTCTCCCTGCGGGACGGTCCCTAGAACGCTGGCAGCATTCCCCCTTTGAATCGCCAAGCTTATACGCTGACGAAGGTAACTGCCAGCCCTCTTATCACCAGTGGACTCTATAAGGCGCGCAGATATGTCTCTCACAAGCTGTCTGCTTTTAGATCTTAATATTGTCTACACAATGGTTTGTGTCGCAAGAAAAAGTGACCAACTTATAAAGTAGATGCACATAATACAGACTTCTTCAAACATTTAGTTTAGGCTTTCGTTTGAACACAAGTTAAACAAGTTTCATATGTATTTTCTCAAACATGCTTGGAAATGTGAGCATTATTTTGACAACCTTCTTCGAGATAAATCAAAATTGCTGTACTGGCCAAATACAATGCGTGCAGCGGCCGGCAATGTTGTATGAAAATCCATATCTGTCGTGTTTAGCGACCAAATAAATTACATAGTAAACTCATATCTGTCGTGTAATTTAAAAATGGAACGATCTTTTTCTCCGAAACATGGCGACCAAGGAGGTAACTTATCAAAGGTTTTATTTAAATTTCGAACTGGCTTGCAAATAGAAAGCTGTTTAATTGTTTATTGAGAAAAAAAAACTAATTGTTGTTCGTTGTTCGTCATAGATTTTGAAAAGAGTTTTAATTTCCGCGAATTATTTGAGAAAATTTACTGTTTTAATTTCCGCGCATTATTTGAGAAAAGTACTATACAAGCCTTGGCCACAACTAGGCATTGATGGACTTACGTATGTGTGCCTCGGCTTCGCCTCGGCCCACATTTACACGTTCGTCCATCAATGCCTCTGTTGCTGGCCGCTGCAGTAATGTACTATTTATAGAAAAATATGAAATATACTTCATAGCAAATAAAGCCGAGATGTTCAAGATCATTGCTATATTTTTCATTAATATCGGAATGGAATAAACGTGGCTATATACACATTACATGGAAGGTTCACGCGCTGTTAGATGCAAGAGCTACAAGATTGTATAATTTAGTAAGGCGATAAATGGTGAGTGTAAGTGTGAAGGAGAAAATATTATTGTTTCATTTGTGAGTGTTAAAGGACAGATTTTATATAATTTTAGAATCAATAGTGACAGTGTGGTTATATGTAGACATTGGATTAATTGCATTTGCATAACGAAGGCATAACGCAATCATACATTATGGTGCTTTCGGCATGTTATTGTATATTATTTAACTATTCTATTAAAAATAAGCTTGACATAGGGTGTAAGTGACAGCCTAGCAAAAACTAAAACAGTAAACTCAGACCATCAAAGTGAACAACTTTCACTATGGAGCCTACCTCAGGAAACGCGAAAAAAAATCAGCTGTCCCATACATTTTAGTCGGGTAGGTATAGCAGTTTTGTATGGGACAGCTATTTTTTTGGCGTTTCCTGAGGTAGGCTCCATAGTGAAAGTTGTTCAGTTTGATGGTCTGAGTTCACCGTTTCAATATTTGCTAGGCTGTCACTAACACCTTGTATATGGCAGTGCATATTATTTCAAAATCGTTATTGCATATTTAGCAAATTGTGTATGTAATCCGATATCTATTAATTTGTGATAAACTGGTAAGTGTAGAGAAATTTTTGAAAAGTCGAGTAAAGTGGGTTATAAATAAAGATTTCACGTACAGTAAGGTCCACCTATATCGACACATTACAACGAAATTCACCTTTACTTACCTCCATAAACCTATTAGAACTTCGAACGAAAAAAGCTGCCATGACGTGCCATAATAAAGATTAACGAAAAGAAAGGACACCATAAAAGATCTGAAACTGTACATAGCAAAGCCCATCGCAAGCGACGACAAAATATTGGCTAAAGGAACTTGTAATGTCACTCTTTCCTCTAAATTTAGATAAATGTAGAAGGACATGACCTTTTAGGTTTTGTGATCACCTTGTCAAGGTGTTAGGTGTGAGTGTAGACAAATTAATGTACGACAGTAAAAGTTCCTTTGACCAAAAATCACGATGACCACTACACCTTGAGGTAGTCTGCAAACTAAAAGCGCTCTCATGTTCTGACGTATCGTCCTCCGAGGGGGTCTCGGGGGAGGGGGAACGGGTGGGGCGGCGGGGCGCGGGGGAGCCGTCTAGTCCGCGCTCCATACTCGGGGCCAGGATCCTGATCTCCGGAACGCTTATTTCGCTTAACTTACGGCTGGAAAAACTCTTTCTGTCACTATACTGGGTTTTGGAGAACAACTTGTGTTTGATCTTCGGTTTTAGTTTAGGATTTCATAATGATTGTGATTTAGTAAAATAAGCTTTAAGGGTTTAATGATCTATATTTTACGTAGCAAAGTAGAACAATTAATAATATCAACATTGAGTAAACTTTTTGCTTATTCTAATACCTATGTTATGATGTATGTGAGACGTTGTTTTAAATAAGCTAATTACACATTCCTATTACTGAATTACATACGTCGCATACCTGTGTGAATTTATTCTACGAATCAAATATGCTATGATCAGACTAATAAACAGAACTACAAAATAAAACAATACAAACCCCATTTCCACAACCGGTACGAGTAGATGGTTACCGGACAGTTCCAATTCACTATAACAAGGCAGCATGCAAAAACAAGACACTACTCACTAATCGCTAAGAATTACTACTTAATTAAATCATACGCTATAAACATACAAACTCAATCAATTTGAATACGTAAGTTAGTAATTTTATCTATGACTAGTTTAAAGTCACATGCACATAAGCACTTGCAATACTGAAGCAATCCATCTCTGATATCTTTTGCAAATTCCATCAATAGTATCCATAACCAGGCGATTGTAATATTTATTAATGAATAACAAATGGCCGTTACGTTGTTAGGAGTGTTATGGATACTACATAGTGTTAATGTGCAAAAGATTGTAACGATAATAATAAAATAATAGTACTCACTGCTTAACGATAGTCTCCGGTAAAGGCTCCCATCTCATCTGCGAGCCTTCTCTTATTCCGATGCCGAATCCTTCTTTTTGCTATAAGAAAACATGTTAAACTGTTAATTATTCGCCTCAATTTAAAGGCAAAAAAAACTCTAAAAAAATTTCGCGTATTGTGCGTCAAACGTTTGTATGGACTGAAACCATCTTAATGTAGATCTTAATCTATTTTTGAGACAGCAGCCTATAGTTCACACGCGGCTATATACCACGTCCGATTTTTTCTTCCGATTCGTCAGTACATTATCTATAAGGAAGTACCTAATTAAAACATGAATCCTACTCAAAAGCCTTTCCTACTACTCTTCGAAAACTTACGAAATTGATTGAATGAAAAAGTATATATTTTGTTCGGAAGTCGGCTGGAAAAAATCGGACGTGTATCGAGTATGACGATTTTTTTCTGCGAATCTCCTATTGGTTTTTTTGGGATAGTTGTTCAACTGTTAACGATAACACCTTGTATACGTCCCACTGCAGGGCATACGCCTATATGGCATATATGGGCGTTAGTCCACCACGCGTGCTCAATGCGAATTGGTAGACTTCACAACCGAATCGGCATTTCTTCGTCAACATACGCAGGATTCCTTACGATGTTTTCCTTCACCACTTGAGAGCAGTCCGTACTACGCACTTATGTGCGCTTTTTCCAACTTATGTTGGAAAAACTGATTGGTACACGGACGGAATGTCGTCTAAGCGGATTCGAACCCGGAGCTCAAGATTGAGTTTCAATACCTCTCTGCAACACGCTAGCGACGCTCTACGTTGAAATATACTTAATACAACCCACTGGGTCGAAGTGTTGCTGGCTTTAGCCCCCACACCAAGATAATGATTGAATGTAACGATATAACGTACCTTAAGTACTTTCTTCTCGAGTGTAAGCATGCGGGACACGTATCTGTAGTCGCGCGAGAACTTCATGACGTGGCATGTTACAGACACCAGGAAGCTCGCTATGAACGCCCACGCGGTCTCCAGGTAGCGCTTGATTTTATCGAACCACGTTTCTGTAATTGTTATTACTACTTTGAGAGAATTGTCCTTGCAGAACGCCCGAGCGCACTGCAAACAGACGAAGTCCTATTCTCAACACTAACCAATTAAAGTTAACCAAGAAAAATTTAGTACAGAAGCACTGAGGTATAATGTATAGAGATAGTACGACAAAAAAGTCTTTCGCTATGTGTGGCTGCCGGTGAGGGGAACGGTGACAGAGAGAGAGAGAGAGAGAGAGAGAGAGAGAGAGAGAGATAAAAAGATAGTAAAAACTATACGAGCGAGAAAGACAACAAATATGTTGCCAACTTAACGAACTTTGCATATTTTCGTACATACGAGTGTCTTCTCTTTTTCGCGTATAGGTTTGTCCTTCACCATAATCTATAAGAGTGCCAATCTCTTGTCTTCTCTTTTTCGCATAAAAATTTGTCCTTGTTTGCATTTGCTTAATAGTTTAATATATTTTTCAAGTGTGGGAAAAAAAATAATTTTTAATTAATAATTTATCTTGCTTACCTATGAAAAGTTATTCCTTTACATTTGCTTACATTTCTTGAATACTGTTTGTGCGGTAGGTATCTCAGTGCACACCACGGTATTTTTATGAGGGTTAAATTATTTTCAAACTGCTACACGTGGCCGCAGTGAGAGAGTGACTAAATGCAAGAGTGCCTATATCACCGCAGTTGAATGGGACAACGTCATGAAGCGCGGAGTTAGCTCTATACATTATACCTCAGTGTATAAGAAGTGATATATGTAGTTGTTACCCGGTAAAAATTCGTCGTCATCCATCATAGAGGTATGATCTGCATCCCGCTCCGTCATCTGGACGTCTCGCTCGTGCGCAGTTCCCGGCCGAGGCGACGGAGGTTTACTCTGTACATTCATATAGTCCTAAGTTAATATTAAAATATCATTATGTATACCAGGTATACGGTGCAAACAACGTGTTTTGGCCACCCAACATACATACAACGTGTTAATGAATTAGCGCAAAACCTCATACACCCCAACTGATTTATAACAAAATTATTAGATTGAAACAATAATTTCATTATTTTGATAGTTAAAATTTAAAGTTATTCGCATTTTAAGTTTTGGGAAAAAAATGATTTGTTATCATTTCAGCACGAAAAGAAAGCGCTAACGTACTCATGGATACATTTTTATAATATTGTTTTGGTAGTAAGTAGGGTAAGTGTGCCTGTGCGATGGGTTGACATCAGGTTCAGAAAATTTTAAATTTTGAAAAAAAAAAAATATTTTGAAAAAAATTACCTATGTTGAAACCATGATAATTCGATTCTGCTCTCGATTCTAAACAAACTACTTTCTAGTTTTGCGTTAATTCATTAACACGTTGTATAATAGTATCGTTTAATAGTATCGCAGGGCTGGCACATTCCTTTGAGAAAAACTATGTGATAAAAAGTTTCTACGAAAATTTTGTTGCTGCCATCAGACAAGCTTGCGATTATGGTTTCAAATTGTACTACATGTTGATTGAAAAAAAAAACTTGTAGGTATATTAATGATCAGATGATGTCATGAAGAAAACATAGATTTAATACGATGTAATAAGTTTTTGTCATCACTTACCGTTTTCCAGTTAATCTATTAATAAGAAAGAACCGGATTTATCTAGATGTTAGAATACTTTTAGACCAAATATTGTAGGTAATTAATTAAATATGGAAGCTTAAGATACATCAAAATACACAAATATCAAATATGCCAACAGAAACGTGCAAATAAGCCACTGCATTGCAAGCTCATATAAATATAAAATAAATAAATAACCACGACACGGTATAGTTAATACTTTGACTTATAATAATTATAATTAGATATTAAAATCCGGTAACTGCCTCAACCCAACGTTGAAATTAAAGAGTTCAGGAGTTAGAAAATTTGGTTAGGTGTTAGCGTGGGAAAGAATTCTACATTTAAGTCCAAAAATAAAACAGATTGTTTTCGAATTTAAGATATAAAAAAATACATTCCAATTATTTATACCAATAACAATTGACTTACCAACAACTGGACGTCGGGTCTGCGCTCAAAAGTGTCCGAACCAAAAGAGTAACAATTACGCGCCAGTCTTCATTTGACCGACCGATTCCTCGCACGTCTATAATGCCGTGCTGCGTTGCTATATGAATTCGTAAAAACTACGCAAGCAAAATGAAAATGAATTTTAAGTTTTAATGTTCTTTAGTTGGTTTATATTACTAAAGTATACTTTAGACGGGCAATTGATCGCGTACTTTCTGCCAAGGCCGAATCGCCCGGCAGCAAAATTGCACGTCTAGAGGCCGATCGCAAGATCGAAAATCTGGTCTCAGCCAAAAGGAGCGCGCGCTGCTCCTTTTGAACCGTTTTTGCTATTTGGTCTTGGCAGAAAGCACACAATCGATTGCCCGTCTAAAGGGTACTTTACACGTACTTTCGTATGAACGAAACGAACGCACAAACTTTTTGTTTTTCTTACGTTCGATTATGTGTCGGAGATCCAAATAAATAATTTCTTTCCTCTTTCTTTCTTTTCTTTCGTTTATGTGGGTTAATCTGGGACACTTTTCGAGAATGTTGTATTGACCCGGCATCCATAAGTTAGTAAGTCATTGGCAATAATACAAAACACCCCATTACCTCATGCGCATAGGAGTGGGGGTAGCTGGCGACGGAGAAGCGCCGCGAGGGGCGCATGCTGGGCGAGGAGGCGCGGCGGAGCGACACGGCGCGCTTGACGTCCGTCTTGATCACGATCGACAGCAGCTGCGCGCGCACGTAAGCGTAAGCCACGCTGCCTACACGCTGCTTCTACGTCTTTCTATTGCTTTTAAGCGTATGATATGTTGCTACGATAAATCAATTTAAAATAAAACCGGCCAACTGTTAGTGTTCCCATACTACCAGTTGTTTAAAATGGGTTGATGACAAGTATATATTGCCATTTACCAAGTATGTAGTCACATCTAAAGATCATTTTACACTGGTGGTAGTTTTTTGATATAGAAAAAAAACTATTCAATGTAGTGCCAGCCTGATAATTTTAATGTACACATGTTTGATTACACGTTATTTAATTTTTTTTTTATATTTTCTAAAATACAGGTGGGGACAGCAGTTTTTCAGATTCTCATTTTCATAAGCTCCCACGATATAGTAGATTTTTTTAAATTAAACTTACTACTTCCCAAAATTGCCCCCCCCCCCCCCCCCCAATATAAAAATTATGAGATATAATTTATTAGAAAATAAAAATGATACTTTTTTGACTATTTATGATATTCGACCATTAATTGTTATATCTATGTCAAGTTTCATCTTCCTATGTCTTACGACGGTCTCTGAGAAAAATGCCTGTGACGGACGGTCGGACGGACGAACGAACGCACAGACACCGACCTGATTCCATAAATATTCCGTTTTACCAACATTGGTACGGAACACTAAAAATTGTAGTTTGCCCCAGGATCCTACTCACACTGGTGATATGAGAGCGCGCGCAAGCGGTAAAATCGTTGCATACTGTGTTCGTGAAACGGCTGCACTAAAAATCATTAGGAGAATGCAAACAAATGTGATAAATGATCAAAGAAAGAGAAATGACGTAGAAGCATCGTGGCGTTCCGAGTAGTATGACTGTGCACTATCACAATACGTGGTGACTAGGTTAGTTACTGGACAGAGTAGGTACTATAATTAGTTACTATAAGCCCAACAGTCCCAATCATTCAATAGTTTAATCCCATCAAAAACAGGGGCCTTCTTAATATGCTGGCGGTTTTTTAAGAGTCAGAGCACTGTTCGAGCAGTTTTCATTAATCAATTGATAATGAACTCAATAACTATTGAAATAGATTTGAAAATAGCGTGCAAGAAATAATGAGAACACGTCACAGGGACAGAGATCTCTTTCACGCTATTTTCAACTCCATTTCAATTACTACCTATTGAGTATCTAGTATACCTAAAAGTATATCATTGTCAATTGATTAATGAAAACTGCTGGAACAGTTCTCCGCTAGGTGTGCGCTGACGCTAAGAGGGTGATCAGACCATCAAATTGAACAACTTTTTCTGGGACCAACATCGAAATCGCGAAATATAAATCAGCTGTCCCATACATTTGGGGTTTCAGTTTTGTATGGAACAGCAGATTTTTTATCGCTATTTCGATGTTGGTCTTATTGAGAAAGTTGTCCAGTTTGATGGTCTGAACATTCACTTAAAAAAACAGTCAGCATATTAAGATGAACCCTGAAATCCCAAGGAACACGTAAGCTATACAGGGTGTACAATAAAATGGGACAGCTACTTAAAGGGGTGCTTCAGACCATCAAACTGAACAACTTTCTCTATGGGACCAATATCGAAATCGCGAAAAAAAAATCTGCTGTCCCATACATTTCAGTCGAGTTATGTTTGCAGTTTTGTATGGGAGAGCGGATTTTTTTTTCGCGATTTCGATATTGGTCCCATAGAGAAAGTTGTTCAGTTTGATGGTCTGAAGCACCCCTTTAAGTAGCTGTCCCATTTTATTGTACACCCTGTATAGCAGCTGTACAGTAGTCGCAAAGGAAATTTCCTTTATGCAGCTACTGTGCTGCTGCTATATAGCTTGCGTGTTCCTTGAGATATTGTTCCACGAATATTTTCCACTTCACATTATCTGTACCTAACAATTCCATACACCATGCGGGAAACACGAGGAAGATCAAATTCGAAAATCTACTCCCAGACATGTAACTCCATGCTTTTTCCTCTAAAACCATTTATGAAATAGATAAAATCACATACAATATAGCAGAGAATAAAAGATACCTTTGGTACGTGAAATTCTCCATATTTTATATAGTGTAACAAAATACCCCAGTAATAGTTAATGCAGTGGTTTAGACCATATCGAACTGAACAACATTCACCATGGGGTCAAATAAGAAATTAAAAAAAATATCTGCTGTTTCAGACATTGGAGTCAGAGTCGATTGGTACTACAGTTCTGTATGAAACATCAGATTTTTAAATTTAATTTTTATGTTGGCTCCATAGTGAAAGTTATTAAGTTCGATGTTTAAACCACCCCATTAAATATTACTAGGGTAATTTGTTACACCCTGTAGACGAAAGATAGATGATCTGAAAACTCAGGTACCGAATTTGTACCATATCTGATAACTTTGCAACAATAATCTTATAACCCATGCTAATTCCACAACCTTTCATAACCGACCAAATTGAAAAGCTAGCTCTACCAAGATAACATAAACACCCAACACAATATATTTTTCTTACCTTGCCTAACCCCATTTCCTTGGGCGCGTCAACGTCGGAATCCTCTTCGCTTTCAACCTTGATTTGGTCGTCGCTGTCGTCGAACTCGTCGAACATGTAGTAGTCACCCGAACGGACGGCTGTCACAACAGGGCACGTTATAGTATCATTCTAAGGGACATTAGTGTCGGATAGCATAATGTACAGGCCCTGCTATTTCTGCATAAGATTATGCAATTATTTTACAGGGTGTAACAAAACACCCTATTAATACTTAAAATAAAGGAGGTGGTTCAGACCACCAAACTGAACAACTTTTACTATGGAGCCAACATCGAGAAAAAATTAAAAAAATCAGCTGTCCCATACATTTTAGTTGAGTCGGTATTGTGGTTTTGTATGGGACAGCAGATTTTTTTTTAATTTTTTCTTTATGTTTGCTCCGTAGTGAAAGTTGTTCAGTTTGATGGTCTGAACCACCTCCTTAAGTATTACTAGGGTGTTTTGTTACACCCTGTATACTTTTAAGCTAAAATTTTTTCATATGCGTTGCCCGCGCTATAAAATGGCAACAAAAAAGTAAGGTAATTGCCCAGTTTACAAATAGTCACGCGCTGTCTAGTGTACGGGCTACACGTCACTATATCGCACCATTTTAAAGAGCAGTAATGTTAGCTTATAACGCGACTATTTGTAAAACGTCATTGCTTTTAAGTGGTTGGTTTGGGATTTTCACACTTGAAGCCTTTGAAGCCCACATTAATTGTGTATAAATATTAACAATTTAACACCATAGATAATATAGTTTAATTTTAAAATAAGTAGTAAAAAAGCTTCAGTAGCTTACATTGATTATTAATTAATATCTTGGACAATGTCACACAAATTATCTAGCCACATTTAAAGTACCAGAATCTAGCCTGGACTTGTATTACGATGACTAGACAACGATATAGAATACATATATAGATACAAACATCCATGACTCGGGTACAAATATTCATATTCATCATACAAATATTTGTCCCTTACGGGATTCGAACCCGCGACCCTCGGCACAGCAGGCAGGTTCACTACCGACTGTGCTACCGGGCTGTCAAAAAAGGCATTAATGTGAACAAGCGAATAACCGAATATTCTTTAAAAATACGTGACCCACTTGTTAAATAAGGTGGGTAGGCTGGTTTCAGAGTCACGCTGACCGCCGGCGCGTTTGGTCAACAAGCGTGCCATGAGCTAGGTGTTGCCTTTTATAGTTTTACAGTGAAACGCGCTGTCAGTAAGCGCGCGTTTCGCACAATTTCCATATTGTGACTCTGAAACCAGCCGTATACGTCAAATAATAAACTGCGATACTATAGTTGTGTATTCTACATAAACTCATAAGACAAATGATAAACTGTGACAGTGTAAAATAATAAAATACGCATAACACACCACAAGATGCCAGTGCAACGTGAACAGTTATGAAAACAGCATTCATGCAAGGATCATTCAAGCTTTGTAAATGCAGAGGCGCATTCTGTCTTAGATTGTACATTTACAACATCGAATTTTTACAAAATATACATTTCCAGAAAACAGGACATAAGACAGCTCCCGCCACTTATGCAAATTGCCTAAATACCGCTGACAAGCCTTGGTTAGTAACGCACAAACAAAGTTATAGCGAGCGAAGGTCGAGACACAACGTTACCCTTCTGATGGCTGGTGGGCGTCCTATACACCGGGTAGTCGCGCACTACAAGAGAAACGTAAAGCTCAACACCACAAGTCACACACCAGAGATCAGCATTTGGGGGATTTTAGCGTTAACACAAATATTGCAATAGATATCAACATTCTAGCTGTTAGACATTTCAAAATCCACCCAAACGCAATCATAGAAAGTTACGATTGAAGCGGACAGAACCTCGGAATTGATTATCGTTTTAGATACAAAGTTTGGGTAATATATATATATTTTCAGACGCGATCCTTATGTCTGTTTTTATTAACAACGATACAATAAATTCTCAAAGAATTTAGAAACAAATATGGGTCATGTTTATGAATAATGGATCAGCCTGTCACGTAGCCAGAAGTTTTGTGAAATATGTAGTATTTCAAAAACTTTCCGGGCACTTAGTGACCGGCGCAAATTGACAAGACATGTGCAGAGATGAGAACAAACACCTCCCACACCAGCCCGTGAGACGGTTCAACTATACCTTCATGCCGCTTTGTGTAAACTCGTCGCCTTACGCTCGGACCTGACTCTCCTATACGAATAGAAACATAACGTTAGACACACATTTAGAAACAGTTTAAAAATGCTTTACATTATTTACAAGGTGTCGACTAGTGTATTTTCAACGGTCGATCGTTTTTAAAGTGAAACACATATAAAGTGATAAACGAACCGAGCGATACTTTCATCGTACCACCGGTTTAGTAAAACTATCGTGCCGACAGTCAAAGTAGTTACAGGTATGATGCGAGTTCGGTTCTGCGCGACTCGACTGCGATATGATGGAGGTGCGCTGCTGCAGGCTCGGGCTGGCGACGGTGTGCCGGCGCCTTATCGGGGGCGGCGAGAACACGGGGTAGGACTCCTCGGGGCTCTGCGCCCGCGGCAACAGCTCCGAGGAGGGCGGGGACTCGAACGAGATGCGGCGCGGCTCGAGGTACGCGTCGAGGGAAAGGGAAGTGAGAAGAGCGGAGGATGGGGACGGAGGGCCTCCCTGGGAGCTTGGCGGGGGAAGTGCGGGCGGTGGTGGCGGGGGCGAGCGCACGGGGGAGGGCGGGGCGGAGCGCTCGGAGAGGGGCGTGTGGAAGCCGCGGGGGGAGGCGGCGCCGGGGCTGTCGGGCGTGTGGTAGCCGCGCCCCGACGCGTCCGAGTCGCCGCGCACCAGCGGCACCTGCTCTGACCGCTGCTGCGTATCCTCGTCATCGTCGTCTTCTGTTTATAGGTTGTGTTACAAATACAAAATCACTATTACTATATCTGTTCGGCACGTTCTCTAAATATGACTGTATTATCAAGGAAATTTATTTTAAAGCCGGTCGGATTCGGTTCTCAATAGTCCTGGCATACATCGAGGTCTCACGTACAAGTGACTAGATCTTACCGGCGTCATGTTGGGGCGGCTCCTTGGCCAGTACACCTTGTACTTTCTTCTGATTCGCCTTTATCCTCTCCATCTTCACTTTGATCTTTTCTAAAATCTTTACTTCTGTATCCTCTTGGATTTGCATTTGTTTTTGACGAAGGTGCTCTATTAGTTCTGCTCCTCTGAAAATGTATTTTTCGGAATTTATGGTTTATTATAAATTTCCCCATTAGATCTAATGCCTTTGTAATTTGGCTAAACTGAAGGCATAAAAACATAACTTTGACAGCGACAAAATAAACAAGAAACCGGGGACGGTAGCGACAGCTAACGCGGTTATCTATAAAGCCGCGTATCCACTAGGCAACAATTGTCGCGCAACACGTGACGCTCAACATGTTCGGCAAACTTGCAACCTTGTTGCCTAGTGGATACGAGGCTTAAGTCGGTCCCCAGACTCAATGAATGTTTCTCCTACGTTTTCAAATAGGTAGTGACTTGTGTCCAAGTCTATAATAGAGCTAAAGTTTTCAAAGTGACTAGGGCATAAGCCCTTGGCCCTCACCCATCATCATCATCATCATCAGCCCATCATCGTCCACTGCTGAACATAGGCCTCTCCCAAGGCGCGCCTCAAAACTCTGTCCTCAGCCTTCCTCATCCAGACGCTCTCCGTTACCTTTTTTAGGTCGTCTCTCCAGCGGGCAGCAGGGCGTCCCACACTACGCCTACCAGTTCGCGGCCACCCTAGTAACACCCAATTCGAGGTTCATTCCTATCTGGTCGCCCACTCGGCTGATCCACCCAGTCCAGTCCATTGCTCACAGTAATAAGCAGTAGTTCCCTGAGTAAAGCTATAAATATTCCGAAACAAGCAGTACCTGGAGGCCAGGACGGTGGTGGCCTTGCTCTCGTCGATGACCCTGTAGAAGTAGTAGCTGTGGAAGAGCCTCTGCTGCAGTATGAGGAAGGCGAAGCACACACCGTCCCACGCGAGACCTATGTCCTCTTGTGGCACCGCACACGCTGCACTCTGTCGACGATATACCTACTCATGTATACAGGCTCCATCTTAATATGCTAAAGGTTTTTTATTTAAGAGGATGATCAAACCGTCAAACTGAATAATTGTCTCTTTAAGACCTATATCGAAATCTCGAATAAAAAATCTGCTGACCGAGGTTGCGATTTTATACAGGGTGAAATCGAAGACATTCGACAAATTTTTGTGGCGAGCTGTACTCCTGATTTAGATCTTATATTGCAGGGTTTGCTTAAAATCTAAATTATGAAAATAAAAGACATTCTAAGCATGCCAAAACATTCAGAAGGGGTTCATAATAAACGCTCTGTGTCATACACACATTAAATAAAAAAAATGTTTTTTAAATTAAAATTTAATAATTCCTGAAATAAACATTTTTCTCATTCGAACTGTACATTTACCGGCTTCCCTACCGGCTGGCGGCCCGGTCAACGTCCATCCCCTCGCAGGCGGAGCACCCCCGCACAACTCTAGCGAGCGCATCCCCACCGCTCGGCAAGGTCGCACGCGCCTCGCGCAAACAAAACAAAAACAGTTTCCGTTTGATCGCGATCTGATTAAGAGGTTACCGCTCTGTAATCAATCAGTGCCCGCTTACGTATCGGAACTTGGATTTCAGTGCAGTGTCGTATTAGGTTCAACCTGAATTTGTAAAAAAAGTCGTACACAAATCTGCAGTTTTTTTAGATATGTTTATTAGTGAGAAACACGGAGGCTTCGTGAAACGCAAAGACGCTATCGCGAGATGCACCCTGCTACTCAAGTATCATCCCTGGATATAATTTTACGGTCTACTCAGAATTTGATAGATTTCCGACAACTTAATGTACCAGTGCGGCCCATTTTTCCAAAGTGACGCGCCGTTTTGAACGGTGAGTTTAATGAGCGCGATCTCCGGATCTAACACCCCTAGACTTTTGTTTGTGGGGGGAAATTAAAAGATGTGTGTATGAAACTGAATCTACCACAGTGAGTGAACTGAGAGAAAAAAATGTCAGTGCATTTGAAGCTGTAAATCACAAACGTATGTGTTGCGAAAATTGAAAGACAACCAGCGCCGTGTCGGTCTCAATTTGTGCATACGAAATGGAGGTGGTCACTTTGAACATCTGTTAAAATTAGGTAAGGACATTTTCTTTTAGTACTTAACGGACAATGGTATACCTACCATTCATTCTTATACCATAAAAATATCGTGCTTTAAATGCTTAAATTCGCCAAAACTCAACAGATGGCGCTATTGTTTCGTACCGCTCGCTCTCGCTTGCCGCGGGGCTGCGGCCCACGCCGCGCCGCTATCTGTACAGTCAGTCACAAATTAAATCAGCCACAATTAATAATAACGATATTTTAAAATCTCGGACGTTATTTAATTTGGTCTAAATCTATTTTTAAAACCAGACATATCTCGAGTATAACACTCTCTTAAATTTTGTCGATTGATTTCAATTTCACCCTGTATAGAACAGTAGATTTTTTTTTGCGATTTCGTCCTTTTTCTTGCTCTCATCGAGAAAACTGTTCAGTGTGATGGTCTGATCATCTCCTTAAAAAAACGACATCAATAATAATTAAACATTCAAGAATATTAACTCTTTATTATAAAGCCGTATAAGTTAATAATTTGAAATTGCTGTTTACTTTCACTGTAAACTTTACTCGAATAACAAAACATCAAAACTGAATTCAGAGGTAGTTATACAGGATGCGGCTGATTTGTATCTACCTATACAGGGTGTTAGGGGGGTGATTGTACCCGTGATACCGAACAACTTTCCCTAAGAAACCTATAGGAAATTCGCAATAAATTTTTTCGACTTTGCATACAAAATTTCGATCAACTGATTGCATTTAGTATGGGAAGTTCTCAATTTTTTTTACGAATTCCCTCTTAGGGAATTCAGTATCATGGGTACAATCACCCCTTAAAGTAGTGCAACTGTTTACCCTAACACCCTGTAGTTGGAATTTTTTCTTGGAAATTATTTGACCTTGGAGACGTTCTAGATCTAGACCAAGTGTATTTTTCCGTTCCTAAGTGCTCTTATGTTTTACACTCTCAACTCAAAAAACACAAAACTCGTAATGTCGTAATGTCGTAATTCAAAATAATATCACAGACGTCATTTTTGACTCTACCACCGCGTGGGAAGGTTGTAGCGAAGATGCGGCCAGAAACTCTACAACACACATCTTTTAAAGAAAACAAAATATATAAAGTACAAACACAATACACTACAAACGTACGTACAACGTTACAAATACAATATTGAATTACATAGTGTAACATTGTTAAGACCAGATATTTTGGTATTTTACAGTTGTTATTCAAAAAGAGTTTTTATTCTTCGTCATGAGATTATATTCTCTTTGTTTCGAAAACAGAAATTGATACGCTAATATCAATTGTGGTATCTACTTATGCTACTAGTAAGGCGTATAGCATACAAAAGGAGTCGAGGCGAGGGCGCGCGCCTTTGCGACCTTGACATACGGTCGGTAATTGCATATCATACCAATCTGTGAGGTAAAAAGTGTGTGGGAGGCAGGGAGTGTCCATACTGTGTAGTAATAGATACTCTTTCTTATTGGCTATGTGCGAAGTGGGTGTTGGGAACTGTCAAGTCGATCGCAGCGCACGCTGTGGCAGAAATTTGTACTACTGACGGCGAAGCTGTGTCAGGTTTGCTTGAATCTATGCAAAACCACAAACTAACTAAACACGAAATCTCGAAAACTGTCAAGACTACAAACTTCAAATTTGGCATTGAAGTTTCTATTAGCATCTAGATGCTCACTTAAAAAAAGTTTGTCGTATTTCAACCCCCAAAGGTGTCAAAACTGAGGTAAAAGTTTGTATGGGAATTCCGATACAATTTAGATTTTGCCCGTGGCTTCGTCCGCATCCGCTCCCGTCATCGTACCGGGATAAAATATAAGCTAGTTTTTATGACTAATAATAAGCTTTTAAATATAAAAAGTTTTATCAAAATCGGTCCAGTAGTTTTGGCAGAATCCTCGAACAAACATAGAGTATTTACAGTACTATAATAGTGTAGATAATTCAAGGCTGGCCGATATAGTTCGTGGGCTACGCCGCGCTAGTGTGGCGCTAGTGTCGTGCACATAGCCAATACAGTGACTGAGCTATCCTAAAACAAAGGGCACTCTACCTTGCGATAGTCGCGCATCTTGAAGTATTGCGAGATATTGCCGCCGGCGAACTTGTCGACGCAGCCGATGCCGAGCAGCTGGACGAGCCAGCACGCGTGCTCCTGCATCAGCTCGCTGAAGATGCAGCCGGGGATCTGCAGCACCGTCTTGATCACCACCACGGCCACGTTGTAGCGCAGCAGCCACGACCACCTGCGAACACACATATATGAAAATTGGAGAACACTTATAACATAAATCCGTTGATGATACATACATTAATCCAAATCTAACATTATTGCAATGTATATCGAAATATTTTGCAAAGGCCTGGTCTAATGAAAGAGAGTGCAGAAGAAGTAGGCCATTTTCCAACGCTAGCCCGATGTAGTAGTCCTCAATCTCTTGCCCATTTCCCATTATTTGGGGTCGGATATGTCATCCTCTTTCATTCATCTCTATTTCAATTGGATAAGGACGACATTTCATTGGGCTCTGGAAAATGCTCGAGCAGTTCTCCGCCAGATGTGCGCTGACTCATAGCCGTAATTTCAGTACTCACTCCTTTCTTACACGCCCGATTAGGAACTAAAATAAACTAACCACTGTAATATGGCCTTCTTCGGTAGCAGATAGAAGTCTGTGCCCTGCCAGAGAAAGATGAAGGAGCCGATCAGGTATCCCATGGAGAACAGATTGACGCGGTTGGTGCCCGTCATGAACATGATGGCGAGCGTCACCCACAGCATGCCGAGGAATATCGTGCGCTTAACCACGTCGAGCCATGTCCTGCAATACAAATATTAACAAAAAGAGTAAGTCAGTACACATGATACAATGGACCCCGCATGCCGCATGCGGCAAACCAGAATCTCAGGAATCCTTTACGATTCAGGCAAAAATAACAATTTTAGGACAGAGTGAGCGATGTTAAAATGATTATGAGATTTAACATTCCAGTAATAGTTTTAAAGTAAGTACCAATTTGTAAACGTAAGCAATAGAACGAAAATTGTAAAGGTTCCCATCATCGTAGCGAGATAAATGATATACCAGATTTCAAGCTAAAGCAATCCAATCCAAAGGAGTCCAGCATACAGTCCAATCTTAAGCTTTCATACCAAAAAGTTTTATCGAAATCCGTCCAGTAGTTTTCACGATACAAACAAACATAGACGAAAAAACAAAAATTATTTTAAATATCATCAATTTACGTTACTTCTGTTACCTATAATAGTCGAGATAAATAATTTTCTATCGAGTTTGTAGATCTGGTAATCTAATCCATTACTTTGCTGACTACTTCGACTAATTACATCCGGACCGGCCTTGCGGTAGCATTTCCCCTCTGCCACGGTATTAGATCAATTAATCTTGCGCATTTACACCCAATTTTATACCTTATCACTAAACGAGACAGCCTATAATAGCGAAACAATAATTTTGAACTTAGAACGTTTGGGGTTTACACGAGACTACTTTTCATGATTTTGAACATTCAAAATTAGAATCTAAAGTCATAGGGAATAAAATCCAAAGTTGCAGATAACATGTTACCTCGCCCCCCGCAAAAAGTGGCAGAAAGTTTGTTAGTAGAATGACACGTAGTTACGCGTCCCGATATAATTAGTCTAAGGCTGACTATTATTTCTAATTTACGTTCATCTTTTGTTGATGAACAGAATTTTAAACAACCAGGCTCGGCGCAAACGAACCACAGCAACAGCCACCGGTGGCTATCGCGGTCGCGGACACTACAAAATGTATGAAACTGTTTGTCACTGGCTGTGGCCGGTGCGGTGGCTCGTTTGCCTTAATCTACTATTTTATTGCAAAAACTAAATACAGTTGATTTAAACTATTTACAGTGTTTTCATTAAAAATCTATAGATTCTATTTTAGTGGGGGACTACGATAACATATATTCCCGTTGGCCCCCATAGGAGGACATGCGGGGACTGCGAGAATTTTTTTCTCGTTAGCCCCCACTGGGGACGTAGCCGTGGGGGACATCGGGAATAACCCATATTTAAGGACCCCTGTATTTGTCTGTACAAGAATCTTACTTGTCCGTGTGGTGTCAGCTAAGAATAGCACCACCCCATTTCCTCCCGTGGGTGTCGTAAAAGGCGACTAAGGGATCTACCGGAGGATGGGCAGCAGCATCATCTGAGTACACACATTCAATCCAACTGCGATCGTCAACCCGCCTGCCAAGCATGGCGATTATGGCAAAACCCCTCAATTTGGGAGAGGCCTTTGTCCAGCAGTGGACGTCTATCGGCTGATATGATGAAGAATCTTACCCAACAAATCCAAGGAAATCAGGGACAGGATTGACGAAGTCTGGCGTCTCCCAATCCTTGCCGGTCTCTTCACAGTTGGAGCCTCCCGGGTAAGACTCTCCCTGCTCTTTCTCTATCTTGAACACCCTGAGCTGGCGGGTGGCGAACAGAAGGAGAAAGTAGTCGAAGATCAGCTTGACCGCGTGCGGCCGCTCCGCGGTGTACGGCAGGAACAAAAAGTTGCGGACGTGTTTCATTTGCTAAAACATTCATCTAAACTATTATAAAACTGTAACAGAAGTGTGTCAGTACATTGAATGTATTTACAGGAAAAAGATTACGATATGGTTTTTAGGTTTCCCTGACTCCGAATCAACCTGTTTTAGAGTTTTTGTCTGTCTGTTTGTTTTTCGATCATCACACAAAAACTACTGAACCGATTTTGATGAAATTTTTTTGTTTGATAGCTTATTGTTTGACTTAAAATCTGGTATATAATTTGCGCGAACGAAGTCGCAGGTAAACTCTAGTTACATATACAGTGGTACGTCGCCGTCGTGTTCGTGAGACCACGAAGTGTGTTGAAGATGCAATCATCTTCAACACACTTCGAAACCCAATGGGACAGAAAGAAAGGGAATGGATTCGTCCCGGCTTGGCAGATTTACTGAATTACACGTCTTGGGTGCGCGGTAGATTTGTGAAAATTTAAGTTTTTCTCCATGACTGTAATTTTTTTCAAAATCTGTGAACTAAGAACGTTTTTTTGTAGCTATAAACCGCCTCGCACGCCTCGCATGCCACCCCCGAAAAAACGATAAAAATCGAGATTTGCCTCCATCCTTATTATTTAACCTGGACAGAATGAGCGCGCATGACGTTTTTCATGTTTAAACGCTTTGTCGTGGGTGGCATGCTAGCCGTGCTGGTATGTGCCCTAAACTTTCGACCCTGTATAAATAAATGATTGACTGACTATTAGCATAGAGTAAATAAATTATACACAACAGAAGGTAAATGCCCATACTAAGAAAGTTGCCACCTTCTTATATGAAAACTCGCGCAAGTACAGCGCCGGTGGTGAGTAGCCGGTACTACAGCAATGTTTAATTACGTTAAAATAAGTGTTAAACACATTTATTATTAAAATTTTTAAGAAAATTAATATATATAATTTATTTCCGTGGAACAAAACTCAAATAATAGTGATCTAATAACGTTTAATTAAGATTTATCTCTCGTTCAGGCCAGTAGCGACATCTGTTTGCGCCAAAACTATACTAAATCTAAAATGTATGGAATTGTCCAGACATGCTATTAGGAATAACTAGTGTTACCTTCTCACTGCCGCTCCAAGGATAATCGAAACAGAAGAGGGGTATGAAGCCAACAGCGATCATGTACTGGAAGGGCACTACGAGGGTGATGAAGGCGGTGAACCCGCTCCACAGGCGCGCCTGCTTGCGGCGCGGGATCGACACGAGCGCGAGCAGCCACACCGCGTAGATGATCGCGAACGCGTCCATCCGCGACCCGATCACACCCATCAGGCACATTAGTGTTATCTGCGACGTTACATTAACATACAGTCCGTGAGCACTTAGAATAGGATTCAGTTGTCGGGTAAAATCGGTTATATTCGTACATTAGATAAGATCTCGGCAACTGAAAATAGTTGCAACTAATTATTAATGAGCGTTTTACTTTTCTTTTTTAAATGTAGTTCCTAAGAAAGTCGACAGATGACATGCTTATCGCTCCATAGAGACGTAGGCGACATCCTGTCAAAATCATGTCAAGACTGTGCCTGACTTTTTTTAAAGGCCAAGGAATCGAGCCCATACAGCCATGTCAGACGTAAACAGTTTCATATTTTCGATTAAAATGATTTTTAAAATGATTTTCGATTGAAAGATGCGTTGGCATCTTTTTGATCATCTTCTCCCTCTTTATTATTTTAAAGAAACTCTTTTTGAAATATTGACTTTTATTCGCACAGACCGTAACGCCATCTATGGATCCACTAGAAAACTAAAAGAAAAACGCTCATAGCCGAGGTAACCAGAGGGCAATATAGGGCGTAAGGTAAAAAGTTGGTGGGAGGCAGGGAGTGTCCATACTGAATGCAGTACTACAACACGGGCGAATTAACTTGACACCTGGCTCGAACGACGTTGGTGTAAACAATAACAAATAACAGCAAAAGATTACTCGAAAATTCTAAAGCGAGGCCTGTAGCGATAGCATCTCAGTTACCGTTGCACATGTACCTGCGCTTTAGAATTTTCGAGTTATTCTTTTGCTGTTATTTGTTATTGTTTACACCAACGTCGTTCGAGCCAGGTGTCAAGTTAATTCGACAGGGTTGTAGACACTCTTTCTTATACTGTGCCTATACAATGAATATCTAAACAACTTCTCACATAATTAAACAAGATAAACAACTTACCTCGACACCAAATTTATAGAAGCCGTAGTTTATCAAATACTTGATGCAGTGTATCAAATCTATATCGGCTTCTTTGCGCGTGATCTCTGGGAAGATCATCATATCATTGCTTTTTACTTCAGTATTCGTTCCCAATTCTCTAAAAAAAAAAAACAATACCTAAGCTATAATACTGAATGTACAATTTTATGATTTACTAGCGTTAACCCGCGACTTCGTCCGCACAAATTATATACCAGATTTTAAGTCAGATCATAAGCTATCAAACAAAAAAAGTTTCATCAAAATCGGTCCAGTAGTTTTCGCGTGATGCTCGTTCAAACACATAAAGCAAAAAAAATCTTATTTTAAATTTACTGTTTTATAATAGTGTAGACATGCAGCGCCTTAGACAATTTATATAGGGACGAGTTACGCGTGTCATTCTACTAAGAAACATTTCTGCCATTTTTTGCGGGGGGCGAGGTAACATACAACATGCAACTTTGGATTTTATTCCCCATCAGTTTAGATTCTAATTTTGAATGTTAAATATCATGAAAAGTAGTTTCGTGTGAACCCCAAACGTTCCAAGTTCAAAATTATTGTTTCGCTATTATAGGCTGTCTCGTTTAGTGATAAGGTATAAAATTCGGTGTAAATGCACAAGATCAATTGAAAAAATTCAAAAGAGCTGCTGTTTCATACAAAATTGCAGTTCTCATGTATGGGACATCTGATTTTTTTTGCTATTACGAAGTTGGCTCCATAGTGAAAGTTGTTCAGTTTGATGGTCTGAAGTATCCTCTTAGGTATTACTAGGGTGTTTTGTTACACCCCGTACCTAATGAGGGTGTTTATAAAGTGGGTCAAGCTAAAACAACATAAACAACAACAACAACAAATAATAAATATAAATGTTAGTTCACAAACCTGGCCATCTGTTGTCGATAAGTGACGAGTGACAACAGAGTGAACATGACTATGAGAGCGATGTAGCCCTTCTGTAACACTACTAAAGGCTTTTCGCGGGTCGCCTTCACGAATCCTACCCATTCGGCGTTGTTGAACGGAGACTCGGTTGTTGTAATATTGTCTCCTTCCTAAAAATAAGAAGACGAAATGAACCAAAGGCTATACAGGGTCTGTCACGGAGCATTTCATAAACGCAGCGTTCGGAGACGTTTCCTTAAGGGTATATTCTCAAAAACCCCAACTTTCAGGAACATTGTTTTCAGTGATATGCTATTGCAAATCCAGTGTATTATATTGATAATAAAAGATCGGCCTTTACTTAAAAATCAAATGAATCGTTTTTTTGTACGTTTCATATAATTTATTTTAGTAATCGCGTAAAATCCGGACACTGTTTGTCGAAAAATAGGGTTACTTTAGGAACATTTTTAGAAAATTATGTTACACGGTAAAATTTACAGCTTACGTAAAAAGAAAGATAATATAAATATAAAAAAACTAATGAATCGATTTTTTTTAAATACGATTAGAAAAGACACAACATTTTTGAAATATTTTAGTAAAAATGAAACAGTCTGATTACCATACAAAATGGCGAACAAATTCAATCTTTGACATCTTTTGACAACTGCAAACCTCTACTTGTTTCTGATTTTTTCCATAGTACGGCAAGTGATGACGTCATAAACGAAAATATACCCTTAAAAGCTCCCCAAAATGACATCTTTAAAAAGACCCTCGAGCCGTGTTTGAGATAAATTGTAAAAACGTTAATCGTTCATATTAAATACTTAAAACTTGCTAATAGTTTCAATCATATAAATACAGGGTCGAACCTTAGACTAATAATATCGGGACGCGTAACCACGTGTCATTCTACTAACAAACTTTCTGCCACTTTTTGCGGGGGGCGAGGTAACATGTTATCCGCAACTTTGGATTTTATTCCCTATGACTTTAGATTCTAATTTTGAATGTTCAAAATCATGAAAAGTAGTCTCGTGTAAACCCCAAACGTTCTAAGTTCAAAATTATTGTTTCGCTATTATAGGCTGTCTCGTTTAGTGATAAGGTATAAAATTGGGTGTAAATGCGCTAGATTAATTGATCTAATACCGTGGCAGAGGGGAAATGCTACTGCAAGGCCGGTCCGGATATAATTAGTCTAAAGGTCGAACTTAATATGCTGACGGTTTATTAAGAGGAAAAATAGACTATCAAACTGAACAACTTTCTCTATGGGACCAACGCAACGTCGAAATCGGAAACAAAAACTCTACTCTACTCTACTCGTCCCATATATATCATCACCTCAGCCGATGGACGTCCACTTCTGGACATAGGCCTCCCCCAGGATCGCCATAACGACCGGTCCTGCGCTGCCCTCATCCAACGTTTTCCCGCCGCCTTCACCAGGTCGTTGGTCCACCGTGTGAGGGGCTTACCCACGCTGCGCTTTCCGGTACGCGGTCGCCACTCGAAAACTTTTCGGCCCCACCGGCCATCGGTTCTGCGAGCAAAGTGCTCCGCCCACTGCCACTTAAGTTTAGCAATTCTTTGGGCTATATCAGTTACTCTGGTTCTTCAGCGGATCTCTTCATTTCTGATTCGATCTCTATACAACGTGTTAATGAATTAGCGCAAAACCTCATACACCCCAACTGATTTATAACAAAATAATTCGGTTGAAACAATAATTTCATTATTTTAATAGTTAAAATTTAAAGTTATTCGCATTTTAAGTTTTGAGGCAATAATGATTTGTTATCATTTCAGCACTGAAAGAAAGCGCTAAAGTACTCATGCATACATTTTTATAATCTTGTTTTGGTAGTAAGTAGAGTGAGTGTGCCCGTGCGGTGGGTTGACATCGGGTTCAAAAAATTTAAAATTTTGCAAATGAATTATTTAATATTTTGAAAAAAATTACCTATGTTGAAACCATGATAATTAGACTCTGCTCTCGATTCTAAACAAACTACTTTCTAGTTTTGCGTTAATTCATTAACACGTTGTATATGGGACGGGATACATTTTTTTTCACGATTTCGATGTTGGTCCCATAGAGAAGGTTGTTGAGTCTGAAGGTCAGACCTTCATCCTCTTAAAAAACCGTCAGCATATTAAGTTGGACCCTAAAAGCATAGTAAAGAGACCCCTATTTAGTTACATGTGACGAAATCACAACGATTATAAAAATAGTTTATAGACGGCCTTTGGAATACGGCAGACTCAGGCGTTTTATATTTTTAAATTACATGAATGAGTCTCGCAAAAAGTCAAAGTTTAATGATAATTTTGCAATAGATTTAGCCCATATCATAAAGGTATCATATAGAGGAACTGACAGCTGAGAGAGCGAGATGTATCTAGCGGCGCCACTGTATAATAGAAAGAGATACGTGACGCGAAGCAATAGAACAGTTTTTGGGAACTTGTCGGCACAATCGACTGGGTAAATATACGTGCTCTGTGAATAATTGGGCCATTATTTTATTCAGGGTATAATTTGGATAAAATTTTGTTTTCTTTTATTGTACAAATTCTTTAAGTCTTTTTTTACCGTTTTATGCCGATTTTTGTTCATCATTATTTATAGAAATCATTAAAGGCATTTGCAGCGATGTTTTCTTGCTACTTCTTACATTTATTGATGTTTTTTCAGCAAAATAACCACTGCGTTACCGTCCCTCAAAATTATATTGCATTTCATACCACAAACAACTGAGTTGCCATAATTTGCAAAAAAGTATAGTATTTTACTTAAAGTCCTACGTTTTTCTAAGACTAGTTTCTTATTCAGTAGCTACCGATAACAGTTTTATTTTGGAATGTACCTATTTTACTAAAAAAAACGCCTTTGTTCCGTTGCCTTTGAAGGGGACCGGATTATGGTACCCTGAATAAAATAATGACCCAATTAGTGAATCTAAAGTGAAGTCGTACATTATTTTGTGAAATATACTAACACTATTTCATTAAATTACCTACGATTTCACGTTAGATTCACAATTATACACAGAACTCGACGTTTTAGGGTGCCGATAAGTTCCGACAAATGCACAAAAAACGGTTTCATTTGACAACTCATGTCAGTTACTCTATTCCGACAGGTATAATAACTTTATGGCCCATGTATCGTTGTGGTCTTTTCTGCCTAAATTCGTCCACTGCTAAACATAGGCCTCCCCGATTTCATTCAGCTAACATCCATCTTTCATAGTACTGCACAACACAACACTGTCACTTACCTCATTACAGTTGACATTAAAGAAATTGTGCTTGATGTAGTCTATCTGATAGACCATCTTGGCCATGAAGTAGATGCTGATTAAGGTTGATATCACTAACACACAGAACCGCTGCTGTTTGGGACGCATCAAGAGCGCCGGCGATATTATAATCATTATCGGTGCGTGCATTGCGCAAACCTGAAAATTAACAAGTTTTTAGATATCATAAAAACGGCTGGTGAAAGGATTTAGAGGGGCCAGCAATGACTTGAAAAAAAAACTTAAAAACTTAAGGATTCGTAGTGCAACCACCGGAGATAGGGCAGCTGGGAGACTGGGTCAGGTACGCCTTTGGGGAGCCCTATGTAAGTCCCATCTAAACTATTATAAAACTGTAACAGAAATGTGTCTGTACATTGAAGATATTTACAAAAAAAAAAATTACGACATGGTTTTTACCTGTCCCTGATTCCATATCACCAATTTTTGGATTTTTTGTCTGTCTGCTTGTTTGTTTATTTGTTTGTTTGGGTGTTTGTTTGTTTGAGTATCACGCAAAAACTACTGAACCGATTTTGATGAAACTTTTTTTGTTTGATAGCTTATCATCTGACTTAAAATCTGGTATATAATTTATGCGGACGAAGTCGCGGGTAAAAGCTCGTTTAGCATACAATTGGTGACAGTCCCAATTCGTCAAGCGGCTTTTAACCGCCCGGTTTTGTTTTGGTTCGTCAAGTACCACCTATCTTATTTATATCTGATTATGGTGGCTGGCAAGTCAGCAACACTTCGTTGCAATAGGATCTTTTTTATTGACCTCTACATATTTATTTTCTTCACCCTTCAAAACGTGGTAATGAGGGACGCCGTACGCTTCTAGGGAAGAAACCTGCAATCTGACCTCCAAATTATACAGGGTGTCCCGTAAACCGACGCCAACCCGGCGCATGCTGATAGGTCAGTTCATGCCTAACCAGAATATACTAAAATAAAAATAAAAATAAAAAAATCTGTGAATCAATCAATCAATCTGTCAACATTTTACTTTAGAAAATGGTCCTTAGTTTTCGAGATAAGGACAGTTTTATGAAATTCGTGAAACTATTTACCTTAGTCACTATTTTGAGTGCCACGGCTACAAATGTTCTATGCAGTATCTGTGTTAAAACTGTCAATATCTAGAAAACTAAGCCACTTTTACTGAAGCCAAATTTTGATATTCCGCTTAGTCATGACCTAACCTATCAGCATGCGCCGGGTTGACGTCGGTTTACGGGACCCCCTGTATATATACCTTTATATTATTGTAAAGGCTTTATATTATTTTAGATGTAAGGGCCTTTTTTTAGTAACGCGCGCGGGCACATATATTACATGGCTGATTACAATCGATGTACCAAAAGATAACATTATACGAATCAAGCAATGTAAGACAAGAAAATACCGCCCGTAGGTTAATTCCCAATCTTCATCTTGTCTATTGTCGGTGTATGGTGTCGTAAGAGACTTATTTCATCAGACATCTTGATTATAGGGTTTAAACTTAAATGCGTTACAAACACGGAGTAGTTTACATACTTTACCAACAGTGAAAACGCGAAAAAAAAAAACAGCTGGTCCATAGAAAACTTCAATGGCGATTCGACCATTATTCCTCCATTCCTTACGGTCCTGTTCTAACGTGATCCATTTTAGACTCGTGACCATTACAATGCAATATCTTCCGACTAACATGCTTGTGATCTGCCCACTGACCTCCATCCTTAGACAATTTAATAGGGACTCGCCTTGCGGTAGCATTTCCCCTCTGCCACGGTATTAGATCAATTAATCTTGCGCATTTACACCCAATTTTATACCACTAAATGAGACTGCCTATAATAGCGAAACAATAATTTTGAACTTAGAACGGTTGGGGTTCACACGAGACTACTTTTCATGATTTTTAACATTTAAAATTAGAATCCAAATTTATGGGGAATAAAATAGAAAATTGCGGATTTCATGCTACCTCGCCCCCCGCAAAAAGTGGCAGAAATGTTTCTTAGTAGAATGACACGCGTAACTCGTCCCTATATAAATTGTCTTAGATCCCTCCATATTTGGGTAACGTAAGGAGGTAACTCACATCAAAGACACAGAGCAGCATGAGCGCGACCATGATGACCTTGATGAGGTGCATGTCCAGGTATATGAACAGCTTGTCGGTCCACCGCGTCATGCGCTGCCTGCCCGACCGCAGCGCCGCCGCGAGCACGTGCAAGAACCTTTCCGACGGCTTGTCCGTGACCGTCGCCGCGTATGAACGCGATCGGGAGTACCTGTAAATACGTACAACATTTTATATTACAACTAGCTTTTACCCGCGACTTCGTCCGCATAAATTATATACCAGATTTTAAGTCAGATGATAAGCTATCAAACAAAAAAAGTTTCATCAAAATCGGTTCAGTAGTTTTTGCGTGATACTCGAACAAACAAACACACAAACAAACAAACAAATAAATAAACAAACAGACAGAAAAAATATCCAAAAATTGGTGATTTGAAATTAGGGACAGGTAAAATCCATGACGTAATTTTTTTTTGTAAATATCTTCAATGTAAAGACACACTTCTGTTACAGTTTTATAATAGTTTAGAAGTTTAGACTAGCTTTCGTTCGCGTGAAGTTTGGAAAACGACTTTAGGGCGCGCGCATCTGTCACGCCCTTTGCCGCCCGAGTTAGAGCAAATTTTGCATATTTTCTTAGTTTTTCATCAATGCTAGACTAGAATTAACTTTAGAATTTCCATGATCGACAGACGTCTGGATTCTGTATAAAACGGAATGCAATGTTCCTGCGTGAATTGAAACGTGTTTCTGTAAGACGATAAGTCAAACGACTAGACGTTTATGTTTAAATACATATGGTTGAATATTGCTCTTCAATATTTTCGCTGACATAATCAGGACAAATTTATTGTTTACATCAACGTCGTTCTAGCCAGGTATCAAGTTAATTCGGCCGGGTTGTAATTGACCGAGAAATTGAGTCGTTTTGAGTTGTTGTCATGTCATACCTGTGCTTACGGTTCACACTCGATAAGGCGCGCTACCGTCTACGCATATACTGCGTCAAAATTTTGTATGAAATTGACAACTCTGCAACCACCTTAAAGATGGAGATTTACATGGTAGACCTCCATAATTAAATAATTAGTTTAATCTCAGGTGTTATAACTGTAGATAAGATGCAGCCAGAACCTCCACTACATTTATAAAGTCAATGCAAATTGTTCACCTGAAAAATGATCTTTTGGGGGCAGGAGTGTTCAAAGAGGACATCTCTATAGAATGGGCTTCTGTCACAGAATTATCTGCGTCATGCAGTGAGCTTTTTCGAACTATTTCTTCCAACGGCAGAGGTGGCAACTGAAATTAGAACAACATTCTTAACACTTCTTCGTGGACAGTAAACACCTATAGCAGTAAGTGAACGTACCCATACTACGTGACCAGTTTAGGGGGGGGGGGGGGGGGGGGGGGGACTTCAAAATACCAAGCTTGGTCACATGGGGGGGGGGGGGTTAGGTTTTCGTAACGTAGTCAATATCCTCTAGGGAAATCTCACGCTTTTTCGAGTATTTGTGGTCAACCAGCCTTTGATCAGCCTAGCTAGTACGCCAACCCGCGATAGCCGTGATACGGCTATATCATGTCTTCTATCTCGCTCGTTTGCTCGCGAACAAACGAGATAAAAGACGCGATATACCCGTCGGGTTGGCTTACTAGCCCCGCTGTTGTCTTGGCTTCGCACCGTTGAACGAACTACCTATACTACCGCCTTTATATGCGCTAATAAGGACAAAATATGAGCCAAATAATTTTTTTAAGTTTTTGTTTGCCGAAAGTGATTTAAAACCGTATTTATGAATTACTACGTGAAAAGTAGAAATGGTGAAAAATGGGTCACGTAGTATGGGTACGTTCCCTAATGTTATCACTAGATGTCTATTGGTATCAATATAGGGTTATTTTAAATGAGTTGGCGAAATTAAACCAGGGCACTTGTTAATGTTAACAGATAGCATAATCAATGTTTATAATTGGTATTGATGAGTAACAAAATTATTATTATTAGCGTAGGTACGCGCAGTGCGTACAGTATGCGTGGCGCCGGCGGACATTGACCTCAAATTCATATGATCAAGCGGGGGGTTATTATCACGTAATTTTACTTAGTAACAGATACCAAATGTGTTTCTTATGTTTCGCCAACTAATTTTAACCTTATACAGGGTGAAATTGATATCATTAGCATCCTTTTAAACTAAGAGTCTACCCATCAAACTGAACAACTTTCACTATGGGAGAAAACAATTCGGAGCAAAAAAAAACAGCTGTTGCATACATTTGAGTCGCGATCTTGCGCGTCGACATTGCAATTTAGTATGGAATAGCAGATTTTTTTATTTGCTCCGCTTGGTTTGCTCCCATTGTAAAAGTTGTTCAGTTTGATGGATAGACTCTTAGTTTAAAAGGATGCTAATGATATCAATTTCACCCTGTATAAGTTCTGTGTCAATGCCAACAAACGCTCGTAACCCGGCTTGCGACAAAAGCTGATGATGATGAACCCAGCTTTAAGATAATAATAGATAAATAATGGATGGTTCAATAATATCGCGTCCGTTAGATTTCAAGGGTTAAGACGATGCCGGTTTCTGTCTTCAGTGATTTCTACAAATACATTTTTTTCCATTACAAGTATTACTACTGTGCATTTGATTCTGCACAAATCAAATTGTTTGTATTGGCTATGTGCGAAGTGGGTAATCGAAACTGTCAAATCGATCGCAGCGCCCGGGTGGCTGAAATTTGTACTTTTTCAGGACAAGCTGTGAAAATATGCTTGTAAACTACAAACTTGAAATTTGGCATGGAAGTTTCGCATTTCAACCCCCAAAGGTGTTAAAACTGAGGTAAAAGTTTGAATGGTAATTCCGATACATATTAGATTTTGTCCGTGGCTTCGTCCGGATCCGCTCCCGTCATCGTACCGGGATAAAATATAAGACTAACAATATTCTTTTAAATATAAAAAGTTTTATCAAAATCGGTCCAGTAGTTTTGGCAGAATCCTCGAAGAAACACAGACTTTTACAGTACTCAGTGTAGATAATTCACGGCTGTCCGACATAGTTCTAGCGCTACGCCGCGCTAGTGTGGCGCTAGTGTCGTGCACATAGCCAATACCGCATCTCCCTTTTCTAGCAAGAAAGTTAAATAGAATAGATGAAAAAGGGACTTACGTCATCTTTCATAGTAGAAGCACCTTGACTTGGCCGACTAGAGCCTGCATTCTCATTTGGATCTAGATTAACACTATTTGTCCTGTAACGTCCAAGCCACATTATTAAACGTAGAAGTAACAAATAATTTAATTTAAAGGTACAAATTCGTAGCCGAACGCACGCAGCAGCAGCAGACGACGTGTAGCTCGGCGACACGTCGCTGCGCCATGATTTCGAACCCGACTACAGACCGCAGCAGCAGACGACAGCGCTGCCGCCGTATTCCTTTGTCGACTCTATCGGTACTGAAATAGGTATTATTTTACATTGCACCCTCTACGCCCGCCCGTCGTAAAGTGAATAGAGCTTGAGACTACTGATCTGCGGTCGGGCGACAGTGTTGTCGGACGACGTGTCGCTAGCTACGCAGGATATTTCATAGAAATACATACAAACCAGTAGTGTCGCAGCGACACGTAGTCTGCTGCTGCTGCGTGCGATCGGCTACGAACTTGTACCTCTACGAATTATGGACTGGCGCACACCGAACGAAGCGCAACGCAGAGCATTTGTCACTGCCAATTGCCAAACCATTATCGACTTTGATTTCGTTGAAATATCATTGAAAATCAAATAATTCAAGTCGCTTCTGCTTCTCCGACTTTCGATGTTATTTCAATGTTATATTTCCCCAAGATGAGGCCTTAAATGAGGTGCTTTGTTTATATGGCTTACATTTAAGTTTTTTCTTTGTTTTTGTTACCTATGTATATATTTATTTAATAAACCTCTGACTATTATTAGGTAAATTAGGTATAGTTATATAAGTAACGTTCCGTTTCAATGTCTTTCAGAAGAAGCGTAGTGAGAAACGCTCTTCGGTACGCTTCGTTAGGAGTGCGCCGTGACGGCCCTACTGAACCTACACACCTAAGAAGTATTATCAAGCCATTTTCACCTTCGGGTAGTAAGTAGGTTTAAGAATTTAGTTAGAAGCCTTTATAAAAAGAAGAAGAAAATGCATAATGTTGAAGGTATCGACAGAAGTTTCGACAGCTTAATTGGACGAGAGCAAAGCTCCGGATCAGCTGGTTGCGGGGACGAAACGACCCGATATAAAATTTTCCAATGACAAATTCCTTGTTGTATGTTTTGTTTTTGAAGCCTGTGTACTAGTCAGTGGTGGATACATATGGAGGGCGCCGCCCCCCAGACGTTGATCATTTATTTATATTTTATTTATTAATTTTATAGTATTTTGGATAACAACAGTCTTAAACAAGTAATTTTACAATGGTAACCCATACATATAGATCAGGGGTGGCCAAGACGTCGATCGCGCTGACTTTTATAGTAGCCCGCGAAGAGTTCAATCTTAGAGTTCAATAGATTAAAAAAGATTCTTAAATTCCTATTTAAATTAAAAAAAAAAAACCAAAATTTCGCTGAACAGTTGGGCTGTTTACATGAGGAATTTGAATACCGTCACCCTGAATTTCGACACGCTATTTTGGTCGAGGGGGAAATATTGAAACTGTGATAGATACCACAGACATATTTTTTGACCATGGACATTTTTGAGGTTCCACAACCACATTACCTACAAACAGTAGAGTGTGAATCAGCATTTTCTATAATGTAATTAAACATCAGTCGGCGGTCTCTGTTAACATGTTAAAGCCAAACATCCACAATCAAAAATATATTTTATTTATTCAATTTTGTTAATTTCACCGTTTTTAAATGTAGACTGTAGAATGTAGACCAGGTATATCTGAGTTTCAATGTAGACCGCGTGCCTGAAAAGTTTGGCCACCCCTGAGGCCCTGATATAGATAGAGGCCAATAACAGCTATCCACTATAGAAGGTCTAATGAGCACATTTCTAGATCAAACTCACCCAGTCTTTGGCACGGATAAAGCCATGAAGTCCTTATGGAAGTAGTGGACCTGCATTATGGTTATGATCAGGAACGCTGTGGGCGTCAACAGTTTCACGAACAAATCCGCCGGGGGGTACGGCTCTAAGCCCAAGTCGTGTTGTCTGAAATAAATTATTCGAGTTTATTTAACTATTATAGATATGTAAATGCTGTTAAATTGTAATATTTTGTTGTTTTTGCTATGGGATTTTTTGTCATTTTTGATCATTATAATTCTAATTTTATTGATATTGAGTGTGTTGTGTGTATTGGCAATTATCTGACATTTTGACTAATTTATGTTATGACATTACAATTATATTATTTATTTACTGAAGTGTGAACTAATTGAAGCGTTTTGTGCTTTTATAATGTAATTTACATATCCAAAGATTACTTAAAATGTCATTCAAGTTTTAATATTGCGTTAAAATAAATTTTGATATTTGCATGTAAGATTAAACATTTGAATTGTATGCCTGAAATGAGTAAGAGCTGCTTGTTCATGTAACTTCAATGTAAGACCTTTATGTACCAGTTCTAACAATAAAGTTATTCTTATTCTTATTATCTTATCTTCATAGACTGAAATAAAACCGGTCAAGTGCAAGTCGGACTACTCGCGCACCGAGGCCGAGGGTTCCGTACCACACCACCACAGAACACAACATTATTAACATAGAAAAAAAATATTTTTTTGTCCGGGACCTTTAGCGCGAGAACGACTCACACTTGGCCGGTTTTTAGTATTTGTTGTTATTCTGTAGAGTTTGCTCTATAATCACACTAAGTTTGACGCTTGTATGTATTACCGTTTTTACGATAGAGCGTTGAAGAAATTTGGAGAATAGGTAACTTTTCCGACTGTAAACGTATTTGTCTGATCCGCCCCTCCCACACACCTAGCCGACTAGAGTGCGAAAGAGACAACTGCAACTGGGACTGATTTTATCTACATAAAATGAACATAACCAGTATTTCGAATTCCCCTGTTTACTCCTCCAAAACTAAACCGATCTTAATAATTTTTGACAGCCTGGTAGCACAGTCGGTAGTGAACCTGCCTGCTGTGCCGAGGGTATGATGAATATGAATATTTGTACCCGAGTCATGGATATTTGTATCTTTATATGTATTCTATATCGTTGTCTAGTCATCATAATACAAGTCCAGGCTAGATAGATTCTGGTACTTTAAATGTGACTAAATAATTTGTGTGACATTGTCCAAGAAAAAAAAAATTATTTCAAGAATAATATGAGAAAGACTTTATTTATGCAAAAAAGCAAAACATAGGGACATAGCACAGGTAACAGATTGTATGGAAAAAAAATGTTTGCTCTAGTGTCATTATCATTATCCAGGGAGGAAACAGGGGAATACGTTTGTATGGAAATAACGGTACTAGTTGATAAACTAGTACCGTTTAAACATGTTTAAGAGGATACTCTTAAAGATGTTTAAATGATGATGTCCTTGTCACCAATATGACCAGTGTAAGGCATTGTTCTAATAGAACGCGAATGCGTGATCATCGTAGGTTCGCGCGAATTTTACTCGTACGAACGCGCGATCAAACATATTGAACTCGAATAGGTGTCCTAACTGACAACCGCATGACGCGGTCGCGCGATTCAAATGTTTGTACGCGAACACGCGATGGTCGCATCGCTTACTCGCGCGATGATCGCGCAATTGCGTTTTATTAGGACGATGTCTAAGAGACAGAGCGTCGAGCGATTAATTAATACATTTATTGGTGCAAGCCAGCCTCAGTGTAATAAAACTTACAACTTCTCGTCGATCAAGGAGTATTTCTCTATAATTTTGTCGAATCCGTCGAACTGGTAGACGTATATGAGTATCAGGTTTATCATCGCGTAGATGATCACCGTTATCCAGAACACGTACATCAGTCGCCGCCACCAGTACCAACTTATCTGAAACGTTTCATTACACTCATTATAGCGACAAAGTTACATTTGAAATAGGGTCGAACCTCATATGGCAGCAGAGAATCGCCTTTTTCTGTCACTCCATCCTTTTCTGTCACTCGGGAACGTCATTGGCTAGAGCAAATAAGGTAGACGGAACGCGACAGCACGCCGCAACACCACCACGCGCGATCGCGTTCCGTCTACCTTATTTGCTCTAGCAAATGACGTTCCTGAGTGACAGAAAAGGATGGAGCGACAGAAAAAAGCGATGCGGTGCTGCCAGATGAGGTTCAACCCTAAACATTTTATCCATAAAGAGTATAGTTTTTACACTTGTTTCAACATTATGCATATTCAGGGTACAAAGTAACTGTATTGTGGACCCTCAAGGAGGTTGATATGCTGGTGACTGAACAAGAGCAAAGACAAAAAACCTCGGAAAAAAGTACGTCTGATTATTGAATAAAAAAAATACGTTTATTGTATTTTTTTGTTTTGTGTCCCACTACTGGGCAAAGGCTTCCCCTCTTCTCCAATCCTCCCTATGCGATGCAATCTCTGGCCAACCCTTCAGAAAAGTATTCAAGTCATCGCTCCATCTTCTCCTGGGCCTTCCACGACGTCGGCAACCGTCTTGTGAAACCCATTCTGTGGCCATCTTGGTCCACGTCTCCGGATGCATGCGGCAGATATGTCCCGCCCAGTCCCACTTCAGCCGAGCTGTTTTAAGGTCTACGTCAGCTATACCAGTTTTCGTTTCATACTCGATCGGTTAATTTTACACCTAAAATGCTCCGCTCCATGGCTCGTTGGCAAATCTTGAGACTGGATTTCTGATGTTCAGTCAAAGACCAAGTCTGAGCACTGTAAGTTAGGATTGGCAAGATGCACATGTCAGGAAGGTCACCCTTTATAAGCTCCTTTATGAACCAGTAGCTCTTCCGGGCATTTTAGATCAGTCTTTCGACTTCTTTCTCCTGTCTGTTCTCAAAAGAGACTATCTGGCCCAAGTACGCACGGCGACACATCAAGCTACTATAAGTTTAAAATAACAATGTGCATGACCTTGAAGGGCCGTTGGATAACTTCACTCGGTTGATAAAGGAACTTGGACTCTATGTAAAGGAAACAATCATTTGCATGACTCGAGTGAAGTTCGTGTGATTGAGTGACATCACATTTGCGAGCGAGGTCATGCACATTGTTATTTTAAACTCATAGTATACAAAACCAACATAAGCTGGGCGCGCGTAGGTCGAGTAACGTATACCGTTGCGCGGCAAGCTTATGTCGCCGTGTGTACATATATTCGTCGACATAACAATACAATAACACATATTTTGTAAAAATGTCAACTCGCTACCTATTACAGTTCAAAAGATGCTGTCCTATAGGTTGAGGACGCGGAAGGACGAACGGACAACATAGGCTTAGAATAATAGGTTCCCGTTGGCACCCTTTGGGTACGTACCCCTATAAACTGTCATATATGGGTGTCATTCGAGACCTGAGACCTGACCTGATTCGAGAGGCGTGGGTAGGCCCCTCACACGGTGGACCGACGACCTGGTGAAGGCGGTGGGAAAACGTTGGATGAGGGCAGCGCAGGACCGGTCGTTATGGCGATCCTTGGGGGAGGCCTATGTCCAGCAGTGGACGTCCATCGGCTGAGATGATGATGATGATGATGATGATGATTCGAGACCTACAGCCCAGCCTACAGCTTAAAAAGCCTTCAAAACGCAAGATGCTTATTAACAACCAGCTACAACATTAAACGAAGCAACCAACCTGAAACATGAGTATAAAGACAAGGAAGAGGAACATGTATATGATCCTGAAGATAGTCATGCTCTCGCCGGTGATGCCGATGACGAACAGCATGATCACCACCACGTAGATCCAGTAGCGCGCGCACGCCACCCGCAGCCACTTCCCGAGCACCGTCAGCAGGCGGGACTTGCCTTCTGCGCGCTGCCCTTCTATTACTGTTCACATAAACCATATTATTGTACAACCAAATGCTTATAAAATACGAGCTTTTACCCGCGACTTCGTTCGCATAAATTATATACCAGATTTTAAGTCAGATGATAAGCTATCAAACAAAAAAAGTTTCATCAAAATCGGTTCGGTAGTTTTTGCGTGATACTCGAACAAACAAACAAACAAACAAACTAACAAACAAACAAACAGACAGACAAAAAGACCAAAAATTTGTGATTTGGAATCAGGGAAGCCTAAAACCCATTTCGTAATATTTTTTTTGTAAATATCTTCAATGTACAGACACATTTCTGTTACAGTTTTATAATAGTTTAAATTTCAAAGTATGAATGCAAATCGTGAAGGCCATCGATTAATGAACAACATTAGATACCGATGTATCTTTTTTTGCTAAAGAAGATTGAATTTTCATACAAACTGTCCGCGTCGCGTCGTCTGTTTCTATGAAAAATTGAAAAGTTTATATTTATACAGGGTATAAAATTAAATGGGACACTTACTTAAATGGATGCTTCAGACTATCAAACTGAACAACTTTATCTATGGGACCAATATCGAAATCGCGAAAAAATCTGTTGTCCCATACATTTCAGTCGAGTTATGTTTGCAGTTTTGTATGGGACAGCGGATTTTTTTTCGCGATTTCAGTGTTAGTCCCATAGTAAAAGTTGTTCAGTGTGATGGTCTGAAGCACCCCTTTAAGTGTCCCATTTAATTTTACATCCTGTGTATCAAATCTTGTTCAGTTATCGGTTCGGTTATCAGGTTTAACAAACACGCTGAAAATGTGACGTGTATGTTTGAATGTGTTTAATGTGTTTTTTAGATATAAAATAGTGTAGAATAAGATTTTAGAAAACCATATAAAAATAAACAGATTTATTTCTTCAAAATTTAAAAGAAAAAAAGGATTTTTTGGTATGGTATTCAGTTAAGAATATGTTTTGTTATTATATTGCAGGTGTTAAAAGAAAATTATTATTTTAGGAGTGTTAAACATGTCTTATTTGATAAAATGTCGTATTAAAATGTTATTATTTGATAATGCACAAAGCAGGAGACGAAAAATTATAGATCTGGCTCATAAAAGTAATTACCGTTTGCAAGACCTGTCGTAAGGAATAGGTAAAAAAACCGTCCAATAAGTAACATTAATATGTCTTATAACACACTTCCCTGAGACATTACTTCATACACAACAGTGAATAAAATTATGTTGAATATACCAACAGACCGCACAACACAAGGCAACTAAAGGGTGTTAGGGTAACAGTTGCATTACTTTAAGGGGTGGTTGTACCCATAATACTGAACAACTTTCCATAAGAAACCTATAGGAAATTAGCAAAAAAAAATTTTAATTTTCCATACTAAATGCAATCTGCTGATCGAACGTTTGTACAAAAAGTCGAAAAAAAATTGGGACTTTCCTTCCTTTCTTTCCTTGTATCATGGGTACAATCACTCCTTAATAGTGCAACTGTTTACCCTAACACCCTGTATAATGCCAGTCGGCTGTCATTCTGTCACGAAATACGAAAATACATACACACACACACATTTACATTAAAAAAAAAATCGTAATTTTTTTTTTGTATGCATATGAGTTTCTCATTCACACACAACACGATGAACAGTAACCAAATCTGCAACACTGGCATTGCTAAAATTTTTTGAAATCTTCGCCATTTCTCAATTTCTGTCCAAAGCACAGATATATCCCCTTATAGAATACCGCATGATGAAAATTTTGTACACGCCCGAAGTCACCATTATTGGCGGTAGGTACGAAACGATGTAATGTGATTGGCCATTTCAAGGTCGCACTACTTCGAGCTCGCTCACTCGCGTTGCTTATATCAGTGCAAAATCATAGATGTGTGGCGCGCGTCGGCGGCCCTGTATGCGGTATCTATTGGGGGTAATCTGTGGTCCAAAGTAACCAGCCGGTGAACCAGAGAGCACTTACCGCTAGCAGCAGTCGACACAGTTAACTGCAGAGGGGCCGCCAGGTCTGTGATGACGGCAGACTGCCGCCGCTGCTGCGAGTCCTGCACCCGCTGGCGGAGGGTCAGCCAGAACATGCACGTGAACAGCGACTTGATGAGCAGCGGCACGCAGGGCTCCCCCTGCGCTCGACCGAAACCGATCTGACGCAGGTTGAAGTCCTGATGGGGAAACCACAATAAATCCACTTATAATCATTTCGTGATAAAGGATTACAATATAAATATTTAAGAAATGTGCTAATTAAGCCCTTTCATTTGATACCCAAAACGGCATAACAAAATAAAAACCGGTCAAGTGCGAGTCGGGCTACTCGCGCACCGAGGGTTCCGTACCACACCTACAGAGCACAACATTATTAACTTAGAAAAAAAAAACTTTTTTGTCCGGGACCTTTAGCGCAAGACCGACTCACACTTGTTTTAGTATTTGTTATTCTGTAGAGTTTGCTCTATAATCACACTAAGTTTGACGCTTGTATGTATTACCGTTTTTACGATAGAGCGTGAAGAAAAAACGTTGATAAAAACTAGTTTCTTGTTGAGAACCCCCCTTAATTTTTAACTTTTCGAAATTTTTATTATTTGTTAGCAAATCCGCCGTAATAACGCATAATATGAGAAAATTTCAACTATCTAGCTATTCAAAAGTTCCAGCCCTAAATAGGTAGGACAGACAGACGGACAGACGGACGGACAACGTGGGCTTAGTAATAGGGTCCCGTTTTCTTTGGGTACGGAACCCTAAAAAAGATTTGTTTCAGTTCACGACTGTCCTCTTGAGGGCGCCATATTCAATTTATCGTGACATCACATAGCCTATAATCAGCGGACGATCAAGAAGTTTACATAGATACCCAGATATACACCACTAGTTTTTAATTACTAACATAACTTTAAGGGTGTATTCAGACCATGAATCTAAACAACTTTCCCTAAGAAACATGGGTCGAAAAATGAGAAAAATTTTTGGACCTTCCATACAAAAGTGCGGATCGGCCGATCGATTTTCTATGGGAGGTCCAAAAATTTTTTACGTTTTTCGACCCATGTTTCTATGGGAAAGTTGTTTAGATTCATGGTCTGAATACACCCTTAAAGTTACGTTAGTAATTAAAAACTAGTGGTGTATACATGCATACCGGTTATAAAATCAAAACCCTCCTTTTTGCTTCGCCATAGTCGGGTAACAATTGATGTTGAAAATACACCGTTTGACCGATTTCGATGAAACTTTGGTGGGTTGTTGTGCTCCCGTGAAGGTGCATGACAAAACAAACCACACTGCAATGTATGCCGGGCACAGCTAGTAAACTATATTCTTGATTTTATAACTATCGGAAATATAGCTTTATATCGTATGCTTCTATAATAAAGTCCATTTATAACCGTTTCGTTTACATTATCTAGTTTTAAATAACACAGTTCCTTTCGTCGAAACGGCGACAATTTTCCATGGGGAATTCAAATTCATAACGGTAGGTAGAGTCAAACAATTTGAAATGAACGCCACATCAGAACTTTGTCACAGGAAACTGTTTAGAGAATTGTTTCACAGAAGCTCAATGACTTAAATACAAGTGATCATGACAAGGTTCTTAGGTTGCCTACATTTTAAATTGGTTACACATAGTAGACATTATACGACGAATAAACAAATAGACGCACAACCCGGAGTTCGTTTGTTTACATCCGATAGGTATTTTTTTTTTAAATCAACTGTTTTCTAATTTAGATTTAAAATAGAACAAAAGATATACAGCATATATTCAGTCATAGATTCTATGTTTTAAGTTTTTCGTCGTCCCCGGGCACTTCATAGAACGATCTCACGATACTAGAATAGTACTATTACGGAAACAAGATGGCGTCAGCACACGCGACATTCCGCTCATACGCCACAGTACAATAGGCTCGGTGCAGCCTTAACTAGATACCTATATTCTTAGTTTTACATGTCGGAATTTGTTATAATTTATGGGAGAACAATAAAAATTATCTTATCTTATCGAATTATCTTATCATATTATATTCTGTGGTCATATTATCTTGTATAGAAGTATTCACTGACCGTTATATTGGACGGCAGCTCGGCCTCGGTGAGGTCCATGCCGTAGATATACTGGGCCAGAAGCAGCAGTATCGCGTAGCACACCAGTATGGGGCTGGTCCGCAGCATGAAGGAGCGCTGGTTCTGGCACAGCCACACCACGTTCGCCCACATCAGGAACACGAACGTGAGCCACGAGTGGTACATTATGCTCCACGCCATCATTGTGATCGTAGTCGCTATGTACGATGATCTGCGATATTAGAAAAGGACAGTGGGCAGAAGTGGTCCAAGAGCCCCCCCATAAGTGGCATACTACGTTTGAAAGGGGGTTTAATATATAACATTTTTTAAGTGCGGCCCACCAATATCTTTTCGAAAGGAAAAAAGATACAGGATGTTTTGTTTAGCGGTCCGCTATTTACATCTGTTGCTTGAATTCCTTGTGTCATGTATATAGTATTATTGTTTTTGATTATTATTAATGCAAAAGAATCTTTAGCCCTCATAACACACAACACTTAAAACGAGGAAATCGTTATCTCATCTTCAAATTGCCCGTATAGTAAACGAGAGCCGTATTACTTTTGCACGTTTAATCACGTTGCAAGTCCGGCGTGAGACGGCGCGGCGCTGCGCGGTGCCGCGCCACAACGTGACGTGTGGCATACCATAGATTTTTATATGCAGGACACCGCAGCGGCACCGCTGCCGCTGCCGCACCGCGCCGTGTGGTTCAGCTCTAGCTTTGTTGATCGTTTCCAAAACAGAAGTACCGCAACGCCACCGAGCCGGATACGTCGAATAATAAGTAGTACTTCAATATCACTTAAAAATTAAATAATCAAGATAACTTGTGGATGCATAGGATAATTTACCTGACTATAACTTGGAAGAGATCTATAACAGCAGCAATAATGTCGTCCTTTAGCGTAGGCTCGTGCGAATCCGTGTTGGAATCTGTACAAATACAAGTATTGTTGGCGTTATCTATAGTTGTGAAATGCAATGCAACCTATCTATTCATCTCGTAATTTATTGAGCTAATTTAATGTGGTTACAATTATCCATCACTACAGGGATGTATATTTTGATGCAAGACTACGTAAATTGAAAGAAGATGTTGTGACAAGAATAGAGAAAGGTATGCTTCGTTGGTGTGGTCATGTGGAGAGGATGAGTGACAGCAGATGTACGAAAGAGATATATATTGCTAATGTGAGTGGAAGTGTCGGCAGAGGGCGCCCTCGTAGGACGTATGCTGATCAAATCAGTTGCGTCCTACAAAAAGGGGAGCTGCGGAGTACTCGAAACCGACGGGCATGTATGAAGAGATGTATGGATGTGCATGAGGCAAAAGAGGTAAGTATGTAAGAATCGTAGTAAGTGGCGCGACCTGGTCTCTGCCTACCCCACTCAGAAAGAGGCGTGACGTTATAGATAGATAGACTACTTACTCGTCTCTAAATTATTTCACCTACAAGACGTCCACTGTACACATGCCTAACCCAAGGATTTCCACGACACATTTTATGTATCTCCATTCCACGTGGTCCACCTTATGGCCTATATTATTCTAAGTCGCTAAATGAGAACCCTTAGGCTATTTGTCTAACCTACAGCCATTTCAACTTGCTAATCCTTCAAGATATATCGTTGACATACGTACAAAAACTCACGACCGTAATCCCTTTCGGAGTGGTCAGAAACCTTGCTACTACAATTAACTTTCTATTTAAGAATGTAGTTGTAACAATGCTCACATTTAGGATGGAATAACGAGTCAAGGTGGCCAACCTTTTGCCCACATAAACACTGCATAAAAAACCCACGGGAAGAATTGGGTTGCAGACAAACTGGTCTACCGGTCGTAAGGTAGGGTTTATACAGAAGAGACGCGTGGCGGTGGCGGGTAGTCTAAGTAACACCAATATAAACCTTTACGTAGCATAGCGTCGTTTTTTGACGTAAAGAAAAATCGCGCCCCCGCCACCAGGCGACGTCGCCTGGAGGCGCGGGCGTAATTTTCCAACCGACTCTATGCTACGTACTATAAGGTTTATATTGCCGCACCCCGCCCGCGAAATGTCCGCGCCACGTCACTTCTGTTTAAACAGCCCCTAAGCCGGAACTACACGGCTGTCGTTGACTCTGGGTTGAATTGAGTTGAGTGTTGATCACAAAGTGTTTTCTCCTGAAAACCTGTATCACACATTGGGCTCATTAAATATTTTGTAGCGAACCCACATAAAATGTAATCTATCGTAGAAATAAAAGTAAAAAAATGTAAAATACCGGTATCAGGAACGACCACGGAGCCGGTGGAATCCTGATGCAGTTGTCGCATGATCGTCGCGGACCGGCCGGCGAACGGCCTGGTGCTGCTCGAGTTGCGTATCAACTACACACAAGTACAGAAGTCAGCGGTAAGAAATATTTATCTAAAAAATTATTAAGTAGCAAAGCAAATTCTCAACATCATCGAAATAATTTTTTATTTTAAAAACAAATTTCTTTTAAAAACATATAGATTGATTGTATTAATTATATAACAATGTTGGACTAGAAAATATTTTACTTATTCGTAGATTTGGAGTAATTTCTAATATTGACAACAAAAACACTAGTAATACAAACAAAATAAAGACAAAATGCAACACAACTAATACAAAACAGTGTTAAAAGTATTAATAAACAGAAAAACTTGTAATGCGGATGAAAACACGCTTATGACAGATATTATGGCAAGCCCAAGCAGGATGTTTCCAAAGAATTTGTCTTGTAAAACTTTGATTCCGTGAGTTCACAACACAGGACATAGCACAAAAGAAGAAAAGTAAAAAAGAAATACCTACAGGAGTTTTCTCACTGCTGTTCCCTCGTAGTGCATTGCTACTTATGTAAGGTATTGCAACCTATAAAAGAACGAAAGCAGGTTGCCAAAATAAAATATAACATTTTTGATCAAATATGCATATGAATAGGAAAAATAAAATCTGTGGTTAGCACAAAAGCGGTCATGCCTTCAGTGCTTGATAGTGTATGTTATGTTAAGTGTAATGATTAGAAAATTATCAAGTTATCTACATAAATGCACTATGTACTATAATCTACACCTTACGGCTCAGTATACACAATATATTAGTTTTTCATGCAAAATTAATAAGTAGGTACCAACTACCATACCAAACTTTGTAGTAATAAATATCTTGATGTAAAACAGCCTTTACGGAACAAAGAAAACTAAAATATGAAAGATAAATAATTCAAAACCATACAAAACAGTCTAAAGTGCTATCTACACTGGTCTCAACATCTACTGCGGCCGTGGTATAGCAGCGTGATAATGCGCTATCGCGCCTTAGCTGTCTTTCTATTTGCGCGCTAACGAACGAGATAAAAGACGTGATTATAGCCTTTTCTCAAACATGCTTGGAAATGTGAGCATTATTTTGACAACCTTCTTCGAGATAAATCGAAATTGCTGTACTGGCCAAATACATGCGCGCAGCAGCTGGCAAAGTTGTATGAAAATCCATATCTGTCGTGTTTAGCGGCCAAGTAGTAAACTCATAGTAAACTCATATCTGTCGTGTAATTTAAAAATGGAACGATCTTTTTCTCCGAAACATGGCGACCAAGGAGGTAACTCATCAAAGGTTTTATTTAATTTTCGAACTGGCTTGCAAATAGAAAGCTGTTTATTAAAAAAAAAATTGTTGTTCGTCATAGATTTTGAAAAGAGTTTTAATTTCCGCGAATTATTTGAGAAATTTACTGTTTTAATTTCCGCGCATTATTTGAGAAAAGTACTATACAAGCCTTGGCCACAACTAGGCATTGATGGACTTACGTATGTGTGCCTCGGCTTCGCCTCGGCCCACATTTACACGTTCGTCCATCAATGCCTCTGTTGTTGGCCGCTGCGGTAATGTACTATTTCGCGTGCATACTGCGGCCGCTGATGCTTACTCTGACTTTCTTAGAAGCGTTCATCCACTTCTCGCGCGTCGTGCGGCGGTTGGTTCGGTGGAAGGAGAAGCTGCGCAACAGAGAGCCGTTCTGCTTGCCCGCCTCTACGCCGGTCAGGGCGCTCTTTTTTTTCGCCTAAGTCCCATCGATAGCACAACATGTATAGAGATAGTAAGCCGTCTAGCAAACTACAATACTTAGGGCCTGTTTCACCACTTCCGAGTAAGTTCTTGATAGCTTATTTGACATATCGTTTGACCTTAGACAATTGAATAGGGACGAATTACGCGTGTCATTCTACTAAGAAACATTTCTGCCACTTTTTGCGGGGGGCGAGGTAACATGAAATCCGCAACATTGGATTTTATTCCCCATAAGTTTAGATTCTAATTTTGAATGTTAAAAATCATGAAAAGTAGTCTCGTGTGAACCCCAAACGTTCTAAGTTCAAAATTATTGTTTCGCTATTATAGGCTGTCTCGTTTAGTGATAAGGTATAAAATTGGGTGTAAATGCGCAAGATTAATTGACCTAATACCGTGGCAGAGGGGAAATGCTACCGCAAGGCAAGTAGTCCCTATTCAATTGTCTAAGCGTTTGACATATCTTTCATACAAAATATGCCAAACGAGCCGTCAGATAAGCTAACAAAAACTTATCAGAAAGTAGTGAAGCAGGTTCTTAGAGACTTCGTTAATGAGCTACCCTTCGCTAAACATAGCAGTATACAATTAAACCTGCTTCAAACTGAAGGTGAGAGTTTTTAGCGTTAATAAAGAAACATACGCAATCCCATTCGGAATGTTATTTGAAGAAGCATCGGGTTAGTCAAGATCAAACTTATCACTTATCAAAATGCAGTAAGGTTGAAACTAGAGTGCAACATTAACATACCTTTGGTTTTAAAAGTTCTCTTGTTTCCACGCCGAGGACGAAGTATGTGAACAGTATGACTAAAGGACTCGCCAACGTGGACCACATGCCGTGGTCTGTGACCTCGTACGTGAATCTATCGGGCATGGTTTCGTTGATGACTACCAATTTTGTGAGACCAAAATACCTGTGAATAAATAAATAAATAATATAAATAACGCTCACAGGCACATACATTTTTATCCCAAGTTAAAGCACTGCAGGCTTTTTAATATGGTAACCAACCATACAACAACGGCACGAACATATAACATCCATGATCGAATTAAAGATTGAAAAAGTCGGGCGGCGAGCGGGATTCGAACCCACGACCTGCCTTTCCGAGGCATGCTCCTCTCCAACAGAGCTGTCGGCGCCCCGCAGGCCACGACGAAATTTTCAATCTATATTATCGTCTTTAAGGGACGGCAGTGCTAATATAGATTGAAAATTTCGTCGTGGCCTGCGGGGCGCCGACAGCTCTGTTGGAGAGGAGCATGCCCCGGAAAGGCAGGTCGTGGGTTCGAATCCCGCTCGCCGCCCGACTTTTTCAATCTTTAATTTGATTAAGCTATCATGGCATACATGTAAAATCAATAAATTCGATCCATGATCGAACCGGGATTCGAACCCAGGACCCTGTTTTGGCAGTCTGGCGTGGTAACCATTACAGCAAACGGGTCGTCAATTATTATAATAAAGAGTATAGTAAATAATAAAGAGTATAGTTTCAACTATTATTATGGAAGAAAAAAAAACATTTGCATCGATTTTATCACTGACTTGTTAATAACAATTTTTTCTCAAGGTGATTCACACATACAAAGGTTGTAATTACAGGTATTCACAGTAATTAAAAACTATTTATATTCACTCTGTAGTCACAGGTCCGGCACTTCAAACAACGTTTTAGATTTGACATGATGACGTTCGCACATGCGCACTTTGCGAAAATTGTGCATGACATATGTGTAGGGTTGACTTAACACGCATTGTTTAAACTACATTATACAATTCGTTACTTTTTATAGTTTATTATGTGATTCAAAATAGATTTCAAGCTAAAGAATCACAGAAAATATTAATTTAGCGTTATTTTTCAACGTTTATTTTTATTGTGAGGAGAAAAATAAAATATATTTTATGTAGTCAAATCCAACGGGTGCGCGCGCCTGACTGCATTCCCTTGCTCGGCTTCCCTCAAGTTACCACAGAGAGTGTGAGGGGAGGTGGGGTATCTGAACTCAGAGGGGGGCGGGGAGTGGCCGTTCTGTATGTAGAACTATATACTATTACCTATTCTGTGCTGTAGTGTAAGTTGAAATCAAGATAATGTTCTAAGACATTGGATAGAATTGTTGGATCGCCAAATACAACTATTCCACCCATAAAACACGTTAATTAAACTCTCTTCCTATGCCACTTGATAATAATTGCATTATTATGTAACTCCCTGGCCCTGTACCCGGACTTCCGATTTTTTATATATCACGACTGTTTCGGTCCGAACATCATTGTAATAGAGTTGACATTGGAACGAAAACGTTCACGCAATTAAGAAGTTCGAATGGCCGGGTAGACCCCCAGGGTCCTTCTTAATATGTGGAAGGTTTTTAATAAGATGATCAGACCATCAAACTGAACAACTTTCACTAAGGGACCAACATCGAACTCGACTCTGTTGTCCCATACATTTGAGTCGAGTAGGCTTGCAGTTGTGTATGGAACAGCTGACGCTTTACATCTACGACGCTATCCATGAGTGTGTTCACGCAATTGCGAAGTCCGAATGTCCGGGTAGAGGCCCTGTAGTACCAAAATAATCCACAACCACAACCATCCACTCCGTGAACAGAGAATAACTAGAACGGGTATTAAAATAATAATAATGGCGGAAACGAGACAGGCTCCTACGTTAATTGTATAGTGAGCCCGAAACAATGTATGCTGTTTGTCCCTTTCTGCTTATGCAGTATTTTCTTTGACTTAGTTGAAATTGCTTACAAAATCTTGCAACTTAGGCCCGCCACATACATGCGGAATCGTGTAACGGGAATTGTGATTTTGTATGGGTTTGATGCCTCTGTAATTAGCGGAATTCTGGAGCGGGCAAATCCATACAAACTGCTAATTCCGAATCAGAATACCGTTACGGAATTCCAGATTGTGTGGCAGAACTCAAAGGCACGATTCTTCTAAAAATAGTGTTATATCCCTTCCTTTCCAGTATACACCTTCTGCTTGTCTTAGTGTCAATTCACACGTACCACAACCACACCACAACGACGCCATGTGGTCGAGCGTATATTTTGTATTGAAAATGAATATTACAATTTACACGTACCACATTTTGCCGTTGTTATCGACCACCTGTGTAATACGACCACATCGCAACCACATCGCGAAGGCAACGCCACCACCAGCGGCGGCACCGCGGCCACATCGCTACGACATGCCGTCAAGCCGTGTTTCCTCTACGAAAGCCGGAGTATACGTGGTTACCACATCGCAACGACAGCGACAACGCAACCACATCGACATTTTGTCGGTACCACAACGCAACTGCAAAAAGCCGCTGCGACACTATTCACACGTAACCACAGCTTGACCACATTTTGTCGCTGCGACGTGGTGTGGTTGTGGTACGTGTGAATTGACCCTTATTATTATTCTCATAAAAATGACATGATTAACGCACCTAGCGAAGTCCATGTCCGGTGGATAGAAGTCCATAGCCCAGGAGCACTGGTAGGCAATCAGAACGGTAACGTGCACGGCCATGATGGCCATCAGGCAGCGGCCCACGACCGCGAAGCCGCGCTCCAGCTTCTTGCCCAGCGCCCACGCCGTCGCCAGAACGATGAACGCCACGAAGTATATGCCGGACGTCACGCTCGGACGCATTATACCGGAGAACATTATCATGATCAGACAAAAGTACTTTCCTGGTAATGAAAATGAACTTTATGTACCTTTCAGATTACAAAACAACAACATAATATTTAAATTCAAATAAAATGATTTTATACGTTTTCTATAGTTAATACAGGGTGAAATTGATATCATTTGCATCCTTTTCAACTAAGAGTCTACCCATCAAACTGAACAACTTTTACAATGGGAGCAAACCAATCAAAGCAAAAAAAAAATCTGCTGTTGCATACATTTGTGTCGCGTAGGCATTGCAGTTTAGTATGGATTCTTTTGTTGCTCCGATTGGTTTGCTCCCATTGTGAAAGTTGTTCAGTTTGATGGGTAGACTCTTAGTTTAAAAGGATGCTAATGATATCAATTTCAGCCTGTAGCTAAGCTTGTAAAATAAAACCATTGAAGAATTATTTTACTCAAAACATGGAAAGATTTTTCCACAAAACTGAAGGCCGTATAAACGATGCGTTGTCGCTGCGATATTTCCGAGATAAAACAGTGTCGCGGCGGTAAGGCTAAGTCAACGCCTTTGCTTAAAAATCGCAACGATTCAGTTGCGAAGTCGTTGCTGTGCAGTTTCCACATCGCTTATTCTCAAAATAGGTTGTAGGATAGGTCTCCTAACCTGACTCGTACCGTACCAACAGGTATTGTTATTGTGTAACTAAAGCCTCACCACAAAACTAAAACACCTCACTATGTTGCGGAAAATTATTCGAACTTATTTTTGTACTTATAACACCCCACCCAAAGCAGGTTTTTAGGGTTCCGTAGTCAAACAAGTCCTTATCCTTTCGTCCATTCTGTCTGTTTGTATGTATGCCCCGCCTCAATAACTCGATCATTCCCCCCCCCCCCCTCCACTAGCTTATAAAATACTGGAGTAAAAAATCAGAAACAATTTGACAATGTAAACTAACTCCAGTTCCAAGATTCTAAATTATTATTATTATTATTGCTTGCTTAGTATCCACAAATATCGTCCTCTTCAAAATTGTTATGTTGTAATTTCTACTGCTTCTAGATTTAATCATGATTGTAATACCATGTGATTTTTGAATGTTGTGTATACCTTTAATTGGCCTATGTATTAGCGACTAGATTTATATGGAAATTTTGTTTGTAATGCGAAATACTTTAAGCTGTTGGTGTACCTATTAAATAAATAAAATAAATAAAATAAAATGTAGCTCCCCGTAAGAACTTTCCATGAAAGTTACAACGAACGCCGTAGCACAATCAGTGTCGGAGAAACAAAATAAAAACCTGCAACATAAATATTAACAGTCGGCGGTCGCCGCCCGTCAATAGATGGCGCTGAACTAAATCGCACTGTTGTTTGCTCTTGAAGATTTGTTAAGTTATTTAAGCTTTGTCAGAATAAGCTCTTCATGTAATTACTACGGAACCCTATCTTGGGCGAGTCCGACACGCTCTTGGCCGGTTTTTTGTAGTTAATTTTCTGGTCAGAATTATAATTATCGGTCATTGATCGATTTTGGATCAATATGTAATAAAGCAGATGAGATAAGCATACCAGTGCTGGCGAGCAGTGGGAACTGTCGATGTTTGGAATCCGTCTTCGATAGGTCAGGATAAGAATCAGGGTTCAAAACGAGTTTCTTTGCGGCCACGTACACCACCAGCGACGTGCTTGTCATTACTAGCTGAAACCAATAATATAATTCAAATCTATGTTTGCCCTACCTGACTTAATTTCTTACATACAAATCATTCGTCACTCTTCTTTGAACCGAAACATAAAACTTTGCACGGTTTTCAGTTAGAATTAAGAATTATTAGAGAACGAAATACCCAAAGGGCAAAAGTTCGCTGGCCAAAAGCTTTAACCCCACAAGCACCACATTTTAAAATATTGTATTGCACAGCAATTTTAAAAGACTTTAATTGGGGAGTTGACTACATAAAATATATTTTAGTTTTAACTGCTCAGTAAATAAACCGTTTGAAAATAACGCTAAACTCACATTTTCAGTAATTCTGTTGCTTGAATACTATTTTTAATATCTGGATAAACTATAAAAAGTATCAAAACGACGACGAAAAACAATGACGTCACTCTCCAAATTTTAGTACAATATTTCATACAATGCACGCGTTTTGACGTTTGATAAAGAGTTGTTAATTTGACTAGTTGGAAACTCGCGGATTGAAAAGTTATCCACGATATTTATGTTTTTTTATTTTAAACGAGCTTTTACCCGCGACTTCGTCCGCATAAATTATATACCAGATTTTAAGTCAGATGATAATAAGCTATCAAACAAAAAAAGTTTCATCAAAATCGGTTCAGTAGTTTTTGCGTGATACTCGTACAAACAAACAGCCAAACAAACAAACAAACATCCAAACAAACAAACAAACAGACAGACAAAAAATCCAAAAATTGGTGATTTGGAATGAGGGACATCTAAAAACCATATCGTAATCTTTTTTTTGTAAATATCTTCAATGTACAGACACACTTCTGTTACAATTTTATAATAGTTTAGATAAAAGTATTTCATTAGTCTTCCATAGAAAACGTCAATCGATGCTCGACTAAAATGTATGGGACAGCTGATTTCTTTTTTCGTGATTTCAGTGTTGGTCTCATAGTGAAAGTTGTTCAATTTGATTGTCTGGAACACCACGTTTGGCAATGTGTAACGCATTTAATTTTAACCTTATGTAAAAGATGAATTAAGACCATCAAACTGAACAACAACAACAACTTCAACTGAACTGAACTTTTACTATGGACCACTCTCAGGAAACGTCAAAAAAAATCAGCTCCTCCATACAACACAGCTGTACCTGCTCGACTCAAATGTATGAAACAGCTGATTTTCACGTTTCCTGAGGGTGCCTCCATAGTGAAGTTGTTCAGTTTGATGGTCTGAATTCACCGTTTCAGTGATTGCCAGGCTGTCACTTTCACCCAGTGTGCATATAAATATGCAGGGTGTAAAGAAAAATATAATAAACCTTTAAATTTAAACCACATATTCTGCCTACAAATGAACAACTTTTACTATGGTAGCAAACCTGACAGAACAAAAAAAACAGCAGTCTCATACATTTGAGTCGTTTAGTTATTGCAGTTTGAACAGCAGATTTTTTTTTGCTCTCTAAGATTTGCTCCCATAGTAAAAGTTGTTCAGTTTGATGGGTGGAGTATGTGGTTAAAAGAATAAGCATTCAATATTACTCGTATTACGAATACGAGTAACGACTATTATCGAAAGTCGAAACCGTAGCTTCTCTCTAACTGTGCAGAATAGTCTTACCTCAGGTGCCAAAAATTTCACGCCCGTAACGAAGTCTATCTTGGCATAGGACACGAGGCCCAGGTTGAGACCGATCTTCTCTATTATCGGGTGCTCTCTGAGCAGCACGCCGTACGCCCCGAATCCCGCAAGCACGCTGTGCCATACCGCGTGTAAGAGAGTCAGAAGAACTGATACCAATAAGGTTATGAGAAGAAATTTTCCGCGGATACCTGGAAACGATAATAAGATGTTAGATACATCGAAGCTAAAGAATAGTATTATAGTACTTAGTACTTGTCGAGAAAGTGTCCATTTGTGAATAGAGCGCACTTGCAAGATTCAACATAGATTTAGAATAAACACGGGCATAACGTGCATGTTCCCGAAACCACTCGTAGAAGACTTTCGTAATAAAGTCCATTGAACACATTTCAGATTTGAAGCTAAAAAATAATCTTTCTAGATTTGTCATTGAGTCGAAAAAACAACAATTATTTTAAATTTAACTACAGACTGCATGCACACCCTGGACACTTGGCTGTCACTTCATACAGATAGACTCGCACTAACAAGAAGACGTAAGCATTACTAGCCCCCGCACGTCTAGTATGTGACTCTACACACGAGCGACGCGCCTTCGCTGCATAGAAAATAACCTGGCCCTGTACCCGGACTTTCGATGCTCGATATATCGCCACTATTTCGGTCCGGACTTCATTTTAATAGAGTTGAAATTGTAACGAAAACGTTCACGCAATTGCGAAATTCGAATGTGCGGGTAGAGGCCTTGTTACCGCGCTTTTTAGAGAGTGAAAGTCGTGCTTGCCGCGACATGTAGTATGTGAAAAACCGAGTCGCTCGCAAGTAGAGAAAATCAGAGAAATCATACTAGACGTGCAAGTTTGGTTCGTAGATGTAGATCTATCATTCAGGAGTGAAGGTCACAAAGGTTCTCTAAGGTTAATTCGTTGGGGTTATGCTGTAAATAAAGTTTAGAACGAGTTTCCACTAAAATTGATAATTATTTAAATTCATAAGTGACCGGTTTGTACGATAATAGCTCACATAACCATCAATTTTGTAGCTCGGACGTGTTATCGAATAGACCATTTAATAAGATAATCGCTATAATTCAACAAAATGTGCGGCATTTGAAACTATACCCAATCACACTCAATTATTTAAATTTGACAAATTTTAAACTTCATCAAAAATCATTTTAGGTAGTTACTAACTTAGAAAACGTGAAAGTTTTCCTTAACTTACTCCTGAATAATAACGGCCGTCGTTATACGTTACGACATTGTGTATACTAGTACTTACCAGTGTAAGTACTAGTACAATGTCGTAACGTATGTACGTATCATGCTGCCATACTACGGCCGTAGGTCAGTACATACGGCCGTAGTATGGCAGCATTATATAGCGCTATCACGTCTTAGCTCTCTTTCTATTTGGACGCGAACGAACGAGATAAAAGGCGTGATATAGCCTTTTCGCGTGCATCATACTGTCGCCTCTGATTGTTTAAAAATGGTCAGGTCAGATGTACTAGAAATCAACATGAGGAAAGAAGTATAGAGATGTTGTCCCATTCGTCTGCGGCGATATAGTACTCTGGCATTTAGTCGCTCTCTCACTGCGGTCACGTGTAGCAGTTACATTGAAAACAATTTAATCTGCATAAAAAATGCCGTGGTGTGTACTGAGATACTGCACAAACAATTCAAGAAATTAAGCAAATGTAAAAGAATAACTTTTCATAGATAAACAAGATGAATTAATTATTTAAAATAATTTTTAATATTATTTTAAACAATTTTTTTTTCCGCCCTCGAAAATATATTAAGCAAATGCAAATAAGGACAAACCTACACGCGAAAAAGAGAAGACAATAGTATGCACGAAGCTATGTATATCTTGTGCTTTCTCGCGCATATAGTTTTTACTATCTTCTTATCTCTCTCTCTCTGCAAACTTTTTGCACACGCCCCCCCCCCCCCCCCCCCCCCTACCGTTTGCCTCACCGGCTGCCGCACATAGCGCATGAATTTTGTTGGTTGCACTATCTCTATACTTCCTTCCTCTATGTTCAATACAGATTACGAAATCTTGAGCTTGAACTTAACCTATTAACGAAATAAATTACATATTACAGCAAGCAGGTGGTTATAGAGCTAAAACCAGCATCTTACCGCTGAATGTTCGTGAGTTTGGTACTTGTGGTATTGGCGTTAATAAGAACAGCAGCAGGTATGCGATCGAGAGGCCGAACGGTCGCAATGCTATACCTGTAACACACAATTAGGAAAATTATATACCTACGTTGAAAAGATATAACAAATCCCTTTCGGGGGAGTCAGAAACGTTGCTAGAACTACTAGTTGTCTTGCAGGCAGTTGTAACAAGGCTCACTTTAGCATAGTTAAGGTTTCGAGATGAAATTTAAATGTGTAAAGTGGTGATAGATGGCTAGTCTAGAGCTAGACTAGTGGGCGAAAGCCTACTGTAGTCTAGTAGAGACAGACAAACCCTTATCGCTTCGTTGCCTTGTACGAAACTCGCGAGAAGATCTCGAGATTGGATGGTCCATCTAAGCACACGGCATAGTTCATAACCACACAACTTAAGACGCTACCCATAGGTAAACGCTGGGCTGGGCCATATTTGCTGGTTTTTAGCAACTATCTTCTCGTCATTTGAAAGACATACAAATTAATGAAAAATATAGCAATGATCTTCAACATCTCGGCTTTATTTGCTATGAAGCATATTTCTTATTTTTCTACAATATACATATGAAACCTGTGTTGAAAGGAAAGTCTAAATATTTGAAAAAAAAAATTATTACATGGATCTACTTTATAAGTTGAAGTCACTTTTACCTGTGGCGTTGCGACACACACCATTGTGTAGGCAATATTATGATAAAATTTTGCTATTTTAATTTTTTTTTTTTCAGACCAATATTTAATGAGTTAATTAGATAATTTTAAAATTTGGTGCGATTTCTTGATTTTCGAAATTGATTTCCTTTGAATTAGAAGGCACCAGAGTGACATGATGAAGGACAAGCCAGTCAAAAATAGGTATACGTACTAAAATGACTTAGTTTAGTAGAGGTGAGGCGGCTCTGAAAGGGTCAAGGTTGTTCAGTGGGAACGTCTGTACGTTTTAAGGATTAGATATAAAACTGCATGAACCAATATTCATATTTGAATAAAACACTGAGTTAACTGTTGTTAATCTTTGTACAGCATGGAAAAAAAGAGTACAAAACGGTGACCACCGTTTTCTACGTTTGTGCTGTAGCAGGCAGGAAGTGGTTCTTGCAATGAAAGTGGCGCCCTAAACTTTTCTATACTCTTTTATCTCGCACTTATGGGGATAAACAATTAAAGCAAATAAATTCAAGCCAGCGCAGCATATCATAATCATAACGTATCAATTCGATCGAATATTTCCTATTCTTACAAAAATTAAAAACAACCTCGATTCATATTTTCTACCCTGCCACTGAAAGCTGATGAAAAAAAAAACAAAAGAAGATGGATGAGAAGTGCAAAACGTATAAGACGATAAATCATGCAGCTTTAGTTGGTTACAAAATCCTTGACCAAACTTCTAATTCTGAATTAGTTGGTATATGCGAATGTTTATACAGAGCTATTTAGTTTATCGCTAGAGGTGGGAGAAAATATTTATAGAAATAAACTTTGGGAGCGGCTTGCTTGGTGTGAAAGTTATTGGAACCTGCATGTTAAAGAACACTAGAAGTTTACAACGTTCATAGCTCTTATTAAGTGCAGGGTTCTAGCTACTTGCTAGATAGGTCGTAAAAACTAACAAGTAACAACAATGGTCGGCGAACGTCGGGCAAAATGTCACACTAACATTTCGACGTCGGGAATTCGTTCCACGCCGTATGTTTTATATTTTGCCCCATTTCCCCTCCGTGGAATAGCCTAATTTTTTTAGAACAAGCTCTTTGCCATGAATTTAGCAGATTGTTTTTCAAACAATGAACCATCCATTCAATTTGGTGGACATAGTTCGTCATCCGGCAAGAATGTCAATATTTGACATGGATATCATGCGCCATAATTTTATTTACTAAAGTAGGTAGTTGTTTGTTTAGTTACTCAATGTTGTTGGATTATACAGGGTGTTAGGGTAAACAGATGCATTACTTTAAGGGGTACCCATTATACTGAACAACTTTCCCTAAGAAACCAATAGGGTTTGCTGGAAGAAATCTCTTTAGTTTTCATGTATATTTCCGTGTGTACAATAAAGTGTTAAAATAAAAATAAATAAATAAAATAGGAATCTCACAAAAAAAAATGTCGGCTTTTCATAAAAAAGTTCGATTAGCTGATTGTATTTAGTATGGGATTGCAACAATTTTTTTTATGAATTTCCTATATGTTTCTTAGGGAAAATTGTTCAGTATCATGGGTACAATCATCCCTTAAAGTAATTCAACTGACCCTAACACCCTGTATTTATATTGGGTACGGGGTGTGAAATGGCGCTAATTACTATACTAATAGAATATGATATAGAAAACATTAGCTATACCTAGCTTTTACTTATTTTCCATTCAAACTAATAAAATCATTGTGTCTATTTTCATTGATATTTCCTACATGATGAAAAATGTGTAGAACAATGCCTTGGAAGATAGCCAGTAAACAACAGATCCAGAGCCGCAAATGTATACTTTCATCAAATTAATATAATTTCGCAGTTAACCTATAGTTAACCTTGCCAAAGACACGCCTCGCTACTCTTATGGATTAGGTTAATACTTCTGCGCTGCATCGTTAAATGTTAATAAAATCTTAATGATAAGTGTCATGCAAATAGGTATTATTTCCATGAAGTCTAGGGCCACTCTAAATAAACACAATTGTAATTAAGCGACAATTGCATAGGATGATACAAGTGATATAACCAGTTCCGTTCATAATGTACCACTATGATAATTGAACGACCTGGCGTTATTTTCATGAATACAGAGTAGGGTTGTAAGGTTGCTAATTTATGATTCATTCTCAGTGCAACCACCGTCATAGTCATAGCATACAATATACAAATGAAGATAAGTAGGTAGGTAATACTATCTATGCCATTATACAATATTGTAGGTGTTTTTTAGAGATTACGCTCTTCTGACTCTCAAACACTCTTCTGCTTATCGTGGGTAGCTATAAAAATACACTCAACATCAATGAAAACGGGTCACTATCAACATAAACCTTAATATCTCATTAAATAAGAATGATAGCTTATAGTCTACTCAATAAAGTGTTGTAGCGTGCGTGAGCTGGGACCTAAGCGATTTCTTCTGAAAGTTGTTCAGGGTTCTTAGGGAGTAAACATACTAAAAGTGGTCTTCTAATTATTCCACTTTTCTCTACGACGCACCGTTTTGGATATATTCGCGAAAAACCCAAAAGTGAGAACTTTAACCCCTTCCCCCCATTCCGACGGGACTCCTAGAGAGGGGACTTTTAGTATGTTTACTCCCTAAGAACCCTGAACAACTTTCAGTAGAAATAGCTTAGGTCCCAGCTCACGCACGCTACATCCCCTTATGAGCCATTCATTGAGTGGACTATTATTCAAATAAAAAGTATTTTATAGACAATTTAATATTACTTCTTAAATTAATAAAGTTTCTGGTTGATATAAAAGTAATGCCAATAAAAAAGGCTAAAACCTATATAAATATTTTTTTGAAAATTTAATTTTTAGTTTTCAACATTTATTATTAATGTGGTAATTTCATCACTAACATACATTAAAATATGGGGAAATGTATCTGAGACAAAAAATTGTTATTTTAAATTTTTGGTCTGCGATAGAATTGACGCATTTGTATTTATGTATTTTAATTAATTCAAATAAATGAAAACTAAAAATGTCATCAATTAATTTAAGAAGTAATTTACGTAAATAGTCTATTTAATACTGTTCATTTGAATAAGCTATTATTCTTAGTTTTCGAGATATTAAGGTATGTTAGTGACCCGTTTTCATTTCTCTCGAGTGTACATTTAGCTATGATAGTCTAATAGTGTAAACACATTTCTATCTTAAATATTAAAGCCAGGTCATCCAAGAGCAAGCGTCTCTTTCTTACAAGCATAAGTTTGCAATTATCCATCTTTCAATTGAAAGTAGGATCGCAAAAAAACGTATTTTTCATCAATATATTTTCTCTTGGGTGTTTGGGGTAAAAACCATCGGTTTAAATCGATTCTATAATTAATTACCTTTCAAATAGAAAATTTAATTGAATCATGTTTCGAACGGTTTAAGGCACTGCAGAAAGAACGTATCTACATTGTTATAAATTAAATATGTTAAATTAAAAAACCCCGCCTTAAGTAATAAACTCATCGAACAGAAAATGTTTTGCAACTGTTGGGAATTTATTAAAAAGATATCTCTCCAATGTCTCCATTAAACATTTCTATTGAGAAATTCCATGCAGGATATAAAATAATATTGTTTACCCATTTCTAAATGTTTCAGAACTAATTTTTAGGTTGTAATTTTTATTACTAGATTCTGTGTCTGTGTTTCTGTGTCTAAAACATTCCTAGAGATAAGTATTCTAATAATTTATCGTTTTAATGAAATCAATAAATATTGCTAATTATCCATTTTTATCCAACCGATAAAGGTCCTACAACCAATCGATAGATAACATTAATATTATAATCTGAACATGGTATAAACATTGATTTAAGAGATAATGTTAATGTGTGTCGAGTAAACGAACCGGTGTTATGTTAACCTTGTTTTTTTTTCAGTGACATCATGAATGATGAACAGAACACTGTGTCTGCTGGCATCGCATAATGACGATGAGTGTTTATGTAGGTACGTAAGCATACAGAAGTGTACAAAATCTGTGATCTAATAATGGCATGGCGTAGACGCTATCGCTACTTCCATACACTTGGAAATGATTACAGCGATCTAAGTGAACTAACGTATCATTAAAAACTAGTTGTGTTGTGTATTATTGTGACAGCACAGATACTGCATATATATTTTTTAATTATTTTTAAAGTTAGGTGTAATAAGTATATCTAATGCAGGGCCTCAATCGCCCTAAGTTTGAACGATACTACCAAAACAAAACCACAACCAAAAACGTTACGTTGTGCACAATTCGTATCGCGCAAATTATATTAACGGTAACGATTTAGCTTTATTTCGGAAGATACGTTGGCGTTACGTTTGATGTCCGTTCGATCGAATTTTCTGTATTGTGCGATTTACCCGTTCAGAAAAAAAATATCGCGATAGCTTTTTTACTTCAGCTAAACCAAATCTAAACCAAAACTAAACCAAAACCAAACCAAAACCGTACAAAATTGCGCAATTGAGGCCCAGGTTATGTCGAATTGTCGATACGAAATTCTGAAAGATGCATCAAATATGGTTTTGAAGGCTTTCTCCACAAAATTCCATACTAATGAAAGTATAAACTTCTTAGATTGCAGTAAAATCATATTAATTATGAATCAGAAGCACAACGGCAACACTGCAGCTAATAAACGGATGCCTGGAACGAACCGTACCTACAATAAAGTGGAATATACGCTGACACAAATACTAAAAATATTCAGAAATTTAAACTCGTGGCCGATTCTTGGGCGAATTCGACTGTTTACACAATAACAAATCGTCTGCATAAAGGTACAACCACATAAGTGAAATTTTTTTCAAAAATTCGATAATTATATAGCTGAGTTCAGAAAATCATGTTGTATGTACAGGTCAAAAATATCAAGTTCTGCATTTATGTGGTTGTACCTATAAGCAGACGAAATAAGTCATTGACATCATCAACAAATTCGTAGCGTTTCTATTCAAAACAAGATGAATATTAAGCTAGATCGAAAAAAAGCTAAATCGGAAATGAACTCTAAACTTATGATAAGTAATTATAATATTAAATTTAATAAGCATTACCCCACGACTTCGTTTCGTCGGCGTGAAATTGATTTAGTAGTTTTCGTGTGATGATCGATCCAATATATTTCTTACCACAATGAGTTCGAGTGGTGTAGTATTGCCCGCCTCCTCTTAATATACCCATCAAGATAGCTTGCTGTGGGCCAAGCACGTATCCTGGGGGGGAGGGGGGGATATGTGGGATTTATCCGACATCGACACAGGCGTCAAACTTATAACACTCCTCTTTGTACGTCTCGGGGGTTAATTAAAAATCTAAAGAAATGGAATAAATTCCAAAGTTGCGGATTCCATGCTATCTCGTCCCCCACAAAAAGTGTCAGTAAAGGCAGTAAAGGCTGTGGGACGTATAAAGGCTGATGATGATGAACCAGAAATAAGTTACAATTTAATAATAAAGCAAACAAACTATTTCAAAAGCAAACTAATCTCTGACCTGCATTGCCCCGATCCCGATTGTTTTGCAATTTAAACGCGGCAAGATTGCAAGAGTCCCTAAATCAGGTTAAAGTCATAAAGTTCTTAGTTTATTACCCATATTACCCACTATCGCTCATTAGTTGTATTTCATGCAAAAATCACGTGATATTTTTTACAGTTAGGTAGTACGCAAAGTAGTGGATTAATACCTACTGAAAGAGGATCGTCACGACACGACATTCACTGTCACGCAAATACAGGGTGTAAAATCGATATACAGGTGTAGCAAAACACCCTAGTAATACTTAAGGGGGTGCTTCAGACCATCAAACAGAACAACTTTCACTATGGACCCACCATCGAGAAAAAATAAAAAAAATCAGCTGTCCCATACAAAACTACAGTACCGACTCGACTAAAATGTATGGGACAGTAGATTTTTTTTCTTTTTTCTCGATGTTTGCTCCATAGTGAAAGTTGTTCAGTTTGATGGTCTGAAGCGCACCCCCTTAAGTATTACTAGGGTGTTTTGTTACACCCTGTATAGCTACATCTACATCTACACTAATATTATAAAGAGGAAAGATTTGTACCTATTTTTGTATGTTTGTATGTTTGTAATGAATAGGCTCAAAAAGTACTGGGCCGATTTAAAAAATTCTTTCACCATTAAAAAGCTGCATTCACCCTGAGTAACATAGGCTATATTTATTGCTAGAAAAGATTAGACGTCCACCCGTGCGAAGCCGGGACGGGCCGCTAGTATCATATAAAGTGCCTGCGATATCCTATTCCGGTATGGTATCCGAATATCATGAACACCTTACAGGTGTTTACTCTAATTAGGTACAATATTTGTTTAACCTGACGCTACCATTAGGAGATAAACCAAAGACATCAGAATAAACTGAACATTTCCATAACAAACAAGTATTTTATTTAAACAAAAGACCGTGTGAAGGTTCATTATGCAATCATTGTCTGCAAGTAGTTGTCAAGTAGGTACATAGTAGATACTCGAAATAACGTAACATAAACTTCATTCAAGGAACATACTTTACCTAATAATAAGTATGTACCTACTTATTATGTATAAGAAGACTATTCTGGACATTCTGACTGAAGTAAATGTTTTAACTGGTAACATTGCGAGATAAATGCGCCAGTAAGTCAAGCTACTTATGGATTTAGACACAAAAAAAATATCACAAACCATCGACTTCACCATATAAGATCAATGGGATAAGCCCGTAGAACATAAATTCTTTAGAAAACGCGAAGATGATTTTTCTTAAGTCAACTGAACCCTTTCTCATTCATTATACCAAATTAGTGATTCAAAAATGACGAGTTCAATACGATGAGATCATTGTTATGTAGGTTTGAAGTTAACCAGTTGAACTGTAGCGTGGCCTTGTGGATAGCCGTCTGATAAGGCAATGCTTGTCTGACTCCGTATACCTACCATAAACTCATTACGCCGATCGAATACATTACAAGTTGTATTCATGACATGAACATTATGAATCCCATACAATTGTAGCACCCCATATTAGTTTGTCAGTTAAAGAATATAGATTGCTTTTCATTAAACGAATAGCTCGCCTAGATGTAAGCGTTTCTTACATACATATGAACAAATTATATACTAAAAGTGAGACTAAAATTAATCCTACTGAAATGCAAATAGCTTAATTTAGATTAAAGCTGTGTAATCGTAATTAAATCAAGGCACCGCCCTTAATCACAATGCATGTTTAGTGTTACCTGTACAGTTTATTGTTTCGCGGAATAGATTTAGATTTTAATAAGGTTAAGTGGTAGATTTATGTGTAATTAAGTGGCAATGTGGTGTGGTGGATATGGCAGGGAGGCGTGTTGCTTGCGTGCAATGTGAGCGATTACACCCAGCAGGGGAGTGTTCGCGAACATCCCCGTATACCACGTGCAAATGGACATAAAAGTTTCATGAGATTAGCTTTATACGGCGTTACTGAACTCAATAAATGTGCCGTGTCTTCAACTTTGAGAGCCGGTCGGTAAGTCAAGAAATGCATCCACAATGCATGGACGAGTTACTGATCCTTCAAGGAGATTGTTAATAGCTATCTTATCTTGAGTGGTCTTTTCTATTTAAACTAAGTTATCATCATCATCATTATAGGCCTTTACATCTGATATAAATTGATCAGGAGTGCGATTTTTGAATCTCGTTCGCTGAGTTCAGCAGTTGAAAATGTCAAAATTACTGTGGAGATATGCATCTTTCTGCTGCTGATTTGACTTTCAAAAATCATACTTCAGGGAGTGTGATTTTTGAATGTCAAATCAGCAGTAGAAAGATGCGTATCTCCACAGTAATTTTGACATTTTCAACTGCTGAACTCAGCGAACGAGATTAAAAAATCGCACGCCTGATGATTTAAGCAGTTTTTTGGAGACGCACTTTTTATCATGTCTACAGTAAGCTGTGCAGTGGCTGTGTAAGTTAGATAGAGAACATGCAATATGTTTGCAATAAAAATCTATTTACTATATTAATATCGGCTACTAAACGGGTGTTTATAAATGGAAATTTTCTGAAAGGAAATAAAAAAGAAAAAAAAGTTCCAAATGACTCTTTATATAGCGTTGTTGAGAGATGGAAGTTAATCAAATTTTTAACAAATAATTAAAACCGACTTCAAGACTCAAAAAGTAAAAAATAATATTGCAGCCGATGAATTTTACGTTTTCTTTAACTTTTTCCATGTTTGTTCGTCACCTAGTTCTGTATAGATAAAGGTGTCAAACCGCCGACTGACTGATTAGGAAAGGTCAAGCATCGTCTCGATCTGTGACCGAGTGGGCGAGTGATGAGATGACTGAAACCGGTTATGATTATGATCTTATGGCTCTACTCACATGTGACGTGATAAACGACACATCTTTAAAGATTCCAAAAAACTCCACAACTTTGAGACAATTTCTGGAAGCATGCCGAAGTCTTTCCCAAAAAATCTTACGCAAACTAAACAGTTTGCAGTTTATTTCTTACATATTCCAATAATGATTTTAAGAGGCCATAGTAGGACCAAATACCGCGGAGGCATCATTTATTTTTCATGTTTCGACTAGATTTATACAATTTACCGAAACCAAAGTCATACCTCAGTATTCTTGGATAGTTTATCTGGTGAAATCATCAATTGAATACACGATTGGAATTACTTCACTCGATAGAAAATCGTCACAAATATGACATATTTTCTTGTATTTTTAAACATTTTTCTCGTATTAGAAGAACTTAAAATAGTTTCAGATTTTTGGAATTTATACTCACATATTCACCATTAGTTTATCTAGTGAAATCATAAAAAAAATATATAAAAAGTACTTCTGCTAACTCTTTTTAATCGAAAATACGGCACGTGCACGCACTTTTTGGAGTGCTGGGCAATGAGCTTTTTTCTTTTGGTTTTCTAGTGGATCGATAGATGGCGTTACGTTCTGTGCGAATAAAGGTCAAAATTTCAAAAAGTGTTTCTTTAAAATAATAAAGATGGAGAAGATGATCAAAAGGATGCCAACGCATCTTTTGATTGAATATTTCATTATTTACGAATCATTTTAATCGAAAATATGAAACTGTTTACGTCTGACATTGTTGTATGGGCTCCATCCCTTAGCCTTTAAAAAAACTCAGGCAGTCTTGACATGATTTTGACAGGATCTCGCCTACGTCTCTATAAAGCGATAAGCATGTCATCTGTCGAGTTTTTTAGGAACTAAAATTAAAAAAGAAAAGAAAAACGCTTATTGCGTTTCTCATAGAAAATATTCGTCTGAACCTATGGCCCCTTAAGGTTCAAGCTGACTCATTCAATTGTCAAAAGAAATAAAGTAGAAATCTTGACGACATTCAGCGCGGGGCTGAGGGTTCGGACGTCGGACGGACACGGAGGGTTTAATTAATGGCATTTTGCGACGGGCGCGGCCCATTAGTTTGGTAAACATCGCGGCATCACGTCAACCTGTAATGTACCTGCTCACGTGGAGCTTGGAGCTTCGGCGCCGGCTCCTTGCTTCCATTCTCATTGACATCTTGTCGAAAACTTATGAAGTAAAGTTGAGAAAACATTACTCAGGCTTGTACCTACTCTTACAATTATATTCTGTGCTCAAGACTAGAGTTGCCAGGTGTCCCTATTTGCGCGGGACGTCCCGATTTTCAGGGCCTGGGGACGCGTCCCAATTTGGACCTGATCGGGACACTAAATGTCCCGATAAATCAATGAATTTATTAAAAACCATTATTATTAGAAAAAATAAATAAATTACGCATGACATCACTCTATCCAGTGCGACAATGCGCTCAAAATAGAAGAAGAAACAAAGAAGAATGTGTTCTTTCCTTGATGTTTGGATGAAAAGTTACTCGTTCATCAAACCCGCTCCAAATACTAAGTTTAAAGTACTTTGCATATACATATAATGCTGTCTGTCTCTTATGAAGTATATAGGATTAAATTCAGATGTAGGCTCTTCGCGAAACGCAGTTAATTTTAATATAGGTACATTGTTCTTCGTGTGTCCAACTACAACCCTAAATCCCTTAGACTAATTATATCGGGACGCGTAACCACGTGTCATTCTACTAACAAACTATCTGCCACTTTTTGCGGGGGGCGAGGTAACATGTTATCCGCAACTTTGGATTTTATTCCCTATGACTTTAGATTCTAATTTTGAATGTTCAAAATCATGAAAAGTAGTCTCGTGTAAACCCCAAACGTTCTAAGTTCAAAATTATTATTTCGCTATTATAGGCTGTCTCGTTTAATGATAAGGTATAAAATTGGGTGTAAATGCGCAAGATTAATTGATCTAATACCGTGGCAGAGGGGAAATGCTACCGCAAGGCCGGTCCGGATATAATTAGTCTAAGCTAAATCCCGATTTGTCTTACCTTCTGCCCCGATTTAAAACAAATAGGACCTGGCAACCCTACTCAAGACTCTTATATGTTCTGTATACAGGGTCCTTCTTGATATGCTGCGCTGCTATAACAGCAACCCTACTCGACCCAACAAACGTATGGGACAGCAGGTTTTCCTTTCGCTATTTCGGTGTTGGTCCCATAGAGAAAGTTGTTCAGTTTAATGATCTGATCATCCCCTTAAAAAACCGCCAACATTTATTAAGTTGGACCCTGTTTATTCTTACTTTTTATTATAATTGGCTTGGTACGTGTTGACCTTTCTGAAATGTTTTAACAAAATGTCACATATTGCGATCAACCTTGAAGGAAAAGCCGAATTTACAACTTACGAGTCCAGTCTAAAAAAACATTTAATTACCTATACGCATTGTACAGCTAACCTTCAACAATTTTATTACGTAATGCGATAAGATCTTTGAAGATCGATTTCCAATTTTGGAAAAAACAGGTGCACCAGAAATCACAACAGAGTTTTCCATTTGAGCCATCAGTGCCGGCTGATAATTTGTTAGGTGGAGTTGTAAACAAAGGGCCGGGCAAGTAATGTTCCAAATTGTCGGATTTATGGGCCATGCGGGAATTAGGGTCAGGACGCGTGTCCTTTACGAGTATGGCACGCATTCACTGACTCATTTCGATGATGATAAAAATGTATAAATAGTAAGAAAGGTCAGGTGGCAACATGCTAAAGTTTGGTCGACAGGTTTACAACGTGGCTAGACTAACGAGTCTGATTAATTTGCTAATATAATCATCATAGGTAAAAGTAAATTATGACTTCATTTTATTCACTAGTACGAAAATACTCGGGAGTATGATAGCGTCTACGTATGTGGCAAAGAATCTAGATCAAGACAGATGACTGCGATAAAATATTTTTATACCTAAGTTCCAAACTTTTAAAGCAATCCGGAATAAATCCCGGCAGACATAAATCCGGCGTTGCGTGTCGTAGACGGTATGCAAATTTCACGGTTCTGCCATCAAAGGGCCCTAGGCAAGGCCATGGCAAGTCGGTCAACGGGTCAGCGTACGAATTGCGAGGACGCACCCAGAAACAGCAGGCGCGCCCCGAGGATACATTACTCCTTCCCCGCAATGCGACGATGCGTGGAGCCGCCAGCCGGTGTTGATAGGAAGCTATCAATATGTACTAAGCTCTCGTTTTAGGGTTCCCCACTCGAAGAGGCCGAACGGTGAGCGAATTTAAGCACATTTCTATTGAGAGATTGGCTGTGATGTGAAGAATAGTCAAAGATATTTGTGTTTTCAACGACGAATGACATGAAGCTTTGGGTTATTGGGCTGTTCACATTATCTTACATTAGGAGCCATCAAGAGCGAATAACTGAATGCCCGAATTTGTCCAAAATGAAAAGGTTAGTGTGGTAGGTACTTAGGTATTTGATTTCCAACCAATAGTACGAGTTCACGTTCACGGTTGCGATTTGATGGTTTTAAGGTGGACTTCCGATGCTAGCGGCCGACGCGTCTGACGCGCGCGGCTCGCGGCCGACGGCCGATGCGGCCATACTAGTTACTATGAAAACGTATGGCGCCGCTTCCGATGCCAGCGACTGACGCGCGCGTCAGACGCGCGCGGCCGATGTCTATCGCATCGGCCGCGGCCGCGCGCGGCTATGCGCTGACGTCACGCAAAACAAGAATGTTTGCCAGACATATTACGATGTTTTTACCGAAAATTTGCTTAATTTTCACTATTTTTTATTTGTATTTTATTATCTGCAAGGTCGCTCATCCACGTTGCGATAACACCATCTATCGATCTATTTGAAACTAATTTTTCTTTTTTCGGAAAATCCCTCTTGCCTACATAATTATTAGCTAGACAGCGATCCATATACAGGTTAAAAAGCCAAGGGGACGCAACGCATTTCTGTCTAATTATAATAACTCTTAAAAATGTATTTTATCAAAAATCCTGTAAAAAAAATGCTTTCATATATTTCTCTAAACCTATCAATCTATCAATCAATCAAATATTATTTATTAAAATATGTATTGTTTTTTTATTTGTGTTTTTAAACAAAACACCAAAACATAAGAACATACTTACCCTTAATTTCGGGGAAAATACCCTAAAGTGAAAACACTCTGCACAATAGGCACGCGTCAGTCGCTGTCCTCGGAAGTGAGGTCTGTCGTCGGCCGCGCGCGTCTGACGCGAGGTTCTGTCATATTTGACAGAACCTCGCGTCAGACGCGCGCGTTAGTCGCATCGGCCGCTGGCATCGGAAGTCCACCTTTAAAAACCTACTAATCGAGTTTAATCACGGCCTCGTCGTTACCAAGATTGCGATAATTAGCCCTTAGGTATATTTTTGATATCCTGAAAATTCGACATATTTAAGTTTTAGAAGATTATAGCTATTAAAATACTATTATTTCATTTTGGTATTGTAATTTCGTGACTATGCCATCACATGACAGCAAACAGGAATCATACACAATGTGCTACTAAGATAACATCGTACCTACCTACTTATTCTATACGATCTTTGTAAAAACCAGGATACCACCTAATATTTTAAGAGTGGCAGCTATTAAAAGAATAGATTCGTTTGGCACAAGAATGACGTAAGATTTATTTCGGTGGTGTTAATGCACGCAGGATAGAATACATAATAATATTATTATGGCGGCGCGGCAGGCTTGTTCCGCTCAGACGGCCGGCCGGTTCCGTCTAATGCCAGGTTTACACGCTTGCGCAAGCTTAGGCAAGTTTGCTGTACTTCGACTCGTCTGTAAAGTGATTGTTACTATTTAACTTTGTAGAAGCGTCAATGTACAGCGAACTTGCCTAAGCGCAAGCGCAAGCGCGTAAACCCAGCATAAGGCTCGCCACACACGGTCCTCAGTCGAAAGCAACAAGTGGCCATCCATTCACCAATGTAACCAGATGGAAGCTCAGTTTGTTGTCATAATCGAGATACATTTATACGTAAAATGTCGCTTCCTCTTCCATTTTTAGGATTCGGTTCCGTTGTCAAACAAGGAACCCTTATAATTTCGTCCTTTCCCCCCTACTACAGCGAGTGAGGTGTCATTACTGTCATTGGATAGGTCTTGTAAAATGGAACACCCTTAGAAAGTGGTTATAATGCTTCTATCTCGAGATATTCACGCAAAGCTAAAATTGGGTAGAAAAGAAATAAAAAACTCTTCTGAACGAAGTGTGCGCAAAAATATTTAAGCAACTACTTATACAATGGCTACGGATCCGTATCATGAGCGTGACCGACACGCTCTTGGCCGGTTTTACATGAGTATCTATCTACGTCTTCTTGGATATTGGAACAATGCGTTGCGTTACAGGATTGTGATATCCCATAAGAATTTATTAAAAAATATATATACATTTTTGTTCTGTTGCAAGTGGCCTGTGTGACTTAAATATTATCTGTATGGCGTTCGGTTGCGCCGTTTTGGCCGTTGCAAATATTACATATTTTATGTACCTCTATACTGATAGCAAAACCAGGAAAATATATAATAACTTTTAAAACCATGCAGTATGTCTGGATGACTTATATGAACAGATTTTGCCAGATTCCAATGTAAGTATAGAGAACACCAAAGATGTTTTAATATGAATAAAGTATAAATTACCATAAAAATTTAGGATTATGCCTAAACAGAAAACCTGGTGAATATAAAAATAAAAACAGATATACATATTCAAAGATACAGTTTTTGAGAGTTACGCGGTTATTATTTAATCTAGAAGTAAAATTTTAACGGGTTCTTACCGCATCATCCCGTGATCATGGCAGTTGTAACACTGCCGAAATATTGGGAACACATAAATACCAAAACGCGGTAAGAACCCGTTAAAATGTTTAATTCTATATTCAAAGATGATTCTTATTGGAGTCAAGAATCATTAAACCTTTGCTTTTAATGATTCTTGATTTCATTAGTATTTTTTCTACTACAAAAAAAAATAAAAATAAAGATACTAACTAAGTAGCAATGCTGCTGGTAGCACCACTCGCACCAATAGCAAAACGATGTATTTTGAAACCATGGTGCTGGCTGAAAATAAAAAACAAAAAATTAAAAAATTCATTCATCTTATGTAGCAGCGCAGGACGACAGGTCGTATGGCGATCCTTGGGGGTGGCCTATGTCCAGCAGTGGACGTCCATCGGCTGATGATGATGATGATGTATAAAATCAAAAGTTGTATCAATTTAGATACTGTAGGTATATGTATGTTTATATTAAAACTGAAGTACCTGTCTTTCAGAAACATTTACCCAATTTTTTTAAACCACTGAATTTCTTGTTCGCCACGGAACCCAACCTCAGATTTTATACATATACGAGCTTTTACCCGCGACTTCGTCCGCATAAATTATATACCAGATTTTAAGTCAGATGATAAGCTATCAAACAAAAAAAGTTTCATCAAAATCGGTTCAGTAGTTTTTGCGTGATATTCGAACAAACAAACACCCAAACAAACAAACAGACAGACAAAAAATTCAAAAATTGGTGATTTGGAATCAGGGACACCTAAAAATCATAATCATAATCTTTTTTTGTAAATATCTTCAATGTACAGACACACTTCTATTACAGTTTTATAATAGTTTAGATATGTAAGCAATGGGAAAATAAGAAAGCTTCTAATAAAGTAATTTTTCTTTTTGCAATGCCAACTAAATATTTCAAAGAAAGTGTCAAGTAATGACAATAATTATTTTAACTTTTCCTATTGATTTATACATCATCATCTAATTTACTAAGTCACCCACGGATTTGACATTATTTGAATCAGTTGGTTAGGTTAGTAAGGAGCGAAGCAACAAGCATGTTAGGTGTCTTGCGACCACAGCCCAGAACCGAATCGCTACTGTTTCCAATATTTTGAAAAAGAGTCATGGTCGCTGGCTCTATAACCTTTGCGTGATTCTCCACATACCACATCAAATTCAGTCAGGTTAGCCAGGAGCGAAGCGACGAGCATGTTAGATGTAGTATATTTTTAGTTGTATTTTACTCTATTTTAAAAGTACTAAGTTGTAAAATTAGAATCGAAAGAATTACTTTGTTGGTGTCATAATATAAATACTTTAGAAGTTTACTGCTTGAATATATTATGTTACAAATTTACATGCTATAAAATAACTGCCATTCGTATTTACAGAAACTTACATCAAAGATACATTAGTGGCTAAGATAGTTTTTTTTTATGGTGGCCGACCTAGTAATTCAGAGGACATTGTCGTTTTTTAGAGGAAAATAATTGTGTTAATTAGCAGTTAGCACCCATAAATATACATGTTATTGATAAAATTGTTCATATCAACGAAGTCGTTTTCCCTTTTTTTAAGCAATAAAATGAAATATTTAAATTATACCTTCACATTATTTATTTCAATAGTAAGATTTCTAAAAACAACTTTTCTTATTTTGATATAAGGATAGCCTCAATGCCTTTTTGCAAAGATAAATAAAATATAGGCTAGAAGCACTGCTAGAAGTATTGAATTGAAACGAAATTGAGTGAAACAGAATATTATTCACCAAGTATTTTTGGCTTCTAACGACATAAAACAAGTTCTTAAAATTATGTTTTGTATGCAACACAAAAGGCAATATCGATAAGGTGGTATCGGCTTCAATTTAAGAATACCTTTATTAGTATTATGTGTGAATTTACTTAAACAAGTAGCTTGCAAAACCAAGTGAAAAGTTTTGAAATTTGAAATCACTTACCAGATGATGGAACTAAACTATCCAATTAATTATGTCACTTCATTTGTGCACAACTTAAAGATATAACTCGAAAGTATTCTCCTATGAAATAAATTCGCATACTTTACGCACATTTTACGACATAGCTGAATTTTTTAAACAAAAACACGATCAACACACTCCACGCCCGCGATGACACTTGTCTGAAATTTAGTTGCCAACTCAGTGTTGCCAATGCTTATTTTTAGGCGGCCGTGTACATTACGTAAAAAAGCCGTGTTTATATGGAAAAAGACCAACGGTGGGCCGTGTCATTGCTTAAGAAAGGAAATACTTTTCAATATTAGCCAAATGGTGCAGTTTTAAGGTTTTTAAGGTTAATTAAACGTTTGCAAATTTTATCTACTTGTGTGGAAAACAATTTCATCTCATCTGTTTTTTGCTCACAGAGCAAGAAAGAGGAACAAAACCCAGCCAACATACCGTAGAAAACATAGTTGCAATATTTGCATTCGGATTCGGAATTGGATGCAGTACACAGTCGAACCATACACTTATAACAGTCTAATACTCTAAAAGTGAATTTTTCATAAATAAATTAGTCTATTACCGTAGAATTTGCGAAAAGCCGTAGAATCTGCTACGGCCATAGGGTTGCAGCCGTAGGCCGTGGATTTTGTAATTTTTTGGCCTGAAAGCCGTAGAACACGGTAATTGCCGTAGCATTGGCAACACTGTGCCAACTTTGAGTAAAATAAACTACCATTTGGGGAAAAAATATCTGTAAAGAAAATTAAGTTGTTGACATTTTTCCTTGTCCTAAATGTTGCACTAAAATATTTAGTTCCTGCCAATGATATTATATACCAAACCGAAGCAGATATGTTACTAGCGCGCGCAAAGTGACGACTCGAAAAAGTCTTAATTAGGATGTATTTCAATAGTCCGCGTCGAACAATCATACTACGTGCATGACGGTTGTGGCGCGGCACAATTTTACGCGCCATTTTCTATGGAGGTAACAGTAACATAATATCTTTTGTAAAATATCATAGGTCACTACTTTCTACTCTTTTTTCTCAAGCTTACGAAAAGCAATCGACTATTTTTTGTCTGTAAAAATTTTGTGTCACAAAATCTAAAACTCAGATCCAAGACTGCGATTCTTGAAAGTCACACGTTCTTTTTTTTGAAACGTTGAAATCAGCAGTAGAAAATGTCAAAATTACTATGGAGATTATCTTAGACAATTTATATAGGGACGAGCAAAGAGTAATATAAGTATATTGGGACGAGTTACGCGTGTCATTCTACTAAGAAACATTTCTGCCACTTTTTGCGGGGACGAGGTAACATGAGATCCGCAACTTTGGATTTTATTCCCTATAAGTTTAGATTCTAATTTTGAATGTTAAAAATCATGAAAAGTAGTCTCGTGTGAACCCCAAACGTTCTAAGTTCAAAATTATTGTTTCGCTATTATAGGATGTCTCGTTTAGTGATAAGGTACCTATAAAATTGGGCGTAAATGCACAAGATCAATTAATTGTTCTTATGCCGTGGCAGAGGGGAAATGCTACCGCAAGGCGAGTCCCTATATAAATTGTCTAAGGAGATTATAGGTCATTCCTTAGAATTCTGATCTCTAATCATCATTCGATTCGATCTGATTTTGAGCTTGGCGTGGCGTGACACCCTTTTCTTTAAAAAAAAACCTTTAAACGCTGCCCTTTCTTTCTCTTTCTACTATTTCTACTACTAATTATTTTACCTGGCAATAGTCTATAAAAAAATTAGTGTTGTACAATTTTTTCCTTTTTAACCGATAAAACCGGTTTTAAGTTTCAAAATTATATTTTATTGTTGTATTATTATCGTAGAAAGAGAATAGGTATATAAAATATAATTCTTCTGTAATAAATGAACAAAATTATAATGAATTCAATCATTTATAACATAAACTTATTATTTGTCAAGAATAACCAAATGATCCGAATCAAATTTAAGTTCAGATTTTCTTTAGAGACTTCACTAATTCCATTTTATTTTTATTGCGAATTAATGGCGTAGCCAGGTGAGGTTTCTTGTTTATTTCTTTATTTCTTCGTGTTCCATGGTTTTCATTTGTTTTGTCTAAATGTTTTTCATCGAGCAAAATATTTAATCTTCTTGAAAGTCAAAATTTTTTCAGCTAAACCATTTTTATTGTACGAAAAACCAGTGTACGAGTAATGAACACGTATTGGATTTGCTCCGAATTTATTCGCTAGGATCTTTGTCATCACTTTCACTTTTCACGCGTTTTGCTATAATAGTGGTTCTAGTGTGCATACACTGCATCGAGGCGTAGTCGCCATGGATGAGTGAGTTTCCCGATGGTTTTCTTCATTTGATTTCATCGTGCATAATTACCGCAAGGTTACTCATATCCTCCAGCAAAAATGTGACAATCATTGTCCGTCATATATTGTGTACGGTTGCGGAGGTTTCGCCAACAATGTTTATTTGATTTCTTGTTAGTTGTTTTGTTTGTTTTTCGTAGCACCATGTCGACCCTAACGAAAATGACCCGCACGGTTAAAAAACTGGAGGTGCCCAGACCCTTGAAATCAACGACCAGTACCGCACACAACCGCAACTCTGTGTTGGATGTCAAAATAAATTCTGGTAAGAATCTTAATGGACATAAATATATCAGACGGAGTATCTACGTTCAAGTGGTTTGCTATTGCACCTCTACATTTTTTACTAATGCATTTGAGTAAACAATTTTCTCAACTACACTTAGTGTGTAGTAAATGCTATTAAAGTAATTATTCAGTTTTGTTTTTTACAAACAATTTTTCAGCGTTGTTTTATGTTTTGTACTAGTGGTGCTCGACCTACATTCAGTGTTCATTATGTGTGTAAACTGTTATGAATTACAATTCATTATGAATTATGTTTTATGTTGCAGTCTTTTGTTATATTCTGAAAAGGGATTTTTTTTGTTTTAAATATTTACAGTTAAACAACAGTAGTTGAGATCACGTAAAAAGAGTGGTCTCAAACAACAGATGATTTACTGTTATATGTATATCCCTGCCTGACAGGCATTAATTCCTTTTAATTTATTACTAACTATTGACCTGCCCCGGCTTCACACGGGTGCAATGCTGATACAAACCTTCCTCTTGAATAACTCTCTCTCTCTCAAATCCGTCGCGTAGTTTTAAAGATCTAAGCATACATAGGGACAGACAGACAGTGGGAAGCGACTTTGTTTTATACTATGTATTTTTTTTTTATTTATAATTAAATGGACTCTTGCTTGTGCGTTAGCACTGCATTTCCGCCAGTGTCAAGTAGTTTATTAGGAGAATCTATCCCAATCTCAGGGATTGTTTTTTGGACACGAACAAGAAGAGATTGAGGAATGTGGAGCCTCGTGGCAGGCACAAACGCGACGCGCGAAACCACGCGAGACGTGTACTCGGGTCAGTTCCTGCAACGTGACTCCTTATACTATGTAGTGATGATATAAGTAATGTCCGGGGAATCTAATGTCAAAACAATTGAAATGTAATAGAGGTGGGGCTTTGTTTTTTATACACTACATACATAACATAAATTATTTTTCATTGCAATACAGTATAGTTATCTAAAGAGAGTAAGAGAGAGATATCAAATATCATAATTGGGGTTATAGGGCAAACATCCGAAGTTGCGCTATAAGAAAAGAGGTTTTTTTCATTTATGTGTCATCTCATCATAAATTATAAAAATTAAATGTATGTGGTAACTTGACTAACATTGGAAAAAATATTGACAGCCTGAAAACACAATGATTTTTTTTGGACAACTTTTTTAGACATAAGGTACGATGGGAATGACATGTACATAACATTTTTGTACAAAAGTCCCTTCAAAAATAGATTGATGACTTTTACGTTCTTCATAAGCACATTAATTTGTTTTACTCAAGCCACTACAATTCACGACTAGGCTTGCAGTAATATTTTAGGCTTTGCTTGGCACCGGCTCTAATAAAACAAATCGACCGGTCATTAGCTGTGCGATCCGACTATAGGCAGCGCTCTTTTTATGTGATTTGAACTATAAAAGGTGAATGTATTATTTGCAGTCGATGACCTGATAGTTTTGACGGAGGCTGTGGCGTACCAAATGATGCAGGGCAACTATGACCGTGCACTTCAAAGCAATGTGGCCACCATGTACTCTAACCTTAAGCTTTATGGCGCTCAGCTCGAAGCCCTCTTCAAGGATTTTCTCGATAGGTTGGTTCATTGTAATAGAAATAATTAAATTGGTTTCAAAATGTCACATTCACAAAATGTTTTGAATGTTTCAGATACTTTGTTGTGTTCCGCAATGGTTCGCAAGACGAACGACTGGACAAAAAGACTAGACTTCACCTTCTTGAGCTGATTGAGCTGCGCGCCAAACATTGGCAGGGCTCCGACTACATGAGTCAGTACTACAGGCATCGTGGCACCCACGCTGAGGTACTTACTTTTATAATGGTTCTTTCAAATTGCATAAAAAAGGAAAGGTTTTAAAATGAGGAGTCTTGGATCACAATTTTTAGTTTGATTATTTTCCATTTCTTTTTTTAACATTGTGAAAATCGCCGCCCTGTGCGAATTGAATTATCTGAATAACTTTGTTAGTGGTCCCAATTCAAAATAAAAGCAATAGTGGAATACTTTTTAAAGACAACACTATCTTTTGTCAGACTTCTGCAGTAACGTTTTTTTCCTTGACAACTTTGAGACTACATTCTGTATAACAATGTATGGTGCTAACAAGTTACATGTAAACTATGATTTTTTTGTTTTTCCCTGAACTGTCATAAATTTGCCTATCTCCTGTTACTGCACGCCAATTAAAGGCCCTCACTATCATTATCCAATCCAATTCAACCACCCAAAGAGTAATGGAGAGAAGCATACTCAAAATCCGAAAAATACAGAAAATAAGAAGTGCCAAAATCAGGCAGAAAACAAAACTAACAGACGCAATCACACGAGCCTTGACATCGAAGTGGCAATGGGCTGGACACATCTCACGCTATAAACACAAAAGATGGACAATACAAACAACAAAATGGAAAGGCCCAGCTGGCAAAAGGAATGTTGGCAGGCCGAATAAATGATGGGCCGATGACGTTGCAAATATAGCGGGAGAAAATTGGATGAGCACGGGCAAAGACAGTTGTGGAAGAGGATGGAGGAGGCCTTCACCCAAAGTGGGGTCCATATCTCAAACTATAAAGAAAACTAATCAAACTAACAAACTAAAAAGTGAATGTACTAACAATACTAACAACATCTGAAATGTAAAAATAGTCATGATATGGAATGCAAATAAAGGCTTTTTTTATTTTATTTATTTATTTTATTACTATCATTATCAGATTATTGTTGGATGCGGGCCTCAACCGACATGCGCCTGTGCCACTGCGACCATCGCAACTGCAGTAGGCTTCCAACAGGGAGAATTTGAATCTCATCAGACCCTCTAGCATGATTTCTCTACTTACGCACGACTCGCCTTTTTTTCCGTACTACCCGTCGCGGTAAGCACGACTAAAAAGCGCGGGAAGGGGTAATTTTCTATGCAGCGAAGGCGAGTTGTGGATCTACCTAGATGGATACTTCGTTTGTTCATGAGTGGGCCACATTCACAGCAGTTGCAAGTTAGTTTGCATCTTCTTGCAAAATCTGCAACTTGCTGCAACATCATTTAGTTTATTCAGTTTGCAGTGGCCCGTGAGGTACTAACTAATGAAAACAGATTTTTAAAATGTAGTAATGTTTGCAGCCACTATTGGTGCCGACGATGGAAGGGTCGGGCACGGGCGGCTCGGTGTCCCCCACGCTGGCTGCGCCTTCCGAGCCGCCCGCGCTGCTGGGCCCCGGTGAGGTCATCAAGCCCTCAGGAAAGTTCCCTAAACCAACCAAGATCCCTGGCAAGAACTACTCCAAAGACGAGGTCGTCATCAGGAATGCCGATTCTGGAAAAGGTATGTTATCAATTCTGTGTACCTTATTCATTTTATTTATTTATCTTAACCGACTGCGCGACTCAAAGGAAGGGTAATGTGTTTATTGAAGAACTTACAGCTAAATAACAGTTTGATTCATAAAAAAACAAATAAATGGTGATAAGAGGCTGACAATTGCAAAATTGGCATTTTTCGAAATTGAAAAATTTGCATTTCTCTCTACCATATTATAGGGTGTAAACTTCAATGCGTTACATACTTTATGGGGTTCTTCAGACCATCAAACTGAACAACTTTTACTATGGAACCTACTTCGAAATCGCGAAAAAAAAATCTGCTTTTACATACATTTTTAGAACAACTGATTTTTTTTTCGCCATTTCGTTGTTGGCTACGTAGTGATAGTTGTTCAGTTTGATTGTCTGAAGCACCCTGTTTGATATGTAACGCATTTAATTTTATACCCTGTATTACAAATCAACCAAGAAAATGAAAAATCAAATGATATTGAAGCTGTAGAATGTTACCCTGAAATTGTTTCAAGCTCATTCCAAATTGGCATAGATTATCAAAACTATGATATGGTACTTTGTAATGCATTTGTCTTAACAATGAGTGAAATTGAAGCTAGTAAATTAATAGGATATTTTAAGATCTAGTCTTATCAGATGGTTACTTAGGAGGGGGATACTTGCATGTACTGCATTGTATTGTACAAGTAATGTCAATATGTTGGGGAAAGACAATGCATGAATAAGTCCATGTACTGCTTATCTGTTAGTAGTTTATTTATTTAGTTAAATTATGTGTAGTTAATTTTTATGGTGCATGTTGATAAGAATGATTATTCTCGTCGAGATCTATCTCGAAATTATGTTTAGTTCAGTTTTTCTATGCAAATATGTACTATCTGTAGTTATGAGTAAACCATCAAAAAGTTTATCAAATATTCAACACAGATTTAGATGAAGGTTGCTACCCCAATGGATTGCCTAAACCAAAATAAACTCGAGGTCTTTATTAAGTCAAACAAAATTATACAGGATGTAACTCAAATGTGTTTCATATTTTCAGGGGTACTTGAGTTCACTATGCAGCCAAAATTAAAATCGCAAAAAAGAAATTGGTTGTTCTATAGAAAATTGTAATATCTGCTTGACACAAATATGTATATGGAACAACAGATTTTTGCGCTATTTCAGTTTTGGTCCTATAGTGAAAGGTATTTAGTTTTATAGTCTGAAGCACCCCCGAAAAAATGTAACTCACTTATTTTACACTCTGTATACATAGACACGTTTTTTTTTCCATCAAGAACTTGGTAGATAAGATACCGACCATTGGGGTTGAAAACCAACTGGCAATACTACAAGGGTTTGGTAGACGGCGCGTGGGTTGCCACGGCGGCGTGTCTGAAGTTGTCTTGTGGTGTTACAGTGATGGGTATCAAGGGCAGGCGGGTGCACATGATCGAGGAGCTAAGTGACACGATTATATCGTTTCAGCGAGGTACGAACTCACGGTGCGGCCTGAGACGCTTGCGCATGGTGTGACGGGCTCTTGTCATTTCTTACTGCAACTATAACTTTCCCTCACGTGCCTTGTATTAACAGTGTTAATGTACCATTTTATATCTGCTTCATCTAACTGATATTAAAGGTTGCAGTAACATCAAAATGCTAATATCTTGCGAGTGGATTCTGCACTATTCTATTGTAACATGACTAATATTTACCAGAAATTTACAAGAATTAATATCCTAATAAAAGTTTAATGTGAATAAATGTATTCTGAAAATGATTTTAAATTGGGTATGGTGTCCAATGTTATTAACCTTCATAATTAAAATATCATGTTTCATTGCCTAATAATCGCATTTAGCTTCGAGGCTTCTTCAAATAATAAAATAACACATCATACAATGTAACTTTACGATTTTTTAATGCATAACGTATGAAATCATATTCACAGTAAGCCCCGGTGCAAAGGAGCGCCTCGTTCAGATCACTGGACCCAATGAAGAGAATGTCAAGTAAGTATTATCATGTCTGAACAGTTCCATACATTTTAGATTTAGTATAGTCTTGGCGCAATCAGATGTCGCTACTGGCCTGAACGAGAGATAAATCTTAATTAAACGTTATTAGATCACTATTATTTTAGTTTTGTTCCATGGAAATAAATTATATAGATTAATTTTCTTAAAAATTTTAAACATTGCTGTAGTACCAGTTACTCACCACCGGCGCTGTACTTGCGCGAGTTTTCATATAAGAAGGTGGCTTCTTTCTTTTCTTTCTTTCTTTACTCTCTGTTGTGTATAAATTTTTTTCTCTATGGTATTATACAATCTCTCAATTCAACATCAGATAGCACCGATAGCATGTCACCTACGACCAAAGAAAGATGTAATGCGCGCTGTTTTCAACATACTAAGATGGAGGCACATTTTGATTTTTATCCTTTTCTCGTGGCTGACATGCTAGGCCTACTTTGTCCCATTAGTGAAACAAAAATTCGATCTTTTCATCTCATGATAAAATAGAGTAACACTCCCACATACCTCGCGTGCCATAGTAATTTTATGTAATGTTGAAGAACAATTCCATAACAGCGTTAAGTTCACTTGTTGTTCCACTGTGTAATGTCGGTAGAGCGTGGTTGCATAGTAAATTTGCATGTTGCAGTCACGCGAAGCACCTGATCGGCGACACGATCCGCCGCAACGCGTCGCCCGTGCGGCTCGAGGGCACGCTGGACGCGCAGATGTGCGACTCGCAAGCCTCTCTCGACTCTGCCGGCTCCGACGAGGCCCCGCGTCCTAGGGAGGTGAGCCCGCCCCCAATAATAGACACGAGAGTAATACCCGCTTCGAAATTGTCCCCTTCATCATCTTGATCATCTTCCTGCCAATAACTTATTACTTGTGGTCGGCGCAATATGTAGTCATCCTCCATTCATCGCTATTAGGGTTGAGACACATTGACCGAAGGCGAACGACGGCGTGCCCAAACAAAAAACCACCATGGGAAAACATTCGGAGTCGTTCATCGCGTCGACGGTGGAGGATGCGGACAGTGTCCCATACTAAACGACGTCATTTCAGCGCTCACTCCTTTTCTAGACATGTCATTCTCCACACAATCCATCCATCTTTGGTCTTGTAATATGACACTCATCTCTCCGCATCACATGCCCATACCACTATAATCTGCCGACCGATCTACCGAGCTGGGCTTAGGTTTATTGGCACAACTTTAACACTAATTGGCCTCGATTCGGAGTGTACCACGACTAAACCACAGCCCGGACACTGCGTACAAAAAAATGAAATTGACAAGATGACGTCAGCACATGCTAAACGGGTTTAGGGCTGCCACAACTTAAGTTGCGTGCGGTACAACTTGTGACGGGCAGATGGCGCGCGTGACATAGTCGATGAACAAATGGGAAAATCTGAAGAATCTTCTTTGAATATCTTTATAATTGCTTGGACAGCCGTAAACTGCACAATGTATGCCCATCTTGCACCTTTTCTCTTGCAAAATAAAAATAGGCCGGGGAGCAAAACTTAGACTATAAGCATTAGCGTTTTAAATTCTCTGCTATTTGTTTGCCTAGAACTAGACCCAGACAGTCAATTTTTTTTTCATTTATTTCTTTTTTCGTAAATAAAACGCATTGACACCCGTCTTTTCAAAAAAGAGATTTTATCCTTCACCTATGCTCTTTGTTTTGAAAACATAAATTCTAGATGGTGACAACCTAGGCTACAGGTAACTCCCGAGGGCGACAGAGGGGTGAGGTCTGGGTGAGGTAAAAAGTTGGCGGGAGGAAGGGAGTGTCCATACTGTATCTAGTAATAGATACTCTTTCTTATACTGTGACTTAACTAAACTAAATGTATTCCTGTCACTTTCTAAAATAAGATTAAGAAAAGAGACAGAAAACCAACAGCTGACTTTAGTGCTGTCAAAGTGACGTTAAATGCGCAAAATAAGATGCCATCATAATGTACGCCATCTTATTTAAGTCGTTTTTGGGCGTTTAACGTCACTTTGACAGCACTAAAGTCAGCTGTTGGTTTTCTGTCTCTTTTCTTATTCTTATTTTAGAAAGTAACAGGAATAAGTTTAGTTTAGTCGTGGTACACTCCGAATCGAGGCCATTGCTCTTTCATAGTTTCATGCAATAACTTCATTCGATTTTAATACATACTTATAATGGTATCCAATGTCATGATTCCCAACAATAGAGTACATAGTAGTTCCATTGGGAACTCTGAACAGTGTATTGAATCTAGAGACATAGTCATTAAAGAGACAGAAAACCAACAGCTGACTTTAGTGCTGTCAAAGTGACGTTAAACGCCCAAAAACGACTTAAATAAGATGGCGTACATTATGATGGCATCTTATTTTGCGCATTTAACGTCACTTTGACAGCACTAAAGTCAGCTGTTGGTTTTCTGTCTCTTTTCTTAATCTTATTTTAGAAAGTGACAGGAATACATTTAGTTTAGTTTAGTCATGGTACACTCCGAATCGAGGCCATTGTCCTCTAAATAACCTAAGTTTCTAATGTCTCCAGTAAGGACCATTGTCACATTTTCTGCAATCATTTTTACCTAATCCTTTGTTCTTTCAATGTTTCTATACCTGCCTGCTGTATAATTTTTTTAAGAACTATTTAATAAATCTCTGAATAGCAATCTCGAACATATAAATATTTTGTGTTACAGAAGTCTCCTCACAATAATTCCCGAGCTTTACTTCATAGTTTCTCTACGAACGATGCAGCACTAGGAGAATATAAGTACACTGTGACTTTTGGGCAACATTCCATTAAGATCACGGGCAATAATTTGGATCTTGTCAAGGTAAGCCTATACTAATTCCTAAGTAAGAATAATATCCTAATATTATAAATGTGTGTGCGGAAACAAATCCGCTGAGGTTCTGTGAGAGTGTTGCCAGAGTTCGTTCTATTACGGGCCAATGAGCAGTCTGTCTGCGCGTTATCACTTGCTTTTGTTATAGTATTACATTCCCCGGCAAACAATGAAAAACGGGCGGGGTGAGGGGTATGCGCATTAGCGGTTTCTCATAGAAATTTTGCCATAGATTTTCTCATTAAGTTTGTCGGCAACTATACATTGTGAAAAGGTGTTAGCTGTAATTCAATATCTTTCACTCAATCATGCATAAAAATAATCAAAATCTGGATTAATCTTGTTGTAATTAACCACCACCCAAACCTGGACCTAACTACTATGTTCTGGCGAATAAACATTTTGATTTTTATTTTTTTTTATTTTTGAATAACACAAGATACTTTTTTAATATTAACACAGAGGAAGTCGAGGGCAATACCCAAATACCCATGTGTTTCGATAATTTAGTACACTGAGGGCCTGTTTCACCTCTTTTGGATAAATTCTTTAGCTTATCTGACAGCTCGTTTGACATATTTCATATAAAAAATATAAATGATCTGTCCTCCTTATCCAGAAGTGGTGATACAGGCTCTTAATCAGTTTATTTCTTCTCAATTCACTATTGATTTAAATGTTGCCACGAAATCAACTAATGGAATAGTTTGGGCCCATCTCACAGTACCTATATCTCCTCAGACTGCGAAGCTAGTACTGGACGAGTACTTCGAGAGCGCGGGCGCGCTGGAGGCGATGGGTGCGGGCTCGGGCGACTTCTTCACGCTGTCGCAGCGGCCCGGCGCCGCGCTGCTGCTGCGCGACGACGCCGCGCTCAACGGTGCCGACGACGACGTGTTCGTGCCGGAGCCGGCCGCCGACGAGCCCGGCCTCACCGGTATGTCACTACACTAGACTCACGGCCTGGCCGCGAGAATGGCCGAACTGCGGCGCGGCAAGCGATTTCTCAATAAACTGAGCGTTGAATCCCTACTATTGCGCAAGCACGCAGCGGCTCGTGGGCAGTGTATTGAGAGATCGCTTGCCGCGCCGCCAAAAAGCCCGACCTCACCGGGTATGACACTCTCAAATTATATTCTATATCTCACTTACATGACGGGTGACTCATTTCTCCCATGGAAGAAAGAAAGGAGCGTAGGTGTCGCAAGGCAATTAGAATTAGGTCATGACGTCACAGTGGGCGTGGCCTATGATGCTCAGTTCGGAGCGGACCACCATTCTTTTTGTCAATAAAATACATCTAAAACGAAGAAGTGGGCTGTTTCTGGATTCAGTTTTAGAGGGGCGGAACCTGCGCACCCGTCTTGTCCCTTGCATTTTGGCGACACTTTGATAGAAAAATATTGCTTCGCTCCTTTCTATCCTCCATGGTGTCCCCTCTTTTTAAAACCTGGCCAGAAAACTGAAACCTGATTTGGGAACGCTATAATCGACGGATCACGGTTATCAAGACTGCAGTCAGTATTTTATTGGCAAAATTGCACCAAATATTTTTTAGAATCCTTGTAACGAGCTCTATAAGGATCGACCATACTTACTGCACTCATGCTTTTGCAATTTCTACCTCTTCCGAATGAGATATTACAATAGTGATCAAAGTTTCATATATTACAAGGATTCCGAAATCATATACAACTCAACCCCGCCGAAAAATTCCTTACTGCAGTCTTGATAAGCACGGCAGCGTTGCAAGTAGTCAGCGTCGGTCTGGCCCCAGGGAACACCGGGACTTTTCCCGGTGGGCCGGTACCCCTGTGGGCCGGCCGAGCTCTTCTTCCCTCTTTATTTTCGTCCCTCAGAAAATGGCACAGCCCACTCCAAAATCTTTCCGGCCCACCTTAGGATTAAAAAGACATTAAAAAAAAATCTACAATAAAATAATTGACAATTAAGTTTTTTTTCACTTTCTTAAAAAGTCATGGAAATTCAGAAAAATGTGCTTATTGCAAAATATAAATAAATATAAATATAAATATCTTGGACATTGTCACACAAATTGTCTAGTCACATTTAAAGTACCAGAATCTAGCCTGAACTTGTATTATGATGACTAGACAACGATATAAATACATATATAGATACAAACATCCATGACTCGGGTACAAATATTGATATTCATCATACAAATATTTGTCCCTTACGGGATTCGAACCCGCGACCCTCGGCACAGTAGGCAGGTTCACTACCGCAAAATATGGTAAAATGGCGAGCTCGCTTCGCTCGTTCAGTTTTGTTTTGCTCTCTAATCATAAATTTCGATGAAGGGGCCTCCAAACCTGGAGAACCTTTTTGATCAAATTCAAAACAAGGCCAAAATATGTTCAGTAAGTAACTGAGTCAAAGACAGTCAAAATATTTTGCGAATTTTCGAGCTCGCTTCGCTCGCTCAATCTTTTCGTTACATGAACATTTGTCTACTCGATTTCGGCATGAGCTGAAAGCTCCTGGTTTTAAATCCTGTTGCGGTGAAACATTCTGCACGCATTCTATGATATCGTAGGGTCCTTCTTCATACGCTGACAGTCGCGCGGTGGTTTATGGAGATGATCAGACCATCAAACTGAGTAACTGTTTCCATGGGACCAATATCGAAATCTAGTGATCAAAATGGTCAAATTATCACAGGATCATCCGTCGGCATATTATTATCCTATATAATGTAGCAAAGTCTCGAGCTCGCTTCGCTCGCTCCTAATTCCAAACCTAGTATTGGCATTGCAATAAATCTACGAGGTAGCTTCGCTCGATCCTGGATTTCTTGTTCCTTGTAGTTCAGTCGCTCTTGATTTACGACCTAGCCTTATTGGAGTAAAATCTCAAGCTCACTTTGCTCGCTCCAGGATTTACATCGATCTTGATCGATCAGATTTGGAATGGCCAAAATATCATTGTAAAATATCGAGCTCGCGCTCCTGGTTTTTAGTCTTATGAAACCATGTAGGTGTCAGTACGTCCGTTCGTCTGTCACACGCGTTTTTTATTGTAACGGCCTAGTCGTATTGTAGTAAAATCGGAAGCATGCTTCGCTAGCTCGGATATTTTAGATCGTTAAAAACTCGAGCTCGCTTCGCTCGCTCCGGCTCTCCTGGCTCCCAGATTGTTTTGCAACCTCACCTTGATCTATAACTAGCCTCCCTACGCCCTGGGAAACAATAATTGCTACGCCCACCCATGCCCTTTATTTTGACTTTGCCATAGTCGGGGAAAAAGTCAGTGGGCCGCTTAGCTTGTTTGAAAAATCCCGGTAGTTTTTTGAGTCCCAGACCGACGCTGCAAGTAGTAAATAATTCTAATTTTTCGCAACATGTCGATGTTTCTAGGATTCCATACCCAAGAGGTGCCAACGGGTTCCCGTTACTAAGCCGACGCCGACGTACCGCCCATCCGTTTTTTTCTTTTTGCTCTACCGTATAAATAAACGGTAATACATACAAAGAACAAAGATGGTATGATTATAATAAAAACTCTAAAGTAAAACAACACATGATAAACACCAAATTTGAGTCGGGCTTGTGCTAAGGATACCAAGCTGAATTAAAAAAAAACACAATTTCTTGGTTAAAATATAACGCCATATGTTTTGTGGTTGTACGGAAGCGTCCTCTGTGCGACTCGCACTTAGCCGCTTTTTATTTTTCTGGCCGGGTTTTTACATTATTGTGATTAAGTGAGAATGTGGAATCTCCGATATTTCGCGAAACTTTCCGCTCAAAACCGGTATGAATAGTACTAAGAAACACAATATTGCGTTGTTTTTCTAGGCATGAAAAAGTAGACAGTAATAAAAAGAATTCTAGCTAGTCAAAAAGCATGAAGAGTTGCATTTATAATTAAAATAACAGTGTGCAATAACAAATTATATTTACGAAATCGCGACTGACTGAAGCATGTAGATTTATTCACATAATTTCAACATCATAGTATCGAAGCTACATGTCCTTATTGAGATTACAGTATATAATTCAGCGTTGATGTGTGGGTTCATTGAACCTTGTCTATTTATTACTTATTTATATATTTACATTGCATTCATACTATTTTAATAATGTTGTATTTATTCAACATCTAAGACCACTTCGATCCACGGTCATGGCAGCGTGTTTTCCAAATTTTTCACATAAATTATAATTATAATACTCGTTTATAACATCACCGCTATCACCTGCCATAGAAACATTCATTTAACCCAACATCGTATTCTATTCAGTAGCAACAGCCCATAAAAGCTGGTCGTTTTCTCTTCCCAATGGTTTACGAAAACATGTCCCTAAAGAGTAAATGTTGGCGTTGTGAAGTAGCTTGTCGTTGTAAAATAAAATAGACGGCATAGAACTGTCGACTCCAAATATTTTGTATGCTGATGTCTTTATTGTTTATTTTTGGGAACTAAGTTAATAATCGCGGATTGATCGTCACTTTTGCCGTGACTCGTTGAATGAAGAAATTATGAGCTACGTAACTTATCGATTCGCGTTGCGCCACCTCACAATGCTATAGACTTCAGCCCGGAGGTAGTTGCTGCTGTATAGAGTTAGTGTGGGCCGTGGTATCGCGTGGTCGGGTCGCGGCCGTGCGAGTAAGCGTGACCTGGCGTTGTGTGCAGCCGCCGCGGAGTGCGACGCCGCGCCGCGCCGCCCTCGCTTCTCGCGCGCCGCCAGCACCGACAAGAACCAAGGTAAGCTCATACACACTCATTACCTACAGTTCATCTAAGAGACCTGTAACACAAGCTATTATTGAGCGTAGACGATGACGTTGAAACCGAATCGCCGCGATTTTTAAGCACAGTTGTTGACTGAGCTTTGTCGCCGCGACAGTGATTCATCTCAGAAATATCGCGGTTTTAACACGGCTGTCGCTGCAATATCGTTCTCCACGCTCAAAAATAGCTTATGTGACGGCCTTGTGCCAAGCCATGCGATGCGTTGCGGTTGCGCCAGTGCTACGCTGCAACGCATCGTGTAGCTTGAGCACTAATTTAATAAAGTCAATTCTCGCCTGGATCCATGTTTCTATGGAGAATACGAAGATATCCTTTCGGCATTATTAAATATGACTTACTATCAGACTGGTATTTGAGGCTACATTTGCTGCTAGACAACAAAATTTATCAATTAGAATCGAGAAAAAAAAAACAGTTCAATATTGCATTGAATATTTTACATGAACTTCAATCTGACCTTTATTTATCTCAAATATATATATATATAATATAAGCTCCCAAATCATTCGTATAATGGTTTTCATGCAGGGAGACTAGACTACTGTTAAAGTTTCCTCATTGAAATTTATCTAATCACCATCCCACTTATGCTTTATTTATCACCTTGTGTGCTGTAAATTTCATAAACCCTAGAAAGTTAATGTTGTGTCCAGCATCATTGTTATTAACTCCAGTCGTTTACATTACATGCGTCATTTCCATAATATTTACCTACTTATACAACGTGTTAATGAATTAACGCAAAACCTCATACACCCCAACTGATATATTTCAAAATAATTCGATTGAAACAATAATTTCATTATTTTGATATTTAAAATTTAAAGTTATTCGCATTTTATGTTTTGAGGCAAAAATGATTTTTCATCATTTCAGAAATTAATGAAAGCGCTAACGTACTCGTGGATACATTTTAATAATCTTGTTTTGGTAGTAAGTAGGGTGGGTGTGCCCATGGGGTGGGTTGACATTGGGTTCAGTAAATTTAAAATTTTACAAAAAATTTATTTAATATTTTGAAAAAAATTACCCATGTTGAAACCATGATAATTCGATTCGGCTCTCGATTCTAAACAAACTACTTTCTAGTTTTGCGTTAATTAATTAACACGTTGTATATGCAGAAGTCAGTCAATAACATAAATTTTGAGGCTGCAGTTTTTTCATTTGCTCGCTTATTTTTAAACACGAGTGCAGAGTTTGAGATCCTTGTTAGAAACTAACTTTGACCATGAATGCCTGCACAATTTGCGCTGTGCTATAAAGTGCCCGTTCACTTTGCTTACTAATGTTATCTGCAACAAAACTTACGATTCTCAATGAATTGTGTGCTGTTACCGGAATCGAGCTTGAATTCGCTTTCAATGTGTTAAGTGACAAGTAGCGTAAGATATGAAGGTCGAACAAACGAATAGCATGTTTAATACAGGGTAACATTCCACTGCAGTGGGTGAGAGGTAAGATTTGCAATCAGACAGAACGTTGTTCGTGTGACTCGCGTCGCGGTTATCGTAGAGTAGAGTAGAGTGGAGTGTACGGAACGGGCTCAGAGCGTGTGGGTGCGTGTTGGTTGCAGGCGGCGGCGCCGGCGCGCGGCAGACGTACACGTACGAGACGCTGGTGCAGTACGCGGACTCGCCGCTCAGCAAGCTGCCGCCGGCCGGGCTGGCCGCCTTCCCGCCGGAGTTGGCGCGCAAGGTAACGCTGGCGGCGCCGCGCCGCGCCCCGCCGCCCCGCCGCGCGCCCGTCTCCCAGCGCCTCCTCACCCCCTTCCGCGTCTGGACCCCGCTCCACCACCCCAACTACCTCGCCGCGCTGCTCTGCCGCAACTTTTATTGACTTCCGTTTATTTTCCTTTGATGAATATTGATTTGTGATTTCGGCGAGGCGGCGGAGCGCGGCGGCCCCTTCCCGCCCGATCTGTGCCGAAACCTTTCCTTCCCCAGCTCGACACCACCGCCCCGGAGGACGGTCGAGGCGACGCCGACGAAGTTTAGAGCTCCTTCGACTGGAACCTCTCTCCCTCCCTTCCGTATCCAGTCGGCCGCGACGCGAGTCGGTCCTATGTCTTGATGAAAGTTGAGCTTTCGTTCCGGATATATGTTGTCCGACCCGCGACGCCGACCGATTAGCTATATGCTTGGCAAAAAACGCTCGAACGTGTTCAGTTTTGGTGCGTAGGTATCATTACAATAGTAATGACGTTTGTATTGGTGATAAGTTTTCTGGTTTCTTGATAGATAACCTAGATTAACTTTCATTCGGAGTGAATTTATGTTTGCACTGGACACATTCGAGTGTTTCATACTGTAAAAACGTTGCACGCGCTTGGTTTGTGCTTATTCTTAGCGAACCTTTTTGATCTTTGGAGGTTTCGAGTTTTCGGGGTAACAAATTTCATTGTATTTGTATTCTCATAGCTAAGTTTGTTCAAATGTGATTAAAGCATCGGCCGTTCCTTTGCTCTCAATGCACGACGCTACTCTTGAACTGATTATAATAAGCATTAACGCTAAATAACTTATAGGGAATTCATACTTTTATAAGTATTTGATCGATCTCATTAGCGTAAGATGATTTTGTGTTAAGACTGACATTGTACTGATAGGTAGCCGTGGATAGAGCTTTGGGGTGAAATTATATAGTAAATTGTTGATAGTAAAATGACCACAGTATTTTCGCAGTATCTATAAGTTCAGACTGTTGAAATTCAAATCTGTATCTAGATACAATGTGACTTTTGATTTCTTAAGACTGATATGTAAATTGTTAATGGTAATTTTTGAAAAAGAAATATTTTTCATTGTTGAATTCATGAAGGATTTTTTACGAATAGTATATAGGTATGTTTATTGACTGTTGAGTATTGATAAATTTTTTATCCAAGGTTGTTTACACGAGTGAATAGTTTTGAAAGTATTTATGAAGTGTTTGAGATGCTATATAAATTTGTCATGTCTTTGTTCATGCTGCTTGGACAGAATGGGTACTCGAGAGGGGTTCGCTACAGGTAGACACTCATTTTTTCGCATCATCACTTTCTCAAGTGAAGTTCAAATTTAATGTTGACATTCTATTGTATTTTCACGGATTGTTGTAATGTTGATTTTTTATTTGAGTAGGTATAAAAATTACCAGTGTTGTGTTTCTTTGTCAATTACTGATTTTTTCAAATATAAATAATTCAAAAACATCTTTGACTGTTTTGCTTTCTTACTTTAATGACTAGAAAAATAGATATTTGTAATCGGATTCTGTCAGGTATGCCAATTAATAGTTTCATGTATTCGATATTAACAATATTTATTTTGCTAGTCTGTCTATGCTTTTCGTTACACACGCACGCACGGTGACCAGTATTGCATTGTTTATCACTGGTCTACTCTTGTAATTAAACCATGCCTCGCACTAACAATGCATTGTGCACTGATTGGATAATTAATACATGCATCGCTTGGATTGTTCTCACAGCACACCACTACTATCAAGAATTCATATTGCGGTCTAAATTGAAATATTATACGGTAGGCGCATTCATATATTTCTGTACATATTTTTTGTATTCACTAAGAACAAATGTCGCGCGACACGTGTCGCCAGTAACATCGTGTAAACTATTTTCCTTTTTTTTCATACAATATGATACATACCAGAGATATCTGATACTCGCGATAGCGAGTGACACGAGACTCGCGACATTCTAGAAACTAGTCAATACGTGGTTCTATACTCACGCCATGATATCTTAATGGCTACACAGATTATCTAGTTTGCACTGGATGTTCAAGGTATCCGTAAGAGTAAATGTAATTGGAGAAATATACGTTTCGACAGAGTTGCCTGGAGTTCGACAGCGTCAGCTACTTGAAGAAAGTGCGCGCGGCCGCTGGAACCACCGTTGCCGCCGTCGACGCTCCTGACTCTCCCGAGCCGGAGTAATCCAGTGGTAGAGGGCAGCTAGTTCGCTCGCATCCCACGCTTCACCATGCACCATTATCACTCGAACGTCCTACATCAACGAATACATCGATGTGATGCAATGTCTATGAGGTATATTAGGGACTCGGCGCAGCTGTTTAAGAAACTATTCCTTAACAGGTTCTGTGAAGTTGTGGCGACTTAGTAGAAAACAAACCAGCAAAAATTCCAGTTTTAATGCTGCTAGATAATTTAACCTGAATATGCTGGAAAAGTGTACAGCCCTCCACATTTTTTTACTATTTTCAATTGTAAATTGTGGTTCATTGCATCGTTTATTCGCTAATTTGGGACTGTTATCTTGTCTTCCTTTGTTTGTAGGTTGTATTAGTTGCGCACTTATTGCACATCCGCGAGCGAACTAATCCAAGTGCTCGAAACTAGCTCCTACTTAGTAATCTCGCATTTGATCAAGCTATCAAAACAGCTTGGAAGCGTCTGTTACCTTAATACTAGAAGATAAAGGAATATAATGCGAGATGTGTCACTTTTGTTGATCAGACTTGTCTCGGTAGCCGTCCAATGTCCCAACATTTGAGAGTTATTAACTCAAGTAACACTTATTTAGATCTTGTTTACTAAAAGTATTAGCACACCAAAATATTTATTTTTCTAGTGGTGGATTAGTTATATTTACCTCATTATTTTGAATGAACATTTTCCATAAATAAGCTATGGAGCTAATATTTCGTGGAAATGTGATAAAGACTATCTGCACATGTGTGGAATTTATGTAGGTTTTAATAGCATGTCTTCAGTCTGGAAATGATCTCTCAACCTTCCACACTACACTATTGACTGCAGTGCTATACAGCTGTGGCTTATACATACAGCTCGTACACCCAAACTATCTCAGTAGCAAACTGAAGCGACATTCGTTGCTAGATCGCAAAATCAATTTGAATGTAACGAGTTGGTTTTCTTTCGTTGTATATATTTTACTCTAAATGAAACTTCGTTTCGGATGTCAAGAGTGATTCCATTTATTTTAAGACGAATGCATGCATTTCTTGTGTGTCTGTATACTCATTTTCACACTTTGTATCTTAGTCTCTAGTCCTGACGAGTAGGTGTCGATTCTCATATATCGTAAGCTTTTTATATCACAGAGAGAGCCTGCCAATTTGCGTACGGGGCTTTATTATAACTATTATATTTTAAATACCTTTATTTATGCATTCAAATGAAGGTATAATATTATTTATGAATTATATAATTCGATGTTATTATAACTTAGAGCTTTTAAATGTATTAGCTGTGCACTAAACCAAATAATTGTTATTGTTACGAATTTTAAAATTATCTAACTAAAACAATTTTAATTGTTACTTTATTTGTAGTTATAATTGCCAGGCTTTCTCTAATAATCTTTTATATCTATAGGTATGTAATAAAAAAAGGTATCTTGAATATCTAACTCAAACAAAGAGATACTTCTGGTAAGACTTCCATCATTAAGTAGTACTAGAAGCTCTATTTCTGTCAGATGGCACGTATCTGCAACGTCGTTGTTCGGCTCTATATTGAATTCCCTGAACACCACATCGCGTAGGTACCTATACTAAATGGCTAAAAACTAAATTGTCACCCGGTGGCTCGGTGCTCCATTGTTTGGAAAATATTCTCGTTGACTTTGTATTAAAGTTTATGTTTTACACTTTTGTTTTTATGTCAAATAAGGCAACAGGCAATCTATTGTGAAAATTGATGATAATACTAAATTTTCTAATAATTTATAGTTTTATTTCCACAGAGTTTTCTGTCCTTACCTTCTTAATACACCTAAAAATGGGTCATCACTTATCAAACAAAAGAAACACATTCGAAATGTAATCATTTAACCGTATATTTACAAAAAAACAATAAATAGATACATTTATTTGACACTGTACAATTAATTTATTTTAACATAATTTTTAGATTCAATTCATTGTTAATTGACAAATGCAAAATAACTGCAAGTTTTTTATTATACAGGGTGAAATTGATATCATAAACTTAAAGTCTACCCATCAAACTGAACAACTTTTGCTATGGGAGCAAACCGATCGGAGCAACAACAAAAATATGCTGTTTCGTACTAAAACTGCGCCCGCCGCTGTTGCCTACTCGACTCAAATGTATGCAACAGCAGATTTTTTGCTCCGATTGGTTTGCTTCCATAGTAAAAGTTGTCCAGTTTGATGGGTAGACTCTTAGTTTGAAAGGATGCTAATGATATCAATTTCACCTTGTATTATTAATTTGTTCATAGAGGCTTGCAAAGTAGGCACTCTAGGCTATTGTTTCCTTGTACCATCAAATTATAGGTACGAAACTGTCTCTCGTAAACATTTGTGGATGTTAACGTGATGTTTCTAAAATAATTCCTAAATGCTACTTTGATTTCAAGTGCTTGCTTACGGCACGCGTTTAGCATAGTTAATAGCTACTTATTTAAATTAAGTGTTTTTATGTTTGAAACATTTTCACTATTTCGACTGAACTTATTGCGAGGTGGAATGCGCTTGTACTTTGGCAAGAAATGCAACATTTGAGACAATTTAAAATGTAATTAGAAACCATGAGCTGAATTTAGCACCATTAAAAATACTGCAGAAAGCTACTATACAATTACAAAGGGGTAATGGAAGTGTTCACTTTTATCTTACATCTAAAAGCAGCTGGATTCATTCAATATTCCCGACTGATAACCTCTACCCATAACTTATAGTATCAACTACGTTAGCAGTTAATTAAGGCAAAATGGATACCAAAACGATCTAAACCCCAAAAATAATCTATATCGGTACCTATAGGAATGTACATACTTCTGCTTTTTAATATTTAGGCCCTGAGCAGACGACGGACAATTTTGCCGCACGCGGTCTGGTCTGCAAGATAGAAATTCTACGCCATCCGTGGTAAATTCCATACTGAGGTGAGGTGAGATAACGTGTCCGCGAATAACCTCGAGCAAAATTGTCTGTCTGCTCAGAGCCTTATTGTGTTCGAGGTCCAACATAGTTCCTATTTGTGACTACGATTATTGTCACTTCTGCTTATGCTACCTGAGTTCAATTTCTCTCCGCCAACTTGTCTGTGATGTTCGCCGCCCGAGTCTTAGCATGCTCCATCACGTCTATTGCTAAATCATCTACGGTGGTGTACCGAGATTTGTGGAAACTGAAGGAATCTGCGATGAAACCGACGATCTCCGCTTGGAAGGTATGGCAGACGTCCCGGAGTCGTTCCCGTGGTCCCAGGAAGCCCCACACCAACACTGGCAGCAGGTGTTCAGATATAGAATAGAAATGCGCCATGAAACCATCTGGGTATTGTAGGTAACGCCGTTTTGCTTTTATAACTGACCACACTGCTGTTGTAAGTGCCTGTAACAATATTTCACAATCAAATAAAACTCTTCCAATAGAAATTATTCTAGGAAACAGTGAAACAATCTTTGGATGAGAGAAACATAAGTTAAATTATAACCATAACAGAAGTGTGTGTGTACACACGGCGACACATCAGCTTACGCACCCTATATACCCATAACTACACGTGCGGTAGAGAGCCTGCATAGACGCGGCTGCCGGCGCGGGCGCAGCGTGCTGTGAGTGTCAAAAGTAATAAATGAGACGAAACAACAACAACATACCGCACCCTCTCGCAGTGAACATCAAGATAGCGGGATCAAATCAGCGTTCCTAATAGTTCAAACAGGGTAACCTGACCTGTCGCCGTTTGTACATTGAAGATATTTACAAGAAAAAAGATTACGATATGCTTTTTAGATGTCCCTGATTCCAAATCACCAATTTTTTGATTTTTTGTCCGTCTGTTTGTTTGTTCGAGCATCACGCAAAAACTACTTAACTGATTTTGATGAAACTTTTTTGTTTGATAGCTTATGATTTTTATTTTATTTTATTTATTGATTTACCAACAGTTGTTACAATAATACATACACATGATATATCATAGATTAAAGGGCTTAATGTCTAATTGCACAACCAATTACAGGTAAATACCACATGCACATAATGAGTAGCATGATCTGACGTAAAATCTGGTATATAATTTATGCGGACGAAGTCGCGGGTAAATGCTCGTAAAATTATAATCTTCTTGACCACATAGAGTATCTAGGTACTAATACAGTATGGACACTTTCTCCCCACCAAATTTTAACTCCACCCTCGCTTGGTAGGAAGCGTGGCGGAAAATGTAGGTAATGGCGTATTCCTGTCTCGCTCGCACTCACTCGGTATCCCACACACTTGCCTCTTGTAAATGTTTCTCCCATTTGTATTAAATGAAAGTTAAGTGTCCAAGGTGTGGTAATGTGTGTAGACAGACAATACCTATTCCATCGTCCTGGTGTGTACCACGTACTTTGCGTTTATTTTTTTTATGGTATTGCTCTTGACCTCAATCCTGTCCTTTGGACAAAGATGGGGTCGGAGATGTAGCGAGCTAACCCAGAAGATGCCTCTTCACTCGTGCTTTAAAGGAATTCGGGTTGTAAGCGCTCGGAAATACTGACGCAGGCAGGGCATTAAAATCCTTGGCTGTGCGCAATATAAAAGAATCGAGAAAGGCGGATATGTGGGGCACACTCACCTAATGTTTCATCACCGCGTGTTTCATGTAAATCAGCTTTGGGCCCATCCATATAGCAAATCTGTTTGGATAATAACAGAATCGAGAAACTTACACTTTCTTTGAAACCGTCGGAGAGCCAGCGATTCCTGACGACAGCCAGTACCGACGAGGGCGGCGACGCGAGATCTTCGAACGCGTCCAGAAGTATGTAGTCCAACACCACGTCGTAAAACGTTAACGCCTGCAATAGAACACCACATCAAAGAGAATGTAACTCACTACGTTATTATAAGAGTCGGGACTTTGGTTTATATGTAGGTTTGTATAGCAATGAAACAACCGGATCACTTGGTAGCTTTATTACTGGCGTGCGCCGAACGCCGCACTTGCATACGCATCATTCCTCCACACTTATTTCGAGACCCTGGATAACCATACAAATCTCATGTACATATGTCTTATTTCTAAAAGAAAGGTCTATAATTAACCCTTTTAACGGGCCTTAGTTCCCGCCCGGCCGATCTGCCCGTATCGCCTCGGTCGACAATCTGACCGGCAAATTCATTTATATCCTCGGCAGATCGCCCAGGCCTTATTTGTCTCTGCTCCCCGCCACCCTGTTCGTTTTCAATAGATTCCCTTGCCTCCTCCCACTTCTCATTGTCAACATCTGTTTCCCCGCCCTTATTACCTTATTATATTAATTACGAGCTTTTACCCGCGACTTCGTCCGCATAAATTATATACCAGATTTTAAGTCAGATGATAAGCAATCAAACAAAAAAAGTTTCATCAAAATCGGTTCAGTAGTTTTTGCGTGATACTCGAACAAACAAACACCCAAACAAACATACAAACAAACAGACAGACAAAAAATCCAAAAATTGGTGATTTGGAATCAGGGACAGGTAAAAACAATGTCGTATTTTTTTTTTGTAAATTTCTTCAATGTACAGACACACTTCTGTTACAGTTTTATAATAGTTTAGATACTTTCTTCACTTACTATAAATGGTTGTGATTCCGCGGCAGGCGATGACAATGAATAAGGTGGATGAGGCGCAGGTGGAAGTGGACTTCCATACTAAAAACTGGTCGTGACCGATATCCAGAATGTTTGAAACGTGTGCTAACGTTCAAAGGAATTTAATGGCGTCAGTGCACGTTTCATATAACATTTGAGATAGTTGCACAAGCCTGCACCGCATTATTCGGTATACATTTAACGCTAGAAAGCTAGAAAACCAATATTTGTGCAGTATGTTATGGCTAATTTACACTTTAATTAATCTCAAAAGTATCCTAAAATGAATGTAATTATTCTGGTATTCGGCGACCGGATGAAACATTCCTACTATATTTTTGAAAGTGACCCTAAAATGTGACCAAAAGAAGGCCGTAACATAACAGCCAATTGTTAGGCATTTGTAAAGATACCTAAATGGGGAATAAATATTTACCTTAACACCTTTACTAGAAAGTTCACTTTCGATTGTAGGCCAGTTAGCTCCATCGGTTGCCCATGATACCATTTCCTCGTACGCTACTAGAAACTCCTTTGGTTCCTGTAAAGTTTAAAGTATAATTATTTATTCCAATAGTTTATTTATTGTTAGTACCTATAATCAGTCAGCGCGGTAACGATAAAGGAAAATGCCGGAGGGCCTGAAATTCAAAGTTAGGTGTCCAAAATATTTGCTAAGCTTAACTAGTTTTATGTGTAAAATTGCAGGATATAAAATTCAGCTGTTCCATACAAAACTGCAATCCTATTACTATTAGGTCTAGCGTTAGTAGGCCGAAATGTATGGGACAGAAGTTTTTTTCGAAATATAGGTATGAACATACCGTTTGGTTAAATCACTTGATATACTAACACAAAACGCGATTTTGTCTTCTCCCGTTCTGGATTCTCTAAGACTAACACTAATGATTTGCTATGTATTTGGAACAAAAACCCGATATAAAAATCCTTAATGGGTAGGAATAGCAACATAACAATATTCAGTTATGTTGGGATTGTTGAGCTCTTTGTTTACGTTTTGATTGTTACGATTGTCTTATCTGCTGTATCTAATATATATATTATGATCACCTTGTCAGCGAAGAGCAGCAGGTCGGTGAGGACTTGCCTCCCCGCGTCCACGAACCACGCCCAGACGGCCGCGTCCTTGAACACCAGCTGGAAGGCCAGCCGCAAACAGTGCAGCTTGCACAGGAACTCCGCGTCCGAACTGCATTGCACTACGTCTGTTCTTAGTGTCCTGTATGCGTATGAAGTTTGTGTTGAATTATTATTCAATAACACAAGTTTTAGGAAGTTTCCACGAGCTACACTACCTTTTGTATTAAAATGCATATGATTAATTATTAATAACGTTTACACATCAAAATTTATTAATATTAATAATTATCAAGCATCGGCTTTAAGCCATTATGCTTAGACTACTTATATCCGGACCGGCCTTGCGGTAGCATTTCCCCTCTGCCACGGTATTAGATCAATTAATCTTGCGCATTTACACCCAATTTTATACCTTATCACTAAACGAGACAGCCTATAATAGCGAAACAATAATTTTGAACTTAGAACGTTTGGGGTTTACACGAGACTACTTTTCATGATTTTGAACATTAAAAATTAGAATCTAAAGTCATAGGGAATAAAATCCAAAGTTGCGGATAACATGTTACCTCGCCCCCCGCAAAAAGTGGCAGAAAGTTTGTTAGTAGAATGACACGTGGTTACGCGTCCCGATATAATTAGTCTAAGCCATTATGCTATCAAGCCATTATTTTGCTCACCGCACATAGTAAATAGATACCTATATAAATGTATACACATTTTATGTTCTCACCTATAAGGTATACCGATTTCAAAATGTTTCAATGCCATTTGATATAATTCCAAATTTTCTATTTCTGGTACTATGTCTGTGAAATCGTCGAAATCTCTGAGATCCGCAACCTGGAATATGCAAACGTAGAATGTTAGTTTTGAATTTAGTTGCACCACAATATGATAAGGAAAGAGTTGCTAAATAGTATTTACTATAACGCTGGTATGCTGGTCATCTGGTATAGAGGGAACAAACGGGAGTACCTACGGTGGGTCTGAAGCGGTACAACATATAACACAGGCGAATTAACTAGGCACCTGGCTCGCACGTGGTTCTGAATAAAAAACTCGGAAAGAATAACTCAAAATGCTAAAGCGCAGGGACACGTGCAACCGTAACTAAAATGCTATGCTACGGCCTCGCACGGCGACGGTGGGGTCCCGCGGGGGGTAGCAGGAAGGGTGTCAAATTCCGAGCCACGTGCGAGCCAGGTGCCAAGTTAATTCGCCCGGGTTGCACATATTACATACATTGTATACATAAACTCACGACCGTAATTCCTTTCGGGGTTGCTACAACTACCAACTTTATATTTAAGAATGTAGTTTTAGCAATGCTCACATTTAGCAATTTAAGTTTCAGGAAGGAATGACGTGGTATTAACATAATATACCAACTTAATCATAGCTTAAACAGTGGCAGTAGCCATCGATGTTATCGGATCTGTGGCAACTCAGTATAAGGGTTGAACCTCATCTGGCAGCACCGCATCGCCTTTTTCTGTGGCTCCATCCTTTTCTGTCACCCAGGAACGTCATTTGCTAGAGCAAATAAGATAGACTAAACGCGAACGCGCGCGGGGCGGTGCTGCGGCGTGCGATCGCGTTCGGTCTACCCTACTTTATTTGCTCTAGCAAATGACGTTCCTGAGTGACAGAAAAGGATGGAGCCACAGACAAAGGCGATGCGGTGCTGCCAGATGAGGTTTAACCCTAATTGAATTGAAGTCAGGTCGTTATGAGATTAGAGATTTACCTGATCCTCGGCCGAAGCGAAGGACTCTGCACTGGAATGGTGTTCCCGGCGCGTGTGCGAGGAGCCGGTGTGTGTGGACAGCAGCCGCGAGCGCCGCCCCTCCCCCGCCGACCCCTCCGCCGCGGTCGCCCCGCCCGCGCCGCCCCCGCTCTCCGATCGGAAAAGCACCGACCGCTGGTCTAGGAACAGAAGCTCACAACGTTCCTGAAACACCGCACTACTATAGTTTGGATAGATTGAGAAAAAAACACCACCGTATGTTACACACCCGTCTCGTGGGTACGAATAGCACGATACCACAGTGTAAGAAAGAGTACTGACACTCTCTGCCTCGTACCAATTTTACCCTCACCCCCTCTGGCAGGATCGTCTCGTAAAATGAAGGTAAATGCGTATTCCAGGTTTTGAGAGTTACGCGGTTATTATTCAATCTAGAATTAAACATTTTAACGGGTTCTTACCGCGTTTTGGTATTTGTGAGTCATCCCGTGATCATGGCAGTTGTAACACTGCAACATCACTGCCGAAATATCGGGAACTCACAAATACCAAAACGCGGTAAGAACCCGTTAAAATGTTTAATTCTAGATTAAATGCGTATTCCTTTCTCGCTTGCACTCATTATGCTTGCTTTGCTTTGCTATGCATGCTTAAGTACCTCTTTTAAATTTTTTCCATTTGTATAAAATTACAGCTAAAGCGCTCTATTCACCATCCAGCCCCGCTGTACGTCCCGCAAAGGTCAAGCACGATGCACGATGCAAAAGCACTGTGAGTAGGCTTGACGTACGTCGATTGAGCTGACGTACAGCTGGGATGGACCGTGAATACAGCGCTTTTGCATCGTGCATCGTGCATGACCTTGGCTGGGACGTACAGCGGGGATGGACCGTGAATATAGCACTTAAGTTTCCAAAGTGTGACGATACCTATTTTAGCCTAGGGTCTCTAATTTGATTACATAAAACAACAATACAGATTTTGAGAGTTACGCGGTTATTAAGCTAAAGTTAATAATTTTAACGGGTTCGAAAAAAAAACGCAGTAAATACTAAATACCCGTTAAAATGATTAACTTTAGCATGAAACAACAATTAGGTATGTAAAATAGTTTAAAAAAACTATAAAACACGCTTTTGTCAGTGTAAAGTGCAAAAGACTCGTTAAAACAAACCAAGGGATGATACGATGGGACCAACGTACAATAGTCCCTAAACAAAAGTAGAATAAAAAAAACAAACCAAATGAGCCTAAACTCGAGGAGTTTACTAGTAGCCATTGAAGAGTTCCACTATCTACCTCCTAGCTCCATCTTCAAATCAGCTCGATCGTAGCAAATTATTGTATTGTCATTTTATTTTATTTGGAAGACCTGTAGCTGTTGACACAATACAGATAGCTAACAGAAAGCCCGATCGGTCTCCGCTGATAGAAACAGAATTTACAATTTCATCCGAATGACATACGCTTGCAAAGTTGACTAATAGAAGTAGGTTAAAATCAGGCGTTCGGCCACAGAATAAATACTTGGTTCGGCGTCCATTTCTTAAATAGGGTTCCTATACAACGTGTTAATGAATTAGCGCAAAACCTCATGCACCCCAACTGATTTATAACAAAATAATTAGATTGAAATAATAATTTGATTATTTTGATCATTAAAATTTAAAGTTATTCGCATTTAAGTTATGAGGCAAAAATGATTTGTTATCATTTCAGCACTGAAAGAAAGCGCTAACGTACTCGTGGATACATTTTTATAATCTTGTTTTGGTAGTAAGTAGGATGAGTGCCCCGTGCGGTGGGTTGACATCGGGTTCAAAAATTTTAAATTTTGCTTACAAATTATTTAATATTTTGAAAAAAATTACATATGTTGAAACCATGATAATTCGACTCTGAAGTGCGATTTTTGAAAATCATACGAGCGACTTGGCAGTAGAAAATGTCAAAATTACTATGGAGTTTATGCATCTTTCTATTGCCAAGTCACTCGTATGATTTTCAAAAATCGCACTACAGCTCTCGATTCTAAACAAACTACTTTCTAGTTTTGCGTTAATTCATTAACACGTTGTATAGATTTTCTTACGAACAGATACAGGTGGAGCTAATTATAAGCGTGTTAATATAAAGGTGGCCGCCCAGATAGTTATCTAACTGAGGTAACAGTGCATACCTGCAACAAGTAGGCGTTCTGCAGCAGGTCCTGTATCTCTCTGCAGAACTCTGCCTCCTCGGGCGAGGTGAGCGCGAGCGTGCCCGTGACGCCGCCGCGCGCGCCGAGCGAGAACGCGGCCAGCGCGTCCTCCCAGTAGTTTATACTTGTCTCTAGCGCTTCCATTCCTGGTGGGCAACGGGTCAAGCGTGAGAATTTGTTTTGGTAACAAGATACTTCTTGGTATCTGTCATATCTGCCTGCTATAATTTGATGCAGGTGAATAGGTAGATTTTATTCTTAATGAAACAAGACAACTCTTTATAAAATGGCGTATATTATAACAATAGGCATCAAATACAAAAATAATCTACATAGTTATTTATACTTACATGGTGCAAACTTGAATGCGTTATACATACTTAAGGGGGTCAAGCAAACTCAACAACTTTCACTATGGGATCAACATTGAAATCATGAAAAAAAAACAATCGATCTATTTTTTAATCATCATCATCTTGTTTTTTTTAAGAAAAAAGAATCTGTCGTTCCACTTTGTTAACTGCCTCCTTGGTCTAATGGTTAAGAGCATTGGGCTCTCGACACGGAGGTCGTGGGTTCGATTCCCACGGGGTCCATAACACTAGGTGTGTTATGGACCGTTTATATTATACGATGACAATTTCTAGGCGCCATCGCCAATTCTGTGGTGCCTAAAATTAGCACCGTGTAAACACTTTAAGGCACGACAATTTTAAGGCACGGCGTAAAATTGTCGTGCCAAAAGTGTTTATACAGTGCTAATTTTAGGCGCCGCAGAATTGGCGGATATGTCACTTTGTGCGTTTTTTCACAGTTGGTTAGGACATTGGAGGCTGAATCACCTGATTGTCTGAAAAGAAACTGTTACCGTGCTTCGGATATCACATTAAGCCATTGGTCCCGGCTACTATCTCTGGTGGAAGTAGTTGTTACATAAAAACCACGTCAGTAAGGCAGTCTGAAAAGACAGGCACCAGGGCTCTGCCCACATAATAAGAAAGAAAGCTGTTAGTCACCATTGACGTTTTCTATGGTACAGCGATTTGTTTTTCGATTTCTGTTGAACCTGTTGATGAAGAATGTTGATCATTCTGTTGATGAAGAAAGTGAAAGTTGTTCAGTTCGATGGTCTGAATCAACCAAAATGCACTTAAGTTTACACCCTGTACTTTACCACACTACTTATCAATCATTAATTTACTTTCATAAGACGAGCTACGAGATCACAAAATGTTTTGGCTTACAAAATACTATCAAGTCTGTACAATAACTACAACAGTAGGTACTTCATCTAAAGAAGACATCTCCTTTCAGATCTGGCCCATTTGTTTGCACCGGATATAATTGTTGTAAATGCTGCACAGCTTCTTGGATGCCACTGTTCAGGTCTTGGACAGTCCCGGCTATGGTAGTCAGTGCATCTGCTATTCTTTCATCGAGCATAGCTCGTCGCTCCTCCTGGCTTCGCATCACGTCAGCCATAGACGCTAATGCTTCAGCCATGCGCTCCTCTGCTGCTATCCTTCGCTCCTCCAGTTCTATCGCCCATCTTGGTGGTGGACTCCCAGATCTTGAATCAATGTCTGAAAATTATGAAATAGGTACAGATCAAATTGATCAGTTTACATGCATACATAAACTCATGACCTTAATGACCCTTTCGGTGTGGTCAGAAACATCACTAAAACTGACAACTTTCTGTTTAAGAATGTAGTCATTGCCAAGCTCACATTTAGCAATTAACACTTTCATGGACACTGAACGAGACACAATAGAACTTTTATTGTTATCACTGCTATAGCCGGTCACTGTCCGCGAATGTGTTAAAGTTTGACACTGCATAAGAAACCTTTAAACTCTCGTATGCCAAAAATCAATTGTTTTTGTCACGCGGATCCGCATTCCAGCATAACAAATGTTAATGCCTTAGTCACCTCGTACCACACCCACGGGAAGAGTTGAGGTGGTCCATTCTAAGCCGGAACCACACGGCCGACCGATCAGTTTAGACTGAACATATTACATTGAATGATTATCGAACTATCTAGAAAAGCTATACATACCTGTCTTAATTTTTGTAGTACTCGTCCGAGTAGTTTTGACAGAGACAGGAGCGGACTGTGCCTTGATCACTTCTAGTGTTTGTTCAGAGTCGGAATCATCATCACCGTTGTCATCGTTTAAAAAACTATCAGTTTTAGGTTCCAAAATCCTCGGTGAAACAGATCCTTTACCGCTGAGTTCTAGCACTCGGACTTCTAAGTCATTGATGGGAACGAATCTGTTACGTCCTGAATCGGCACCTGTTTGAAACCTTCTACTATCGGCAGCTTTCTTTTTACATTTGTGTCGCCATTCAAACCAATACTGAAATAAAACATTTTAATATTATAAACTCAAACTCATATACAGGATTACACTCAGTTCAACTTATATGCTGACGGTTTTTTAATAGGATGATCAGACCATGAAACTGAACAAGTTTCTCTATACCAACATCGAAATTGCGAAAAAGTATCAGCTGTCCCATACATTTGGAACGAGTATGATTACAGTTTTGTATGATGAATTTGCTGATTACTTGTTCGCGATTTTGGTGTTGGTCACACAGAGAAAGTTGTTCAGTTTGATAGCCTAAGAGTGCTTTTGCACTGCGTCTGATCTGAATCCGAAGAAATGTATGGACATTTATCACATGGCCATATTTATTTATAAAAAAGGTATGTACATTCCATCCAAGACAGAATTATGAATGTGACTGTCAAAATCCATCAAAGTCCATACTATCAGTTTAAAATAACAATGTGCATGACCTTGAAGGGCCGTTCGATAACTTCACTCGGTTGTAAAGGAATATAGACTCTATGCAAAGGAAACAATCATTTGAATGACTCGAGTGAAGTTCGTGTGATTGAGTGACGTCACATTTGCAGGCGAGGTCATGCACATTGTTATTTTAAACCGATAGTACTTTTTTTGATGGATTGGATTCGGGTCGGACATAGTGCGAAACCGCTCTTAAATTCTATTCTTAATGTAAGTACTCATAGAACCATAAACATAGTTAGGTGGAGAACGTTGTTGGTCCTACACCATGATAGGTAAAAACATTTGGCCTAATTTTAACCCATTCCACGCCACAGATTTATTTAGAAAATGCTCATCACACGCCACAACCCAAAATTTGTCACTATCTAGAAAACATATACGTACGTTGATAAGTTTATTTGTGATAAAAATAAAAGGATTTTTCAACAATTTTTTTTGTCTGATATATCAGACTTTGGCGCTGAAAAGGTTAATGTAGTTTGAGAAATAGAAAAAGAGTACATTCATCCAAGACAGAATTATGAATGTGACTGTCAAAAACCATCAAAGTCCATACTTTTTTTGATGGATCGGATTCAGATCCGACGTAGTGTGAAACCTCTCTTAATGTAAGTACTCATAAAATCATCAAACATAGGTGGAGAACGTAGGACCATGGATGGTAGGTATTTGAAACGGCTCATTGCCACAAAAATTTCCATTAAAAAAAAAGCGTTTGTTTACCTTTTTCCAGCCATCAGGGGTCTTGGTGGCACCAGATTGGACAGCGTTTAGTTTTCTAGCAAGCACTGCCCACTTCTGTCTGGTTTCCTGGTGTGATATGGGTGCTCCGGGCGGCAGTCCCTTCGCCATATCTTTGTTTTCCTCTATGAAATCCAATAGGATTTCTAACTGCTGCCTAAGGATTCGTCTTGGTGGAGCCATCTACGAGAAAACGTATGTTTATGAAATTGTAAGAAAATAGAGATACTGGCTGTCATACTAGAAGAATAACCTCCGATATTTACGATTTATAGGAATTTAGGTACCTTACCTTTATTTGAAGATTAGTCAAAAACTTCGTTCGGGGTGTAATCAAAACAAATTTTAATCGCGCGCGTTTTGTTTGACACAAGCAATTTCTTTCATAAATGCGATTCTTGAGATATGTAATGGCGACCGTAGCGTCAATTCATTTCCATTGCAAACAAATGAATCGAAAAGATGAGTAAACTTAAGTCAATGGAAAAAGGTATATTTTTCAATGACAATACACTAGCGCCATCTATACAGGTAGTTTGAATTAAAACAACTTTGGCTCATTTGTAATGTTTTGCCACAGATGTCGCTACAGATACTAAATATTGGCTTTTTTTAAAAATAAATACTGTCTCAAATAAATCTTTATCCAGATTAGAGAAGTAAATAAAATATACGAAATATTAATCGACAGTATGGAATCTATCCAGTAAGTAGTAAAGTAAGCATAGTTTTCTATAGGTGCATTAAAATCTTTAGTTTTTTTTTTATTCGGAAATATGTGGACCTCCATCTAGTGTCAGTACTCAGTAGTAGTTAGACCGCGAGTTCGCTACTTGGGAAGACACTGCCATCTTGTATCGAATAGCAGCGGGACTTTTAGTATTCAGAGTGAGATTCAGAGGAAATAATTATACCTAAATTCAAATAGCAAAGATAAATTATTTTAACTATTATAAAATAACTAGCTGTTGCCCGCGACTTCGTACGCGTGGACTTGGGACTTGTTTATGTTTTTTTTTGTGGCACTGACTTGTTTTTGTGACTTCTGAAAGAACACCCCTACTCATCCCTCTATGCACCTCCTACTCATCCTTACGAACCCCCTCCCTACTCACCCCTATGCACCCCGTACTCATCCCCCTACTCTTCCCCTACGCTCCTCCTTACACACCCCTACGCTCCCCCTACGCACCCCTACGCTCCTCCTTACACACCCCTGCACACTCCTACGCACCCATCCATACTCATCCCCTATACACCCACTACTCATCTCCTACGCATCCCCAACTCATCCCCTACTCAGCCCTACACATCCCCCACGTACCCCTACACACCCCTACTCACCCCTTACACACCCGTACTCACCCCCTTTATACACCCCCTACTCACCACTTACGCACCCTTACTCACCCCCTTCGTACCACCTACGCACCCCCTACGCTCCCCCTACTCACCCCCTATGCACCCCCTTAAAGTACAACTTTCGCACCCCCTACTCACCCTTACGTACCCCCTACGCACCCCGTACTCATCCCCTACGCACCCCTACTCACTTACTCACCCCTACGCAGTACGCACCCCCTACGTACCCCTGCACACTACTACGCAACCCTAAACATCCCCTACGCACCCTCTCTATGCACCCCCTACTCACCACTTACGCACCCCCTACTCACCACCTACACACCCCCTTACGCATCCCCTATGCTTCCCCTTACATATCCCTACGCAACCCCTACGCACCCCTTATCTACTCCCTACTCATCCCCTACTCGCCCCCTCTACGTACCACTTTCGCACCCCCTACTCACCACTTACGCACCCCCTACTCACCCCTTACTCACACTCTACTCATCCCCAATTAAGGTCCCAAAAAACCATAAAAACGACACCCTTAATGATATTTAGACATTTCAACCCAATCGCATCCCAACACGGGATGATGGTATTGTTGTTTTCGTAATCAGGGACCCCTTAAACCATACAAACAATACCCATCTTGATTTTCAGACTTTTTCACCTAATTTCCCCCTTTCAGGTGTTGAATTCTGAAAAAACATGAAACAATCGTTTACTAATTTATCAATAGGAGTAATCCTGTGAAGTTTCGAATAAAATAGTCTAACCAATCTTGTTTCCCCATACAAACTTTGGACCCCCGTTTCACGCCCTTAGGGGGTGAATTTTGAAAAATCCTTTCTTAGTGCACCCCTAGACCTCATAAGGATAACCTACGTGCTTTTGGAATCTGGACCCAGCGGTTTGGGCTGTGCGTTTATATGTCGTCAGTCATTCAGTCAGTCAGTTTCTTCTTTTATATATTTAGATAATAAATTGCAAAAAAATACGGATAATAATACGTATACATACTACACAGGTATATACAGGTATATATAACTGCCTCCGTGGTCTAATGGTTAAGAGCTTTGGCTCTCGACACGGAGGTCGTGGGTTCGATTCCTACGGGGGACACCTAGTGATATGTCACATTGTGCGTTTTTCCCCAGTTGGTTAGGACATTGCAGGCTGAATCACCTGATTGTCTGAAAAGCAAAATGATTTGGTGCTTCGGATGGCACGTTAAGCCGTTGGTCCCGGCTACTATCTCTGGTGGTAGTAGTTGTTACATAAAAAACCAAGTCAGAGGCCGTAAGGCGGTCTGAAAAAACTCTGACACCAGGGCTCTGCCCACACGATAAGAAGAAGACAGGTATATAAACTCACAACCGCAATTCCTTTCGAGGTGGTCAGAAACATTGCTACAACTACCAACTTAACGTAGCCTACGTATCCTATCCTGTACCTACCTTATAATACGTATACAGGGCGTAAACTCACTTTCGCTATGGGACCAAAATCAGCAGTAGCTATACTCCATTCCAAATAGCAACGAAATTTTAAGGCTATTTTGCATTACAGAAACAGGAGTGCGATTTTTGAATCTCATTCGCTGAGTTCAGCAGTTGAAAATGTCAAAATTACTATGGTATGGAGATATGCATCTTTCTACTTATGATTTGACTTTCAAAAATCATACTACAGGAGTGCTATTTTTTAAAGACAAATCAGCAGTAGAAAGTTGCGTACCTCCATCACAGCCTCCATACATTTTCAACTGCTGAGTTCAACGTATGAGATTCAAAAATCGCACTCCTGATTGCATGTCCAATTTTATTTTTCAAATTTTATTTTGGTTTCTTGGGGAAAGTTGCATTTAGTATGGAAGTTACTGTTTTCTATAAGTTTCAGGGAAAGTTGTTCAGGAGTGCGATTTTTGAATCTCATTCGCTGAGTTCAGCAGTTGAAAATGTCAAAATTACTGTGGAGATACGCATCTTTCTACTGCTGATTTGACTTTCAAAAATCGCACTCCTGAAATACGATTTTTGAAAGTCAATCATAAGTAGAAAGATGCATATCTCTATAGTTATATGTAATATTATTGGAATTGCATAATATTCACAATGATAATCTATTAGGGCTTCCAAACAAATATACAAAATTTCATAGGTATGTATGTAGGTATGTATGTATGTTTGTCCACGCAGTTCTCCGAAATTTTTAATCGGATTGTGACTATTCTTTTTTTATTGGCTTACATTTACTCCAACTTAGGGAACAGAGCAAGTTTCATCAAAATCGGTTCAGTAGTTTTCAAGATCTGGAGTGCGATTTTTGAAACTCACAAGTTGAACTCAGCAGTTGAAAATGGCAAAATTACTTTGGAAATAAACATCTTTCTACTTCAGGAGTGCGATTTTTGAAAGTCAAATCAGCAGTAGAAAGATGCGTATCTCCACCGTAATTTTGACATTTGCAACTGCTGAACTCAGCGAATAAGATTCAAAAATCGCACTCCAGTACCATGGATAAGTAAGTTTAGTAAGTTTACGAAGCATTTTGCTGATTACTGGCTGAGTTGTGTATTATGTTATAGGTACCTATTTGATTGACGAAGCATGTGCTTGTGCACCGGCCGCCGACTATGCTCCTTTTATTTATCTCACTCTCACTAATATTATAAATGCGAAAGTTTGTGACGATGTTTGTAAGGTTGTATGTTTGTGTTTCAATCACGCATAAACGGCTGAACGGATTTGGATGAAATTTGGCACGCAGATAGAATGTGTTCTGGATTAACATATAGGATACTTTTTATCCCAGTAATGGGTTCCTGTGGGATAAGTGGGGATAATTTACAATGATTTACTACGCTGACTTGTGCTGATATATGCATTTGGATAGATTGTAGTGGTAAATAGAAGTTGCTTTTTTCATCGCTTCGCATAGAAGCCGCGTAGCGCATTTGGAAAATGGTTAGATTTTCATACAATAGGTGAGTGAGGTGAAGGTTCGATTCTTGGTCTAGAATCTAGATTTTTTTTTTTTCATTTACGCTTTTTAAATAAAATAACCTACGGCTATAGGTATCCATTTTCTTTTAGCTTTTTTCTTTTTTAATGAAACTATAGGTAGTCAAACAAGATATTTTACACAAAAAAAGGTAAATATTAAAAACGTACAAATAGGAAACCAATCTTAGTGATCGGTAAACAACTATAAATAGATAGGTAGCAGAACCCTATCAAAGATCAATAGCTGTAATCTGGACGGATGCCCAGGATGCTTAATACTTTTTGGATGGTGACGCGTTTTCGCTGACTGAGGTACGCGCCAGCCTTCTGGTCACCTGTAGCGTCGCGTCGACTATCCTAGAAACTATTTTGTTTAATAACTAGCTTCCATCTAGAAGTTTCCCGTTCTGAACAGTACATGTACAGTACACGTATGTAAATTTACGTTTGTAATTACTTTCGGGGGGTCAGGAACATTGCTAAAAGTACCAAAGCATAATTGTAAAGCTTCAGCGAAAGGTAATACGTAGCGATAATAGTTTATTTCCTGATACCTACTTGACTTAAGTAGTAGTCGCCATAGTTGAATCGGCTCTCCCAAACTATAAATTTCTCTTTTAAAAAAAGACATAATACATTACCTACATTAGGTACTCAAACAAGATATTATAAGTAAACTATAAAAAGCTAAAAAATATGAAACCAATCTTATTGATCGGTGAACCAACTACGCATATACAACGTGTTAATGAATTAACGCAAAACTAGAAAGTAGTTTGTTTAGAATCGAGAACAGAATCGAATTATCATGGTTTCAACATGGGTTATTTTTTTCAAAATATTAATTATTTTTTTTGTAAAATTTAAAATTTACTGAACCTGATCTCAACCCACCCCACGGGCACACCCACCTTACTTACTACCAAAACAAGATTCTTAAAATGTATCCATGAGTACGTTAGCGCCTTCATTCATTGCTGAAATGATAACAAATAATTTTTTTCTCAAAACTTAAAATGGGAATAACTTTAAATTTTAACTACAAAAATAATGAAATTATTGTTTCAATCTAATTATTTTGTTATAAATCAGTTGGGGTGTATGAGGTTTTGCGTTAATTCATTAACACGTTGTAGATAGCAGAACCATTATCAAAGATCGATGGCTGTAAAGGGGAGGGATGCCCAGAATGCTTTACCTACTCTTTGGATGGCAATGCCTTTTTGCTGACCGAGGTACGCGCTAGCCTTTTGGTCACTTCTAGCGTCGACTAACTTAGAAACTATATCTTTAATAAACTTCTTCCAACTTCCGGGTATCTGGACGCCACAGGCCCATGGTCTCTACACCAAAAGGTGCAAGTACGTAGCTTTTGTATAAGACCTGCATATGATCTAGCTTACTTTTGAGGAGCGGTTTCCCGTTCTGAGCAGGAATGTAGGTACATGCTAAGTACATGCACACACACGTATGTAAAACAATTGTAATTCCTTTCGGGGTGGTCAGGATCATTGGTACCTAAAGATACCAATTACCTTTTTAAGCCTGCACCTGCAGTAAAACTTACTTTTAGTATAATGCTGAGGACTAGCGAAAGTTAATAAAATTGTCTATTACCCATAAAGTTACTATAGAGTGACTAACAGCTCAGAGAGCAAGATAAACCTAGCAGCACCATTGTGTAATAGAAAGAAGTACGTGATGCGAGGCAATAGAACCGTATTTGGGGATCTTATCGCAGGGTAACAATTCGGTTTCTGTGAATAATTGCGAACCTAAAGTGAAATCGTAGATAATTTTGTGAAATTCACTAACACTTTTGTATTAAATTATCCACAATTTCACGTTTGATTGAGACTTATACACAGAAATATAATTTTTACCCAGCCGATAATCTCCTGAAAACCTCCAAAAACGGTTTAATTTGACAAGTCAGTTATTCTACTACTGTAAGGTTTAATAACTTTAATGATACAGCTACTGTACTGTAGTCGCTATAGTTGAATCGACTCTCCCAAAATATACTTTTCTCTATAAATTAATGAAAAACTTCTATACCTGTTCATCTGATCTGCTTTTTACGCGTTGACGCTCAGGTCAAGATTCAGACACGTTTATTGAATTAATCGTTTCCTTATCTCAATATTCATCCATTTTCAACGATACTTGGACTTAACTCAAGACGTCTCTGAAATTTGGTCTTACGGTTGTGTAAGGTGAATTGGAAAAATACAAAAAAATCCTCTGTCTTTTAATCTTTTCTATCGTTCTTCTTTTTCGCGTTCTTTAATTTAATTGTAGTATCGTTTTCATCTTAATAGATGGCGTTAGGCGGAAATTTAAAGCAAATGTGCAACAATTATTAATTCCAATACCACCGACTTTTTTTGTCTTCGCTGAAAAAACTTGAAAGCATGAGCTTAAAAACTTAGTTCATTATCGCGGCATTGTCGTTGAAATTTAGATTTAGCTAAAGTTTATTCATGACATTCTTATTATCTTATCTCATTATGGGGGCTGGCATGCCAGCAACGCTTCGACCCACTGGTATCTTTTGTGTTTACCCCCTACATATTTATTTTCTTCACCCTTAAAAAATGTGGAAAATGAGGGAGACAATAGCATTCAGGGGAAAAACCTATAATCTCCCAGTTTTGAATAACCATCTCTCAGGAGACACGTACGTTTAGCCGCGAAAACATCGCAGTCACACAGTATTATGTATGTACCATGGAACCATGGTTTCCTCCTCATCTCCGCACGCTCGGCAAATGGGATCTAGGGTGAGCTTTATCGTGCCTGTGGCGTACTGCCCGGTGAGGGCTCCGACGATGGCACGTGCTTTGCTCCTGCTGTTGTTCAGTATGACCTGTGAGATTCGTGGTGTATATTGCAGATAAATTTCCTGCAGTGTTGCAGACCCAATAGGCTAGCTAGACCATTCTAGCCGTGTCTTTTATCAGCCCATTCCTTAATGGCCATTCTAATGTTACATGCCTGGATTCCTAAACTTGGTTCTGACCATGATCTTAGACGAGACATGAATCAAAATCACTTGTCCACGCTGACGAAGTTGCGGGCAACAGCTAGTTATCAATAAATGTTCTCCTTAAAAGTAATGCAACTGTTTACCCCAACACCCTGTACAGGGTGTAACAAAACACCCTAGTAATACTTAAGGGGGTGCTTCAGAACATGAAACTGATCAACTTTCACTATGGAGCCAACTTCGAAATGGCGAAAAAAAAACAGCTCTCCCATACATTTTAGTCGAGTCAATACTTCAGTTTTGTATGGGACAGCTGATTTTTTTTCACGATTTCGTATTTGGCTCCATAGTGAAAGTTGTTCAGTTTCGTGGTATGAAGCACCCCTTTAAGTATTACTAGGGTGTTGTTGTTCAGTTTCGTGGTATGAAGCACCCCTTTAAGTATTACTAGGGTGTTTTGTCACACCCTGTATAATTTACTGAGAACACAAAGAAGCCTAAATTAAAAGAAAGTAATGTTGAATCTGTGTTTTGTCACGTTTTGTGGCGCTATTTGGGAGCTTTTTAAACAAGACGCAACAATTACTGTCGAAAATGATAGGTTTATTTTATTAAGTGTTAGATTTGTTAATATTAAAGGGATTTACGAGATAACACACAAACAATTGCAAGCGTAAGCGATATCGTAACCACGTCGCAACTGCACCGCAACTACGTCGCAACTGAATGTTAGATTAAATAACACTTTGTGAAAATAATGTTCTTTTTTGTAAATCAACCATTAATTATGTTATTTTATGATTATATAGGTATGACTTATAACTATCTACACTAATATTATAAAGAGGAAAGATTTGTACCTATTTTTGTATGTTTGTATGTTTGTAATGAATGAATAGGCTCAAAAAGTACTGGGCCGATTTAAAAAATTCTTTCACCATTAGAAAGCTGCATTCACCCTGAGTAACATAGGCTATATTTATTGCTAGAAAAGATTAGACGTCCGCTAGTTAGTTATAAGTATAGATCGATAACTATATTTTTTATTTTTTTTATTTATAATTAAATGGACTCTTGCTTGTGCGTTAGCACTGCATTTCCGCCAGTGTCAAGTATTTTATGGCAGAATCTATCCCAATCTCAGGGATTGTTTTTGGACAAGAACAAGAAGAGATTGAGGATTGCGGAGCCTCGTGGCAGGCAAAAACGCGACGCGCGAAACCACGCGAGACGTGTGCTCGGGTCAGTCCCTGCAACGTGACTCCGATAACTATTGTGCGATTCGCGGCATTTTCAGGGTTGGTAATAAGCGAGTCTTTTGTGGCCTTGAGATTTTATTTTTATTCTTACAAGACATGTTCTAATCGAAGTCGTTACCCGTGGACCCGGTGGGTTGACCCAGACAAAAAATTACAATGTCAAAAGTGACAGGACCTGTTAAATTTGACAGATGTCGAAAGTGACACCAGAAAGCGAACGCGCGGTGAAACCAGAATAAAAAAAATATAGCCCATGCCAAAAGTGACAGGCGCTGTCAAAAGTGGCAGAAAAAACATTTATAACTTATAGGACTTACCTACTTATAAGTTATAAGTATGTAATATAAGTAGGTAAGTCCTATAAGTTATAAATGTTTCAATAAAAATGTCAACACCTTTACAAGTTATGGTTAAGTTAATAACCCTACCCAATTTCAGCTTAATATTATTATGGTAATAGTTTAATTAATTAAGATTTAAATCGTGACCTGGCAGGTTTAACGGAGAGCGCGAGCGGTAGCAGTCAAGCGGGTGTCGGCTTACGGCTATCCGGTAATTAATAAATTTACCCAGAATTGTATTTATTAATTTAGGTACGAAGAATCAAAGGCGCTACCAGGAAAATTGGGCGTTTCGTGAGGTGAGCGGAAATAAAATTAGAGTTGGTAACACTTTTAGGAATTGTTGGCGAATTTTTAAGAAGGTAGCTACCCACTTTAAAACCATTATTCACAATAGGTTTAATACCTAATTTTAGTTCATATCTTAGTCATACTACCTATCATAGGAATGTTAATACCACCAGCACCACCATTGACGAGACCAATGACCAAATTTTTTCTATTATAATAATTTCTAAGTAGGTAGTTCTTATGATACGTTAATTTTTTTTTCAATGTTTAGAAATTATTTAATTAGTGGTAACTACTTAGTGGGAGACTATCATCATCAACGGAGTATGGAAATAAGAGTGTAATTGAAGGCAAAAAAAAAAAAAAATTTACAATATTAAAAATTAATTATGTACCTACTTAAGAGGGCTATCGGAGTCCAGTGGCGCCCTCGTCACAATAATAAAGATTTCTCAAAAAAGAAAGCCTGAATTAAAAAAGTGCCCACTTGACAAACTACAAAAGCCTTCAAGCCATTGTTATACAATACTTTTATACGTTATTCGAATAAAAACAAAAGCGGCCGTTTTTTTTTCTTTTTTCAAGCCTTTAAAAAACCTATACAAGTATTCTATGAAAATAGCTTGAAGGCTTTTGTAGTTTGTCAAGTGGGCACTTTTTTAATTTAGGCTTTCTTTATTGAGAAATCTTTATTATTGTGACGAGGGCGCCACTGGACTCGGATAGCCCTCTTAATTAGTACCTAATTTGTTACTAATGTTATGTGGTTGGTTACTAACTAAATTAATATTATAAGGTTACTTAGCTAGGTACTTTGTTAGAGACGGTAATTTTTATACCCGAGATAGGAGGCAGTTGAAATGAACAGTGGATATCCCTTGGGCGATTTGGCGGAGGAGCCAGCACGGCCGGCCGTGGCCGCGTCACTCGGGGCGCCATGCGGCACCACCCGCGGCCGCACACGACCCGCCAGCCCGCCAGTCCTCGGTCCTCGGCCCGCCTCTCCGTCAGTCCTATCGAGACTCCGCACTGCGGCGGTGCACTATCAACGCTCTCCGGTTATTGTACTACCCCATCTACTGAATACTTCTCCGGCTATCATCATAATATTGTGGAAAATTCGAATGCTGACTATTTAGTGGATTGGCGATACGTTGTTACAGTGTATTGTGTGTTTCGAGGAAATATATCGCTTTCTGGAAGTTTTCTCAGAGGCTTCTACGGTTATCCCGCGCTTATTGACGCCGATTGGATTCGTTCGTTACAGGTAAGAGTGAACACATGGATTTCAAAATTTTCAAAAAATAGAAAGCACGGTGTTTCAGTAAATTGAGTTTTGAGATGGTGAACAAGATTGTTTTCCACTTGGCAAGAAAGAAGAAATATGTCTTTTAGGAAAATTATTTTAAGAACCTACGTTACAATTTGCCATTATTATTTTATAAATTAGGTTGTCAGGAATTTAAAGTCTAACTCAGGACAAGAAATCTGATTCGACTCAGTCAGTCAAAAATAATCGAGTAACCTTAGAAACATTTGAACGTTAAAGGAGGACCCCCTAACACGTTTATCGTAAACCGGTTAGCTCGATACACGATGTTTCGCCGCCGAGACTTATGCAATCGACAAATAGATCGAATCGATCCTGCTTCAGACAGGTAGGTATTTACATATGTAAGTGTTTTCATGCTGCCCTCCAATTTGTCTCGTGAAGAATTTGAAGACATAGGTGTAGGTACAATAGTACCGAAGTCGTCTAATAAGACGATTTCAGAAGATCGTAAACTTTCATATAAATAAATTGAACACATGATTTTATACTTGACAAAGTTTTTATTAAACCAGGAGTGCGATTTTTGAATCTCATACGTTGAACTCAGCACAAAAAAAATCTCAAAATTACTGTGGAGATATGCATCTTTCTACTGTACTGCTGATTTGACTTTCAAAAATCATACTTCAGGAGTGCGATTTTTGAAAGTCAAATCAGCAGTTGAAAGATGCGTATCTCCATACTAATTTTGACATTTTCAACTGCTGAACTCAGCGAATGAGATTCAAAAATCGCACTTGAGGTGTAAGTACTATTAGACGATTTCAGAAGGTCGTAAACTTTTATATAAATAAATACATGATTTTATACTTGACAAAATTTTATCAAACCATATACTCCATACCAAATGGGGCAAATGGCATAGACATTTTCCGGCTAGGTATTTTGAATTACCTACAAAAACAGATTCGAAACACTTATTCTTATAACAACTTTAGTAACGTCCAACCAAAGATATGTCGGATAGTGTATCTTTCTTATAAATAAATGTATTTGCTAATCAGTGTTGGCCAGGAAGCTAAATAGGAATCGCAATATCTTTTCATCCTTATATGGAATTAAGGTTCTTCTAGTAGTGCCATCTTCTACCGGAAGTTGACGAATGAACGAATCCCTGCATGAACTAAAACTCCAAAATCATATCCTGACAACCGGTAGAACTAATTGATCAGTCGTACGTACCTAGTACCTATTCTGGCCCTGTACCCGGACTTTCGATGTTCGATATATCGCCACTGTTCATTTCGGTCCGCACTTCATTGTAATAGATTTGACATTGGAACGAAAACATTCACGCAATAGCGATGTTCGAATGTGCGCGTAGAGGCCCTGTTCCTACAATCCCTATAGCGCGATACAAAAATTTGGCAGCATTCCTTTGAACTAAACCTCGATGACAATATGCATTGCGGATTATAACTGCAACAATAAATTTTCCTTTCAATAAGTTTGCGCTCGGCTCGACGCGATCCGATCCGTGCGAACATCTGTCAAAGTAGTGCGAGTTGCAACAGTGATTTGCACCGTAAACTGCAGCTGCCCTTCCACGTGCTCACAAAGCCTTAACAGATAGCGTGGTAGACTGTTATGCAACAATAATTTTTATTTAAATAGGTAGGCACTCATTTTATTCGAATGTTTTTTATAGAGTTTTAGGTACTAGAGCGGCAAACATATCAACAGTTTAGATTGTTGAAACCCTGTTGCTTATTTGCCGACGGCATTGCGAGTCGCGACACCGACCATTCGGCGTCGCCATATCGATCTGCTATGCTAGTTCATTCATTAGCTAGCTTAGCCACTATGTACAAAATACTACGAACGAATTATAGGGACATTGTCCACCAGCGACTACAGCATTTCGTTGTTTTTTTATAAAGTAGTAGCAGAAGCTACACGCAAATATCTAGCATTTATGTTTGATGATAGAATGCAGTATTGATTATAGTCATTAGATAGTAGTTGATTAGCGCACGCAGAAAGCTAATCAGACGGCACTGTGTTGCAGGTCCAGATAAATTGCCTACTTCATAGCGGAACTTCACCTGCTAGTTGCTTGTTTCCGGCTCGACAATCGCATTACACACCTGCCATCGGCTATTTTCGACCGTACCTAAATATTACCCATCGTTATGTACAACTACATACTATTATCTATTCTATTCCGTGCCATCGTTCATTGAACCAAAAAAAAACAGGCAAGAAAACAATAACAAAGATTTGATCCACTTCGAGATCATTGACGGATCGTGTTAAATACTTACCTACTTTCAGTGTGTAATATTTTACTCATAAGGAATTAATTTGCTGCACCATAAATTTCAATTTAATCTCACCATGTTACGCAGCCTGTAATGAAATTTACACAGGCATAAATCCATGGAAATTATAAGCCCCCCATTTGGCTGGCCTACTTATGTAGGAGTAGGAGACATTTCGCCGCGCAATAAGTAAGCACGTTGTCGGCTGGAAAATTGCTTCAATTTTTGGGGGCGAATTTCCCCTAAACATAAACAGTTAAATAGCTCCAACCAGGAAAATTTTGTACTTAATTCGGACTTGTCTTGAATGTTTGAAATGTTGTTGACCGCAAAAGGCGCAAAAATAAGATTGTGATACGAGTGTTGCTTTGATAGCCAGTTATTGGATCATAATTCATAGGTAATTTCTGTTGTATTTAGGTAGTGGGCATATTTTAGTTTCACACACCAAACAATTTAAAGATTGACAATCGGAATTTTCAACCACGCCTAGGAACAAACTCGTGAACGTTCAACTGAGAGCGTAAAATGAATTCGTGACATTCCACTGGGACTTAGGAGGCGTACTTACTTTTCGAAACCAATAAGGAAAACATGCAAATTCTATAATCGAACACGGACGCCAGAAGAGAACCATTTCCTATAATCTTAGCGGTAAGACAAGACTCAAGAATATGGTAATTTTTCTTTAAAAGTTTTAAGGGAATCGCATTTTTGGAAGAATAATGGTCTAATCAAGGTTTTTATTGGACAGTTCAAGAAAACTTTCGGGAATCGTAATTTCAAGTCTGACGTCATGAATCGTAGCCGTGACCTCATCGTTTAGGCGTTCTAGGTAAATGTGTTGTTCTTGCAATCTCTACGGAACGAGGTCGCATCCCTCGGGTCGGCAAAATGGGGAAAGCTTTTTGTAATTTAGCCTGTGTTGTGTTGTGTACCCGAGTAGGTATGGCAATGTAATATTATGACGTAATCCATTTTATCGTCGCTTTTATGCTTTTTATAGCAGCGCATGGATATTTTTTTACAGTACGTAGCTTAGTTTTAGAAAATGATTGCGCGAAATGGTCTCCTACGTCTTTATTTTTAATCCTCGCAAAAACGATTTGATCGGACATTGAACCAGACTATTCCTTTAGCTTTTGTATTTTCGTCACCGTCACTGTAATAACACATTATTATATTATATAAACATACACTCAACTATTCAAGCCTATGTTTCTTTGGCGTAGGTAGAGACAGTGGATCGTCACGTGTAATGATCCTGACCTGAATATTCCTGAACACCTCTCTAGAACCGATTACCTACTCTAGTCTCTTCAACATCCTTAAGTGGCATCGCTACATACGTACGGTCTCGGTATTACTAACTTTGCGTTATTATGCGACTAGGCGTAGGTCTATCTGGGTACATTTCATTAATTCATTCGTATGAGCAATTTGAGAAAAGGCGGAGTCCAGCGCGTTGACATAACAATCAGTGAGGTCGCGACACTAACGAAGGGCTTAAGGTCTAGTCCGGTGGAAGTGGTGATAAGGGGCTGAACGGAGGGCGATTCTTGTTCGTATGCAGGCCGCGGCGTGGCGCGATCGATACGCGCCCGCGCGACGACGCTCCCTCGCGAGTTACTTACAAGTCTGCTTCTAGAAATACACTCATTCACTTTATTAAATTCCTTTCAAGAGTCAACTCTGGACAACTATTGTTCAAGCAACACGTATCTCATTCACATTTCACTCACACTATACTAGCTGGATGCAGATTTTGGATTTCCGTGGCGAGATTGAACTCAAGACATTGATGGCGAGTTGAACAGTGATCAGTGTCTTTATGTTTCTCGGCCAGGGCCTTGAAAGGATGTTATTTTCCGGCTATTAACCCGTCCAAGTGGAATACTGGGCCATGCATTCAGTATAGGAGCTTTCAGATATTATGCTCTACACAATAATTAGGCGAGGTACAGGCTTTCACGCATGTTCATGTCGCTCTAGCAGTACTTTAACAACATGAAACGACTTAACAAGTTTTCAAGAAAAATGCGAGACCAATTACACCAATGTAGAGAGAAGTAGGAAAGTAAATTGTTACGAAAATAACAAATAAATTAATGGACCAACGCAAAGATATTGTGAGGCGGTTGTACAGTTAGATAAGTACAAAGATGACATCATCGTGGACGAAGCGACGATCGAGGGAGAGAGAAAAAATTGCGACGTTGTGCTGATATAATCTAAGTAACCATTGAGCAAGTAGCACGCCAGGGCGGTGACCGCATGGCAGTGATCTTGAAGAAACTAATGGCATTTGGAAACATTACGACACTGCTCATGTAGATTCTAAAACATTTATAATTCCAAGAAAAAGGGGAATGATTGAATAGCGGATTTCCTTACCGATAGCAATAATACATAATTGATTTAAGTATCAGTTATTTAATGGCCATATCATCTTGATTTATTCGAAACCGCTTATGGTAGAACTACCTTATTATGTGATTCCAGTCTTATTAACAAGCGTGGGCTTTCATTGCCATGGTGCTTCGTTTGTTTACTTCGAGTTTATACTCACGTACTTACGCTTGGATTTAATGAGATATCAGAAGGGGATGTCATCATATCGGGGGTGTTCGGTATGGAAGGCACACTAACTGTTTACTAATAGCTTAATGCACTTCCAATAGCCATCTGACCGCAGCCTGATGGATAATCAGGGGGAGTTACCACTGAACTACTGAAGGGAGAGTTGACTGCATTGCAATGGCGAATTAGTTTTGTAGGCTTACATTTTGTTTTCACAAACTAAAACTTTATTTCTAAAAATACATCAATAGTATTAGAAACATATATAAGATAAGACAACTTGAGTAGTGCGTAATATCGTTTTACGATCAGTTCAGATAGTTTTAATACATTGTAGCTTTAAATTATTTATATGGCTATTTAATATGGAAATTGGAAGCAGTTTTCTTACCACCATTGTTACAATGGTAACAAACATACTGAAACCACTCCTATTGTACTCTATTTATGAAGCATTGTACCGGTTCAAGACGACATGTAGATCTGGGTACCGATATGGACCTCCAAAGATAAGGATCTCGATACAAGTTTATTTAGATCCGTGCCTCATACAAGTCATACACCTATAACATTAGCAGTGTTGCCAGATGATAATCTGGCACTCTCCCCAAATCTCCCCCGAAATCCCCCCAAAATAGTAGTGTTTTGAGAAAAAACCCCCACCAACCGGAAAAATATTCATTTATCCAAATTCAGTCAAAAAAATTTTTAAATTAATTCAGCAATTGCTTCCCTGACTGAATCAGCATCTCCACTTGCGTCGTCAGCAATTCCATACCTTTTCTATGAGTTAAATCTCTAGAGCATCTTTGAAGTTGCTTTAAAATTAACACATCCTCCCAGCGTTGCATATCTTATGCTCCAAATGGATTTGGCCTCGTTGATGGCTAATCTGCTCTAAGTTTGTCTTTTATAATCGCAACTTGGGAGAAGGCCCTCCAAGCCAATTTTTTCCCCCCGCAGAACCCCCAAAGGATTTGTCCCCCCAAAAATCCCCCCATGGTCTGAAAAAACCCCCAAATTTGGCGGGAATCCCCCCCATCTGGCATCACTGAACATAAGCTGTGAAATGGGTCGTACTTATATTAAAAACTTAATTCAACACAACTGTATAATATTACGATCTATCAAACAGCTCATTTACTCCTTGATGAATATTCCAGACATGTTTACGGGAGCATTACTCGCAAATTCATTGGATAGGGTGAACCTATTCGAGACTGGTATGAATCAATGAATCTCAATTTTCAAATGAGCAGGAGACCGCGAGAGCGCTAAAGTCATGCATAACTGTCCATATTGCACAAATATGCGACGCAATGCGCGTTGTTAGCCGGTCATTGTCTACCCGCATACCCTCCGAGTTTGTAGTCACCTAGCGAATTATTTATAGAGACAAATTGGATGCAGTGCAGTTTGTCTGCAGTTAACTGTTATTGATATACTTAGCCAGTTGGCGACTGCACAGTCTCACTGCCTGTAGGGCAAATAGACTTATTTATAAGAGTGAATGATGCTTATCTATAAGTGATATTATGTACCTACTAAGTAGGACGTTAAAAATATATTTCCCAGGCAATATTAGAAGGTAGGAAGACCAATTTGAGCCATCCAGTAACCAGTAAATTGCAGTATAAGCAAATATGAAAAATTTGCTGTTCCATACATTTGGGACGTGTAGCTAGCTATTGACGTTTTCTATACAACAACAAATATTTATATTTCAATGCTATGTCCATGGTTAAAGTTATTCAGTTTAATGATCTGAAGCATCCCGTTTGATATGCAGCGTATTTAAATTCTGCACCCTGTACAACAGACTCGGTACAGGTAGGTATATTAATCTAAGATAGAGACAGTCAATATCCGTCTGCTCTCTTTTCGTTCACCTTCAGCTCCAAATCGCGGTAGTTTACGAATCGATCAGCCGATAAACAGGATAACGTAACACGTACAAAAGACTTTCGTGCGTGGGTAACTGGGTACCTGGATGCGTTTATTGTTACTTTTTTTTTGGAGCCGGGCCATTGCTCCCCACTTCGGACGACCCTTTGGCCGAACAATGATTAGAACGAGGGGAGAGAGATGCAGCTGCTCTTTTTCTTTTAAAATTCTTTTTTTTGTAGATGGAGGAAGTTAGTGGGTCGCGAAATGTAACCAATTTAATTTTCACGATACCCTGTTTGTTTGTTTTCTTTTATTACTTATTAAAATTATGTTTTCGAAACGTCTGAATGAAACAGCGCCACGGCTGTAGTTAATGATGCGTGCAAAACTCGAGACAAATGAGGGTGAGACGGATCAGTCAACAGTAAAATGCTCATTAAAAGGAATGTTGTACTTGCTGTTTCTAAATGACTCATGTACCATACGTATATGTTTACAAACTAAAGCCTGTGTTTGCGTTAGGTACTTGAAAGTTAAACCCAGATAATTTCTTATCGGCGAAAAAAGTTGTCGAGACTTGAGGTGCGTTCGCGCCCAGCGTTTATGACGCAACGTGAAAAGCAATGCGCGTACAACTTTTTCCGCAGGCGCCAGAACGAATGGCGACATCTCGCTCTCACGGCAATAGAACTGAGTTTCTATCTCATGAATAGTGGTAATTTACTTGTCTGTGCCGCCCGATGGACTACATACCTTGCCTGAATGTTACGGAGCAAAATGAAAACAAACAAAAAATTCGCGAAAGTGAGGATATTTTTAGTTCGGACGTTATCATTGGTCTTTGCTCGTTCCGAGAAATTTCCGTGAAATACGGTGTGGAGCGAGACGTGGAGAGTTCATGGCCACTGGCACAATCGATTGGCGAGATTCGCGAGCTGCGTGCGGCGCTGGTTGCCGGGTCCAGGCTAACAATTCACCTTGACCAATCAAATAATAATTTTCAAACAACCATTTTAAATTGGGCCAAGATATAATGAACGTCAGCAATACATGGAGAACTTCAATAACAATGCAATCTAGTCGGTCTGATCAAAATAGTTGAATAGGCTCTTGAGGTTTTAAAACAAAGATGCAGTAGTGGGAGGCAAGATGAATAGAAAACAAAGGTGAGCCCAGCTACTCGTCCATCAAGGTCGAGAGGAGTTAGGGGGCGGCGCGCGGCGGTGGACACAGAGGAATGGGAACTATATTAATCTCTTCCGCAAAGTGTTAGCTTAATGGAGAGAGAGGATTGCTCGCGGGAAATTGCATTTTACCTGGAAATGCGCAGCTGCATAACGTTGCAAGCTTTAAGAGCAACTAACGTTCTGGGTGATAGAATTTGTTTATGGAATCTAAAAATGTGTAATAAACAATCAGATCGCAAAGTTTCTTATGCAGAACAGTTTTATTACGAGAACATTCTCGTTACAAAAGCTAATAGGTTCTGGGCTATGTAGAGGTGTTATTAAGTTGTCCGGGCGGCATTAACGAAGCTCGGTGAAATTAATTACTCGCATTGAACCAACAAGCGGTTATCGCGGTCACTGCGAGGAAATTAAATGAACACGCGCAGACGCTTCTTAGTGGTCCCTTCTCATTAGAACAGTCAGAACAGACACAAACTTGTAGGTACGGTAACTTGCTCTAATGAAAGAAGTATACAGAGACGCGTGATATCTACGTTATGGCACGTATACATCTCAATTGAAAGCTAATTATGTTGTAATTTTATGTTAACCATTTCATCACGGATGTATTGCGTGTCAAATTCGGAAGTATCTCATTTAAATTCTTCGCACGATCGAGCGCGGCAGGTGCCATGTGAACTATAGCTATGTTTTAAACAATGTCGCCCAAGTATCGACCACGAAAGGCTTCCGGCGACAGCGGCGTGTGCGCAGCCACGTGCTACCTCCACGCATAAACAATGTACGCTAGAGCCCTGTTTGTTTTTATTACCTATCATAAAATTAAAGACAAGTAATTAGGTACGTAATGAGTATACGATGTGGTAACACGAGTCACGAATCAACAGTGACACGAGTGTAAACACTAATAAAGCACAGAGTAACAAATAGGTACTTCGGTGTAACAGCATAGGAAATTGAGTTCGTCTAGTTTATTTCTAGCGACCGTCGGATACTTTCACATTGTATCACGGTCTTCACAATGATTAATAACGGGCTCGTAAAGCTCTTCCGACAATGGAGCCCGCACCGTATAGTCCGGCCACGGCTCTCAACGTCTATAATTTAATATCCGTCCAAAAAACATAATCCCATTTCCTCAGTCATACCCCTGAGGCTCGACTGTGTCGACCGCACTTAGAGTACTTCGTTTTGTAATTGGCAGACGGATTTGCTACATATATTTTGTATGGTAGTCTGGCAGTACACTTTATGTTAATCCCCTTCTTTACGTTAGTTTTATCTTGTTTATTTGCAATATTTTATGAATTCTAACGCAAAATAAAAGCTGCGATGTCGTGTCGTTCCGATATCCCATTAAATCCGGTCTTAGCCACACGTTCCCTTATTTATTAGACACAAGCCCTAGAACTCGACTAGAAATTCCAAAATTGTTGTTGATATTCTGAGAAACCATGATCAAATAGGGAGCAGGGAACTAAGGCAGTGTACCTTGTCGCGTGGTCCGTTATGTTTGACATGATATAAATTGATGAGCGTAGTCGGCCAGTCATTGCATCGGTGCATATGATCGATAACGTGACCACATTGATGCATCGTCAGGCATGCTAATGTAGGAAGCAGTGATAGGAAGAAAGCTAGCAACGAGGTTACTTCGTCATAAATTAAATGACATAAAAGTCTATTAAAATTGTCTTGTATTGCTTCATTGATTTTCTTATGTACACATCTGAAAACGGATGGAGCAGAAACAAACGCATTGTTGACGTTATTGTTGAGTCCATTAATAAACATGTTCATGTTAACAGTGTTGTACCAGATGGGCTGTGCTTAAACATTATCATAACGCGCGGGAGTAGAACGAGGAAAGATGTTTGAATTGACATTCATGTATTTAAAGGCAAACTATTGCGTGGCGGGCGGAACTATTCTGAATTAAACGTGAGTTTCGAGTTGTGAACTGTTCACACGAAACTTCATTCATGAAAACAACTTCATGTTTCAGAAAATTCACGATCATTGATAGTATAAATAAATAAATAAATAAATAAATAAATATTTTGGACAATGTCACACAAATGTAATGTACCTAATGCATGCAGACCTATATAATTTTTAAGCTGTTGTATTTGAAATGTTAAAAAGTTCGGTAGGTATACCTAATTTGTATCGATGAACGTCACTGTAACTATCTACAATCATAAATATTTACAGGCAGACAGAATCCCCAGGACGTCGACAACATTTCCCATCCAAGGTCAAATCCAGGGCCTCACCCGGCCGCAGCGGGTGGCGTCCTTGGCCTTTCCTTCAGTTATCCTTGCCTCACTCCATTTCGGCCTATATTTAGAATGTAGAAATTTCGCTCTGCCCCATCTCACGTCGCGGCCAGGGGCATCCGTACCATTATATCTACTTGCAATTCACATGTCTAACCCTCGCGTAATTGAAACTTAATGTGCAAGACATTAATTAAACTAATTAAAAATGCAAGCTTGCCCGATCAAAATTAACAGGAAACAGAATCGATTCAAGTGATATACTTCCGGCAGTAGGTCGTCCCTTTTCGAGGGCGGACCGTTTGCTAACGGTTGAGTCTGTATTGAATTACGGCTTCTAACAAATGTATAATAATCGGGCAGCTTGTGGCGAGCTGACGGTGAGTGGCGACACCGCGGACCCCTATCCAGGGGGACCATACAGACATGCGCTCACACACACACACACACCCACACACACAGTAACACACCCCCCTACCTCTGGCTTGCCTTAATTGGCCGTCCAGAGTGGAATCGCAAGAGCAGAACCTATGCTCCAGGTTGGAAGTGTATTGCACGTAATGGCGTAATAACGGGGAAACCCGCTCACGGGGGTAAACCCCGCGATGGTGAAACCGGAGCCGCACCTCTCGACAACCTTCAGCCGCTCAATGAGATGTTGCCCCATTGTCGCACTTTGTGCGTGCGGCCGTTTTATGGGGCCCACTCGACGAGTCGGCGAGTCACCGCCTGCCCTATTTACAATTTTGAGACTAGTTGTCATGGCAGGCGTCCGTTAGTCTCCTCCCATAGCCCAGTATCCATCCATCCAACTTTCACCTCCATAGCCCAAGACCTTATTTTTCCATCGCGGCCATAGCGCCGTACTCCAATAGTCTTTACACAAATGGCGGGGACCATCCCCGTGGGTATCACGTTGTACGCTCGGAGATGGTATCCGCCATTTGTGTATCCCTTACATTTAGATTAACTTGTCTTTTGAACGGGCCTCTACATGTTGGCTTCGGCCCCATGCACGCCTTCCAAAGGTCCGGGACTTAATTGCCCGTGATTATGGAACGTAAGACATATAATAATAATAATAATAAAAATCATTTATTTTCACCACAAACATACAAGCAGGCATTCTTATTATATAGCTTCATACATTGAATATGTTTGCGGAGACTGGTGACTGAAAAAGGCTTTAACGGCTGTAAAACCTGTTAAACAGACACCAGGCCCCCAACTATAGTAGGAATTTATATTAATTAAGCTAGAGGTGCAATGTTTGTTTGTGTGTTTGTATAAGTGTGCGAGGGATGGCGAGGGTGTGTACTTGTATGTGAGTGAGTGTGTGAGTTTGTTGCGTGTGGGGGTGTGTGGGTGTGTGTGTGTGTGTGTCACTAGAGTACATCAGTCGATTATGATACTATGACCAAGAACTTTTCGGTTTCTTCATAACTCAGAGTGAGTAGCCAGTCTGTCACTATCTTTTTACATTTCCATCTGGTATGTTTGTAAATATTAAGAATTTTGTTGGTTTGATTGTACAAACTTGACCCTTGGAAACAGTGGAACCTTTGAGCAAAAGCAGTTCTAAAGTACTGGGCTTTACAGATTGTATAATAACGCCGAGTACTTCCATCATTATATTCATTATTGTAGCTAAGTAGGGAATGTTGTTTCAATATTGTCCAGAGGATATAGATCTGTCGTACAGTCAAGACCTTTGCCTCTTTGTATAGATCTATCGTTGGAAAAAGCTTTGGTTTAAATAGACTTACTTTAAGTATTAATCTTTGGGCTCTTTCCAATTGTTCCATGTGAGTCTTCGCTGCACCACCCCAAGAAGTTATACAATATGACAATATTGATTGACACAGCGCTATATAAACATTTTTCAAAAGTTTGCCTTCAGCTACATGTCTCAATTGTTTAAAAATGTATGTAAGTTTTCTAGTTCTTTGAGATAGACTGTTTATATGCTCTTCAAAAGTTAAATTTCTATCAATTGTGACTCCGAGATACTTTATACATTTTGTAGATTCAATAGAGGTGCATGAACATTGACTGTTTGGAGGGAATGAACACTTGTGTGCAATAATCGATTGTCCAGGATGCAAATTATGATGCCTGTTAGCTAATGACAAATTAATGGAAGCTTAAAATGATTTTAGCTATAAGTATCTAACTACCACGACCACGAAAGGGTTAATTTGCCGATTAAAACTTTATTAAATTAACTTTTAGATTATCTGTTGATAAGTAGAGGAATTATAAATATTAGACAATCAAACTTCCAAAATATATATTTTTATGTACAGCGTGTTCCTACGAAATACACGAACTCGTAAATTGTAAAATAATACAGTGTTCTCATTACTACGATACATAAACAGCAGTCGATGGTGCAACACTGAACGCAAAACAAATAACCTGAGAACCTTCCATTAAGAGTGCACAAAGGAATATAACTGGTAGGGTATGAAGCGGACAATGCGGCTGTAACGGGACGAGGCACTAATTGTGAACCGAGCACCGACCGTCGAACGACGAGCTTTTCCGTTACCCAATGCGGCTACAAGATACTCTCCAGGGTACAACCATATCACTTAGGTTACCTAAGTTAGGTATACTAGTTATACCAACATTGCAGCTAAAATACCCAAGCAACTTAAAAATGTTCATTGTTCACGGAATACTAAATAGAACCGCAATTTGTATACAAGGTAGCATCGTTCGCAGAAATGTTTTCAATTTGCAAAAACCTCGAGCACTCACGTAAAAACCCCAACTGTTATAAATTCGACAAAAGCTCACGAAGTTTCTAGCTAAAAGCTTTATTCTTTTCTCAAATGCTACAACCATCAGAGTGGTCTGGTCTCAGTACGATAAACGATAACGGTGCTTGAATTCGCCCCGTCACGCAGAGAATCGATTGTGCCCGAAGACGAATTAAATGGAATGTTACCCAGTTTAGTGGTCACAAACTCCTATATTATACTCGGACAAAGCAAAGTGAAGAAATGTAAGAGTAAACTAACTAATCATAGGACGTGTAGTTCGCGATAAACGTGCTTTGACTGGTAAAGGAGTTTGCTTATCGTAGTTTCAAGTCACGAATTAAGAACACCACATGCGATAAATAATTTCTCCAATACTCGTTATCAGCATTATAAAGAATACGAACGATACGTACCAATTAGGAAACAGTGTGACATGAATAGCTGAAGAAATATATTTGTGGAAGTGAAGTTTAGGTATATATTGACGCACAATGATATAATGAATGACTGTTTTGATTTGCTAAGTAGGTATATGATAAATATTCTGTCCTACAATTTTAGTAACATGACCATTAAAATTCCTTCTAAAATAGAAAGCAACGAAAAATGCATAAGACAATATGTTAAAGTTATGGACGTGATCTATGTTTGATATCAAATTACGCGAAAAACGACTGACTGAGACTAACTTCGGGACACTCTTTGAATAAAAGATTCATTCAGACACATCTTTTATTCCGCAGAACATACCATATTAGCAAATTTACTTAGTTGAAGCAAAATTCGTGTTACGAATTCACGATATACCTCTACAGTTTTTCCTTATAAATGTGTAATTTATAACTACAAATTACAGACAACTTACGAGCTGGCATTTAGGAGTTTGTGCAATTTATTAGTTCCATAGATAGTAGGTTACTGGTATTTAATACAGGATTTATCAAGCAATTACCTACAGTTTAGAAGGTTCGCATAAGTTGCATGAGAAGGATTGCGTTGCAGTGCAGCGGCTGAGTGAAGCGCAGAAATGCGGTCGAATCAGGTAAATAATGTTAGTGCAATTAGACAACTTTGTGTAAGACTAACATAAGCGCCTTGTTCTGACGAAATACTTAATGGACCCTTTGTATGTATAAATGAGGTAATTGAGTAGGTACATATAATAAAAAATGAACATATACATTAAATGGATGGTTGCTATAGCTGCTATGATGTATCGACGACGTTGAAATAAATGAAAATAAACAACCTCTATCTGCATCAATCGGCAGCTGTTTACTAAACGACACAAACGATATCTAAAGAAGCACTCAAGCACTCGAAAACTTGTCTCAACGCTTAACTTAAGCTGAATGTAAACACTGTGAGATTAGTTCCAAACAAAGGTAGGTACGAGCTCTCACGAAGTGTCTGAAAGGCTTAGGAACCTGATTGTTTGGAAGGATTTATGAAATAAACACGAAACAAGATACAATATGAAAAAGGGGATTTCCCTGGAAAAGTGAAGCGAAGCGGTGTAGACGGAATGCCACATATACTACTTGCGAAATCTTCACAGGAGACATGTTGAACAAGCACTCGACTCTCGACTTGTACTTAAAGCTACCGCACGTAAGGTTACTTCAGCAGAGAGTTCTCCAAGTACAGACTACAAACAACACTTTTGTTCCCAGACAAAGTACCTACACTTATAACTACGACAACAGGTTGAGTTTGAAAATTATGTTGAATGTTGCTTCTACATGTTTAGTAGGTATACAGGCCCTGTACCCGGCCGGACTTTCGATTTTCGATATATGGCGACCGTTTCGGTCCGAACTTCTTTGTATTAAAGTTGACATTGGAACGAAAACGTTCACGTAATCGCGATGTTCGAATGTCCGGGTAGACCCTATGCGGAAGGTTCTTTAATGAGATGATCAGACCATCAAACTGAACAACTTTCACTAAGGGACCAACATCGAAATCAACTCTGCTGTCCCCTACATTTGAGTCGAGTAGGCTTTCAGTTGTGTATGGAACAGCAGATTTTTTTTCGTGATTTCAATGTTGGCCCCATAGAGAAAGTTGTTCAGTTTAATAGTCTGAGCATCTCATTAAAAAAATCGCCAGCATATTAAGAAGGATCCTGTATAATTCGTATGTACTAAAACTAAGTATATTTTTATCATTATTATGAATCGATCACAGACAGTGTGTTTTGAAATTAGTAAAATGCTTGTCGGGGAGGTTAAATGATTTATTAGCGTTTTGGTCGTAAAAATGCTCCACTTGAGGTTCGAGAGGCCGAATCGAACGAACGCACGCAGCCCATGAGCCCACCGACTAGTGCAATAAACCCTACAACTTTATTGTTATGGCTGGCAATATTAAACCTCGTTATTATTACGTCAAACATTTTTACTGAGTCCTCCGTATCATACCGTTTTTCGTGATGCAATATAATGCATTTAAATCGAATTCTGTTGCTCCATTAAGTTTGAAATCTTTAGTGGACTGGAGACACTCGAGTTAAAAGTTATTAAGAGAAATAATATTCCTGTGATAATTCCGATACGATAAGACATATTCAGTTACCTACTTCCTTTAGAAATATCGTATGACCGATGCACTTGAAGTGTGACTCCTGTTAGTGCATGGTCCACCAATCATCCAGATCTTATTACCGTAGACTATCTGGATTAGTGTCGCAAGACTCGCAAGTACTTTAAGAGATAATATAATTATGTAAGTTGAAAATTCACAGAATAAAACATTTGAAGATTATTCACCATTGACCAGTGACCAGTAGGAAGTTGAAGGGCACCTGTGGACATTAATAAATAAAACCGGTCAAGTGCGAGTTGGGCTACTCGCGCACCGAGGGTTCCGTATCACACCACCACAAAACACAACATTGTTAACATAGAAAAAAAAACTTATTGTCCGGGACCTTTAGCGCAAGACCGACTTACACTTGGCCGGTTTTTAGTATTTGTTGTTATTCTGTAGAGTTTGCTCTATAATCACACTAAGTTTGACGCTTGTATGTATTACCGTTTTTACGATAGAGCGTGAAGAAAAAACGTTGATAAAATCTAGTTTTTTGTTGAGAACCCCCCTTAATTTTTTACTTTTTGACATTTTTATTATTTGTTAACAAATCCGCCGTTTCAACTATCTAGCTATTACGGTTCAAAAGTTACAGCCCTAAATAGGTAGGACAGACGGACGGACGGACGGACGGACGGACAGACGCGGACGGACGGACGGTCGGACAACCTAGGCTTAGTAATAGGGACCCGTTTTTCCCTTTGGGTACGGAACCCTAAAAACGATTCCGAATTCGGAGAATATATTATGGCATTAAATATACCAGATGAATTAATGAGATACGGCGCAAAAAATATTGAAGAGATCAAAATTGGTTCCGGAACGTGACGAAACTAGTTTTTAATAGGCAAAAAATGGCAGTGAAGTTAGGCACTAGTAGGTAGGTACATCCCGCGTTACGCAATGGTCGTGGTAATTACTACGCGTAATGGATGTTACATCTGGCCGCTGGTGTTACGCACTGTAGTAATGACCGTGGAAATTGTTCTATGACATGACCTTGCCTCTTAACAATCCCACGGTTTCCTCTGTCTCTCCGTTTATAAATTTATTATTATAAGACAAATCGATCTATTACGCAGCAATAGTCAGAATTCCTATTGCCAGTCATGCAAGTCATTAAAATAGATTTAGCACGTACTATAAGGTAAATTCTGCTGCAATAAATAAAATACGATAAAAATCGAACACTTATCACAGCTTCAAGACAAGTCAAGTTAAAATGTTGCAATTAAAAGAGAAGATAAGCAAGTAACGCAATTGCATTGTTTCAATAATCTTTCAAATGGTTACAACGAAGGAATAGAATCACGTTTAATTGTGAATAAATAATGAAATTAAAAAAGGCATGAGCATACTCGATCGTGTTATACTTGCAATGGGCTTTTGATTACGAGCCACGAAAATTCCAGTAAATTATATCAGACCCTCTGTTCTGTCCGCAGCTCACACATTGTTAATGGGTCTCACCATTCGGAATGCACAGCCCTCGAACCCGATATAATAACGTTCGTTTCATTCATTAATGAATATTCAAACTCATGCTTTTGTTCCCTCTCGTATGTAGGTATCGAGTGATAATGATAATTCGACGTTGTTTTCAATCGCTAAGCTCAAGTATCTGTCAAAGAGGAATGTGTTAAGTGTGAGGACAAAAAATAATGTAGCGTTTGCGTGTGAGTCGCACGTTCATCACGAATTCATCTACAGTACGTGACTGTTGAGATTTAGCGGCTTTATTTGCGTCTCATCCGCGACCATTCGCTAACTGACATTCGCCAGGCTGCTCTTTTTGTGCAAGCGCATGGAATATTGGCAATGGAGGTGCCGCGAGCGACGGCGGCGACGGCGGCGATGGCCGGTGACTCAACGATGAGCTTGGGTTCGTCAACCTTTCACATCACAACATGGTTTCATTATCGTTAATATCGCACAGCACCTACAAGTAACAACAACATAACAACATACATTTTTATTTCTTTGAAGGAGATATGTTTATAAAATTATAAGCTACTAGCTTTTACCCGCGGCTTCGCTCGCATTTAAGCCATTTAAAAAGTATCCTATGTTACTTCTAATACCTCCAAGAATATGTGTACAAAGTTTCATGATTATCGGTTAAGTAGTTTTTACGTGAAAGCCTAACAAACAAACTTACATTCACATTTATAATATTAGGGATAAGTTTAACGTTAAAAATAATACTATTGATCATTTCAATGACTCAAGAGGTCCATGATTCGTTTTAAAGTAGGCATTTCTGAATCATTAATCTCAATTCGTACTTCAACTCCAATGGTTGGACTGACTCACCATACTATACAACCAGGAAAGTGACGTCATAGAGTTTGCGAGTATCTCGTAGTACTTTATAGTAAAGCTGCGAACGCTGCTGGTGACTCACTCGTTGTGCCCTCAGCTCTGAACCGTGAAACATTTTAGAAGCAAAATGTGTGCACAAAGTAACAATGTGGTAGATTCAAATGCCCCACGTCCAACTAACAGCATTTCATATGCAAACGAGTAACTTTGCCCGCCTGTCTGTTTGCAAAGCGCAAAAGTTTTCCACTGGGGGAGCAAAAAAGTTCTATCGACCTTGTAATTTGAGGCTGTGTAAAGTGCAGGGGGAAATTTTTTCAGGATGTCAGTCGAACTTTCTTGGTGACTTATTTAAAAAGTAAATTAAATTTCAAAGCCTTGTTGTAACATTTTAACGTCTGATATTAATTAAAACACGCTCTGTGCTGAAATAAGTAACATTTTCGTTTTCGTAATTGAAACAAACTAATTTCATAACTTCGATGATTAAGAAATGCCACCCCAATATAATGGAAGTTTCCATCTCGTTGCTAACTTCTGAAGTAAGTTAGGACAAGAACTTAATTAGTGGGATATTGCACAATGTTTATTGCTAGGCAGTTTGTTCAGTGAAGTTCGCGGGGCGGTAATTAAAGCGGAGTTCGGAAGTCAGCTCCCGAACCATGTGAACGATAAGTTAACACCCACCCGGGAGTGAACCCTCCATTACTAGAGACAACTTCAACAACTTAAATCATATGCAATACCTACAGGGTTTAAACTTAAACATACTTTAGGGGTACTTCAAACCATCAAACTGAACAACTTTCAATATTGGTCCCATTGTGAAAGTTGTTCAGTCAGTTTGATAGTCTCCCCTAAAGTATGTAACGCATTTGAGTTTACACCCTGTATATTGAATTATTGATAGGTACTTTATTTATTATCATAGTGAAAAAAGAACAAAAAGGAGTCAATGGAAAAGTATTTCAAATCACAAAACATCCAAGGCCGTTAATATTACCATAACCGGAACAATTTTCAACGCGTCGACTTAGGTGATACATATTATTTAAACATGTTAATTAAATGGCATGGATAATACTAATAAAATGGGTTAGTAATCGGCTTATGAAAATGTCTTCATGACGACGAGTCATTTAAAACGAAGTAATGGAATCGACGATCTTGAATATTCAATTACTTGGAAAGGTTTCTGGTCGTCTGGAGATTATGATGATACGACACGGGATTGTAAATCGTTTTATTGTGACATTATATCTGGCAATTATGATAAAATCACCGAACACCCTCACTGAAAACGGAAAAGTACAGAAACGCATTACCATTTTTCCTCAACATTCTCAAGACCCGGAATAAATATATAATGGAGGACCCTATATCGATTGCATTAACAAGGAGGGGTGGTTTTATAATAATATAGCAGGTATGACATCAGCAGAAAAATATGAGATCTATTTTCATTATGTTTTCCTTGTACAGTTTTTACATTCATGTAGTACTTAGTAGGTAAAAGGCCAACGGAGGATTTCATAGAACCTTGAATCTATGGGTAGATATTATAGTAACAAAATGAACGGATATAATGTTCATGATTGCTGAAAGCACAGCTTGTCTCCATATGATGCCGATAATTTATCATAATTTACATTAAATGAACTGGCGATGGACATATTGAAGGAATGGGAACAAGAAATCATAAATAATGATAAACACTCTGTGGCTAAACTTGTAACAGATTAATGATATAATAGAACTGGATCTACGAAGGATTATGATAAGCCGTACATAAGTAGAGATTACCTCCAAATGGAATGCAGCTTGAATTTTAGACCAAATAGCTTTCCAATCGTTTATCAGATTATCCTATTGCCCTGGAATAAATTATAGTATAAAGTTATGGTAACTGAATAAAATCGACTATGTAGTAGGTTAGGTACCTATTTTAAATTAAGATTAGTTGAGGATTAGTTTAACATATACAAAACATTAATTTGTCTCTACTTTCTGAACCAATTTTTTGGTAATACAATAATTAAAAGGTCAACTATTTTCACTACATGACAAAATGTCACACTAATGAATCCCTTAATTTCATTATATAATTTAGTCGACTGAAGGACAAACTAACGAGCAACTAGGGCAGCCTCCCCTTGGGCTCGTTTCGCATCCACTCGAGGGTAGTAAGGTGCTGAATAAATAAAATGCAATTAGACTAGGGAGCTACCGCACACAACCCTACGTGACGAGATGCGTTTTACAAAACAAATCTTATGAATACTTTTCAAACAAACAAAAAAGGGGAGACGCGATTATCAATTTAAATGTAATACATTTCACTTTGAGGAGACCTACCAAGATTATTGCAGCCACTGACTCGCGTAAAGGTTTTAGTATCGTATTACACGAGCGATTACACTTGATGGAATATCCGCGGTATAATCGGCCACCATAAAGGGATAACCTATGAATTGATGTCGCGTGCTCAGTCTGCTAATTCTCAGTATTCTGGGAGCAGGTTGTGAGAGCAAGGGCCACGTGCGGGGCGTCGTCGCCATGGTAACGGCGGAAACTACGTCGTTTTCCCTCCCCCACCCTCTCGTAAACGGACTGTATTCCTGGAATTTGATACCCGCCAGTGGTAAAAGCTGCTATTTACTTTACACAGCAATTTTCTGCACTCTAAATACTATGAGAATTTAACCGGTTTCTCAAGAATATTATGATCAATCTTAACTTGACCGGATCACTAATATAACACAAAAATAAATATTCTTTATTTACACACCAAGAATATTATGTCAGTCGGATGTGCCCTCTTGTGGGGCAAAACAAGCAAGTAATAAATGATACAGAATATTATACATCAGTGAAAATTGTTTAGTTTGATGGTCTAGCTAATCTACCCCTTTAAATATTATTACATTACATACTAGGGATTTTTGTTCGTCCAGAAACCTTGTATGTATAATAAATAATACGTTTAAATGTGGAACGGTAACGATAATACTGTTATGTAAGTACAAAAAAAATGTGTTTATTACAGTATCACATTAGAAACTACTAAAATTATCAGTGTTTCTCTACTATATTATGCATGTATTATACATATAAACCTTCCTCTTGAATCACTCTATCTATTTAAAAAAACCGCATCAAAATCCGTTGCGTAGTTTTAAAGATCTAAGCATACATAGGGACAGACAGACAGACAGACAGCGGGAAGCGATTTTGTTTTAAACTATGTAGTGATAACAAGACGAACTTTCCGATAAGTCTAAAGTTTGCTTACAGAAATTGTCATTGTCGATGTCGAGTGACCAAAGTGAGCCACAATTTTGTATAAACGTTCCTTTGTTTGCCAACCCAATACCTATGCCTATGTGGGGTCCGAACAATATAACCATATATTTTGTTTCTGAGCCGGATCCTCATCAAATCAGCGGCCCGTAATAATAACTCTATCGTACAAAGGACCGCGAGATTTTGCCAGGCAATTTGGGATGGGAGTGTGGGGGCGGTCTACATGACAGTCCATATCGCGGCCGAACGACATACGACATGTGTTGGGCGGACTGCGACCCCAGATTATAGGATTTATTCAGAAAATTACCCATGTAGGTAAGTCCTAGTAATACTGGTTGGTATCGAGGACGCTTTTTTTGTGAAAATTGTATGAAACTCATTTTTGGGTAAGTATTACAGAAGTTATCAGAACACACGGAAAAGGGAATTAATCCACTATGATCACCTAGGTGATATCACCTGGGTGATATTTTTGTAGTCCTAAATCACCTAAAGTCTGATCACCTAGGTGTTCCAAGGAAAAGGGAATTAATCCACTATGATCACCTATGTGATATCACCTGGGTGATATTTTTGTCGTCCTAAATCACCTAAAGTCTGATCACCTAGGTGTTGAAAGGAAAAGGGAATTAATCCACTATGATCACCTAGGTGATATCACCTGGGTGATATTTTTGTCGTCCTAAATCACCTAAAGTCTGATCACCTAGGTGTTCAAATTCTACATTGCTATTTTATTCTTCTCCGTACTAGATTTACAAGAGAAGAGATCAGAATATTCAGATCTGCCGCCGCAGTCGCCCCTGCCACTTTTAGTTATTTGACCCCTGTCAATATGCAATGTTGCCTGTCCATCGAACTCCCCTAACGTTATTGGAAATCCCTGCTCCTTGCACACTTGTGGTTAACGGAGCAATTTCGTAGAACGGGGACGTAACCAAGTAACCACAAATCTAGATAACGGCTCTCACAGGGAAGGGACAGACTTTGAATAAATGGATCAACATATTTTTATGAAAACACTTACAAAAGTGTAAAATTGTATTTTCTTAGTTGGAAACTTCACCATTTTGTGAACCGGTCAGAAAAACACTATTTGTTCGGGGTGAGGGGAGGACGCAAGTTTATTTGGAATCATCTAATGGCAGACGGCTTTTGCAGTAGCCAGTAATGGTTCATTAACTAACGAACCGCCTGATGCCTGCCACATCCGTCGGCAAATCCACTAATGAAAGGAGTCGACTGATCGATCAGACATGTTTTGGGTCATGTTAGCTCAATGTTTGAACGACAGACGATGGATGATTTCAATTGAATTTCTTCATAATATACCGTGTTAACATGAATTGTTTCTCGCGGCACGGTAATTAAACTTGAGACGTTGTTGACAAAAGACGTCGGTATCTGGTTTCCAAGTGTGCATTGTTTTGCAGTTTCATACAATGGGACCGTTGCCGTGGCGAAGGCCGACCCACCGCCGTATAACGACTGCATTATAACATTCGCAGTTGCATCAACCACTACAATGTGACGCATTCTTGCAGATAGTGATGCATAAGTACTATGGCTGTCGTTGTAGAATAATATTTTACAATCATAAATACGCTCTTCGAATGTAATATGGCTTATTATGGAAATACTGCGCAGGTGGTGTATTGCATGAAATGATATCGTTGCATTTAATTATGTGAGGTTAACCGCGAACTTAAACTAAACGTTGGGAAGTCTTTGTGGTTTGTGAAACCTAGTCGCGGAAAGTAACCATTAGAATTACAGAAAGGTCTTAGGTAAATGCATAAGTGTATATACTGTAAATTCTAGTATCCTGTGTTAAAGCTATAAATAATTGCATGACTAATCTGAGTAGCAGCTGCAAATTGCATGAACTTGTTAAGTATGATGGTCATTCATTCATCTGTTTCTGCATAAAGTACCTAATAATAATAAAAAAGAGATAATAAAGGACAAGAGACAGCTGCATTACTAGGCAGTAGGCACTCCATTAATCTTTCGTTCAATGATTCTAACAATAGGTACTTAACTCATTACTTATTATCATTGAATTTCACCAATTATTGCGCTGTCTGAAGAGACAACTTTTGAAACACTAAGCTCATTGACGTTGTTATTGAGTAATTGAGGAGATGCTGTTGTTATAGGTAGGTATAATAAAACAAATTAAGGCCAAGGTCTAATTTTAAAGATGAGCATTTTAAACGGCGGCAAACAACAAAATAAACTGAACCAGAGTTATTAATAGATGATATTAATACGCCAGGAGCTTATTGACTATTTGCATTTACATGCTTATAATATGTTTTCGTTTGTTTCAGATTTGCTCGCCGTGAAATCCATTATAGCAAAGCTGGACATCTTATAGCCCTAGAAAATAAAGGTAAAATCGTTTACAAATGACAGCTAATTTCATAGTCATAGCTTACTGTGTGCCTGTGTGGTCATATATTTTTTGTGTTAAAATACCTACAGCCGTACTTACATAGAAACATCTTGATTTCGCATTTAGTAGAATGTGTATTGAGTTTTGTAAAAAATTCCAAACACCACAGACATCGTTCGGCGTAGAAAAAACCCGTCAGAAATTATGTATTCAATACAATAGAAGTAAGAACGATTCGGCGATGTCGTCGGAGCTCTAAAAATAGTAGTTTCGCAATAGGTACGTCCGAGTTTTAACGTGCCCGCAATCATCCCGTCAGGACTCAGGATGGACTAAACAATTGCCGACCCTGTTTCAAGCACTATTGTACTCCATTGCAAGATGCACACAATAATCGTTGTTATATTTCAAGACGAAAACTTTATAAAAAATATTAATGTAAGGGAAAAATTATTTCTTGTTAACAAATTGTTCATGAAAATGTTGTCACTTTTCGAGTTCGTCCATTCCATCAGTTCGGCCTTCGGTCCTTCAATGAAGGGCACGATCTGTAGATATATCGTTTATTACTAGCTTGTTTTTGCCCATGTAGAATACCGTTATGGAATAAAGCTTTGCGAGAAGTGATAGTACCCAAAATAAACAAATATTTAAAAAAACGGTCGAGCTCGGGCTACTCGCGCACCGAGGGTTCCGTACAACACTACCACAGAACACAACATTATTAAATTAGAAAAAAAAAACTTTTTTTGTCCGGGACCTTTAGCGCAAGAGTCGGCTCACACTTGGCCGGTTTTTAGTATTTCTTGTTATTCTGTAGAGTTTGCTCTATAATCACACTAAGTTTGACGCTTGTATGTATTACCGTTTTTACGTTAGAGAGTGAAGAAAAAACGTTGATAAAAACTAATTTCTTGTTGAGAACCCCCCTTAATTTTTAAATTTTTGACATTATTATTATTTGTTAACAAATCCGCCGTAATAACGCATAATCTGAGAAAATTTCAACTATCTAGCTATTACGGTTCAAAAGTTACAGCCCTAAATCGGTAGGACAGACGGACGGACGGACAACGTAGGCTTAGTAATAGGGTCCCGTTTTCGGTACGGAACCCTAAAAAAGACACACATTGCAAGTGCCATAAAATTGGGTCCCTGTGTCACCGGTACATCACATGTGGCAAGTGCGACTATTATCGACAATCAGACGGCGACCTTGCGGCTCGTTGTCGCGCGAATCGTGGGGAGGCGCAGATTGTCATCCTCCATCCCGGCATCCGCCTTGCACTTCATTACACAAGGCCTCTTACACCGTGTTATCTGTATTCTAGATAATTTCTGCACGAGAAAGAAACTAGGATTTGTTTGTGTCCAAAAATTTTCTTCTCAAGCGATGAATTCGTTCGTACGGACAATCACAGTAATATAACTAGTACATAACTACATACTCCTTTAATCTGTCCGTGATAGTTTTGTACCATCGAAAAGATTAGATTTAATTATTTCGGTGTGGTTAGACTGGATCTGTAGCTCATTTCTGTGCTTATATTGATTCAAAATCATGATCGAATAATGTATAATCTCCATAGAAATTTTGTCATTTTCTACTACAGATTTTAAAGTGTTACTTTCAAAAATGGCACTCCTGATTACCCGAAACACATTTATAAGCTGAAATATGAATCGACCCATCTCTAGCTCTCTCTATTTAGACAAATTACTGCAATCAATATGATTTGTTATCATTATCACCCCAATCAATGAGAGGTGAGGCGAGGTATCGGCTTCTCCGGTTTTCTATTATGGATCGCTCTTTATTTAGCTCGCTAATTAGACTACCGTAGCACGAAAATTAAAACCGGACAGTTAATTTTATCCGCATCATGCACATATAGAATATCAAAAATCCATTCTAAGTACACTATTACATCCCCCGTAGAATCTATAATCAAAATTTCATGTTTCTCTTCTCTTCAGCGGTTAGCCTGTTCGTTGTATGTCAGTCAGTCACGGAACTGTTTTATAAGTATAGATATCATAATTCACATGTAACGTTATTTATTTATCGTCTATGAGACTGAATTACATTGGTTGGTCGTAATTACGTACAGTCAGCCGAGAGTACGTGTAGTGTAGGTTGAGATCAGAACCGCGATGATAAAATTTGATGAAGCAGAGGAACAATATTTTTAATCCGATCTTCAATTTATTTGATTTTTATTGTCGCTTTAGTTACTAATCTTTTCAATTATTCCTGGCGAGTCGTTTGCATTTTATCTGTTGTACTACACGTATTGTTATTGTCAGGTCTCTTATTACTGGGATGCCAGTTGAATACAAATTGACTGGCGCCCTGCCTTTATATGTTGTTTATTATTCATTGGCTTTTTGACTGAGCATGAATTGCAGATTCTTCATGAAAAGACGAGCTTACGAATACGAGTGTCAAGCAACGGCGATAAATAGGGAATCAATCAACATATATGTTTGTTTAGTCTGGTTCAGCTAAGAACATCGCTTTGTTTAATTATGCTCTGTTGATTTGATACACACAGTTTGTTTGATTCTGTGGAACAACATCGATATGACCCAGTGTCGCCTCTGGAATGACTCTAGACTCTAGAGAGAGAGAGATTCATCACAGACAGGAAAAATTTCGGGCTCGTATTAATCAGGTTCGGGTTAACTCGTGCGTATCGTCCCTGAGGCACAATAATATCGTTGAAACAGCATTTTATAGCCTTTCCGATGCGCAAAAGCAACTGTAACTCACGATAAAGTGTTTAATTTCACGCCTTTAGAGAAATAAATCTCTCAGCTACGCTCAACATTGCAAATTGCTAGCTCTAATATTGGTCCAGTGAACCGCGGCCCTTGCGGCACGGCAGGTGCGATGATACCAACTCCATTCTAGCTAGTGTTAATTAGCCCCTTGCCGCTTGATTTATAGCCTAACTCTGTCTTCGAGTAAACGGTACCTATTTATCTTAGTACAGACAGCAGCCTATGACGCGCAGAAGTTTCTAAAGTACCTGAGCAAAAATTTTTATATCGAGTGTAACTCGGTGGTCAGAATAACGGTGTTTAATGATCACATTGGGCAAAACGTTAGAGGTTTAATTTTGGGCATAATTCACAATGAATTTGAAGCGGAAATGACTGCGTGTGCTTTTGTACACGTGAACTTATCCTGTTACATGATTACATCTCCCAACGCAACGCGCTGAATGTTACGCTCTGCGATTATTGTGTTGATTGTGATCACTGCACTGTTCGCCCAGACCAAACCGTTCCATTCATAAATTAAAAATTGCGGAAGTTCACAGTTATCTCTGGAGCCAGATAAAGTAAAGTAATAATAAACATTGCAGTTTATATCTATAGGTAGTTCCATGTTTCATTACGTTAGTGGAATGGAGAACTGAGGCACCAATGAATGATCGCGTGATGAATGTAGGTAAGTGGTCCTCACTACAACACTACTACAGTCCACTCATTAACGTTCATTCGCATCGGAGCAGTCAGTGTTTGAATGATAAATCGTCTTCGAGATATATATTACACAACAATGTAACAAATTGTGTGACGTGACGAGTAAAGTTCTCAGTCCCAAGCGGCTGCGTTCAAACTGAATGAGCCTTCAGGATAAAACAAACACAAAATAAAAATAAACGTGTCCTGCCTTGAAAGATAAGAGAAATAAATAGGGGTTTCTATATCAGATAACAGTAAGCTTGCTTTCAATTTTCTTAAAGCTAATAAATCTACGATAACGGCGATGTCTCCGACGATAGTCTTTGATTCAGTTTGATGACTAAGATAATATGTTTAATTCAGTTGAATTGACAGTAATTGAGAAATCATTACTTGATTGTATTGTCAAGTCCGTTTACGAGCACAAGTTGAAGTTGTAAACATGTCGAGTAGGCGCGCCCGCATCCTATTGTTTTTAAAGCTTTAAATGATAGACACGAGTGCATACAGTGAATGTGTACTCGTACAATCGTGTGTCGCGACAGCCCAGCTTTGTACAGCTAATTTCTATATTATTTTTAATATTGTTGGCATATTTATTTTAAGTAAATTACCTAACTAACCCACCCACCCTTACTTGCTTTTGTTCGCCTAAATAAGAACAGATTCTCCTAGATAGAATAGACTCCAAGCCGAGGTGAACTTCAGATTTAACTGCAAAGAAATCCAAGAAACTAGGTTTACGTCCAGTGATAACAATCACTAGCACCATAACGCACAGAATGTTATTGCGAACAAAATGCTCATCATGAGTGTATTCCCACGATATCAGCTGGTTCACGCACCGGCGCGCGCGCAGCGGCGCACGACACCGACCACGTCACCGACGCGGTGGCGGCGCCTGAAGACCGATAACGGCTACCCCACCAACATCATGAATATGCAAAAATAATTATCATGGAACATTGTCAATGCTGTGGAACAAATCGATAAAAAGTATTACTGCGTCGTAGGTACTGTGAGTAAAGCAAGTGAGCAATAATGATGGAGACGATGATTTATTGACAGTTAGCAGCTGGACACGATGGCGCCCGCGAGAGCAATTTGCGCTGGTGCAAAAACCGACAGCTCCCCGTAGTACAGTCCCGCTTCGTGACGAGAATAGAACTTATTGCCATGTTCCTTCCTAATAAAGATTAACTTGTAAAGTTGTAACGGGTCTATCTATAACACTGAATCGCATCCAGTTCTAAATAAGTATTTTCTTGATTGTGTATATCGATCACTAGGTAATAGAATCTTTTTTGGTGGTTACAAAATAAAAAACATGTAGTATGAACAAATGAAGAGAAATCCAAAGAAATTTGGAACTGTTATCATGGAAACGCTTTGTCCATTATTTCGCTGAATGAACAATGAGCCGAACTAAGTGTATGGCAGAGAAAGCTAGGCGGCGGCAGCCCGTTTCATTAGCCATCGAGATGAGGTGGCGTCAGATAACGAAGCCATTACCGTGATAATTGCCTCCCAAAGCGAACCGCCCATCTCACGCCCGACCGTCCTCTCTAGTATTACTCAGGCAGGAGGACATCAATGTTGTCAAGCGTTAAGAGCACATTGACAATATAAATTACAACTTTACAGTTGAAACGGGACTGAACAACATTGATCCAGTTAATTGCGGCCACGAAAATACGTAAAAGAATACCCGCTAACGGTAAAATTTTAGAAGTGTGAAATATAGGCCAATTTGATACGGTACGGCGAATAAAGTGATGGCACTTGACAAGACAAACGTGATTCCACCGCACGTTTGTTAAACGTTATTAAACAAGATTCTACAGACTGGAGCCAGGTGGCAAATGGTCGCCAGGTGGTTTTGTTTCAAAGCCGGTAAATGTCGATCGGTTGCGGAGATTACAGTGGAACGCGAAGTTTACCGAGGGTCAAGTGTAATTCTGCGCTCGTACATCATCTTCTAACGGTTCGACCGTAACGGTATAAATTACTTACAATCACACTTTGTATTTTAATTGCATTTAACAGTAATGTAGGTAAATACCAAAGGGATTTGAAAGCGTACGAAGATGGCAGTACGGTTACGACGATCGAGTCACCTCGTCGCTGCTCGGTCGTGGTGCAACGATGCGATGACGTTAGCGGAATATTTGCAATGTGAGGAGCTACACAACTGGGTTAAAAGCTTAGTGATGTTCTAAGTCGATACATAACAACTACAAATAAGGATAGAGTGCAGACGTGCTCGGAGTACCTACTAAGATAAGTTCTAAAGCGGCATCAAGAAGTTATCGGTTTTCAACTATTTAAAAAGTAGGATCTTTAATTGCAATTATGCGACGACAAGCGTCTCGTAGTTGAGCCGACAGTAATCCGGTCTAGTATTATCGAGTGCATGTAGGCAATGCGATTACCGTGTAAGCAAGTGCTCGGGGGCTTTGCCTTTTACAATAAGTGTTATTATACGTCGCTAACCGTATTGTGTATTCTATTTAACCATTTCCGCTTCTAAAATTTTTTAGGTAGGTATGGCTTAATTTATTACATTCTCGGTACAATTTAAAAACAATTTTTCAAAATTTTGATGAAACGTTTCCTAAATGCAGCTTTCTAGTTAATTAAGTCCTTATGATCTTCCGTAGTTAACAGCGCATGATAAATGGCCTCTGCAGGGACAATGCCAGAGCGCCGCCAGAGTAGTAGATAAACAACAAAAGTGTCATCTCAGGCGTCTGGTCCCGTGATAATAATACACATAAATCACTCGGATGAAACTTTGTCACTTCGTATCTATGCACAATGAGCTTTCTTTGTCTATTTGATATGACTAGAATAGAATTTTCTCACGGAACGTATCTCGATTAATGCATCAAAATGAACTATCCTTTAGAAATATGTTACAATCAGTTGAAAAGAAGACAAATTGTATTTCCAGAGACAAATTGGTGACAATATGAGCGCTATCGTGATATAATTCACGGATGCGGGAGGGGAATATCAAACGAAGAGGATAGACCCCTCGATTCCTTTAAATTCAGAAATTGACAGCTGTATCAACTGTGGGTTTGTTAATATTAGACGGTATACGATACGCGCTGGGTAAAGATGATCGACTATAATGGAGATCGTAGAATTAACAATGATATTGATAGCCGTTAATAACATTGCCTTAACAAAGTTTGCAGTGCAGTTACGTATTTGCAGAAAGTATAAATAGTAAGGTCTCCATAAAGTGTGACCCTGGTCACTATTGGCGACAGTCGTAAAACTTTATTACCATCACCACAATATTGTTGTAGGTACTGTAAAATAATATTATTCACGTTTGTCTGCATCTGCAATGATGTCATTTTACAAAATATTTTTGAACCGGTACTGGAACCTATTATTAAATAAGCCCAATCCCCTTTTTACATTGCATTCAATCGAATATCCAATGTCAACCCTCTCGACCTCATAAATAAAACAATAGAAGGGATAATAAAATCAAATGAAATAGAACCATGATTTGTATTGAATATACTTTTGAATGGTCTCGTAACTTAATTATATCCTACCAGCTTTTGATCGTTGCATTCATTTTGTTTCTAGATTTCACAGATTACTTTGTCCTTCCTCAGGCTTCAACAAACACACCGACAAACAAAATCACTTTCGCATTTATACTATTAGTGCAGAGCAGAAGTGCCATTTTTGAAAATCATACGAGCGAATCGGCAGCTCAAAATTACTATGTAAAATTACGAGATTATGCAATATGCATCTTTCTAATACCGATTCGCTCGTATGATTTTCAAAAATCGCACTCCAGAATCCATCCAATACGATTGGATAGTGTAACGATTGCATGATCCTCAAAATAAAAACAAAATAGTATCGGAAATTATGGATTTTCCTCGAATATTTAGTGTGTTGGGATGGGACATTTTAGAATGTATTTTGTTCGATGGGTATAGGTAATGCACCTACTATTTTGTCCTTTTTTGAGAATCATACAATCATATTGGATGGATTCTGCACTAATAGGTATTATGAATGAAATAATGGATTTTCTTCAATTATTTAGGGCGTTGGGACATTCTAGAATGTATTTTGTTTGTGTATGAAGTTTTTCTGTAAATGTACAAAATTTTGGATTAGTGATGATTTTAAGATTTTAGTTTGGTCTATCCCATTTCATTTAAATCTCAAGATGTAAACACAACAAGTAATAAAAAAGCATCGATTACGGTCACCAAACCAACAGGAGAGTTTAGAAATATTCTAAATACTCAACAGATTTTCTACGAACATAATGTGCGTTTACTCCATCTGGTATTTAGTCTAGTCATCTCTTGAGTTGATTTGTTGACAGATGCAAGTGAGGAAGTCCAGACGAGAGATTTCCTCGTTTTGTTTGTCGCGGGTTTCCCCTCGCGTCAAGTGCTCGGCGAATTACAGCGGAGGTAGGCATTGTCAAGAAGTTTGTAGGGCGTTTATATCGTCTCATTGAAGCATACGCTGAGCTATTGTTTAGCTTCATTTGTACGGCATCTCTCATTTCCCCCGGGGTGTTACGAAATGGAATGGGCGGAATCTAGAATTACTACTATAGTTTGGAAAAATACTTGACAACGCTTTTGTTAGTTATGGGATATGTTTGCAAACCCATTGACCGTATTTGTAAATAATAGATGAGCCAGTTGAATTGTAATTTCAGTTGTATTGTACAATAGGTCTATTGTGCTGGTAGGTAGATGTCAAATGGTGGAATATTTCCCACCACGGACTGCAATGGAATCAGTTAATCGATTGTGCTAGGTGTCATACCCAGTCAGTGAGGAGTGAATGCCACGGATTCCACGGTGGATGCTTCTGTACAATGGGATTTCTCTTTGCTCTGCCTGTTTATCGGAATGTGCCTTTAAAAATGGTATGGTAATGGTATGATAAAAATGGTAAATAAATAATTCTTCCTACTAACGCTTGCCACACATACGAAATTCCGAATCAGAATTAGGATTTTGTATAGGATTTGATGCCTCCTTCCGAACGGATTTCTGGAGGGGGCAAATCCATACAAAATCGTAATTCCGTCCGGCATAATTCCGCATGCATGTGGAGGACCTTGGGCTTCGTTATTTACTACTATCTGAATTCATTGGTCCACTTCCATTGAAATCATTGGCATCGTTGTAAACTAAGATTCTACCCATCAAACTAAAAAACGCTTACGGGAGCATACCGATAGTATAGCAAAAAAAACTGCTGTTTCATACATTTGAGTCAAGTAGTCATTGCAGTTTAGTATGCAACAGCAGTTTTTTTTTTGCTACGATCGTCCCGTAACAAAAGTTGTTCAGGTGATGGGTAGACACTATGTTTAAAAGGATGCCAATGATTTCAGTTTCACCCTGCATAAACTAATAACATAAAAAAGAGTTGTTATCTTGAAGGACCTCTGACATGATCGTCATTACAGAACACAAATTACCTTATAAGATTATCTATCGGGAAATAGTGAAGACATTTAAAATAATAATGGTCCGTTGTTTAAACAAGAGACGATTTATAAAAATAGCAGTACAAAGATAAGATAAACCATACAAAATGTTTTATGGTGCAATATCAAATGCAATATATCACTACTTGGTCATTTAACAAAAGAGTGAGGGCATCCGGATTTGTGTCAAACCAAATGGGCCATGTCAGTCATCAATTGAACTTATTAAATTGAATTTATTCGATTTGTTGCGGTTAACGATGAGTTATTGTTGGGTCACTACTGGGCTCACCTATCTCCAAATGGGAATCATTAATTAATGTTTAAGTATCAAATAGCATCTGTGCCGGTGCGGTGGCGTGTTGCGGAGACGAATCCGCAAGAACAACATACAGTACCAATGAGTTTTCTAACTATTAAGTTAGTCAGTATTACTGTACATATAAATGTATTGTACGTAATACCGGGTAGCCAGACTGCTCTCAAACGATGAAGGAAAGCATCGAGAGGAAACCTGCACACTCTGAAGAACAATTCTGATGTATGTGAGAAATCCACATTACTTTCTAAAATCTTGATACTTTCGCCTATGACTCTGTAACTTTTAATAACAACGACAAAAAACGTTTATGAAATACAGCAGACTGAGAAAGGGGAGCGAAAAATTTAATTAACCCAAATTGACTGTGAGGAAGTCAACCATGAACAAAATTAGAAGTAGGTAAAGTATAATTTTACGTATCTTTCTATGTATATATAAACACATTTCAAGTTATTGAGAACTTATGCTAATTTGCATAGGTAAATAAACTTACCTTGTTTTGAAATTTACCGAAAAAAATATTTCCAAGTCAGCGACTTACCTGCAAATAAAAGAAAGATTGCCATAAAATTTAACAATTTTAATACCATAAATGTTAAAGCAAACAGGTACAGAACATAAACTTTCATATGCAACTAAACTAAGGACTTTAGTAATCACAAATAAATGTAGTAAGTGGACACAATATAAAAGTAGGTCAAGTAAACGGATGCAAGAGGCCCACTGCACGTCGAGACTCAGGCAAACAGTAATAACTTATTTTATTGTTGTTTGCATTCTTATAAATGCATGTGGAAACGTAAACAGTACACATGCACCTTCCTCGTTCTGTATTGATTACTTGAGGCGCCTTGCAGTCCGAACTCCCCACACCCATCAACCACCCACTATAGGTACGATTTGTACTCTTGCCAACTTGACATTGACAATGATAAGAAAATGTTAATAATTTGATGCTTTAGCTAAACAAACAAGTCAAGATCAAGAACGAATACATAGGTACTGTTTACAAAACTATCGCAGCAACCCGTTCAAAGACCATAGTAAACCCAACCTTATATTGCAATTTAGATAAAATATACATGAAAAATATCGTAGAACAAATTTTAAACCATATTTCCTGTTGGCATCGCATGGCGACACCCTAGGCTAAGGTAAAATAGCTTCACGCGATCAGCCTTCGTTCGGTAACTTTGTCAAGAAAATTGAGTTTGAGAGCGATACAAGAACACCGCACCTTGTTTATCGTGACACGTTTTACCCATGGCAATATTGTTTCTATTCGAGCTTTAGTTACATCGAGCTTTCAGGCAGATTTATTATACAAGGTTATAATAAAGTATTTAGCTAAATTTTCAGGTGTGGTTCCAACCATCAAACTGATAAACTTTTCTGAACCACCCCTGAAAATCTAACTAAACATTTTATTATAACCCTGTTTTTTTAAGGGGATGATCATTAAACTGAAATACTTGTTTCGATAGGACCAATGCCGAAATCACAAAAAAAGATCTGCTGTTTCATTCAAAACTGCAATCCTACTCGTCCCAAATGTATGGGACGGCAGATTTTTTTCGCGATTTCGTTGTTGGTCGCATAGAGAAAGTTGATGAATTGAAAGTTTCAGTTTGATGGTCTGATTGTTGGACTCCGTATGTAAAACAATATAGCATTATTCTAACTTCATCATTTAATTAAAATTATAAGTTTAACTTGGCTATATGTGACATGTTAAATAGCAATTATACAAGGCAATAAACTGATAAAGGACTGATTTTATATCTTATAAAATGTATATCTCGATAAAGTTACGGGGGTTGGAGTAAAATTTATAGCAGGAGGGTCGAGTGAATATCATGGAAGTTTCAGAGTTTCTCTACACGGAATGTCGCTTCAGCTGAATAAAGGAACAGTCTATTGTATAGATATTTAAAGAACATAGCTAATAAAAAATTTTCACAAAAAAATAAAACCGACTTCAAAACTCAAAAAGTAAAAAATAATATTGCAGTTAATGAATTTTACGTTAGCATCTATAAGAATATCAATTTGTTTTATCGAAGTCGCTGTCAAGCCTGTACGATTCGAGACTGAGCTTGCAGTCATTTTTTGGCTAGGCTTGACACCGACTTCAATAAAAGAAATTGATATTCTTATTATAGATGCTAACGTAAAATTCATTGGCTGCAATATTATTTTTTACTTTTTGAGTTTTGAAGTCGGTTTTATTTTTTTGTGAAAAATTTTTATTTCATAATTGTTTGTGGTGAAATACATTACTTGGATTCTGATATCAGCATACACAAAGGGTACATCGATACGAAGCAAACGTTTCAATCGCAATCGGTGATTTGCTGTCAACTTTTGAGGAGTTCTATTGTGTAGCTCCGAAGTAGGTCATCAGAACTTCACCAAATTGAAATGGGACCACCCCGGAAGTATACGCTATCCAGTAAAAAAGAATTATCAAAATCAGACTACTCTGTAAAAAGTTATGCGTGTTCATACATAAAACAAAAAAAAACAAAAAATATACGCGTCGACTTGAGAACCTCCTCCGTGTTTTGTTTTTTCGTCGGTTAAAAATAAAAATAAAGAAAATCTCTATCACATCTAAAGTTCTTCTTTTCATAGTGATCTTCGCGTCGCGTCAGAGGAAAGTCATTCGGAAAATAACGACAACTAAAGGCGTTCTTTCCAATCTAAACTTGTTTCCGATCCAACCTTTTCTCATTATGTAGGTACTTACTCATACACTGAGTTGCAGAAACGCTCGTTAGAGTTAATCCTCCATTAAATCTCTTGCTAGCTTTTACTACGTCAACAAGACAAAAAGTGACAGCAAGAGATTTAATGGAGGATTAACTTTAATGAGCGTTTCCGCAACTGAGTGTTAGTCTTGCTTATAGGTAAGGGTGTATTTTTCTGATAACCTCTGTTCTTTTTAATTGAACTATATGAATTTTAGGAGTATTTGTAATGTATATATTTACACAAAAAACATAACCTTCTTTCTGGCGCATCAGTTGGGTAAAAAAGGACCATTTTGTTTTATTTTTGGCAAAAAATCGCCACATATTTACGCAATTTCGTTTATTCGTATTCTTCCAGATTTCAAGTCCTACCTAATTATTAGAGTCTTCGTGCAAGCAGTTTAAAAATGTTTATCCATTGGTTTTCGCATAGGTACCTAAATAAAGCGTTTTTAAACTGGTAATCTTTGCCTTATTTCAATGCTTTTTTTAAACGTTATTGGTATGATATAAAATACCGGTTTGTAGATAAGCATTTCAATTTAGGACCAGTTATACTATAATCATTTGTTCCAAATTAAATTACTCGAAACCTGTGACCTAGATTAGTGCACTGTACCTAAGGTTTCGTGGGGTAAATCGTTTTCACTTGCTATATGGCAACTGCTTTACACTCCTCTTTGGTGGTTTAATTAGTAGTCAATAACATATCGTTTCATTTGTTACAGATCGCAAAATGAATAAGAACAGAAGTTGTGGGAGTGGGTGGTGGGTCGTGCTGATGACGGCCACACTGGCGGTTCCAGCTCTTGGCGATCCAATCGGGCTGTATAATGCAACCCTGGGCCAAGTCGTTACATCTAGCACACTCAAGTGGACCACAATGCAGAAGGAGGCTATGAAAAACTATGTTGTCGGAGCTACCTTTAAGACAGGTAACGTTAAGATATAGAAAAAACGAAGTGTTTCTCATGTAGCAACTGTTCTGTAGGTTCTGCTGGTGCTTTCAAACCTTTACTCCAACCTAAAACCTTATGCAGTCAGGGCAGAACTGAAAAACAGCGCTGCGCAGTCAACCCCGCTGGCTGTAGTCAGTATCACTTAGTACTCTGTAGTATCACTGAGCTCCTGTCCTCTTGCCAATGTAATTTTTTGTTTGCTTTTAATATTACACTTCTGTGAAGCGTGTTATGTACTTATGTATTTTTTTATGTTTTTTGGCAACAAACTGATTTGATTGATTCGGGTAGTTTTTTTTTTGTAATACTTACTCTTATTTTTCAACTAGATTTTGCCCGCGACTTTATCCGCGTGGAGTTTGGAAAACCCCAAGTATCCTATGTTACTTCTAATACCTCCAAGAATATGTGTAAAAAGTTTCATGATGATCGGTTAAGTAGTTTTCGCGTGAAAGCCTAACAAACAAACTTACATTCACATTTATAATATTAAGGGATTCGTGACACAGACCTAACAGTACACTTGTATTGTCGCCTACATAATACAAATTATTGATACAGTAATTTTGTATTCTGAATACATTTTTTTTTTGCAGATCCCATATATATCTGCAGAGCCGTCCACGAGGGAGACATGATGCTCGGACAGCTGAGGCCCGATTATTCTTCGTGTTTTGTATCAGGGAGCAAGAGTTACAACGTTTTTGATGTCCTTGAAAACATCGAGAACGCTTCTTTGATCAATTGGATACCCTGGAGTAGGTTTCATGCAAAACCCAACGGTGCTGTCGTTTTGTACAATTCGGTCGATAAAATATTCATTGGAAGAAAGGCATCACAAGGTGAATTCTCTCATAACATAGGTAGAATACTTTATGATGATAGTCTCGGACAACTATATACCTTCGACCATGAAAATAAAGATTTATTGGAGAATAACGGCGAAATATTAGTTGAAGTAGAACCTGTGAGCTACAAATTGGAAGATGTGGTATTAGATTACAAAACACAACATGTAAACTATGATACTCCATTTGTCATTAAAGAAATTTTTCTCAAAAATAACGAAGAAGAAGCAGGAGCAGAGTCCACAGAAATAGAATACAAATATAATTATAGCTTATCCTGGGGTCATGGACACGGAATATCTATAGGTTTGCCTACAACAATTCAAATGGCTGACGGTACCCAGTTTCCGCCGCTACGATGGAATTCGCCTTTCAATGAGGAAAGAAAGGAGTTGTACAGGGTAGAGAAATTCCTCCAACCAGGCACAGCGTGCAACGTTACACTCGGAGGCAAGTACACGGAACGAGACGTCCAATACGAAGGAAAACTGACCACCATTTATAAAATGGACTATTCTCAATCAAGACAAATGCGCGGGGTGCGTATTGAAAACACGCTAGAAGTAGGAGCTGTCTTCGGAGAAGTGTACTTCTTGGCTAACAACAGTCTTGTGCCCACAACTACAACTACCACTACCACAACGACGACTACTACCACTACTCTACCACCACCGACCGAAGAGCAATCACTAGAGGTGGATGAAAACGAAATAGCATCTAATGATAAGCCTGCCGCTATTGAATTAGGTATGCCAAAAGAAGGTGAGGGCTTAAAAACAGACTCCGCTAAGGATGAGAAAATTGATGCAGCGGGCGTAGGTGGAATTAGCAATCCAAATGGAGCCAATACGATAATAGTTTCTATTTCTCTTTTCGTCCCCATGCTTGCACTATTACTTTAAATAGCACACAAAGATAGCTTCCTTTGTAAATACTGAACGAAGAGAATATTCATAAATGAATTAGTTGATGTGTGGTTAATTTTAGCAACTCTAAGCTTCACGCTGCTGTTATTTAATGACCGAGCAAGATCACCTCCATCGGAGCAATTTTGTAAATAAATGTATTGTTTCTTAACATTCCCGTTATGTGATTTCATTCCAGTATGTAAATTGAGAAGGTCCTATAATCACATAACTGTACATAGACTTTGTAAATAGTATGAATATGGAAGTCGCAGAGCGACATTGACATTATGTGTACCCGTAATGTATGTGGATGACATCGTGGGTAGGTTGGGGAATTACGAGCGAAGCAGACAGTGTTACCAATGACACACACCTGTTATACACAATAACCATGATAACCCTATATAAACCAAGAACAAACTCTGATGTGATACGTTAAGTAGTACTCTTGATTATTGATGTGACTCAAGTATTCTTTGAAATTCAAATTGGTACTTTCTTCCCAAATAATAAATCTGGCAAAGGAAACACGAACATTTGAAATAATCTCCAGAACATTTTGTAGCATTGTGTATTTTCCGTTTAATTGTTATGTTTAGTTTTAAGTTACAGAGTTTAAATCCAGAATTATGAGATATTATTATTTTTTAAACCTTTAGCGCTAATCGATGATATTTAATTTATTTGTTTTTATATAAATGTATAAGTAAGTTTAGTTCTGTGGAATTCAAATTACACCTAAGTTACAAACATGTATTATTGAATGGTGAGAAGTAATTATGACTTTGTTATTTAATTGCCAAAGTTGTAGTTTATGAAACAAGTGAGTTTGCACGCGTTCGTTGTTTCAAGCCATTAGCAGATTTAAATAAATTCCATCCCTCTATAGAATCTAACCTAAGTCTTAAGGTCATTAGTAAACTTAATTTCTGATAGATAACTGAAAATTAAACGTTAGAGTGCTTAGTTAGCGTTCATTTTGTCAATGTGTAAAGAAAATGGATGAATATTTTTATATGGGTATATGATATCGACAGTAAGTGTTCGCCTTAAGGATAAGTCGGATAACTTCATAAACCATTGTTCCATCTAATACGTAGTTCAAAGTCAAGTAACATTAGTTCTGACCGTTAATAAAAGAAGTTTGTCAGTATTTTTTCACATAGCATAAAGATGGAAGTTTAACAAATGAAAAAACTTTCATTTTATTAATTGTTGTTATAGTTGATTGTCCCACCTAAAGTACCATTATCGGATAAGACTATTAGGATATCTACAAAAACTAACTTAGGTTTACTGTTTCAAAACAACCTTTCCGCTTTTGTGTCAAAATGTTATCGTTTAAACAGGGTGTTAACAGCCTGCCGTTTTGAACAACATCCTAGTTAATCCAAAACAATTCCTTGTACTTCGAATAACACTGGTCGAAAAGTAGCACAGTAAACTGTTAACACCTTATAAAACATGTGAATTGGTGTTAGAATAACGATATTTTACATAGTATCGGTTCATGGAGGCCTCTACGTTCAACGTCTACATATTAAGATAAAATTATTGCTTGTCTTTCCCGTTAGTTAGTTAGAATCTGTTCCGTAACGTAATGTTAAGGCATGTCCTATTGTTGTGTATCAAAGAGCACCCTGTTCAATGGGTAGATATAATCTCTTTAACATCAACATTGTTTTGCGAAGCATAATTGTGATGTTCCATGTAAGTTTTATTTGTTTAAAAACCCATTAAAGTGTAATTGAAACTTACAGGCGCATTTTCATTCTTTTGACTATAATTACATCCCCTAGGTATTATAATATCGAGATTTGATATTGCTTTTCCCAAAGTTTCCTGATTTTAAATTTCCTAGGTCGTGCATCAAGACAGCATCAGTGAGGTGGTCAAGGGGAGATTGAAGTCAGTAGGCAGACAGCACGAGCACGATGGTTCGACCACATTGATGAGTGTGATAGGTTTGCATTAGATAATATTATAAGTATTATAACATTAAAATGGCGGAATAATAAAAAAAATATATATACAGTCGAATTGAGAAACATCCTCCTTTTTTGACGTCGGTTAAGAAGGAGATAATATTGGCCCAGCAGAGGGTGGATGTGGGCTGGCTTGATTCGTTGACTGATGGAATAACTTTTATGTATTTTTATACTAATTTGCATATTTATTTTTATATACTTACTGATACTTACCTTTTAATCTAATGGAAAAGTGATGTCTTTCTATATCGACGGATCGGAAATAACCAAAGATAAAACTTGTCTAGTATTAGTTATAGCTGTTTTTTTTTCGAAACCGTTACCCAGACAATTATACTAGTGTTTATTTATTTATTTATCTAATTGGCAGCAACGGCAGACGAATAACATACAGACGTCTAGTCTACCGGGGGCCCGCGGGGCGCAAAGGGGCGGCGAATGGCACCCTTTGCCCTTGCACTAGGGTAAACTAAAGACCTACCGAGTCCGCAGATTTACTAGACTAGATTATATCTCTGGTATGTAATTTGATTTGGAAAAATGAAGTTTACTGAATCTGATAAATTAAAGTCAATTAATACAACAGCGTGTTTTTTTAAAGTAGGCTGTCTTTTTTCGCGATTATAGGTTGGTCCATATACAGAGTGTAAGTGACAGCCTAGCAAATACTGAAACGGTGAACTTAGACTATCAAACTGAACAACTTTCACTATGGAGCCTACCTCAGGAAACGCGAAAAAAATCAGCGGTCCCATACATTTTAGTTGTGTAGGTAAAGCAGTTTTGTATGGGACACCTGATTTTTTTTTTGCGTTTCCTCCATGATGATTGATGGTCTGACTTCACTGTTTCAGTATATTTGCTAGGCTGTCACTTACACCCTGTATAGAAAGTTGTTCAGTTTGACGGTCTGGTCACCCCCTTACAAAACCGTCAGCATACACAGGTAAAAAAGATTACTTGAAATAAGAAAACGTAATTTTCTTATTTCAAGAAATCTTTTTTACCTGTATACTTACCTATTATAAGTAGGACTCTATAAATCATTTACGTGTGAAATACCTTATATCATGTAAGCCAATAATTATCGATGAATATTATTATTATCTCAGCCGAGAATATGAGATCGGCTGAAAATTGAGATGATGATGATTATAATTATAACATCAAAGGTATATAACAAAAATGATTTGTTATCATTTCAGCAATGAATGAAAGCGCTAACGTACTCATGGATACATTTTAATAATCTTGTTTTGGTAGTAAGTAGGGTGAGTGTGTCCGTGCGGTGTGGGTTGACATAGGGTTCAGTAAATTTTATTTTTCTGAACTCTAAACAAACTACTTTCTAGTTTTGCGTTAATTCATTAACACGTTGTATAGGTAGGTATTGTATCAGAATCTATAGTCGGGCGACTCGGGCGTGTCTTCTGTCAGTTCGTAAAGTAAATGTGAGCCCATCTGAAAAAGCCCTAAAAGACTTTATGACGCAGGGATCCTTGAGTTATCCCTACAACAACCATTCCACGGTCTTGCTGCAAGGGGTGGATTCACATTTACAACCTAATATAAAATTGATGCTAAAACCTACATATTCATAAGCAAATATACTTAGATACCTACATAGTAAAGTAAAACTACATATTTAATGTAGGTATTACATAAGTAACATTTTCCGGACGGACGGTTGTACTGAAACGTATAAATTAAGCCAAATGTGTTGCATTACATGTCGTGAAGGTAGTAACTAGTAAGCAAGCTACCGCTAAACTTATAAACCTAAGTTTATTCCTAAGGCGCTAATTGCGCGCTGCATACAAACGAAGTTTGGTCGTAGTTTCAATATTTACCAATTAAAGTCAATGATTTTTTTTTCAGAAACAATCTAGAAACTAATCTTTATGCTTGTAATGTGTCAGATTTTCGTTAAAATGTACAGTTTCAATGCTAGGATTAATTTACGATTTGTATGGAAACTTTCTTTGAGGCACTGTAACTTTGAAACCGTTACGACGATTTTAACGAAAATCTGACACATTATAAGCCTAGAGATTATTTTCTAGATTGTTTCTGAAAAAAATCATTGACTTTAATTGGTTAATATTAAAAATATAACCAGACTTCGTTTGTATGGAGCGCGCTCCGATTTATATCCCCTTAAGAGGGCTATCACAGTCCAGTGGCGCCCTCATCACATTAAAACAGATTTCTCAATAAAGAAAGCCTAAATTAAAAAAGTGCTCAACACGAACACTACAAAAGCCTTCAAGCTATTTTCATAGAATACTTTTATAGGTTTTTTAAAGGTCTAACTAAACATAAAAAGGACAACCGCCGCGCCGCTCTCCCTTGAAAAAATACCTTAAAATGTATAGAAGTTTTGACTGATGTCAAATATGTAATAAATTATGAGGTTTTATAAAAACGACTCAGATAGTATCATTTATATTTATTTAACGAGTTATTTAATCATTTAATATTAATAAATTATAAAAAAGCAGCAACCCCAAAATGGCTGTCAATGTTGTTTAGTAGGAGTTGGTAGGTAGGATGTGTTGCAAGCACAATGTTTTTTTATATAAAAATGTTAAAAACTAATAAATCATTATAAAATAAACTAATGCCTGCAGTTAGTTTCTAGTGTTCCATAGTCCATAATAAAAATAGAAGGACGGTTATACATTTTTTGGTATTATGTGCCAGATGTCCTTTTAAAAAAGAAAAAAAACGCCCGCTTTTGTTTTTATTCGAAATTGTCTAAAAGTTGAATGTTTAGAACCTATAAAAGTACTGTACAACAATGTCTTGAAGGCTTTAGTAGTGTTCGTGTTGAGCACTTTTTTAATTTAGGCTTTGTTTATTGAGAAATCTTTTTTAATGTGATGAGGGCGCCACTGGACTGTGATAGCCCTCTTAATGACAGGGACTAAATATAAAGTTCCATTTGATGCCACCAGTCATCTGCCTTGCCACGGTCTTCCTCGTTAACATCGTGTTTGTCATTACATCAGCGTCGCGTCACTTCGCCCACTAGAGGCACGTCCAGGTAAATACCTTGTTATAGACGTGACAATGACGCGTTTATTTATGGCTACGACTCAAATTACGTAATTGGGTGTCGCCGTATTACCTTTTATCTTAGAATTTCTCGGAGCCTATTAAAAATTAATATTACTTCGAAGTCTCGAAGCCTTTCATCGTAATTGCAGACTTAATTTAATAAAGGCAGACAACATTACAAGGTTGATTAGTTCTTGCTCGAACGCTGAATTGCTCTTCTATGTTCAAGGTACTTTTAGATAAGAATGTGCCTTCAACCTTGACATTTAGGCAATATACCGAATGCATAATTTATACTAAGTATAGTAGGAAAATGGCATAATTCTAAAGTTCACGGCTCTGTGACATTTTGCAGCATGAGGGGTGCGCCTTCCAACCGACACAGTCCACCCATAATGGCCTATAAACTTGGACCATTTCGCTGCGCTATGGCCAATTGGCCAGGCTATGGCACTGCGAGACTAATAAAGCTTCAGAAAACATCCATATGAAGGAACTCTTAGATTAGGCGCGGAAATAATATACGATTAGGTATAACTTTCTATACAATACGATGGTATTATAAGTTTTTATTTTAATGTAAAAAAAAAAATAGGGAACAGAAACCAAATTTCTTGCTTACTTATATTCAATGCGGTTCTTTTCTTTAGGGTTATTTATGCCGGCCGTCACATGGCGGCAACTGCCTGGCACGATGCGATTGTAATATAAAAGTTAAAGAACTCGGCAGAAAGTGTGCAACAAGAATAATGGCGCATAAATCAAGAGGAATGGGGTTCACATTCCTATAATTCGGCAGCAACACAATACATAATTTAGTTCAGACTTCAAGCGTAGGTATACACATTAAAGTAAACATACGTAGGTACAAATACGTACGACTAAAGAAGTTTGGCGGAAGGCCATATAATGTGAGACCCAGACATATAGGTCCCATACATGAGTGAAACTTAGTAATACGTGTAGAGTGAAACAAAACTAACAAAAAAGGAAATTGGTTGTAATCTGTAGAAGTTGGGGGAAAGGTATTTCTCCTTATGATACCTTTTGTATCAAGTGTGTGAAACTCATAATCTTTCTTATTAGATAGCCCACTCAATCTTCTACGCATTCATTGTGTTTGTTTTAATGAAAATTCACGATAACCGTACAATATTATGATAATGGAATCAAACGAAATCACACGCACTATCAGTCAATAAAGCCAAATACGTTCCGTAACGTCCAAAAACTACCTCAGTGATAATATTAGATCAAAATAGCTGTCATGGTTGCTTTTTGCTACTGCTTTTTGGATGATTTGTCTATTTCACTAGTAATTTATACTTTAGAACCAGGACTTCTAGAGACGAGGAAGTTTTTTTTAAAATGCCTAAATTTTTTCTGTTTATAATCATTATGACCGCCGTCCTGAAGGGCTTTTAGTTTTCGTAAAAATGACTGGGTCCAAATTCGCCAAAGTTCTTTTAAAAGCTTTCGAGCCAAAAACATCGGTGTTTCTCTAAAGTTGTTTTAAAGAAAACTGCTGGAACGTGAGAGTTAGTGCAAAAACATGCAGACCGCAGGCAAACAATGGCATCTTCCTTTATATTACAGAAGAAAACTGCAACTAGCAAGACAGGAACCGTTGCATAAATAGCGGGTGTTCCTTTTTACCCGCGGCTCGGCGTATTTAGTTCCCTTTGTATACAGGGTGGAAAAAGAAGGCCGTGGTTGGAGGGAAAGTACCCTTAATATTTATGATGGCAAATTTTACTGTAAGGAAACATTCCTTTATTTTCAAAAATAATTAAAACTGCATTTAAAGATTTTTTTGAATCATCTGCTTGAGCCGGGAATCGATCCGGTGAAATGTGAAAAAAGGAAACACCTGTATTTTATGATACCAACCGAAAGAGTCATTCATAAGGATCAATTTCTTTTAAACAACATAGTATCTTAAATTAAAGAAAGTTTCTTATCTTAAATAAAATACTTTAAAGTATTTTCTTTAGATAGTAAGTTTAACAATAAAAAAAACATTTTTTGTTGGTCTTTCTTTAATTTAAGATACTATGTTGTTTAAAAGAAATTGATCCTTATGAATGACTCTTTCGGTTGGTATCATAAAATACAGGTGTTTCCTTTTTTCACATTTCACCGGATCGATTCCCGGCTCAAGCAGATGATTCATAAAAATCTTTAAATGCAGTTTTAATTATTTTTGAAAATAAAGGAATGTTTCCATTCAGTAAAATTTGCCATCATAAATATTAAGGGTACTTTCCCTCCAACCACTGCCTTTTTTTTCCACCCTGTATAGGACGTTTCAGTTGAGTTGAGGCATGCTCAAAGGTGCGCTGTAGGCGTTTAATTATTCGCGCATGCCGGAGAAGGGACCTGTCCCTAAGGTATACCCTCAAAGGAAAGGTTTGTTTACAAACGGCGCGCAATCATTGAGATCAGCGGTGCCGGTGGATCAGCTACTATTCGTTCAAGTTGAAACTTAGAAAAGTACATATATCATTTTATGTCAATAAAATATACTTTTGTGTGTAAAATATACACTAATCAAATCATAGTGTTCCATGCAGTAATAGAAGAAATGAGTAAAATAATACCTTCAATAAATACGACTTTCGATCTCATTTTATGAAGAGATCTATGCCCAAGATGATGGTTTGTATAAATCACAGACTATTATATGTACCGTAGTATAAATAGACATTTAGTTATAAACTACCTACCTAGTATAAAAATAATTATTATTATTTTAATAAATAACGCACTAATGTGCTACAAAACCGCAAAGTTAGTGCTAGCAAAACCACAAAATATTAAAGCAAAAACAAGCCGACCTTCAAACTAATACTAAAACTATTATCATAAAATTATTGTAAACTTAATTAAGTATTTCATATATTTTACAAGAAAAAAAAGATATTGGGCTCGTCCGGGATTTGAACCCGGGACCTCTCGCACCCTAAGCGAAAATCATACCCCTAGACCAACGAGCCGGTTGAAGGACCGACCGAAAATAACGTATACCTACTAAAGTGAACAATCTTGCCATGCTTATTATTTATATTGAAGATTATATAAATGAATATTATAAATATTCATAATATTTAATAATAAGTAGAATGACCAACTTGGAGCCTTATCTCTCCAACCAAAAAGCATTGACAATTTTCTTAATCGCTATGAGCGCCATCTGTTGGCAAGTAGCAAATATTTTTTTCTACATTTAACTTCAGTCTTTCGTTCGTAACGCCGCCGGTCCGAATAATGGCAAGTAAAATAATTAGTAGAATATGTAATAAATAAACAAATAGAGGAAAACAAATTATTAAGTACCTACAACACTAAGTAATACAAGGTGTTTACATACATATTCACGGCGCGGCGGTGCTTCAGGAGTGCGATTTTTGAATCTCATACGGTGAACTCAGCAGATGAAAATGTATGGAGATAGGCAACATTCTACTGGTGATTTGACTTTCAAAAATCGCACTCCTGAAGTACGATTTTTGAAAGTCAAATCAGCAGTAGAAAGATGCCTATCTCCATACTAATATTGACATTCTCAACTGCTGAACTCACCGAATGAGATTCAAAAATCGCACACCAGGAGTGCGATTTTTGAATCTCATACGTTGAACTCAGCAGTTGAAAATTTATGGAGATACGCATCTTTCTACTGCTGATTTGACTTTCAAAAATCGCACTCCTGGACTATGGTTTTTAATGTCAAATCAGCAGAAGAAAGATGCATATCTTTATAGTAATTATGACATTTTCAACTGCTGAACTCAGCGAATGAGATTCAAAAATCGCACTCCAGACCATCAATCTGAACAACGTTTTCACTTTGGGACCAACATTAAAAAAAACCGCTGTTCCATAGAAAACGTCAATGGCGACTCTAAAACGTAGTGATTATAGGTACTTGCTCAGTGGGCGACTCGACCCAAATGCATGGAAAGGCAGATTTTTTTATTTTGGTAAGTACTTAATTGTTTTGCTTACATCTTAAAACCTTTTCCTTCAATATGAGCAGACTGCCTGCATACGCTGAAGAAAATATTCCGATGCGTATGTAAAGTCTACCAATCCGCATACACGCGTGGTGGACTAACTCCCATACATCCTCCCTGAGAGTAGGCCTGAGTCCTGCAGTGCACCATCAAACTGAACAACTTTCTCTATGGGAGCCAACTCCCAAGAACAAAATAGAAATCGCGAAAAAAAATCAGCTGTCCCTTACATTTGGCTCAAGTAGGTTTGCAGCTTAAGATGGTACAGCAGATTTTTGTTTCGCGATTTCAATCTTGGTGCCATAGAGAAAGTTTCAGTTTGGGTTTAGGTCTGATCATCCCTTCAAAAAGTGTCAGCATATTAATAAGGACGATGATGATGATCAGCAGACTATAGCACACTTAATTACTCATAAGGTAATTAATAGGAACCTATAAAAAAAAAAATGTTAATTACGTTATTCCACCACCCTGGCCCCGCGCGGGTAGACTTTTGGCAGAGGCAAGTTGTTGGTCAACCTGCAGCAGAATATTTTCAAGCCACTAACTACTAGCTTCTGACTTGGCATAACGAACAGGTACCGTCGTCAACCAATACCCTCTTTGGTCAGATATCTAAAATGATACTAATAAATAGGTAAGGCATCGAAATTAAAACTTTTTTAAAAGAATAATAAAATAATGAATGATTAATTGACAGAAAATTATAACCATAAGAATAATAGTGTATTAGTTCTTCTGTAACTTACGTTGGTTGGTATATATAATTATGTAGGTAGTATCTCACCTATAACATTAGGCCTACCATGAGTTTTCATTTTCACTGTACTTTACTACAGTCGTTGGGGCGCCAATTTTGTATGACAGAATCAGTTCTCAACGTAACCACTAGGAGCACTGTAGGTACAATAGTGTAGTAGAATTCAATACAAAAACTGTAGTTTACTACAGTAGTTTTACTGTAGTATACTTCAGTATAAACTCATGGTAGGCCTACAGAAAATATAGGCCGGATCCTTGGCAACGGAGACATCTATGTATATACAGCTATTATAGTATACGGCACGACTTATCTCGTAATCGAGTTGTCATCCCGTCCCACCAGTTAGGCCATGAGATCAGCTTGCTATCATTCTTGTAGGAAGAGAACAGTATTATTTCAAGTTCATTTAATTGAACTAGTAAATTCTTTACTTATTTGACTAGTAGTGAGCAATCACAAACTACTGACACATATAGATTTACCTTGTCGATGTAAAAAAAAAAAACAATTTAAATTGTAGATCGGATCGAATCGATCGATCGAATCGATTTAAATTGTAATTGGTACAAATTTATTGTTAACTCTTTAAAACAATCGTGTCTTAAAAATGTTTTTCGCGGACTCTGCCGATGGAAATGAACAAATTAATAACCAGTAATCTAAGTAGAAGACCGTCGCATATTGAAATCTGCCTGAAATATTCTAGGAGGATCATGATCAAGAATAGCCCCAGTGTCCTCATCACGTATTCGCGTTAGTGGGTTGAATGAAACGTGCTGGGAACGCAAAAGATAATGGGCATTCCGTTGGGATCTAAGAACCTCAGCATCGATGGATCCTTACAACGAATTGCTAAATATCTTCAATGTGTCCTGAATGAATTATAATTAGGTATCTGCTCTTTATAGAGTCGAGTCGATAAGACAGTATACTATTGTTAATATCGCTAATTATTTATATGCTATCACCTGCATTCCAACTTGCCCGCTAGCCTTGTGGCCCCATATCTTCCTGTACCCGTGTCAGTGGGTCGAACGGAACGTGCCGGGAACGCAAAAGATGAAATGGAACGCATCCTGTGTCGGGATCTAAGGACCTCAGCATCGCTGTTTAAACTTAGCAACAAATTGCAAAATTGTCTTCAAAGGACACCGAATGAATTATTTTAACTATTATAATGGCCTTATTGCGTGATTGTGATGTTCGCTGGCATACATAGTTAGTATTTCATTACAGAATGGAGTCCCTATGGAATATGATTACTGTACCGATGCTAAACGTGTCGTTATGACATTATGCAAGCAAAATCTTGGAAACGGTGACACGAATGATTTTCTATAACAGTAAGTAGTCCAAAGTTAGACCCACAAGCAAATGTAGAAAGAAAACCCGCATAAAAGTGCAAAACGCGGGCTCGTCCGGGATTTGAACCCGGGACCTCTCGCACCCAAAGCGAGAATCATACCCCTAGACCAACGAGCCACACTATCTCACGTCGAATGTTGCGGTCGCGCTGGCCGTTCGAGGACGGCGCGCGAGTTCGTCACACTGTGCGATAAGGCCTTCGGTGAAAGGCATCACATCATCGTAGCATGATGATTCCGCTGTGGCTAATTTACATTGCGCTCCGTCGATGGAGTTTCCGAGATAACTTATGTGAGATGCGCAATGAATATCAAAAGACTTAGGTATTAAGTATGAGTTGTACGATTAGATAATGCTGAATGGCGTTGAGGAAATTGTATTCAACATTATTCAAAAACATAACCAGCAAACGCGTAAATGAGTTGTAAAAGTATATAATACCTGTCTGATCAGTCTAAACACCGTACCCGCCGTCACCAACCCGAAGATACAAATTGTATGATACGACTGCGTCGCGTCGTCGGCGGGTTCGGTGTGTAAACACCATTATACAGGGTCCTTTAAAAAGTGTCATCATATTAAGTATGATGACACTTTTTTAAGGCGATGACCAGACCATGAAACTGAACAACTTTCTCTATGGAATCAATATCGAAATCGCGAAAAAAAAAACAGCTGTCCCATATGTTTGGCTCCGAGTAGGTTTGCAATTTTGTATGGAAGTGATGATTTTTTTTTTCGCAATTTAGATGTTGGTCCCACAGAGAAAGTTGTTCAGTTTGGCGGTCTGATCATCCCCGTAAAAAAGTGTCAGCATATTAAGAAGGACCCTATAGTGTCATTGTTATAATACTGCTAAAAGACCTCTTAAACTATTCGCCACTATTATAGTGTCACTGCATTATATGCGGCGTAATTAGCATTATCATGGAAACACAAAATGACAAACCTACCAAAACCTGACACATGGTAGATGACGATACCATGCAAATAACCATTAACCACGGAACACAATGTAAGATCTACAGCTTGTTTGTTCCCAACATGGAAGATATCGGCTTAATCTTCATAGCCAAACTAATTAGCCATGGATAACGCGCCAATCAGTTACTACATAAGAGAACAGCCAACTCTTATAACAAACTATGGCCTAAAGCAAAGTACCTAATTCATGTGAATTCCTAGTGGGTCGAGGTGAGTGAGACAGTTAGTTAAATGCTGACATCAGCTCTACAAGTAGATACTCGTACAGGCAGACTAACGATGCAGCTTTATTAATGTCAATGTCGAATATTTGCGATCTTATTTGAAATTCCATTGGGTTATTCCTTAAATTGAGAAGCTTCATTTGAATTGCAGAGAGGTAAAGCTCGATATTATTTTTCATAGCCATGATATAATGATGTAGGTAAACAAAAAGCTAACTTCAGTTAAAAGCCTATGCCTAAAAATGGCGCCTCTCTTCTTTTTTAATCGCGGCCAACAAACAAACTTGAATATTATAGTTCAGAATAAAATTAAAAACAACACTTGTTATTACAAATATCTCGGAACTCAGTCCGAACTGAGATATAAAGGCTTGAAGTGCACGTAATGGCAATATTTTCAACTTCAAGCCTTTATATCTCCTTCCGGACCGAGTTTAGGGATATACATGTTAATAAGTTGTGTTTGTTACTTTATTCTGAAATAAAATATTCAAGTTTGGTTGCTGGCCGCGCCAAAAACAACGGCAAAAAATAAGGCGCCAACCTTACATACAAAACCCGCATTGTCTTTTACTTCAATTACGCTAAAATCGGATTTCGTAACAAATCAAGAACTACTCAACTCTATAAAATCAAATCATTTTCGAAATACTTATTTCGCTGCAGCATCGTCGGAACAGAATATTATATGAGTACAGCAACATCATTTCATTTATAACCGCATTTAAGAAACAGTAACGATTTGTTAACCAAAATCTGTATCTTTTACATTATTTTAAGTAAATTATAAGATTCTTATGGAATAGTCTTTCTCAATTCCTGTGTCCATTTACCATAAGGGATTTGGCAATGGCTCCTACTTTTGCAATTTGCATCGTAACATTTATGTTAACTCGAGGGAACTAAACAAACGTTTTAGAAACCGTAACAGACGTAACTTTTAGAGGTTTCACAACAACAACGTAACGTGACCGAAGTCTCTTTGCATATAGATTGTAAGTGCATCTTGCCAAGACCTTCCATCTAGAAGTAGACCTTGATTATAATCACGACGAATGCGACGGAATCCGGTTCTTGGCCATTAACTCATTAGATTGATTATGTTGTGTATTGATTTGGCAAAAAATAATTAACGTTTACTCCAAGTATTTTCAAATGAAAATAATGTGGTGATAGTCGTAAGACAAAAGTAGTGTAATAAAAAACAGCGGGTTGCACTCCGGGAGTGCCAGCAGAAGTGAATACTAACAGATCTTACGTCTTACGAATTGTCACGTGACGCAAGTTTAAAATTTTTGCCCATCCCAAAAAGTGAACAACGCCGCTAAAGAAGTTTTCTGGTGTTACCTATTTTATCGAAAATACCTGCATTGGATTGGACATTAGCTTTCAGACGTACTTATCTAATGTTACATACATAAACTCACGACCTTGATCCAATGCGGGGTAGCCAAGCCATATCATAACCTTGCTACTACAACTACAATCTTTGAAGCGCGCAGTCGTCGCAAGGCTCACTTTTAGCATATTGTATCTGGCGGCGCCGGCGGTTCGATTCCTGGCCTGTACCACTAACTTCTGGTATCCGGAAGTGAACTTTTTCAGCCTTTTTTGACCGTAAGGCAGTGCACTATAACCCTCCTTCTGGCGCAGTCGGGTAAAAACGGTAGTATAAGCCGTTAACAGCTGTTTCTTTAATTTGTATGGGCATCCCCATAGCCAGCAGTAATTAGTGAAGATTCGGCCAGAAATGTATAAAAAGGATACATATTACCCATCTATTGTTTAAAACATACCTAGCTTGTAGGTAGGTACTTACTTATACGAAATGAAATTACTATCAGCTATCATAAGTATCACGGTGAAACGCACCAACGTAATTGAAAGTTACGTCATAGTCTAAAACGTAGAATATATTCCGCGGATATGCACCAATCAAGCACGACCAAGGTGACTCCTGAATCAAGAGCCCGTATGTCATAATTCACTTCTGACACATCCAATGAAGAGAGTCGCGGTGAACTAGCACTAGAGGTTATAGATAGAGGCAATAGTAATCGACTAAGCGCAATACATAAGTCTTATAGGAAGATAGTTATAATGATTGTAAAAAAATATATGTAAGCGAAAAACCTCATATACTTACACCCCAACTGACTGTATTTTAAGTTTTCAAGCAAAAATGATTTGTTATTATTTTAGCAATGAATGAAAAAAAAAATAGTGTATTTTTTGAAACCGTGATTAGATTCACGATTCTGGAGTGCGATTTTTGAATCTCATTCGCTGAGTTCAGTAGTTGTAAATGTCAAAATTACTTTGGAGATATGCAACTTTCTACCGCTGATTTGACTTTCAAAAATCGCACTCCTGAAGTAGGTATGATTTTTGAAAGTCAAATCAGCAGTAAAAGGATGCATATCTCCGTATTAATATTGACATTCTCAACTGCTGAACTCAGCGAATGAGATTCAAAAATCGCACTCCAGAACAAACTATTTTCTAATTTCGAGTTATGCTTGCGTATTCATTAATACGTTGCATAAGTAGGTAACAGAAATGCTCTTGGTGATAATTCGAAATCAAGGACAAAAGAAAGAGGTGGAATTTGTATCTTCGGTTGGGATAATCTACATCTACTAAGTATACAGGGTGTAAATTAAATGCATTATACAGGTTGTAAGTGACAGCCTAGCAAATACTGAAATGGTGCACTCAGACCATCAAACTGAACAACTTTCACTATGGAGCCTACCTCAGGAAACGCGAACTACACGACTAAAATGTATGGGACAGCCGATTTTATTTCGCGTTTCCGGAGGTAGGCTCCATAGTGAAAGTTGTTCAGTTTGATGGTCTTTATTTGCTAGGCTGTCACTTACACCCTGTATAAATCACATAACCGCGTGGACGAAGTTGCGGCCATTTAGCTAGTTTAATTTATAATCTTAATATTTTCAAAAAACTGAAATATATTTTTACGTAGGTACACCATCTATGAGCGAATGTCTTAACTGCGTATTTCCCTCCATAGTTACGGCTCTTCTTAGTTCAGCTACTCAATAATAGATGGCGCTGCAAAAATTTTGATACAACCCCACCTCTGAAGTTTTGTTTAAAAACTACTATTCTGGGCAAAGCTTAATAATACTATTTTCAATAAAAATGTGAGCGATTCTTAATCATATTATGGGTCGGGTTTTCGTATACATGGCTATAAGTAATGATTCATGAAGTACCTAGGACTAAAAGGAATACAGCAAATTGCCTTTCTAAAATAGTGCAATAATGACATCAATGGTAGAGGAATATCACTATTTAAAAAATCTACAAAACTCTGAACATCAAATCACTATGATTATCAGTTTTTCTAGTTAGCTGATAATTATAATCGAATTAATAAGTAGAATGTTCATAAAAATGCTCTATATCCCTGGTATGTCACTTTGACTATGACATTTATTTGAAAAATGTAAACATTTTTGATCTCGGATTCCATTTCAGTTACAAAACTGATAGAAATAAGAAGTAACACAGCAAAATAGATATGAACACAATTAGTCATGCTACTTGCCAATAGATGGCGCTGATTGTACATTTTTCAAGATATCATTCTCCAAGAGATGAAAACAAATGGAATCACTTACCCATCACGCCAAGCTGTTGCGGAGATAGCGGCGCCGCATCCCCGCCCCCGGATCCAATAGAACCAGACGCAAGGGACAGCCGCTCACTGAATCCAAGCGGACTGCTGCGACCACCACTACTTGCCACAGATCCCATTCCTGAAATATTGATTTGTCTCCGTTTTAAACTACTATTTATTACTTTAAGTAGTTTTGATACTTTCTAAAACATTATCAATTCAATAAGGCACAACTTATAACACAATAATATGAAATTAAATAAAAGAATAAGGTGCTACAATAATTATGGTATGTTTAATAAATTACAGCATAATAGTAAGTATGCTGTAATTTATTTTATTTCTTTTATTCATGTTTAGTTATTATTGCTATTGAAGAGTTGAAAAATCGGACTCTGACTTATCAGGATTTCAAAACCAAAAAACGCTCGAACAAAATGGACAGATAGACCAGTAAACAATTAAAAATCTTTATGGCAATTAAAAGGCTCTAGAGTTAGGAATACCTAAACGCCATATTGTATCAGAATCAGAATCATTTATTGCCATAAACCATAGGTGTAATTTTTAATTATCTTCAATATACAGATACACTTTATTTTACAGTTTTATAATAGTTTAATTTTAATAGCAAAATAATTTTGGTTCAACTAACTTTTTTAGTCTGCCCATCCTATCAAAGAACAATTTATTGATGACCTAGTAACCTTGTAGCTAACAAAAGAATTTGGGTAGGTATTTGATAATGAGGTAAAATTCGTTATTAGCTCACACATAACTTTCTTACAACTGTAAATATAAACATAAATATTTTGTTCTTTTAACAAAGGTTCCAGATTGGAGCCGTGTGGTTCCGGCTAGGAATAAACCACTCAATAGACATTGCCCATGTGACAAAGTGTATTTCGTTTCGGGTCATTTCGCAGCTAGCAAATGTGTATGATCAAAGAACACATACAAATCGTATGATAGCTGAAATTATACACAGGATAGGAGGAATATCATGCTTCCCAAGGAAATGGAAATATACGGCCAGAAACTCTACAACATAACACAACTTATTAACTATAAATTCTTAAGCTAGCTTAAGCCTTAGGCACTGTCCTATTGCCATCGCTCGCGCGATCATGCGTTCGTCCGACGAAAATCATTGTGCTTCTGTGCGGTTAAACATACTTATACCTGCGGAATATCCTATAGAAGGTAGTGCTATCATGAGATGCGATCGAATTGTTCTATTTTTATTCAGATATAAGTATGTTTAAACGCACAGTGGCACAATGATTTTCGTCGGACGAACGCATGATCGCGCGAGTGATGGCAATAGGACAGCGCCTTAGCCTTTTGCTCACTTAAACACTACATCAGATACCTTATCCCTTAGTCGCCTCATACAACACACACAGGAAGAAATGGTGCAATCAATTCTAAGCCACTTCTATTGACAATAGATTCAGAAAAAAATTATTACCTCCATTGGGACTTCTCATTCTAGATATCCTCTTATTGATAGCCCTTTGAATTCTAGGGTTGAGTATGGGCTTCGCTCGCCGCCTTGCCAAGTACCTGGACAGCACTCCCACCACCACAGCACTTGTACCAACAACTCCTAAGCTCCACAACACCACCTAGAAGCATATAAAATGGATAGTTTGAAAGTTACATTATGGATAAGACAATACATTTCATCGTTGATTAAATTTAAATATGGAAGACAGGTCACAATGCTTCATGTACTTCTTAGACAATTTATATAGGGAATCGCCTTGCGGTAGCATTTCCCCTCTGCCACGGCATAAGAACAATTGATCTTGTGACTTGATTGACACCCAATTTTATACCTTATCACTAAACGAGACAGCCTATAATAGCGAAACAATAATTTTGAACTTAGAATGTTTGGGGTTCACACGAGACTACTTTTCATGATTTTTAACATTCAAAATTAGAATCTAAACTTATGGGGAATAAAATCTAAATTGCGGATTTCATGCTACCTCGCCACCCATAAAAAGTGGCAGAAATGTTTCTTAGTAGAATGACACGCGTAACTTGTCCCTATATAAATTGTCTAAGATGTACTTGGAAGTGAAAAGTAATGCTGTGTGAATTCTTTTTGAATGAATTGTATACCTTTATCTCGCTTAAATTAAAAAAATATATCTCAATCACGCAATGCCGCTAGTATTACGACTAAATAAATTAGGCGACGGGGGCTCAATTTATGCGGTCCATGCGCAATAGGCTAGCCACCTATCTTCAGCTATTTTAATTTAATCAAAGTATTCTTTAAAGAAAAATTTTACTGTTGCTGTCATTGAAAGTAAAGTAGCATGAATTCATGTTATTAGGATATTTTCTTAAAAGTTACTTGATATACTCTCAGACACATATGGTATACTGGAAAGAACGAGATCAAACCTTTTGGGAAGTGGTCAATTGAACCTCACTAAAAGACATGGCTTGACGCCAATACTTCAGTTTGTCCAGCAAGGGACTAGCTTGTATCAAGTGCTGCATTCTCTCAAAGGCGACGGCTGCTTAATTATTACAAAATAAGACGAAAACTGGAGATGTCTTAGGTTATCTGTCAAAAGACGACACACCCAAACAAAGCTAAATATTATCGTTTTCTAGTATATTTTTAGTTACACTTTAAAACAAAGGAAGCAGCACTATTCTCAAACTTATCATTTTAATTTTACAACACGTTATTTCACACACGAGAACGCGCTATTTATTAAAGTTGAATATTCCCGGTCACAAGACAAGACGGAAACGAAGACTGTTCCGCTTTCGTTTAAAAACTTTTTGACGTTTCTGACATGTAGTGTGCTTTCGTTTAAAAATAATTCTGCTAATGATGAAGGAACAAAGAGTACTTTATGTGAAGGAACCGCATTGTGAGTAAATCGGATCCTTATAACTGTGATAATAAAATAAGTGAGTGCTGGTTATGGCAGAAGAAGCATGCAAGTAAAATTAATGCTGTTGAAATGCGTTCCTTGCGAAGTATGTGTGGTGTCACGATGAGAGATAGAGTGAGAAATTGTGTAATAAAATAAGAGATCGATGTAAATTGAAAGAAGATGTTGTGACAAGAATAGAGAAAGGTATGCTTCGTTGGTTTGGTCATGTGGAGAGGATGAGTGACAGCAGATGTACGAAAGAGATATATGTTGCTAATGTGAGAGGAAGTGTCGGCAGAGGGCGCCCTCGTAGGACGTATGCTGAGCTGCGTTCAGAACCTACACCCGTTGTGCACCCCGAGTGCAACTTTCGCACTAACGCCGTTCAGAGCCTCGGTGAAAAAACGCTCTTTGCAACTCGGTTGTCACAACTCAACCGTTCCGAACCTCTGACGGGTTGCAACTTTTAACCGTCTAATTCGATGGTTGAAAAACACTCTGACGTTTGGATAATCTGTGGTCACTTGACTTTTCGCTCGTTTTGAATTAAAAGTTTGTTTTCCAAATTATTTTTTGATCCGCTAACATGGAAGACGAGTTTTTTATTGTATTTGGAAATGATGGAAGCCCTGGAAGCCCATTTTACCGTCAATGTCAAAATTTGAGGTTATAAAACAACCGTGATCGTTCCGTACCTTATAGCAAGTTGAAAAAACGCCCTGGCCGTTCCGAACCTTAGAGCGAGGTGAAAAAACAACTGCACAAAAACGTTCTGAACGCAGCCCTGATCAAATCAGTTGCGTCCTACAAAAAGGGGAGGTGCGGAGTACTCGAAACCGACGGGCATGTATGAAGAGATGTATGGATGTGCATGAGGCAAAAGAGGTATGTAAAGATCGTAGTAAGTGGCGCGCCCTGGTCTCTGCCTACCCCACTGGGAAAGAGGCGTGACGTTATAGATAGAGATAGAATAAAATGAGTTCTTCGTTTAGAGTCAAGAATTAGTCAACTCAAAACGGACGGACGAGGTCGAGGGTGGGCTAGCTCTAGTTTGTAAACCATAGATCATAACCATAGACAATAAAGTTCAAGTTGTTGTCAATGTCACTCATATCATGTCATGTGTCAATGTCAAGTCAATCATGTCTTGCTACGATGTCTTGGCTTTCTGGTTGTTGGTTTTGTGATATTTTCAATAAATTTTAACAAATTCACTAGAAAGACGAGAATTAAATGTGACTGGAACTATTCCTCAAAATAACGACTTTTTAGTAAGAACAATTCTTGGATCGATCATGGAAATAATACACCAATCCTTACGTCAGCAGACTCTGCAGAGCTCGATCGAGGACCTGCCCGACGAAGTGCTGGAGTTTATCCTGGGATTCTTGCCTCCGTACAAAGACCTTCAAAATTGTATGTCCGTCTGTAATCGATGGTACAATTGCGCTCAAAGTGAGTAAGGTTTCTTGTGGAACATTTCCTGTGGTTCTGGAAAGTTATTAGGTATTTACTGCCTTACTGCATGTTTACTACAACAGAACTACATAAACACTTTCGCTGCTAAGCTCAAAATAATGATCCTCGCGCAGTGCTAAAACTGACGCCCCTCATGGGTCGTGCGCACAGTCATAACGTAAAAAGACCAATGCGGCTCACCTCATGGGTCACCCGCACAGGTATAAGCTTTTGGTGACTCACACTGTAGGTCACGAGCACAGGCGAAATGAAAAAGAACATGACCCCCCCCAAGTAGGTTGTGCGCACAGTCGTAACGTTGAAACGATAAATGTATCTCGCGTCGTGGGTCACGCGCAGGCGTAAGGTTTTCGGTAACTCGCGCGGTAGGTCATGAGCACAGGCGAAATGCAATTGAACCGGCCCGTTACGTGGGTTCTTCAGCACTGCGGCCCATTGGTCGCCAACCTACGGCTTAGGTCGTCAGCAGCGAAAGTGTTAATGTTTGTTGTGAGAGCTTTGGGATTTATCTAAAGTATTAAAAAAACTGTAATAGAAGTGTGTCTGTACATTGAAGAGAACTTTTGTCTGTCTGTTTGTTTGAGCATCACGCAAACACTGCTGAGCCAATTTTGATGAAACTTTTTGTTTGAAAGCATATGACTTTTTAGTCAAATCATAATCAAAAGCAGAAAAATCTGGTAGGTATATAATTTGTGTGGACAAAGTCATGGGCAAAAGCTTATTCTATAAAAGTGTGTACAGGAATTAAATAATATATTTGATTCATTATCTTTTATTTATTAATTATCTTTTTACAGCTAAATCAAGTAAATCCAATAAGAATAGAATTTAATAAATTGCAAATACTGCTTTTATTTCTACATACATATTTTTCATACATCACTTTGTAATGTTATGGGTTTAAAATTCATACTCCTGATAAAATATGAATTAATTTCAGATGTACTGCGCAAAACATCAATAAAGCTTGTAAAAGCTGTTGGAGAATTTAACATACTGTGGCAGAATGTTACCTCGGCTGATATGGTGCCAACAATCACAAAAAGATTCTCACACGCTGCTTGTGTTATTGACAATAGCATGTACGTATTCGGTGGATGCACAACGAACGCTACTTCATTCAATGATCTTTGGAGATTTGATTTATCTAACAGACAATGGATTCGGCCACTAGCTACAGGAACGTATCCTGTCCCTAAAGCTTACACCTCCATGGTTCAATACAAAGATTGTTTGGTCGTTTTTGGGGGATGGACGTATCCTTCACTATCCCAATACTACCAAAATGTTACCATGTTCAATGAAATACATTTTTACTCTGTAAAGTCAAATAAATGGATTCTGATAAACGCATCAAATACTCCGCCACCCATGGCCGGACACTCTGCATGCATGAAGGGAGATGAGATGGTTGTGTTTGGGGGCTTAGCTATGTCAGCTGCTCAGAATTATCAAATACAATGCTCCAATGACTTGTGGGTTCTGGACATACCTACTCTTTGTTGGAGAAAACAGGCTACCACTAAACCCAGGCCATCACCACGATATGCTCAATCTCTCATATGCTTGGACTCTGAGAGATTAATGCTCTTAGGTGGTGTACAAACTCTACACAATCGTTTCGTTTATAATGATTGCTGGATTTTGACAATGAAGGGCCCAGTGTGGACTTGGAAAGAGGTAGCTGTTAAAAACAAAGAGTGGGCATCGGCTAACATATGGTGTAACCCAGCATGTAAAGTTGGAGACAAGGTTGTCAGTCTAAGCAGAAGCAGGAACGGTTGGAACAGTGCTAAGCCTTTAGTAACATCTGCTGTGCGCTTATCAGCTCTGAGCAGGCCTGAAGGTGCACCAGTGTCGGTCAGAGTGGAACAAAGTTTACAGAGGCCGCTCGATAGGGATCTCAACATTAATGGAAGACGAGGTGTGTTACCCAGACAGCCCCCTAGACAAGCACAAATAAATCAAAGCAACGAACCTGTAGCAGGTCCTAGCAATGAACAAGACAGAAATCCTAACAATTTAAATGAAAATGTGTGCCCAGAAGCTGAAAGTGTTGCTGGACCTAGTTCTGAATCTAAGAATGCAAGCAGTGCTTTAGATTTGGCTAAAAAAGATACATTATCAAGAAGAAATAAAAACAAGGTGACTATTTTTAATAATAAACATAAGATAATATGTATAAATTGCGTATGTACACTCGGCGACACATCAAGCTATACAAAACCAAAATAAGCTGGCCGCGTGTAAGACGAGCTATGTATAAGGTCACGCGACCAGCTTATATTGGTTTTGTATAGCTTGATGTGTCGCCGTGTGTACATACAGCTTGGCAAAAAAGTTTGACATGGTGATAGGTGTGGAAAATTTTTAGTAAGTATACTGGTCTTCCGAAGTTATGCATGATTTTGACCTTCTTGCAAAAAAGTGGCGCCTTCATTTTTGCCAGGCTGTAAACAAACCAAACTGACAAACCTAATCCCTTTTGGGGTGGTCATAAACTTTGCTACGACCACCAACTTTATTTTTATTTTTTTAGCATGCAGTGCAAAGTGCGTGTTGTAGCAAAGTAAACATAATTTTATAATCTTTTAGATTATTATAGTTATGGTTGCAGGATGGAACAATGAATAAAGTGGTGATAGGTGGTTATGCGTGTATGCAACAACCACAATATATTTTTAAATTGACACAATTGTATTTTTTTTTTTCAGAATAAAGGGATGAAAATAGTGAGACAATTACAAGAAGCTAATAAATATAGGATGGCAGCATTTAACTGTGACTCTTCAATTAACAATGCACCTCCAGAAAATGATCTTATTAATCAACGACAAATAGCTCATCTTGAGAACAGGCGAGAACCTCAACCACCAGACGTGCACGCTGCACAAAGACAACCAGCAGTGAAGAAAATTAAAAGAAATACACTAACAATGCATGTGTTAGATATTTCAACTGTCGTGGACGGAAACTCTCTCAACTATGTGTCATGGTTGTGTCCAAGACTTGGAGAAATGAGTGGTGCACCTGAAGAACTAGTTATGTACTCTTTAGTGAAAGGCAATGGTGAATTGATTATGTTTGGCGGAGTTCATAACGACATTAGCATTTTAAATTACTCTGAGCATCAAAATATGTACTCCAACTCTTTGCATTTTATCACACCCCCCAGGGACATTATTTGAATAGTTTATATATTTTTTTGTTGTGTTTTTTGTCAGTTTTGCTTACGTATTTTTAAAATGTGTCAGGAGGGAAAGATGAAGCATTGAAGAAATATGTACTATGCAGTATTAAAATTGATCTGTTTTATAAATTCATGCTTGTACTATTTTGTTAAATCCAATTAATATATTATGTTGTCCATCTTAAATTCACAATTGTGCATTTTCTCAATTATAAGATTATGAAACGAAAAAATATTCTGTGATTTTGTTGTAAATAGGAAAGGCTTGTGTACAGAAAAAAATGTTATTAATTAAGCTAATTAAAATTGATTTATTACTGAAAAGAAACTGAATATCATTATGTAACAGTTTTATGATTGCTAATCTTTTTCTGAAGCAAGACTTCCAAAAACAGCAGCAGGGATTTCTTTCTTTTGTACTGGATCAACTTCCTCATCATCTTCTTCATCACTGGGTTCTGATTCTTCATCAATGTCTATTTCATCAGGATTAACAACCTTGTCAGAACTATCCTTAAGCCCTTGAGTTTCACCTCGCACAAACATGATGTTCCCTTTGTTTTGAACTGCCATTTCTGCTGCTTTAGCCTCTAACATTCTCATTCCATCCTTCATGCCAGGTGCTAGATCTGAAACAGTGCCAGCTGCCTGCGCTGCAGAACTTAACATTTGGGCAGACATCATGTTCACTTGAGTATTGTATGTGGCTTGCACACTTCTCTTAATCCTGAGCATTTCCCGCATTGTATCCTCATTGCCATGCCTGACTTCAAATTCCTTCCATGTATTCCAAAATTCGGAAGTAATTCTCGGATCGCACATTTGACTGCAATGTGCATAAATAGCACGCGCTCTATCTATCTCACCAAGGCGCGTTTCCATTTCCGAAAACCGTATGCACATTTCTCTAGCTTTTTCTTCAGGCAGAGTTTCAATAGCTTTTTCATAGATCTGGCGTGTCTTTGGAACGCCATAAATTTCTGCAGCCTTCTTTATGTAAATATTGAACATTTCAAACATCTCTTCTGGAAGTACCGCTGTTGTGGCGCGCTCATATACCGACATAGCATGTCTAGCTAGACCATGCTCCTCTTCTAATTTAGCATATAGCAGGAAGATGGATTTTGCAAATTCTGGTGGACAGTGTTCAAGGCATTGCTCAAATAGGTCTCTAGCTCTTTCAAGTTTTGTTCCTTCATATCTTTTCAGAAATTTTGTCAAATAGGTATTCCATATGTCATAAACATTAGGCCATTTAAAAAGTGCAATGCCTTTCTCATACGCTCTGAAAGCTTCTTCAAAATAGTTGTGCTCCTCCAAGAACAGCCCATAGTTTATTATTATTTGTGGTGTTGCTATTTTCAAGTCAATAATATGATCGTAAACAGCTTTGCATGATTTGTAAGAGCCAAAACTTTCTTCTAGATCGGCGTACATTGACCACACTTTCAATGACTTATACAAACGCATCTGAACTGTCTCAGTGTCGTCATGATAGGCAACTTTTCTGCTAGGCAATACAGTAGCCTTTTGCATGAGTTTGAGAGCTTCATCATAGTTTTCATGTCTTATTTCCATTTCGGCCCATTCACACCACACTGATGCTAAATCATCTACTTTGGCATAATTTACCTGAGTAGCTTTTTCAAAAATAAGTCTAGCATCTTCTAACTGATCATTTTTTTCATAAAATTGAGCAAATCCAACCCACAATGTATACAACTTCCCTACTGCTAATTTAGGGTCGACAGTTTGGACAGCTTCTGTGTAAGTATCAATGATTTCATGAGGTTTCCCTTCATAGAGTTTGACCCGCTTGTGCCATTCAGCAACATTGTGTGGATTTTGTCGAAGAAGTACAGAGTTGAGAAGCAACAATCTTCGTTCCATTAAATATTCAAATCTTGCAAGCCTGAGTTCCAGATCAATGTCATCATCTTCACTGGGGTTAGGTTTCTTTGCAACTTCTTCCATTTTCTTGCTCAAACTAAGCTCCTCAAACTGAGCATAAGCATCAAAAACTTGTGTAAAATCTCTTACAGTAGTTACAGTTTGTATTGCTTCTTCATAGATATCTCTTGCTCTTTCAAACAGACCACTTCTGACATAGTAGTCTGCTAAAGAATTCCATAAATGTCCGAGCTGGTCAGTGTAGCGCCTAAGCCCACCCCTAATGATAGCATCTACATTGAGAGAGTGAATTTTATCAGGATTCTTAGATATCAGTTCACACAGTTCATTCCAAAGTTGATGATTTGATTTGCCATGTTTAGACTGAAAGTTTTCATTGTTGACTAATTCTGCCATCTTTAATGATGCTTCATCTAACTTATTTATTGATATCAGATAATCAATGTATTCCTCAGTATCTTCTGGACACAACTTCAGATATCGTCTGAACACTCTGACTGCAGTTTCTGGGATGTTGTGTTTTTTCAAAAATGCTAAATAAAGAGGCCATATTCTATGGTGTTGTGTAATAGGAAGAGCTCTTAAAGCGCTGTCGAATGCTTTTCTCGTAGTTGTTATCTTGTACTGATCAGTCAAGAAGGTGCAGTAGTCCATCCAGAGTCGGGGCATCTTGTGCATGAATACTAAAGACCTCTCGAAACAATTATTGACATCTTCATAGCAAGGGTCAGTGACGCAGCGACCTTTTATTTGTGATCTCCTCAGCTTTAAATAATTATACCACAACTTGAAGGACCCTGGTAATTCTTTAAGGGCTCTTTCATATATCATATTAACTTCATTTTTAGGCGCTCCTTTTTTGTGTTCAATATATCGAAGCCAATGTTTTACAGAGAACGGATTTCTCAAGATTTCTTCTTCATATGGTAGATCTTCTTCACTCTGAAAATAAACAATAGTTTATTATATCAATCCAGACGAATAGTAAATTGAAAACATTTATAATAATAAATATCATGGACATTGTCACACAAATTATCTAGTCACATTTAAAGTACCAAATTCTAGCCTGGACTTGTATTAAAATGACTAGACAATGATATAATAATACATACACAAAAGTATCATTAACCTTTAAACCCTTTAAACCACATACTCTACCTATCAAACTGAACAACTTTTACTATGGGAGCAAACCTGTCAGAGCATAAAAAAATATGCTCTTCCATACTAAACTCCAATACCTACTCTACTAGCAGATTTCTGTTTTTGCTCCGATCGTAAAAGCTCCAATAGTAAAAGTTAGTCAGTTTGATGGATGGAGTATGTGGTTTAAAGGTTAATGATACTTTTCCTTACACTAGTGATGTGCCGAGTCGACCTTTTTTAGTATTCAATTATTTTAGTACTCGTTAATAAAATATTCGAATTAGAACTCGAGTCCGGTACTCGGATTGAGTACTCGAATCCAGAGTCAAGTATTCGATATTCCATACTATAATTTTAGTACTTATTACTATGGATGAGTTGTATTTCTCAAAATATTGTTGTTTTTCGATAATGTCCATCCGTCCTACTAACTATAAACAAACGAAAATTTCAATTTTAGTGTTAATTTCGAGCCATAAGTGCTATTTTTGAATCAGTAAGATTCAAAATTGTGGTCGAATGATGCATTCTAATCTCTATAGTCATTTATAGTCAAAATACTATAGTCTCTATAGTATTTTGACGTTTTTCACTGCTGATTTGAATGTGTGACTTTAAAAAATTGTACTACATGTTTGCATCCGAATACTTATTTAGCATACTCGAGTATGCCAGTACTTAGAAGGTATTCCAATCAGTACTCGGGTACTACCTGACTCGGCACATCACTACCTTACACCCTGCATAGATAAAAATATCCATGACTCTGGTACAAATATTCATACTTATCACACAAATATTTTCCACTTTCGAACATGTGGCTTTTGGTACAGCAGGCACGTTCACTACAGACAGCTATCGGGATGTATTTTATTTTTCCACTGATACTGCTAGGTATCTTACTATAGTTAATAAGTCAAAGAATTCAGCGGGATAATCCTATCCCGCTATCATGTATGCATGTGGTCTGGATAGGTCATGATCAATTGGCGATGAGCATGTGAAAATGATAGCAATGATAGGTCGAGATTGAAATAATTATCAGTGCGACGTTTTCTTTGCGTTATTTAGGGTTCATCTTCATGTTATTATACTTACAAAGAATATCTCAATTTCTTTTCCATCGAGCAAAGGCATCTTGGAAGAGTTCGGGAAATAACGGGACGCCGAATTTTTTTTTTCAACTATATCGTTAGTTTACAGAATAACCTGTTAAGAATTTTCACATTTATGTTTACAAAAAGGTATCGCACTGTCTAAAGAAATTAATTTCGGAAGAAATTCACGAACAAACAGCTTGCAAACAGCACAGCCATTTTCTGACAGTGACAGATTGAGTGACAGGCAGTGTTGCCAATGAAAATTTTTAGGCGGCCGTGTACATTAGGTAAAAAAGCCGTGTTTATATGGAAAAAGACCAACGGTGGGCCGTGTCACTGCTTAAAAAAGGAAACACTTTTTAATATTAGCCGAATGGTGCTGTTTTAAGGTTCTTAACGTTAATTAAACGTTTGCAAATTTTTTCTATTTGTGTGGAAAACAATTTCATCTCATCTATTTTTTGCTCACAGAGCAAGAAAGAGTACCAACACCCAGCCAAGATACCGTAGACAACTTAGTTGCAATGTTTGGTTGCAATGTTAACAGTACACAGTCGAACCATACACTTATTATAACAGTCTAATACTCTAAAAGTGAATTTTTTATAAATAAATTAGTCATTTACCGTAGAATTTGCGAAAAGCCGTAGAATCTGCTACGGCCACAGGGTTGCAGCCGTAGGCCGTGGATTTTGTATTTTTTTGGCCTGAAAGCCGTAGAACACGGTAATTGCCGTAGCATTGGCAACACTGTGACAGGACAGGATTAGTGTTGGGTTGAGGTGGAAAACCGTAAAACTCCGAGAAGACTCTTTATTGAATCTGATTTGTAAGATGATTTGCCTCAGAAGAGAGACTCAAAGGGGTGGATTGTGCATGATAGGTACACACGGCGACAGATCAACCTACCCATAGTTGAACTCTATGTTCATGGACATAAGGTCGAACGAGAACTACTCAAGTTTATAGGTAGGTGTTTCTACTATGTTTGACCATGCCCAAGCGAGTTGATTTCGAGTTATGGGCAAAATTTGCAAAATGAGACAAATCAATTCGATTTTAGGTTTTAAGCTCTATTCAGATTACGACAGACGGGCGCGGACGGAGGACGGAGGGTGCAATGTAAAATAATACCAATTTCATTACCGATAGAGTTCACCACGGACAACTCCTGGCTCCGTCCTCCGCCCGTGGGGCCCGTGTGGGTGTTCTCTCTGTCAACTTTAACGGTATTGAAATAGGTATTATTTTACATTGCACCCTCCGCGCCCACACGTCATAGTCTGAATAGAGCCTTATATTTCCCGTCCCGAAAAAACCGATACTGAGTTGGCACTGGCATGTCTAGCAACTGGCAAGTCTGGCAACACAGATTTTAATTTAATAAAATAAAAATGGCGACGGAAATTGAAGCCGGTGAAAATGTGTTTGTTTTGCTAAATAGATTTTAGTTGAAAAGTGGGACCAATGTTTTTCATTTATAATGTCCAAACAAGGAAAAAGAAAAATTACTGTCGAATTACCGAAAACAAAAGACCTAGCAAATAGACCTAGTGTTTTTGAGCGCCTCGGTACCAAGAAGGCATCCAGTGCTAAAAAAACAACTGAACATTGCAGACAGTGGGCGCAGAACGGTAGTTGCGCTTACGGTAAAAGTTGTAAATTTGCAGCCACGCATACGTTGATTAGTCCGTCTAAACAGCGTGCAGCGAACAAGGATAGTGATCAAAAGCGTTTGGTCAAAGACGATGGTAAAAGTAGACTGCACTCGACAGTTGTCGTGAGGCAAACGCCAGACGGAGAAATTGACAACTGGGATCAAAATGACCTGGAATACGCGGACACGGATGTTCTGGAAAAAAGGAGGCTGCAGCTGCAACGTGAACTAGAGTTGCAATTGAAGATGGACTCTGGTAAAGACATGCGAAAAGATAAGAAGAAAGCAGTCTCGAGCTCCTCCTCGTCGAGGAGTTCCAGCTCATCCAGCGTCACTTCATCGTCTTCCGATGGCAGCTCTTCATCTTCCTCTTCAGGCCGGTAATGTTACTAATTTACTCTATTGGTTCTGTCGGTTTTTTCAGGCTAAGGCTAATTGAACAACTTTCTCTATGGGATCAACATCGAAATCGCGAAAATAAATCGGTCAGAGTGTCATCTTAGGGGCGGTCCCATACATTTGGGACGAGTGGGTTTGCAAGTTTTTATGGGACAGCCAATGACATTCTATACATAAGGACTCACCACATCAAACAATAATAAATCTCAAAAATGTCACCTTAGTATGCTTCAGTTGTGCTAAGCTGCCATACATTGCAACTGACATTCCAGTCCTTTACTATGTCCTCAGTCACTAAGCAGTAATGTAAAACAATTAAGCACACTTTTGATGTCCTATTAACAATGCGCTGATGCGAAGTCCTTTTGGGGAAAGCTGTTTTTTTTTGCGATACTATGTGTATACTATTAGATTAGAAAAATATGTTTATTCTTCATTTACAGTAAACACACATTATACCTACCTATTTAATTTTACTTGAAATATTAATGTGGTTGTTACCACCACACCCCACTTTCTGTCTACCAAGGAAGGCAGTGCATTTGTGGGTTATTGCATTAAAAAAATCAATGATTACTGCTTTACAATCTTGTCAAACTTGGTTAGCTTGCCAACTATAAGAATTGCAGAGATTTCTTTGTATTGGATATCATTACAATACTTGCCAAAAAAAATCCCAATAGCATCTTCGCTGCTAAGCTCAAAACAATGACTGCGATGCATGTGCTGACACTGAGGAATGTGATACAATCTGGACTCACCATGCGAGTCCCATTTGTATGAAATGTCGGCAAAGAGAGGTCTTAGGTGCTGTTTATACAGAAGAGAGGTGTGGCAGTGGTGGATAGTCAAAGTAACACCAATATAAACCTTATAATACAATATAAAGCATAGCATTGTTTTTGTTGTAAAGGAAAATTGCGTTCATTTGTTATTGACCTTTGAACGGCTGTAACTCCTATACCGACTGGAGTTATGCAGGCAGACCTGGTCCATCCCCATCATAGAGATGCTCTACACCCTATGAATACTGAATCAGCCTTGCAGCTGATGGTTACCAAATTTCCTCTTATCTTTTAGACTATTACTAAACTTTCATTTCATAGCATCCTTATATGGACTCCATAGTGTTTCCTTACCTACTACCTTTGTCTGTCACTGTTTTTCCTGTAGGCCTCGCATGCCACCCCTGAGAAAACGACAAAAATCGAGATGTGCCTCCATCTTTATTATTTTACGTATGCCAGAAAGAGCGCGCATGACGTTTTCCTCGTTTAAACGCTTTGTCGCGGGTGGCACTGTATTGTTCAGAAATAAATGAGTTGTCTATCTAAGGGTGTGGCTTTTTAGATAATTGACTAAATACCTTGTTGATGTTTGACTAAAGTCAAACATAACTCTTGCAAATAGTTTGCTGTGACTAGGTTCTGTTCTAAAATAATTGCAAAAAATTACCAACCTAGCCTAGGTCTTTCGCAAATCGCAAAAAAAAAAAAAAAAAAAAAAACTTTTCAAGTTGGTTGACTACTGTCTACTTCACTGTACTGTTTCATGTTTATGTAAATAAAAATATAGATAAACGTAATTTTGGTAGTATACATCTTTGGTCAGGTTTTTATAGTCAACTTAGTTTATGCAGGGTAAAATTGATATCATTGGCAGCCTGTTAAACTAAGAGTCTACCCATCAAACTGAACAACTTTTACTATGGGAGCAAAAGTATAAGATTGCATAATCTAAGATATTGGACATAATTTTCCTATTAGATTTTTAGGTATAAATACAAAATCTCACACCTTTCCTAGTCTGGTAGACAAGAGACTTGATTATGGATATTTAATAGAAAAATTGTAACTTTATTCTGACCTTTGTTAAATAAAGGTTAATAATTTAAATCAATCAATTTTGTTTAATTAATGCATTTGCGTATTCAGTACATTGTACTCTAACCTAAGATTGTGGCTTATAGTCTAGGAAAAATATGGTTTCAGATTGCATTAAAGACACTTTAGTAAATTGTGTTTGAACTAATAATACTGTTAGTTTATAACACTTTTGTCGAGATTTTGAGGTTGAAACAACTCTTTCTTTTACCTAAAAGTAGATATTGAAAATAGTTCAGGGAGAAGTGGTATATTTTTGCTTTCCCTTTTGTAATACAAATGCTGGTATTGTTTGAACTCCCAAGTTTCTTTGGTACCCAAGATCAGGGCCGGATTAAGCCATATAGAGGCCCCTAGGCACTTCAAGCCTCGGGGCCCCTATCCCCGTGGGCCGTGGGATGGATTTGTCTCTGTGTCCGGGGGCCAGATACAGGCTAGGTGGTCGCAGTAACATAACTACAAGATAACATAATCCACTAAAATGTGGAGCGATCTAGAGCTCGAGATTTTACTGCACACAATATTATAAGTCGTTGCGCAATGCGATTTGGATTATGAATCAAGGACCGAGTGAAGCGAACTCGAGATTTTACTGCAATACGACTAGGTCAGCTCATTATTTTCCCACATATTATGTTTATTCGTGACGGACCCACCATACCCCTGGCCATACCCCTGGGGGTAGGGTGGGACTCAATTGCACCTACCTAGAGCTCATATCAAAATGGACTTGATTTTTGTATGAGACGAAAGCATCGAGCGAGCAATAATAGCTCTCTGTAGGATTTTCGGAGAAATAACACGATTTGTAACACAATACAACTGTTTTATTTTAACTTTCGTTTACACGTTTTCATTCAGAGATTGAGCGAGCACAGATAAGATACATACTACAGAGCAGTGTTGCCACCAATATCTAGGGTTGCGTTCCAATACACAACACCCTCCCCAGAACGCAAGCCTATTAATCCCATTTTAGAAACACAATACAAATGTTTTTCAATGGTAGTTCCTTTTGTAAGAATATCAGCTACCATTTGACTACCATTACAATATTCAAATCTAATTATAGATCGGTTTACATAGTCTTTAAGAAAATGGAAACGAATATCTATGTGCTTCGTTCTAGGCTTATAACTATCACTCACTGAAAGTTTGATCGCACTTTGGTTGTCACAGCCGATCGATAGGGGTTCATCATCGTCTTCACCCAGCTCCCTCTGCAACTGTTTGAGCCATAGCGCTTCTTGTGCTGCTGATGCCATTGACATATATTCGGCCTCTGTCGTAGAGAGGGCGACTGTTTGTTGCCTACGAGAGCTCCAGGATATACCTCCGCCCTGTGACATAAATATATATCCAGTACAAGATTTTCTATCTTGTATGTCATTTGCCCAATCCGCGTCGCAATATCCAGTTAAGCTTGAGCCATCCTTGCTGTACACAAGTCTATAATCCTTAGTGCCTTTTAGGTATCGCATAACTCTCTTGATTGCCATCCAGTGCTCCCACTGAGGGTTTTTATTAAATCTGCTGAGTGTACCTATTGCGTAAGCAATATCTGGTCTGGTGGCTTGAGCTAAATACAGAAGACAGCCGATTGCCTGTTGGTATGGAAAATCCTCGGTGTTCTTTTCAGTGGTCGCAGTAAACTTTATTCCAACTTCAATTGGTGTCTTGACTGGTTTGCATTCTTCCATTCCAAATTTATTTAGGATCTCATTAATATATTTTTCCTGGTCTATCATCAACTTGCCTCCTTCTCTGTCTCTAGTAACATTTAAGCCAATGCACTGTTTTACCTCACCAAGATCTTTCATGCTGAATTGCACTTTGAGTTTCTCTTTAATCTTTTCTTTGTCTTCTTTACTACTTGAAAATATGATCAGGTCATCGACCCAGACCGCAATAAACATTTTTAGGTCAATATTATAGTAAATGCATGGGTCAACCTTTGAACGCTTGAATCCAATATCCTGTAGAACTCTGTCTAGCTTGTTATTCCACAATCTACTTGCTTGCTTTAATCCATAGATAGATTTATGTAACAAGCATACTTGTGATCCTATCTCATATGTAGGTGGTTGTTGCATGTAGATTTCTGTGTCGATTTCCCCTTGTAAAAATGCAGACACAGCATCCATTTGATCTATTTCAAGATTATATTTCACGGCCAATGCAAATAAATATCGAACTGATGTGTATCTCACAACAGGGGAGTACACTTCTCCATAGTCTATTCCCTTCTTTTGCTTGTAGCCTTTAATTACAAGTCTCGCCTTATAACGTACCACCTTTCCATCTTGATCTGTCTTTGCTTTAAATATCCATTTGCACGGTATGACCTTTTTCTTTGGAGGGGGCTGCACAAGAGTCCAAGTGTTGTTATCGGACAGTGCGCTGAGCTCCTCATCCATCGCCATCCTCCATTTATGCCCTTGAGGGGAAGTTAGTGCTTCTTCAACTGACTGGGGATCGTCAAGGCTACTGTAGCAGAAATAGCTGGTATGATGGTCATCGGAAGGTGGTTTATTACGTCTTGGTCTTAGCGTTATGTTTCTGCAATCTTCTTTTGATAATGTCACTGGTTTGTGTGGTACAAACGTTTCATCCAACTCTCCTTGATCTGTATCATACTGACTGGACGTTTCAGCACTTTCCAAGTCGTACACGGAGTCATTATTTGCTTCGGATGACTTGTCTCGAGCGGAAGAATCATCGGAGAGTGAGTTTTTAGGTGGTGAATTGTTCTCACTATTATTGCCGGCAGACAGGTCTGTAAAATCAAACGATGCACTCTTATTATCTTGTTTCTCTAGGAAAGTAACATCCCGACTCTTAAACATTTTTCGTGATACAGGGTCCCACAGACGATAGCCCTTGGTGTCATCACAGTATCCTAAGAAGAGCATTTGTCTTGATTTCGGGTCCCATTTTTGTCTCTTCTCTTTAGGGATGTGCACCATGGCCTCACAGCCAAATATCCTCATATGAGATATGTTTGGTTTTCTTCCTGTCCACATCTCGTATGGAGTCATCTTACCTAATGACTGTGTTGGGGATCTATTTATAACATAAGCTGCAGTGGCTATAGCTTCTGCCCAATATTCCTTTTCTAACTCAGCATCAAATATCATGCATCGTGCTCGTTCCACAAGCGTGCGGTTCATACGTTCTGAGAGACCGTTTTGCTGTGGAGTGTATGGTGTGCTGGTTTGGTGAGCTATGCCACAACTTCTCAAATATTTGTCAAAATCATTGTTACAAAATTCTGTACCATTGTCAGTACGCAAAACTTTGACCCTTGTTCCCCGTTCATTTTCTACTCTATTTTTGAAATCTTTAAATATGTTTAAAACATTTAGTTTGTCTTTCATGAAGTATACATACACTTTTCGGGTGTAGTCATCTACAAAATTAATAAAATATCGCATACCTCCGATTGACAGAACTTCCATTGGGCCACAGAGGTCGCTGTGAATGACCTCTAGCGGCTGCGTTGCACGGGAACCCACATTGTTGAATGGCTGTCTGGATTGTTTACCTTCGCTGCATGTCGTACATGTTAAAATCCTTTTAGTTTTCTCGGCAGACAACTTCACTCCATCGGTGCAGTCGGGCAGTTTATTTATATCACTGAAGTTTAAATGTCCCATTCGGCGGTGCCACAGGACTGATTCATCTGTGATTCCAGTGCAGACTAAATTAGCTTGAACATCTGTATTTAATCGGTACAGATTGTTTACCAGAGTCGCTGAGCATATAAAAGCATCTTTATCATTGTATATCTCGCATCCATTGCTATGGAATACCATCTTGCATCCCTTTTTGCTCATAGCGCTCACAGAGAGTAAATTGACTGCAATATCGGGAACATAAAGTACATCTCTCACTTGGATTTTATTATCTCCGCCAAGGTTTATGTTCACATTACCGGTACTCTTGACAGGCAGAGACGTCTTGTCAGCTATGGTTATCTTTGATATCGGTGGCTTCTGCGTATCATAAAGCCAGTCGTCCCTTTTCGTCATATGCATGGCAGCTCCGGAGTCGAGATACCACTGATCATTTACCCAATTTGAAAAGGCTGAAAAAGCTGCTACAAAACCTGAGTTGTCATCTTTCGGATCCTTCTTTTCTTCCTTCTTTATAATTGGTTTTCTCGGTGCTTTGCAATATTTACTGATGTGTCCAAACTTGTTACAATTAAAACAGCGAGGGCCTTGAGGGATCTTTGGTTTTGTATATCCATGTTTATTTTTACCCATGTAAAATGCGGTGGGTTCTGGGCTTTTTACCTCTTGTATGAGTTTAGTTTTAATTGCATCGGCAGTGATATTTACCCCTGAGCTCTCTAAGGCCATTATCATGGGTTTGTAGGTATCGGGGAGACCCGCCAGCATTAAAGTACCAATCCATTCATCTGCTATTTGGAAATTGATGCTACGGAGCTTGTGCGCAGTGCTCATGATGCGGTTGACATATTCTTCTATACTTCCACAGCTTTCCAGAGTAGTAGTGACTAAATCTTTCAGTAGACCAACTTTTCTGGTTAGGCCGTTGTCATCGAAAGCTTTTTCTAAATTTTCCCAAACATCCTTCGCGGTCGTGGCATCCTGAACGTGGACGTAATTCACAGGATCCAGAAGAAGGATGATTTTGGCTCGGGCTTTGACATCTTTGGCGGCGTCGACCGGTTTGGCGGCGTCTGTCGGATTGGCGGGATCGGTCGTCGGTTCTATGCATTCCCACAGATTTTCGTGTTGCAGGAACGTTTTAACACCAAACTTCCACGAAGAATAATTCGAACGACCGATCAGTTTTTCCAAATTAAACGAACTTGTCGACATTTTTCAGGCGCGAAGACGGCGCGCGGCGGCGTGCTGATTATAACCTCAATCTTTTTTTTCTTCTATCGGCAGTTGATATTGTTATTTCTACCGAACCACGCTCTGCTACCATGTAGGATTTTCGGAGAAATAACACGATTTGTAACACAATACAACTGTTTTATTTTAACTTTCGTTTACACGTTTTCATTCAGAGATTGAGCGAGCACAGATAAGATACATAATACATACTACAGAGCAGTGTTGCCACCAATATCTAGGGTTGCGTTCCAATACACAACACTCTCGGTATATTAAACAGGATATAATAACTCGATAACAGCAAGAAGTCTGTTTTAAAGCCAAAAATAAAACAACAAAAATAAGCGAGCGAAGCGAGCTCGTAAATTTGCAATAAATATATTTTCAATACCTTTTTTAATGACTTTCACAGACTTTTTAATAATTCGATTAAATTTTGGGGTGAGTTAAATCTTCGAGTTTTTACTTATTTTTCTCTCAGGCCGCGGGGCCCCTAGGCGGCGCTGGGCCCATAGGCCCGTGCCTACTTTGCCTCTATGGTTAATCCGGCACTGCCCAAGATGTTTTGATGTGAGGACTAGCTAAATGTTTATTGGATTTTTATGATAAAAATGTTATCAAAGGAACATCTTTTTACAGCATTGAGCTATATCTGTTTAGTAATTCTTTGTAGCTTTGGAAGTAAGGTTGGTGCAGACTGAATGCCTTTTAACTAAGATTGTGTGGTAATTCATAAATGTCCCATGTTTATTTTTAGGGAAGCTCGTAGGAAGGGGAAAAAAGGAAAATTGAAAAGAAATTCCAGCTCGTCATCAGAAGGTGATGTTCCTTCTAAAAAGAAATTTATAAAAGGTGGTACCTTAAAAAGAGACAAAATAGTTGTAAAGAAGACAACCATAAAGAAAGACGATAAGTTATTGAAGAAAAATGATATAAATAAAAAGAAAGCACTTTCAAAAGCTATCGGTAAAAAATCTTTATCACCTGGTAAAAAATCAGGTGGTACACCACCAATTACATCTAAGAGTCTCACAAAAGGTCCATCAAAACATTCTAAATCTCCACAAAGAAGAGATAGAAACAAAAGCGTTTCTCCTCATTCTACTAGAGACCGTGATCGAAAAGAAAAGGAAAGAGACAAAGAAAGGGATAAAGACCGAGATAAAGATAGAGACCGTGCTAGGGGTCGTAGTAGATCTCCGAAAAAAGGGAGATCTAGGTCGCCGCGCCGACATGGGTCTCATTCTAAAGAACCAAGAAAGAAAGACAGTTCTGAAAGAAGTAGACCAGTTTCACCTAAGAAGCAAGTTCGGCGAGATGGAAGTCCTGAAAGACATAGAAAGAGATCCACTAGCAGGGACAGAGGCCGTGATCATAAAGACAAGTCAACTGAGAGGAGAAAAGACAAACATGATGATAAAGAAAGACATGATAGGAAGGATAGAGGACGAGACAGAAACAAGGATACTAAAAGAGATGATAGTAAGAGAAGAGGCCGTGAACGGGGCTTAGGTGGTAGAGGCGGGGGTGATAAAGGATTGGCGAAACCCAATAAACCTATGGAGAGGCTTCTGCCAAGGCCTGAAGAGAGATTAGCTGCTCTTGCTGCCATTTCCAACAGAGCTCTTGAAACTGATAAAAATTCGACTACATCCAAGGATAGACAAGACACGCATTCTGAGAGAGGTGGACGTAAACAAGATAGACTAGAGAGGGACCGGTCTTCCAAAAGAGAAAGGATGGACAGCATGGACAGGGAACCAGGAGACTATGAAATAGGCATGGATCGCCAGTATGATCATGACCATGGAATGGAACACTATGATAGAGTTGATGATAGATATGAGGGTGGACCCAGAGAAGATGACAGGTCACCGGGATATCCCATGCAGGGCAGAGATAGGCATTATGATCCTGGGTATGACATGCCTGCTCCACCTAGAGGATATCCTGATGATGACGACAGGTTGTATGGGGACCACATGGGTGATCACCGTGACATAGGTAAGTTTATTGAGTAGTAGAGACATTAACAATGCTTTTTGCATCTTTTATAACTTAACTAAAATCACAGGATATGATGACCGTCGCCCTCACCGAGATCGTTCATGGGAAGGCAGATCAGGCTCTATGGATCGTGAACGGGGCTACATGCATCCACATAAAGAGTGGGACAATGATGACTACCGTGCTGGAGGTGACTGGGGCAGAGAACGGCACTGGTCCATGCATGAACCACAGGTAATGAACAGGTGATCTTCATAAAAGAACCTTTCCTTTTATGGTTGCATATTTCATATTGACTTCTCTTAAATTTTCTCCTTTAGGTGAGTCTGTACTACCAAACCATGTACCGAAATGAACCAATTGAATACCGAACCTATGCAAATCCTTGTTCCATCCTGTCCCATATTTTCCTTGGCTGTCCTTATTCCTATTTTTTTGGTATGTAAATTCAATTCAATATAGTATGATCAATTTTTTGTAAATTATCTAAACAAACGACATTTGGAAGAAGGATTATTCTGTGTTTCAGATGAACGAGTGGGGTGATAAAGAGCCAGAGATAGAAGGCTGGCATCATCGCGGTCACCCACCCGGGCCTCATCGTGGTCGGGTGCATGGTTAGATTTTTATTCAAGACTAGAGTTTATCCGCGCCTTCGTCCGCACGCGTCCCCTTCATCGTAGCGAGATAAATGATAAACCCTACGAATAAGAATAACTATGGAAGAATAACTCTAAACAAAAGCAACATAATTTTTGGCACCCTTTGAAAAATGACATTTTGTATGAGTTTGGCGGCAAGGTGTAGTTTTTAAGGAACAAATTGATCGAACACTGTGTACTTTTTTTGGGGTCACTTTTTGAGCTTGATTTACATTTCTATACATTCTTATTCGTAGGATAAACCAGACTTTAAGTCTAATCATAAGCATTCAAACAAAAAAAGCATAAGCATATGCTCACGACTATATTCCCCGAGGGGGTAGTCAGAGATATTCTGAAACTTCAGAACATCCACGTTTCACTAGTAGTACCGAAACTCTGTCAAACAAAAAAAGTTTCATCTAAATCGGTCAAGTAGTTTTCACTTGATTTGCGAACAAACCAACAAGCATTTACAGTTTTATAATATTACGAGCATTTACCCGCGACTTCGTCCGCATAAATTATATACCAGATTTTAAGTTAGATTATAAGCTATCAAACAAAAAAAGTTTCATCAAAATCGGTTCAGTAGTTTTTGCGTGATGCTCGATCAAACAAACAAACAAACAGACACAAAAAATCAAAAAGTTAGTGATTTGGAATCAGGGATACCTAAAAACCATATCGTTATCTTTTTTTTGTAAATATCTTCAATGTACAGACACACTTCTGTTACAGTTTTATAATAGTTTAGATAGATTTGCAACTTTGATGGCCAACAGGCTAACATATTAAACTGTAGTCTTTGAGGCTAACTAAATTATTTTGTTTCACATTCTGTTTAAGATTTGACGACGCTTATATTATTTTCAGAAGATTACGGCCGAGGAATGAGAATGGATCTTAATAGAGGCGACAATAAGCGTCGCGGTCCCAGAAATGAACCAGAGCCCACTGCAAAGGAGACGCCTCCTCCTGCTCAGACCCCTTCAGCTACGGTTCCACGCCCCGAAGCAGAAGTGGATGATAAACCGATACCTGACGATCTCAGCGAAATTAGCGATGACCCTGATGATATTCTTAATAGGGAGGATGTAAGTTATTCAACAATTTGTTAGGGTACTAATATTCAGCATTCTGTTATTGGTAATAGTATGATTACCTCGAATAACCCCCAAGCTAAGATCACATGTAAATAAATAAATACAATTTTATTATTACTGACAACCAAACGCCGAATAATAAAGAATTTGTCTAATGTATTGCAGATGGTAGATCAAAGTTTAGATGAAAGTAGCCAAACTGCGCTACCTGCTGAAGAAAATACACCCAAGCCTGAAGGTTCGGAGAAAGAATCTACACAGGTAATCAAAAGTGTGATAACTCATGTTTATTCATTCATACTACATACGTAACGTAGCAAAATCATTATCGATAAATGTCTTTTCAGGATACTAGTGGCGCTGGTGAGGAAAAAGAATCCCAAGACCCTAAAGATGACGAGGATGTCACAAATCTCGACTTTGAGGAAATATCGGATGGTGAACTTGAGGAAGAACGAACAAGAGGTATTTGGCTTTCATGTTGAGTTGACATTGTTTTTGGCATCCCTGACAAGAAACCCAGAAGAGTTTAAGATTGTTCAATTAGTCCATCATGTTTCATGGTCATAATCTGAACTAAACTAATAAGGTCCTAATTTAAACATTGAAAAATTAGGTGTCTTAGGAAGGGACTTGAACCTGCATGCAATCTTCCAAACCGGGGCGGGGAATTGCTTTTTCCAATCTAGCTACCGAGCCCACTACCCAGAGAACGAAATTCTTCAACCTATTTGCGTCTTATGGGACATGGGGAAGAGACTTAATTTTTCAATCTTTAACTTGATTTGAAATAACACAACATGACTGTAACATGTTTATAATCCATGCTATTTGAAATAATCAATTCCTGTTTTTAATATTTCAGCTGGATTGGGCGATGCTCTTGGTGTAGACTGGGCGAGCCTCGTGGCAGACGTGCATCGTCGCGAGCAGACGGCTCCGGTTGGCGGTGCGCGCGACCGCTGGCGCCCTGAAAGAGTCCTCGCTCGCCTTGGCCTCTCCGTGCAGATGGCCGGCAAAGACACTGTGCAGAAAATACTCAGTAAGAATGCTGAGAGTCTTCCAACTGAAAAGAAACCAGAAGTTACTGAGGCCCCAGAGAGCGCTGCTATAGAGCAGAATGGAAAACACGAAGAAAAGATGGAAACTCCTGAGACTCCGGATGTGGAGTCACTACATCCAGTTGCTGCCATCCAGGTAATTTATGAAATTTGTAATTAAAATAATGTTTGTCTTCTGCTCTGCAGAGTTCAATAAAACTGATTATTGTTTTAGGTGGCCATTCAAAAAAGGAAGCGACGACGCGCAGTTTTGTTTGGATCTGGTTGTGAGATTACAAGAGGACTGAGTGCTAGGCGCGATCTAGCTTTACGGCGATATCTCTGCAACCTGCCTGTGGCTGAACGAACCGGCCAATCTCGCGTGGCCCTTCAACCTTCCTTGTTCCATGCCGCTCGTGCGTTGTTGATGCAAGCTCCTGTCACTGGCTGACATAAACCTTAAATTCCAGATATTACTGGGCATGACACTGGCAAAAGTGCAATAGTGTCGTGTAATACAGAATGATGGAACTGACAGTGTATTTTGAAACTGTGATGAAAACCCTTTGTGTGAAACTTATAAGTAAAATTTAACATTCTGGTACTGGTGATATTTGAAGTGAATCTTGGTAAGTGATTGATTAATGTGAGTTCATATGAAATATAGAAAACAAGTACAAGAAAATACCAAGTGCATATTATGGAGTAATCATACATGAGTTTTGTCATCTAATACCTACCATTTTAGAAAGTAGACATTAAATGTAATAAATAATACAAGAAGATCATTTTGATCCATTAGATTTATTTTTAAAATGTATTTAATGTGGACATAAATTCCTTCATACACTTTATAGCTTAACACATTACAGGACATTCAACACCTGTAGACGTAATAACAAAACTTATATTTGTATCGTCCAGTGTCCGTGAAAGTGTTAAATAGTTTGAAATACACATCTGAATGTTTAAATAATATAATAATTTTTATTTAAAATTATATACATGCCACCCCAATCAGCTATTTTTTAAATTGACTCGTATAAATACATGGACTTTTCAAAACTTATCAATCAGCTATTTTTTAAATTGACTCCTATAAATACATGGACTTTTCAAAACTTATCAATCAGCTATTTTTTAAATTGACTCATATAAATACATGGACTTTTCAAAACTTATCAATCAGCTATTTTTTAAATTGACTCATATAAATACATGGGACTTTTCAAAACTTATCAATCAGCTATTTTTTAAATTGACTCATACAAATACATGGACTTTTCAAAACTTATTGAATAAGTAGGCAACCAGTTATAGATTTCTGTACTAAGTAACAGATTTACGACTTTGTCTAAGAGCAAGGATCTCCTTTATTCTAAAGCATAGAGACCACATCAATTTACTATTGTAGTTAGTCTCTTTTGTCTTATGACATACCTTTAATAGTAGAAGGAGACGGAACTATAGATCTTTGTTTATGCGGCTGTCCACTTTTCACTTTTGTGCTAGTGTGTGTGAAAAGTGACTGTAAACATTATTAGGGCAGTTGTTACTTTGGTCTAATTGGTCTCTTTTGTCCATACTACTTGACACCACACACTCAAACACAAACATCAAAAAAAGGACATTCTTGCAATGGTATGGCTCCCTCTATGCCTTTAGAATAAAGGAGATCCTTGCTCTTAGGGTTGGGTCAATCAGCAAACAGTTTTAAAATCATTAAGTATAAATGACACATCAGCTCCTACAGGGTATTCACTCTTCTTTTCATTTCTGAAACAAGAAAGTATGACATTATGTTGTGCTAGAATAAGTCTAGCAATCAATACACTTATGCTACGGTCCAAAATGCGCAAATATGCGCTATCGGTAGTGATAGCATGCACACAATCGGTTCATAATGCGCGAATGTGCGGTAACGTTTCCTGTCTGACGTCAACAGTGACGTCATTAACTTGTGCTTGTGGACGTGTATGCGGCTCTCGTATAGGACTGTACAGCCATGAGAAAAAGTGCTTCTCCAAAAACACTGCTTAAACCATCTGCAACAGATGTAAAGGCCCATGATGATGATGATGATGAAGCCGCACACGAAAAATAGGTAGTGCAGCTTATGCATGTCAAATTGACAGCTGTTTCAAATTGTACAAATTATTTAGCAGTGTATTCGTACTTACTAATTTGGACCGACCGGTAAAGCGTGTGCATAGCGTTTGCACTATTGGCATAATTTGAACTGTAGCATTACTTTGCACTTTAAATTGTATAAGTTATGTTGTGCTAGAATAAGTCTAGCAATCAATACACTTACTTTGCACTTTAAATTGTATAAGTTATGTTGTGCTAGAATAAGTCTAGCAATCAATACACTTACTTTGCACTTTAAATTGTATAAGTTATGTTGTGCTAGAATAAGTCTAGCAATCAATACACTTACTTTTTGAATAAAACCGCACCAGAGACTCCCTTTATCCTCAATGAATTCCCATTAACATCCAATATAGCTCCCTCTCTAAGTCCTAACACGGGGGCAGCATGATCCATCGCCATGTACTCGCTTATCCTTTGGTCTCTCGTCTCACCCTTGTGGGTCTCACTCTCCACTTTATCAATGTAATGTGGATTTATGTTGAACGGAACTATTCCAATGGCATCAAAAGTGGGAGGAAATATTATTGGCATGTCATTTGTTGTGTGTATGCTCTTCGTAGCTACATTTGTTCCTGCACTACTACCCATATACAGCAAACTACCGTTGTTCACTCTATTTCTTATTAGATCAACTAAGTTGTTTTCATACAGACGTTTTAGTAGCAAAAATGTGTTGCCGCCTCCCACAAATATTGCTTTAGACGAATTAACAATGTTAGCAGGATCTGGGTAAGTATGGATACCGGTTACTGTGAATCCCCATGGATCAATCACTTGTTTTATTTTGGCTGTATAGTTGTTAAAGTCGTTTTGAGCGTACGGTACAAAGACCAATTCCGTAACATTATTACTGGAACAAACAAAGTATGATTTATTATGCTTTGATGCAAAACGTTTCGTATCTTATCTTGTTGTGGGGGCTGGCAAGCCAGCAACACTTCGACCCAGTGGGATCTTTGTGTTAGCCCCAGTACTTTTTTACGTACAAAAACGTTTCGTACAACCTGGGCGAATTAACTTGGCACCTAGCTCGCACACGTGGCTCGGAATTTGACACCCCTCCTGCTACCCTGCCGTCGCCGTGCGAGGCCATAGCATAGCATTTCAGTTACCGTTGCACGTGTCCCTGCGTTTTAACATTTTCGAGTTATTCTTTCAGAGTTTTCCGGTTTTTTATTCCGAGCCACGTGCGAGCCAGGTGCCAAGTTAATTCGCCCGGGTTGTAATGGAATTTAGAAAGTTAGGTACTTACGATTTCAGAAACGTACAAATTTCCTCCTTTGCGAATTCTAACATTCCAAATCCATGGCAATTAGAAGAAGAAAGAAGTAAAGCTCGACGAGAGGACATGGTTTTTGTAGAAAGTTGTCAAGTCAACCCTCGTCTCGTAGGTTACCTACACAATGATAACAAAATTGGTAGCGAGAGATAATCTGATAAGCACAGTTTAAGATTACTTTGATCTGAGATTACAATAATACCACCTACTTATAATATAAATATCATGAAAACTTTAAAGGTAATACTATAAAACGTAGTGATTACTTGCTCAGTGAAGATAATACTATACCTTATCTATGTGCTATACCTAGGTACTAAATATCATGAATTTATGTCTGTTTCACGTACCTACTTTTCTACAAAGAAACAAAAGACATTAGATTTTTTTTTTTAGTCATTGAGAAAATAAATTAATAAATACCTAGATAAATACTAAAACAAGTGATTCTCTTTGATAAATACTACCCGTTCACGTCCAGTTGGCCGTCGCGTCGATGACCGTTACAAAATTTCCTCACAGGCACATTAACTGGTCCCGTCGACAAAAAATAATATAACAAGCAAATTAGTGTTGCCACCTAACCTCCGGACCAAGTAGCTAAACCGTACCCAAAAAGTGGCTAGATACTGGATTTCACTGTCGCTAAAGTGGCCAAAAGTGGCTAAAAACAGAAAAGTTTAAAAAAATACATAAATATGCTAAGACGCAGTTTAATTGGATCAATAATGCAGATTTACAATCATTTATTCTACAAAATTATGCTGTTTATAATTTTTTGAATAGAAATATGGAATTTTGAGTGAGTCATTGTAACCCATTCTATTACTATGTTGATGTTTTACAATCCTCATCGTAGAAAATAGCCTTTTGACTTCTACGTTTAGGGAAACAGAACTCAGAAACAGTAAAAAATGCTCTAAGAACCCTTTAAAATGATTAACTTTAGCTTAATAAATTGGTATTTATTAATAAATAAATAAACGAAAAAATTGGCTAGAATAAGTGGCTAAAACATTTAGCCACCGAATATTTTTTTAGTAGCTGACAAGTTCAAAAATGTTGCTAGATCTAGCCAAGAAGTGGCTAAAGTGGCAACACTGAAGCAAATACAAATTTAAAATTAAAAGCGATATTAGTGATCGGGACGGACGTACCGCACGTGGTTGCGTTGCTAAAGGTTATAAAGGACATCTGGCACATAATACCCAAAAATGTATAACCGTCTTTCTATTTTTATTATGGACTATGGAACACTAGAAACTAACTGCAGGCATTAGTTTATTTTATAATGATTTATTAGTTTTTATCATTTTTATATTAAAAAAACATTGTGCTTGCAACACCTCCTACTAAACAACATTGACAGTCATGTTGGGGTTGCTGCTTTTTTATAATTTATTAATAATAAATGATTAAATAACTCGTTAAATAAAAATAAATGATTCTATCTGAGTCGTTTTTATAAAACCTCACAATTTATGACACATTTGACTTCAGTCAAAACTTCTATACATTTTAAGGTATTTTTTCAAGGGAGAGCGGCGGTTGTCCATTGCGATTAATAGGGTCTCTTAGGGGTGCGGTGCGGGGAAGCGGGAAGGGAGGTAACGGCCAACTCGAAGTGAACGCCTAGTACTTTGATAAAGATTTTTTTTTTTAATTATTTATCCATTCGGAAAGGCAATGGCAAGGCAATGGGAAGTAGCCCTTACAGCCGTTGTCTTTAGTTATATTTTTCATTGAACCTAACACCTAACCTACCTAACTCTTGAAATGCAAGGTGGTTCTAAAGCATTCCAATGTTCAAGTGAGTTTTACGTGAAGATCAATCCGAGTTAAACGGGAGCGCCTATCTGTAATTTTCACTCTTATTATATTGTTCTCCATTAATGGCATATCGCAAATTAACACAATAGCCACGAAAAACGAATTTAGAAAATTAAGAAAGAAAGCCCGTCCTTTAAAACCTTTAAAAATTTAGAAAATATAGGAAAATATCTAATCTAATAAACTAAGTTCCAAGCATCTGTGTTATTAAAACAAATTACTAGAGGCATTTGAAGTCGTAGCAAAATTTTAAAAGTGTCTACACACTTTTAAAATTTTATAAATACTGCTTAGTTTATGGCATTTATATTAGAAAAATAAATAAAATAGTCTCGGTCTTTCAAACCTTTTTAAAAACATGCTCAGTTATGCCTTTCTTTTAAAGTAAGGCTGATATCTTACCAATTCGGAGAGTTAGAGCTGAAATACCAAATTGAGGGAGATTATGTCGGTTTTGTAAATGGTCAAATGAAACAACATTTTTGGTAAAAATAATGTACACACGGCGACAGATCAACCTACCCATAGTTGACCTCTATGTTCATGGACATAAGGTCGAACTATGGGTAGGTTGATCTGTCGCCGTGTGTACCTATGTACGATTCATTTTCAAAATGTGTACCTCGGTTTCTTAGACAGGCACCAGGTCTTTTTCTTACTTCTCGTGTTATTATTTTTAGTTGTGTCTCCTGCTTCATGACATTGAAGGCTTCTTCAATTTTGCGGATTAGCTCCCGTGTTGCAATTTCTTCACCTGTGTAAACGAGCTCCTTGGCCCGTCCCCAGATGTGAAAATCCACGGGGGTCAGAAGTGCGATTTTTTAAAATCATACGAGCGACTTGGCAGTAGAAAATGTCAAAATTACTATGGAGATTATGCATCTTTCTACTGCCAAGTCGCTCGTATGATTTTCAAAAATCGCACTTCAGGTCTGGGGACCGTGCGGGCCAAGGGATGGGTCCGTCCCTGTCTGGCTCCAGCTGTCTGGGAAACAATTGCTGAGAAATTCTCTCACTATCATCAGCGCATTGGATTTTGATAGTGAGAGAATCTCTAAACTCTGCGAATTGGTAAGATTATCAGCCTAAATGATACTTTAAAAGAAAGGCCAATAACTGAGCATGTCTTCCAAAAGGTTTGAACGATCGAGGCTATTTTATTTATTTTTCTAAATAGGTACCATAAACTTAGCAGTAAGTATTTTTAAAATTTTAAAAGTTTCTACGACTTCAAATGCCTCTAGTATTTTTTTTCAATAACACAGATGCTTGGAACTTGGTTTATTAGATTACATACACATCTAACAAACCTCAATAAATAAAACAATTAACATACCAACTTAAATTGGGGCACTGTTCGCAATTGTCAGAAATTGGGTTTTCATAAAAATAAAACAAAAATGTCTGTTAAAAATCAACAATTAGACTTCGTCTAAGACATGTATGGCTCAACATGTTCTAAATGGTGTCAACTATCGTCCCCTTAAATATTTGCACCCAGCTTCCAAACACCCAGTAGGTATAAGAATAAAGATTGCGATATTAAAAGAGTAGAATAAGACATTCATTATCATTAAAAATAAGGCACATTTAATAACATTTTTAAAACTTAAAGAACTACACACGATCTAGTTGATCTATGAAAAAATACACTGAACATAGGTTTATTTAAGAGTGAAGGAGAAAGAATCTTTCTTCATGAGGTTTATCACAGCCTGCTCCGAGATATCTGCGTCGTAGTTCAAGGTCTGCAGGAGCGGAAATATCGTCTTGCAGTATTTTGTATGCTTGTTCTATCGTGCTCTCTATCTCCGACTTCAGTTCCTGGAAAAATAAAGACAAAAGTACTCTTTAAACCTGAAATTTATTACGATGGCCATATCAATATGGATGTCAAGGCCAAATCGCTAAGGTGTGTGGAGGGGACGAGCACACGCTCCTTATTGGCTTCTGATTCAGATCTGCGCTTTGCGATTTAACCTTGAAGAAAGTATGCGATATATTGCAGGTCTGAAGCCAGCTAAGGGTTGAACCTCATCTGGCAGCACGGCATCGCCTTTTCCCGTCGCTCCATCCTTTTCTGTCACTCAGGAACTTCATTTGCTAGAGCAAATAGGGAAGACGGGACGCGACAGCACGCCGCAGCACCGCCGCGCGCGATCGCGTTCCGTGATCCGTCTACCTTATTTGCTCTAGCAAATGACGTTCCTGAGTGGCAGAAAAGGATGGAGCGACAGAAAAAGGCGATGCCGTGCTGCCAGATGAGGTTCAATCCTAACGCGATGTTGTCGTTTTTAGGGTTCCGTACCCAAAGGATGAAAACAGGACCCTATTATTAAGCCTACGTTGTCCGTCCGTCCGTCTGTCCTACCTATTTAAGGCTGTAACTTGAACCGTAATAGTATAATAGATAGTTGAAATTTTCTCAGATTATGCGTTATTACGGCGGATTTGTTAACAAATAATAAAAATTTCAAAAAGTTAAAAATTAAGGGAGGTTCTCGACAAGAAACTAGTTTTTATGAACGTTTTTTCTTCACGCTCTGTCGTAAAAACGGTAAAATATACAAGCGTCAAACTGAGTGTGATTATAGAGCAAGCTCTACAGAATAACAACAAATACTAAAAACCGGTAAGTGTGAGTCGGTCTTGCGCTAAAGGTCCCGGACTTAAAAAGTTTTTTTTCTAAGTTAATAATGTTGTGTTCTGTGGTTGTCTGGTACGGAACCCTCCTCGGTGCGCGAGTAGCCCGACTCGCACTTGACCGCTTTTATTACATTATTTTCTGCCTTCTGCTCTCATGCTGCTCTGATATGGGCGGCCTCTTGCATGCCATGATTTTTTTTAAATTAGGGATGGTTTTGCTCGATCCAGTCCTTCAGGACGAAGACGGGGTCGAAGATGTAGCCGCCGTGCGCAGGATTCCGCCTAGTGCAGTGTGTGCTACAGATAGATACCTCATAAAGGTCTGGCGAGCGCCGAGCGCGCTCTGCCAGCGCGGCGTGTAGGTGGTACAGCAGCAGGCCGCGCAGGCGCGCGTCGCCCAGCCCCAGAGCCGCCGCCGTGCGCAGGATGCCGCGGCACAGGCTCTCTTTCAGCGCTAGGCGCGACTCCGACAATTCTGCAAGTAGGTAACAATTTATATCAGTGACTATTGATTGTTAATGTCTCATTTACCATTTACCACATTATCTAGCTACTAGGACTTTTGATTTTGCTCACCGATAGGTATACAATTTTAGTATTGTCATATGCATCTATCTTCTATACTATTATAAAACTAAGTAGGTACTGAACCAATTTTGATAAAAACAAATTTTTGTTTGATAGCTTTTATGATTATTTGTGGTAGGGCTATTGCAAGCAAGGGTCGTTGTAACACGGAGACCATCAGCGCTGGTTCTTTTTGTGTTCGCCCCAAGCTCACCCATATTTACATATACCTCCGAACTTATGGTATTTTATTTTCATTCTCGGGAATGCAGGTTTCCTCACGATGTTTTCCTTCACCGTCGAGCTAGTAAATGATAAATACAACCGTACATAAATTCCGAAGAACTTAGTGCTACAGGCCAGGAATCGAACCGCGGCCTCAGGATTGCGGCGCTAGCTCTCTTTCGTCTGGTGTAGTATAATTGGCGCGGAGGAAGTCGCGGGTATAAACTCTATAGTAATTAAATAATAGTACCTACACTAATTAGCAGTTAGCTATTATAACTAACTATTGCCTCCGTGGTCTATTGGTTTAGACTGCCTCCGTGGTCTAATGGTTTAGAGCATTGGCTCTCGACCCGGAGGTCGTGGGTTCGATTCCCACGGGGGACACCTAGTCCCCACGTCCACTTTGTGCGTTTTTCCCCAGTTGGTTAGGACATTGCTGAATCACCTGATTGTCCGAAAAGAAAAATGATTCCGTGCTTCGGTTGGCACGTTAAGCCGTTGGTCCCGGCTACTATCTCTGGTGGTAGTAGTCGTTACATAAAAACCACGTCAGAGGCCGTAAGGCGGTCTGAAAAAACTCTGACACTAGGGCTCTGCCCACACGATAAGAAGAAGACTAACTATTCGTATGGTATGTTCAATGTCAATTTTGTACCTAAAGGAATCCGTTTCATAACCTACCTAAATACTTGAGAACAAACAGAAGGGTCAGTTATCACACGATCGATTTCAACCTTATCATTTCTTGGCTCGGAGCGTTAGTGTTAGAAATAGTTGGCAAGACAGAAAACGGAGACCTTCATCGATAGATAGAGATGTATGACGACGTCACGTCAAGCTGATCGTCATATTCGAATATTACGCAATCCTGTTGTACAATTATTGTGTCGTAAGTATAAACACTAGATAGGTATAAAATAAGTGCGTCCAAGATAGCTTCGTGATTTTGACAGATCTTTTATGAGCGCTTGTTTTACTTTCTGAAAATGTTTGCGCCGTGAAAACTTAAATTTTATAATAAACGAGCTTTTACCCGCGACTTCGTCCGCATAAATTATATACCAGATTTTAAGTCAGATGATAAGCTATCAAACAAAAAAAGTTTCATCAAAATCGGTACAGCAGTTTTTGTGTGATACTCGAACAAACAAACACCCAAACAAACAAACAAACAAACAAACGAACAAACAAACAAACAGACAGACAAAAAATCCAAAAATTGGTGATTTGGAATCAGGGACATCTAAAAATCATATCGTAATTTTTTTTTTGTAAATATCTTCAATGTACAGACACAATTCTGTTACAGTTTTATAATAGTTTAGATTTAGATATTAATTAATCTTGTATACTTAGTTATTATAGGTAAAGTATTGACGGCTCAAACATTTTCAAAAAGTAAAATCTATAAAACCTCCTGTCAAAATCACGCAGCTATCTTGGACGGAAGATCATGGAGCAACACGCCCCCGTCACAGCCGTGTGTAGTAACTAACTATTACCTATTAAACAATCTGTGCCCGTGTTGCTCTAAGATAAAGATTATCAATAGTGACAGGCAGGTAATGATAAACTTATCAACCATCTACAATCACATAACTCATATTGTCACACTACACGTCACAGAGGAGTGGAACAGTAGAACACTTGCCAAAACAGTTCAATTCAAATTGTCCATTGTAATTTTCTGTCAACTGATATAAGACTTGTAATTTATTTAGGTACCTAGTTACGTATACGTTATGATTAGTATGATACTAACGACACAGGTAGGCAGATCCACCTGGAGACGACGTGGGGACGCGCGTTCCTTGCTGCTGCGCCCATGTCCACAGGCGGTCAATCGGGCGACTGTCTCTCGCGGTGCTATCGTAACTGATTTTATTTACTTGTTGCGCAGTACTAACACCTAGTACTCGGATGAGACGGTTACACACTATTATGAACTGGCGCTGCGATACTAACTGCATCAAACATAAAACGCCACTTTTAATGCCACTGTTATGCGCATTCACTACTGTGGAATGGCGCAGTTATGACGAAGACAGAAGTAGAATAAAATCTATATATGCCTACTATTTTATAAAACAAAATAGCATTTGGATGTTTATAATTATGCACGACAAACTCGTCACTTTATTACTTATAATCAAAATTAACTAAATTGTTACTGTACTTACTATAATCTGCATCTAGTGTCAAATATTAGTAAGTAGTAACGTTAAACTGTTCCACCCAGGTGCTATCTCGTCCCAGATGTGCATTAGCCATGTCATGCATAGTGCAATGTGGCACGCACTATATGCACGGCACGTTTCCATTGCGGGTAGCCGGCCGGCCCAGTGCGACCTCTGATTTGATGATAAAGTTGATAGGTAACATTTAAACAAATATAACTTCTCTTGTGAGTAGAACCATTATTTTATCGATGGCATTTATAACCTGTGTGAAAAGTAGAGTATCCTCCTCGGGCTTGGGCCCTCCGCTTAACTCAGGATTCTAGTCATAACTTCCCTCGCTTCGCTCGGGAGTAACTGTAGGTGTAGTCTCCCTCGCTGCGCTCGAGGGTCCTTCGTTACGCTCGGGATTCAATATGCTTGTGACGAAAGACACTGATTTATCTCAGCTTTATCCCCTTAGTGCATACCTAATCGATTACCTATTTCTATATAAGTAATAAATTAACACATAGGCACTCGTAGGTAGGTACAATTGTGTCTACCTAATTTAGCATTATTGGCACGTTTTCAGCCGATGAATAAAAATGCAATGCAATTTTACTGTGCTCAATGAAATTATGTTGGCATAGGCCAGGAATCAAGCAATGTCGTGTCGTGACGTACATAAAAATGCGGTGGTATTAAACTCATCATGACGTAACTTTCAAATGAGCATTTTTATCACCCTGTTAATTTGTACATTTTTGTTTTATCATTAAAACTCAATTAAAACTGGACTGAATGTGAATAAGCTTGGAAGGTTGAGGTCCACAATATCTTCCGCTATTATAATATTTCTGCTAGATACGCTTTATTATAAAATATCACAAAATATTCAATCATCTTTTGAAGTTGAATTATTTTTTGTTTTTATTGAGAAGACGCGGCCAGTTAGGATACGAGGCAATTTGATATGGTTGGTAGGTACTCATACCTCGGGTTTGCGACTTCGTCCGCGTGCGGATTCGAACCCGGAGTGCGATTTTTGAATCTCATTCGCTGAGTTTAGCAGTTGAAAATGTCAAAATTACTAATTATATACGCATCTTTCTAAGGCTGATTTGACTTTCAAAAATAACACTCCTGAAGTATGATTTTTGAAAGTCAAATCAGAAGTAGAAAGATGCATATCTCCACAGTAATTTTGAAATTTTCAACTGCTGAACTCAGCGAATGAGATTCAAAAATCGCACTCCAGGTCTAATGTTTCAAATATTAACTTTCACTTTTAATTTAATAAAATAGTGTTTTCTAAATACTATACTATTGAACTCTAATACTTTGTTATAAACTCTAATAAAATAATTTGTTACTAACAGTATTATTGCTTTTTATTTTCTCGCGGAGGGTGTGAAAAGTAGAGTATGGTCCTCGGGGATAAACGTGTTTTCATCTTGGGCGAGCTTGAACCCCTCGCTTCACTCAGGATTCTAGTCTTAACTAGGGTCTTCGCTCGGGAGTTAACTCTAGACTCCCTCGCTACGCTCGGGAGTTAACCCTAGAATCCCTCGTTACGCTCGGGATTCAATATCGCACCCGTGATGAAAGACACTGCTTTATCCCCTTGGTACATAATCTACTATTATGGCTCTGGAATTCTGGATACTATGTCCTTTCAAGCCATATCTTTTTTTTTCATCTTCATATTCTTAATTTTGATGGTGGATGAAGATGACGATGAAGTTTAAGCCTCGAAACGTTGGTGTTCGACGTTTTGACGCTTCTTTGGAGTTGTTGGAGACAATCGGAAGACGCAGGAAAGTCTACAGGAAAGAGGTGAACCGACCGCTTTGCCGCGCTAAAAATGACGGAACACTTTTCCTGGTTACGCCCATACACCATCATATTTCACTGAACTGTATATTGTTCACTTGCACGACACTTTGTTACGCAAAACAACACCAATCTTACGAACCAAAACTCACTATAAACAATAAAAAAATCGAAAAAATTTGTGGACCCGAAACGTAGCTATCGAATGCCCGCCAAAAACTCCATATTTAGGAAGGAATTAATGAAATTACATTCAGCCCCGGATCTAGGGGGGGGGGGGGGGCAAACGGGGGCCCACGCCCCGGGCGGCAGGTCTAGGGGGCGCCAATATGAAGAGTATGAAAAATAAAATATTGCAACGACTTCAAAATATTGTAAAAAAATCTTGAGCTCGCTTCGCTCACTCCAAGTTTTAGATATTTTTGCAATAACCAAAACTGGACCCGGCCACCCCTGGAAAAAATTATTGCTACTCCCTTGGAGGGGAGGGGCGCCAATGTCAAGTTATTGCCCCGGGTCGGAAAAATCCTAGATCCGGGGCTGATTACATTCCAGAGTTCTTTACAGATTATATTTTATCTTCGTTCTGTATTACTGTGTCATAAACCTTGACATGTTAAAACCGCATCGTGTCCTAGAAATATGATACCAATCCGGATGGTTTTCATATTTACAGCGTTTTGTTAATAATTTTTTGTATAATAATTGCATGGTATACGCGTCTATATTTAGCTTTATATTGTTACAGAATAATTTCATGCTCTCGTATCGGGATTTATAGTCACGTGCGTATTAGATAAGTGCTGCCAAGACGCTGCTTGAATCATCTTCAATCAATCAATACAATACAATAACTTAGGATTAGGATACACTACGTTATTTATTTAAAACTAGTACTAAAGTAGTATAGTGTACGCTATATTCTGGGGTATAGTGTAATCTTTTAGGTAGGTACTTCTACTACCTATCAACGCCATCTAGATAAAAAACCTGGAACTAAGTAAATTCATCAAATACTACTACCCGTTTGTTTGGAGTTGGCCGTCGACGACCGTTACAAAATTTCGTCACAGGCACATTAACTGGTCCCGTCGACAAAAAATAATATAACAATCAAATAAAAATTTAAAATTAAAAGCGATATTAGTGATCGGGACGGACGTGCTGTACGTGGTTGCGTTGCTAAAGGTTATAAAATTGCGTTTAATAGGGTCTCTTAGGGGTGCGGCACGGTGAAGCGGGAAGGGAGGTAACGGCCAACTCGAAGCAAATGACTAGTAAGTAATATTTGATCTGTCACTGACATCGGTCCTGCAAACATTCACAAGGTGGCACCACTGGTAATTTCAATTAATAAAAATGGAAAGAACTCCTAAGAAAAAAAAGGGTCAGAAGAAAAGTGACGAAAATGAAAAATATGACGACGAAAACAATACCAACAAGAACCAAAATTCTAATAAAAATTGCAACTGTAGTGGTAAATTCACTGAACTGAAGGATATTTTAGAATCATGGAGAAATGACCAGGCAACTCAGCTGAATAAAATACAAAGCTCAATATCTGACATGCGAAATGACATCTCCGCTATTCAAAAAACAAACGGCGAAATTGAAAAATCCCTTGAATACCTGTATGAAGAACATAAAGAAGTGAGTACCAAGATTACCTCCTTAGAAGAAAAGTCAACCTCATATGAGCAACGTATAAAGCAGCTAGAAGATGCTCTAGAAGACCAGTTAAGAAAATCTGTCCTAAATTGCGTAGAAATAAAAAATGTGCCTTGCAAAATAAGAGAAACTCAACCGGAACTAATAAAGATAGCTGAAACCATTTTCAATGAAATTTCTGCGAACATTAATATCTCTGACATCCAGGATATTTGTAGGCTTCCTTCTAAAACAGAGAAGAGAACCATCCTCGTGACCCTAAACTCAGTAATTCTGAAAAACAGGATTCTTCAAGCCGCTAAAACCTTCAATATTACAAACAAGAGCAACAAATTAAATACAAGTATCATAAATCCAGGCAGTCCCCCCGAACCTGTTTACATCGACGAACATTTGACTACAAAGGCTAGACGTAGAGTTGAGCTTAGGATTCCTACCCTACAGACAAAACTGTTTGTATGCAACTGTTTTAAAATACATAAAATTCGCGATGATTAATAATATAATTCAAGACGTTGATAAAGTAGCTGTATCTTCTTCGAGCACCTGTGATCCGGAGCAGTGTTCCAACTTGATCATGCAACCTGAAACAAAACTTAACATAATAACACAAAATATACGCAGCATCTCGGCAAATTTTACAGATTTTACACTATTTTTAGACAAAATTAAAACACAATGCGACGTTATAGTACTTACAGAATGTTGGCTCTCCTGTAATCCTATGATCCCGCCTTTACCGAACTATGCTCACTATGCATCAACTATACCACATAACCAGAACGATGGAGTGGTAATTTATGTAAACAATTGCCTCTTAAATATTACGATAAATGAGCCTCCACTGATGGACTCTAGTTGTCTTTTGATAAAAATTGGTACAGAGACCGCAATTCTTGCTATTTATCGACCCCACGCATTTAAAAATACTGATAACTTTATTCATTCATTAGATAATGTCCTCTCCGAACTCTCAACTTTTAAAAATATTATACTAACCGGCGATATAAATATAGACATACATACAAACAATCATGACTCACGCTCTGATGAATACCTGAATCTCTTGGCTCTTCATGGCCTACTCCCGGCGCATACACTTCCAACTCACGACCTCACATGTCTCGACCACTTCTTCCTTAAATCAGGACACCCAACCAACACACTTGTCATACACTCTACTATAACAGATCATTATCCAGTATTACTATCATTATCAACAAAAAAGTGTTTGTTAACAACTAAATCAATAGTTAGAATCGATTACGAGGGTCTCGAAAAAGACATGGATAATATAGATTTCTCATATGTTTTCGAAACGTCAGATCCCAACAGCGCTGCTGACCAAATGGTAAATACACTACGCAGCACAATACAAAAACATTCGGTCGTAAAAACTTTACCTCGAAGACTTAGATCCATTAAACCGTGGATCACACCTGGTCTATTAAAATGCATAAGGAACAGAGATAAGCTTCACAAAAATCTTAAAAAGTCCCCTCAAAATGAAGTCCTAAAAATTACATACAAAAGATATAGAAATTTTTGTAATTCACTTCTAAAAAAAGTTAAGAGAGCTTATGAGCAAAAGAAACTCCAAGAAGCAGGATCAAATACAAAAAAGTTATGGGAAACCATTAAAGAAATAGCTTACTTAAATAAAGATAAAACAAGTACTCGTGACCTACTATTCTCTAAACCTACCTATCAAGATTCCGTTGACCATGCTAATTTGTTCTTTGCAAATATTGGAAAAAATCTGGCTGATAATATAATAAAAACAAATCCAAACGTCTCCAATTCATCTCCCCCCTTAGAAATGCCCGCAGACTCCCTTGTTCTCCTTCCTACTGATGAAGAAGAAGTGGACCGTATTATTAAGTCTCTGAGAGATGAATGTGCAGTAGGATGGGACGGTATATCCTGTAGATTTATTAAAAAATTCAAGAAACTTCTTATCCCACCCCTTACCTACATATGCAATTTATCTATATCAAAAGGTATATTTCCATCTGTATTTAAAAAGGGAGTTATTCATCCCATCTTTAAAAGTGGGGATCGAGACCGTGTCAATAATTATCGCCCTATTACTGTACTTCCAGCCCTCTCAAAAGTTCTAGAACGTATTTTAAATGTCAGACTTATAAAATATCTTGAAAGTAAACAACTTCTTAGTGAAAACCAGTATGGTTTTCGTTCTGGTAAATCTACAGCCTTAGCTGTTCACCATCTGACAAATAATATCGTTCTTAGTATGGATAAAGGTAAGAAGTGTCTTGCTATATTTCTAGACCTTTCAAAAGCGTTTGACACGGTCTCGATACCCATACTCCTAATGAAGTTGGAGGCACTTGGCATTCGTGGCATCCCATTGGAACTGTTTCGAAACTATCTCAGTGATCGCATACAGTGTGTGACTATTGATGGCCACACAAGCACTGATTTGCCAGTAGAATATGGTGTACCCCAAGGCAGTATCCTTGGTCCAAGCCTATTCCTGACCTATATGAATGATCTTTGTAACCTCGATCTTCCCAGTGGCAACCTAATTTCTTTTGCTGATGATACTGCCCTTGTTTTCTCTGCAGCCTCGTGGAATGAAGTCTATCTATCAGCACAGAAAGGATTCACCTTAGTATCTAATTGGTTAAACAAAAATCTCCTTACCCTAAACATTGATAAGACTAAACATATGATCTTCTCCATTCGAAACTGGCACCTCCCCTCCTCTGAAACCTTCTCAATTAAAGCCCACTCTTCCAACAGCCCACATTCTCAATCCTGTAACTGTCCTCAAATAGAAAGAGTAAATGAAATTAAATATCTCGGGATACTAATAGACTCAAACCTCTCCTTCAAATCCCACATAAAACTCATAGCTAACCGTGTGCGAAAACTCATCTTCGTTTTCAAACACCTTCGTCATGTAGCTCAACCTTCCTTACTTAAAACTATATATATAGCATTGTGTCAATCTTTACTTATCTATTGTATAACTTCCTGGGGTGGTGCACCCAAATCTTATTTCATAACTATAGAACGTGCACAGAGAGCCCTCCTGAAGGTAGCTACTTTTAAGCCCTATCTCTATCCCACGCACTTGCTCTACGATTACTGTGAAGTTTTAACGGTACGCCAACTGTTTGTCCTAAACAATGTGCTTATGCAACATTCTCTTACTGCCTTTAACCCAGAATCTCATATAAATAGACGAAACCATCTAGTCATTAAATCAAATCCCGTCAACTCCAGTTTTAGTCAAAGATTTTTCTGTTTCCTCGGCCCATTCTTGTACAATAACATCCACCACATTCTCTCTATACATAATCTTCCTAAACATGATTGTAAAAAGACTACAAGTTAGTGGCTTCAAAAACTGACATACGACTCTACTGAAAACTTACTACACCCCCCCGAGTAACACCGCAACTTTATTACTTTACATACTTACACACATAACCAACCTCATACATAACCAACCTCATACTCCACACAGCACACTGAAACAAGACATACCTATACATCCGTTTTTTTACACAAATAATATAACACAATTTCAATGATTTTTCTTCTTCAAAAAATCTTCTTCCTCCCATATTGACTTAAAACATACGCACACACATCAAACACATAACACAAACATACCACACATATAAGTACACATACATTAATCTGTTATTTATAAATATTATAATTTTATTAATAATTCTATTAACATAAAATGTATTAAACTTAAGTAACTTAATTAATAACTCTGTAGTACTGTCAGCTCCCTGTACCTGTGACTAAATATCTGTAACATATCTAAAGAATATAGCTGATGTCAATAGCACAGACAGGTTTTACCTGCCTTTCATGACGTATCAGCTATCAATATAAATGATCAGTACGTATAGCCTAACACAATGCTTAAATGTTATTCATAGTACCTTATGTAAACATTATGTAAATGGCTTTTTTTGTGAAATTCAATAAATTTTATTATTATTATTATGTTCCGTAATCACGGGCAATTAAGTCCCGGACCTTTGGAAGGCGTGCATGGGGCCGAAGCCAACATGTAGAGGCCCGTTCAAAAGACAAGTTAATCTAAATGTAAGGGATACACAAATGGCGGATACCATCTCCGAGCGTACAACATGATACCCACGGGGATGGTCCCCGCCATTTGTGTAAAGACTATTGGAGTACGGCGCTATGGCCGCGATGGAAAAATAAGGTCTTGGGCTATGGAGGTGAAAGTTGGATTGATGGATACTGGGCTATGGGAGGAGACTAACGGACGCCTGCCATGACAACTAGTCTCAAAATTGTAAATAGGGCAGGCGGTGACTCGCCGACTCGTCGAGTGGGCCCCATAAAACGGCCACACGCACAAAGTGCGACAATGGGGCAACATCTCATTGAGCGGCTGAAGGTTGTCGAGAGGTGCGGCTCCGGTTTCACCATCGCGGGGTTTACCCCCGTGAGCGGGTTTCCCCGTTATTACGCCATTACGTGCAATACACTTCCAACCTGGAGCATAGGTTCTGCTCTTGCGATTCCACTCTGGACGGCCAATTAAGGCAAGCCAGAGGTAGGGGGATGTGTTACTGTGTGTGTGGGTGTGGGGGTGTGTGTGTGTGGGTGTGTGTGTGTGTGTGAGCGCATGTCTGTATGGTCCCCCTGGATAGGGGTACGCGGTGTCGCCACTCACCGTCAGCTCGCCACAAGCTGCCCCCGCGGGGTTATTATTATTATTATTGATGCTAGAAATTAAATGGGCCAATGAATTTTTAAGAAAGTTTAAAGATACTAAAAACAGAATAAGATTGCAAGTAAGTAAATAATACAGATGGATCGACTGTGACACAGACTGTGATGACGAAGACATGAGGGCCATGGGAAACTTAACCATCTGAAGAAGCCAGGCATCGTGACAGGTGGAATTTAATCGTAGAGGAGAGGACGCACCAGGAAGGGTTGTAGCGCCGCAGAAAGTGAATTAATTGAATAATACATATGACCCGAGCACACGTCTCGCGTGGTTTCGCGCATCGCGTTTTTGCCTGCCACTAGGCTCCGCAATCCTCAGTCTCTTCTTGTTCTTGTCCAAAAACAATCACTGAGATTGGGATAGATTCTCCCATAAAATACTTGACACTAGCGGAAATGCAGTGCTAACGCACAAGCAAGAGTCCATTTAAGTATAAATAAAAAAATATATACATAAGACTATATCAATTAAAACGGCCTTTCAAATAAATATTGTACATAAGTAGTAGGATCGTCAAAACAGATTAGTATTAGATAATGCAGCACGTGTCAGATAGATAATCTAACAATAGATTTAAATAAACGTGTTGATGTGGATGTGTCTGTCTACAGGTAGTGCCTGCGTTTAGTTTCAATCTATTAGATCCATTAGATCCAATATTATGTGCCAATCTCATACGTACACCAAGTACCTACGTTATGTTAACAAAAAATTAGATTTGAGTAATTCGACACGAAAGTTCCTAGCCGAAGCTGATGTCAGGGTCTTGTGCTTATTACTGCGGAGTGCGGACTAGTGGGGGACCACACCAGTGACGGCGAAGCACCCTGGTCTATCGAACCAGTGAATGAACAACAGCCCAAGGGCAAGTCGTACCCCTAAGGGGTACGGACCTCGGGAATGTGCGTTGCTGGGACTACGCGGCGAATTTGGTAGTGGGGATTGATGCGATGTTCCAATTAGTTGCAGGGTTTACTGGTGCAAGGGGAGGGAAAAAAAAAAAACAAGTCCAAACACTTGAGCTCAGATAGTTTTGCGTCCACATCTGACGAACGCGCCGCGATTGCGCAGCTCGCGAGCGAGAAAAAATCAAGGTTAAAAATGCACCCGCACAGTTCGCGCGCTGTTCGCGAGCGACGCGATGTCGTCCACATCTGTTCGCCAGATGTGGACGCACCCTAACATCCTGACATCTTTCACACCTGTTTCGTTTTGTATAGGTAGCTGACATCTTCGCGCTGAAATGTACCACACGTGTACCTAAGGAATGTTTCTACTCCGATGTCGATATCTTTAGTCTGCCTCCCCCGTAATTTTTGAGTCTCTGGGCGTCGGGCTGGGGGGTCCGGCGTCCGATCATATGGACTTGAGGTGGTTGTGTGCGTGTTCCCACGCACCACCTAAAGGCCTGTAGGCTTGTCAAGGCCAATAGAGATGAGACCTGGTAAGGTCGGTCGCTGCACCGTAGAGTGTGGAAGATTCCTCACGGGCCCTCAGGATCTACGGCAATATGCGATGAGGTGGAACACGGTGGGGTTTTAGCCGGTAAGAGTCCGGCATAACCCGTCGCCGTTTCGGTTCCCAGCATTCTTTAATCATTATTTAGCCTTAGGCGTGGTAATTATGGCAAAAAAAAAAAAAAAAAAATTAGAATTTTCCGCCTTGTTGTCTTTGAAGATCAATTCTAGCCAAATTAGCCCTCTTAAGTACTACTTTTTATTTATGATTATGAAAGCTGAAAGTTGGGCGCATTTTTGGGGTTGCCTAAAAAATCATAAGGTCACCTGTTTAGAGTTTTAATTTAAAGTTGAAAATTTAGTCATAATTCACGGATCGCAAATTTTTAACTTTAGACCAATATTTTCATAACTTTTATCAAAGTTACGATGCTGATGATGTTATGAATAAAGGCACAATTCATGAAGATTAAGTTGCAAAAAAAGAATCTCTAAAAAGTCTTACACTTTTTTTTTAGAAGTTGTTTAAGCCGGTCATGTCGAGTTTCCTCAAAAAATCGGAAAAATCATCATAACCCGAAAACTATAAAAAATCGCGGAACATACATGGGGGTGATTCGGATACCCCACGACATACCGGACCTAAATTTTTCGTTTGAACGTCAACTCCCCGGCCACCCTGTATAGATGGATTTAGATCTGAAATAGTTTTTTTTCAAATGGGAAGTCTTTCAACCGTCCGCGATTTATATTTGAACTAAAAATTTGTAATTACCATGTAAGTGGGTCATGGTCGGAATCAGAACTCTCAATGATAATTATTACGGGTATCCTAGCAGTGATTAAAACTTATCAAAATGAAATGAAATTAATATACCTACCTATGTGGAAAACAGGTGAAAATCGGTGTTAGGTTAGGTAGGTAATTTACTGGTTGGTTTTACTGGTTATATCCTGGTTAAATCCTTACTCCATGGTTAAAAATCCTACAAAACGACATTTTTTTTATCGAAGATGGGCTTGCTCTTGACCTCAATCCAGTCCTCAGGACGAACATAGGGTCTAAGATGTAGCGAGCTTACCCAGAAAGAAGCCTATTCACTCGTACTTTAAAGTTATTCGGGTTGTAAGCAAGTTGTAAGCGCTCGGAAATACTGACGCAGGCAGAAGTGCGATTTTTGAAAATCATACCAGCGACTTGGCAGTAGAAAATGTCAAAATTACTATGGAGATTATGCATCTTTCCACTGCCGAGTCGCTCGTATGTTTTTCAAAAATCGCACTTCAGGGCATTGCACTCCTTGGCTGTGCGCATTATAAAAGATTCAGATTGATACATTATAAATGTATGTGAAGTCTACCAATCCGCATTGTCAATGCACACTCTCTGAGGGTAGGCCTGTGCCCTGCAGTGGGACGTTTAAAGGCTGATGATGATGATGATGAATAGAATAAACCGCCCCGCATCATATCCCGCCGAAATACGCATGCCCATTATGCTGGCTGCACTGCATTGCATTGACTCGCTGCATGGATAGCCAGCGATATCTTTTGGACTAGATATGACCCAGACCAGAATTGCGATTTTTGAAAATCATACGAGCGACTCGGCAGTGGAAAGATGCATAATCTCCATAGTAATTTTGACATTTTCTACTGCCAAGTCGCGCGTATGATTTTCAAAAATCGCACTTCTGTAGTCAAGACCTTTTTAACGCATAGCCCAGTCATTTTACAAAGTTTTGTTAGGAGGGGTGGGGAGTAATTATCAATGGGACTTTTAAACTGTAACCGGCACCATTTAGTGACAAAAAGACTAACTGAAAACATTTAAAAAGAAATCGCTACGTAACATATATATCTACGTATCTCCCAGAAGGCTTTTAACTAATTAATATTATTTCCAATGCACTCATTTTAATTAGATTTAATAACATAAATTATTTTTGAACAATTGAAATTAAAAAAAATGAGGTATTCATTTAGAAAATACTAATGTATTTTTCAAAGCCTTCTAAATAGACAAAAATAGTAACATCATGTTGAGAATCGATCGATCGAAGTATGTACCTAAAGATTTTTTTTGGTCGTCGTATAGACCAAAAAAAATCTTTGTATGTACCCAAAGATTTTTTTTGGTCTGTTGTATGTACCTATCAGTTTTTTAGAACGAGATAAGTGCCTTTTATATTTGGGTTTGTTGCTGACGTAATTTTCTTTTATTTCTATGCTCCTATTGGCTCTTATATGTAGGTATGCTATACCGAAAAAAAATATCAATTATTAATTAGTCCCGGCTGAAACCGTAAAATGACTGGGCTAGCAGCCGTACAGTCAATCTCGAAAATAAATTTCTTAGCCTATGTCCCCCACGTAACAGCTGTTTCCACTGCCACCGGATCAATCGAAATATATAGCTATTGTGTGGGTCGTGGGTATACATGAACTAGCTTTTGCCTGCGACTCCGTCTGCGTGGACATCTAATATGTAATCGAATTTATTTATTTTACATGTATGCCATGTTAGCTTAATCAAATTAAAGATTGAAAAAGTCGGGCGGCGAGCGGGATTCGAACCCACGACCTGCCTTTCCGGGGCAGATGATAATATGGATTGAAAATTTCGTCGTGGCCTGCGGGGCGCCGACAACTCTGTTGGAGAGGAGCATGCCCCGGAAAGGCAGGTCGTGGGTTCGAATCCCGCTCGCCGCCCGACTTTTTCAATCTTTAATCTAATATGTAGCCTATATGTTATTCTGGGATAAGAACTGTATATGCCAAGTTTCATCGAAATCATTTCAGCCATTTTAGCGTGAAAGAGTAACAAACATCCATACATCCAAACAAACATTCGAGTTTATAATATTAGTAGGATACTATGATGTTGATGATACAAGAAATAGGTTTTTTTTTTCAGCGGTCTTACTTCGAGTTATTAAAGTATCTTTGATCTTATATTAGGTACCTACCCAAGTATTATAGGTTCATTGATGTCTAATTTGTCTGAATTTAAATTAAATACATTTATTTGTTCCTAATCTAAATTTCAAATTAGATATGTGACATTATCCATACTAATATTATAAATGCGAAAGTCTCTCTGTCTGTTTGTCTGTTACTTTCACGGCTAAACCGCTGAACCGATTTTGATCAAATTTGGTATAGAGATAGCTTGAACCCTGAGGAAGGACATAGTATAAAAATTCGACGCAGGCCAGTCGCGGGAAACAACTATGTTATATACGTAACCAAGTCCTACTATACCTAGAAGCAGGCACTTAATCAGATCAACGTAGATTGTCGCCATTAATAACTGTACGGATCGCGCTCGAATGCTATAGGAAATCAGTCTGAGCGCAAGACTATAATAGCTGCTGCCAGTTTGAATAATTACAAAGCAATATTTATTTTAGTGTTGTCTTTCTTTATTCAGACACGAGGCCTGGGCTGCAATCGCGCTAAATATTCGCTGATTGAACTGTTATTGGACTACGTACGAACCATAACTTTTGACACATTTGGTATTGCGCTAATCGCGCCGGTACTGCTCTTGACAGCCGTTAGAGCCGTTTTGACAAATCGCTCAGACGCTGTCAGTTACATAGAGTTTAGCGCGATGCGGAATTCAGTACAGTTGAATAGTAATTGGATTGCAATGTGATTAGAACTGAAATTTGATAAGAATAGAACATCGATGTTTCAACTTAGCGCAATCGGGCTCCAGGAATCACTAGCCATTAAATTAAACGCGACTCTAAAATTGCGGTTTGGTTCGATAGCGAATTAGTTAAGAAAAAATACTACGTTATTTCAAAATTATCTCACCTTGCCAACGAAGTCCTTCAGTATCTCCAAATTCCCATATCAACCGACACTGTAGATCAATTACAATTTGATTGGTTTTCGGAATGAATTTGGTAATTCGATTCACTAAAAACTTTTCTAATTGTTCTACATTTTCAAAGTCTAAACTGCCCATCATGCTTCCAAGAGCATTCTGAAGAGCGCGTATATTTTTGTTTGAAACACGTAAACTGCACTCTAGACACTGCCACGGTGATGCAAACTTTAGAGGGTCCACGGGTAGAAGGATGCCAGGACATGTTCTAGAAAAGCACTTGAGAGCTGCGAGGAGTGTGCCTCGTTCGGTCGGATCCGCGCAGCGGTCACACGAACACTTGAACTGCTTGGTTTTGTACAAATGGGTTCGCCTAGCGGGTGTCCCCCAAAGTATTCCAGTGTAGCATGTAAATATTTCTGTTCCAACGCGTATCGGCTTCACCGCCTTCACTATCATTTGAGACTTACTGTTGTACGCATATATCGTATTCGGCACACAACTATGGTTCATAAGTGCAGCGACAGGACACAAACCTCTCAGACTCATCTCTTTTTTCCCAAAGGGAGTGGCTATTTGAAACGCATTTGCGTCCATTACGCAGCAAGCAAGTTTCATTAGCTGTTCTTCCTTCTCGGGAAATTCAAAATATTGTTTGAGATTTTGGATTTCGTGCCCATTTTGTGGTAGAGTATGAGCTTCAAGTTCGGCCAGGAATCGTTGTTGATCCTCATTCAGCAACAATGCTCTTATCGGAGCTAGCGCTTGGGACATTAATGTGTCGTCGACTTCCTCGATAGGCGCTTTGTTACTCCAGCGGGAAATAATGTTACATTCATTGTAATGCAAGCTGGTATTTTGACACTCTTCCGAACACAACAGCAACGCGCACTCGGCACACTTGAAAAATGTGTCACTATCTAATTTACCACAAACGGTACATCCTCGTTGAATGGTGTTTCCGGATCGTGGTCCATATATGAGCGGGTGATCTATGAAGAGCACCTCTCCTGCTGATATGTCTTTGGTCGCGATTAGACCTCGGCCGCTTATTGGCGATTCAGCTATGTTCCAATTACTGGAGGCGTATGGTCCAAGATGTTCAGCTACCATTCGCGACAATTGTTCCAACGACGACATCCTGCCACGACTGACCGAGTGATAGCACTGTACTGCGCGCTCAATGCGAATATTATGTCACTGAGTTTAATAAACAGCTACATGCAGTCGATGATCGGATGTATCCGATAGCCAAATTTTTATTTAACTTCTCCATAATACACCCGAGCTCAATAGACGAATGGATTTAATTAAAACAACATACGCTATTATACTCTTTGCGATTTTTACCTACATTTATAAATAAACGCACGTGTCAGCTAATACGAAGATAATTATAGAAAGGAAATTTAGTGAGTAAAATATAGAAATAGCTTTAGCTGGCTAGGTTATTATATATCTAGGTATCTGTGTTTAAATATTTTTTTTGGGAAACATACTTACAATACCTACAATATTGCTCAGAACTAGACCAGATACCTACTTTGATATTACCTTGATATTACATAGACGAACGAAGTTGTATTTCTCTATTCTTGATGTGCAAATAAAGAATATAATATGTTACCTATGTTATGCTTCCACAGTTATCAAATTAATCTACTACCCGTTCACGACCAGTTGGCCGTCGATGACCGTTACAAAATTTCCTCACAGGCACATTAATTGGTCCCGTCGACAAAAAATAATATAAAAGGCAAATAAAAATTTAAAATTAAAAGCGATATTAGTGACCGGGACGGATGTGCCGTACGTGGTTGCGTTGCTAAAGGTTATAAAATTGCGTTTATTAGGGTCTCTTAGGGGTGCGGTGCGGGGAAGCGGGAAGGGAGGTAGCGGCCAACTCGAAGTGAATGACTAGTACTTATAAATGAGCACTAATACAGGGTGTAACAAAACACCCTAGTTATACTTAAGGAAGTGCTTCAGACCATCAAACTGAACAACTTTCACTATGGAGCCAACATCGAGAAAAAATAAAAAAAATCACCTGTCCCATACAAAAGTGCAGTACCGATTCGACTAAAATGTATGGGACAGCAGATTTTTTTTTATTTTTTCTCGATGTTGGCTCCATAGTGAAAGTTGTTCAGTTTGATGGTCTGAAGCACCCCCTTAAGTATTACTAGGGTGTATTGTTACACCCTGTAGAAAACTACGCGGACTGCTGTTAAATAGTTAAAAATAAGAGGAAATCTAAGAGTGAAGATCTCTTTTATTGCTATAAAGGAGATCCTTGTTCTTAGGAGGAAATATTTACAACACGTGCAAAGATTAAATAAATAAAATGTAAAAAAATGTTTTCCATTTAGAATTTTTTCCAATTTATATTTAGGAAACGATAAATGGAAAATATCCATATCGAACCAATAAATATCGTGATGAAAGTTGGCAAGGGCAAATAATACAAAAAAACGGCTCTGTGTGAGGGAATAGTATATCTGTAGTTACTATACAACGTGTTAACGAATTAGCGCAAAACCTCATACACCCCAACTGATTTGTAACAAAATAATTAGATTGAAACAATAATTTCATTATTTTGATACTTAAAATTTAAAGTTATTAGCATTTTAAGTTTTGAGGCAAAAATGATTTGTTATCATTTCAGCACTGAAAGAAAGCGCTAACGTACTTAATTAAATTAAGATACATTTTAATAATCTTGTTTTGGTAGTAAGTAGGGTGAGTGTGCCCGTGCGGTGGGTCGACATCGGGTTCAGGAAATTTTAAATTTTGTAAACAAATTATTTAATATTTTGAAAAAAATTACCTATGTTGAAACCATGATAATTCGACTCAGCTCTCGATTCTAAACAAACTACTTTCTAGTTTTGCGTTAATTCATTAACACGTTGTATATACATCCAAACTTCTTGGCGAGGACAGACGACGTAGGCAGACACTACGTGGACAACAAAAGACAATGTAGAAAGAAAAATAATCTTGCAGATAAAAATGTGATCTCTTATACATACTTGTCGTTTAATCTCTGGAATCTGTACCTAGCCAAGAAAAATAATAAAATTTTGAATTTTCTTACTTAATACTAAAATTTTATTATTAGGTATTTAATTTATGTTAAATGTTACTATTGTATATTTTTAGTGTTCTATAAAGTTTTGATAACTCAAACATCTTCAAAAAGTAAAATAAAATCTCTTAAACCGCCTGTCAAAATCACGGAGCTATCTTGGACGTACTGCCAGTGTAGAAGCATAATATGCAAGAGAGGTTAGAAAAAAAAATATTTTAGGGTTCTGTGTGTAAAATCCCTGCCAACTCATAAAATCATCCTTGTCTTATTTTTAGTGTTCCGGCCATAAATGGCCAAACGGAACTCACCTCGGTGTCTGTCCTTCCTTTCGTCCATCCATCCGTCTGTCACATTTTTTAAATATAGGCATTTTTAATATGCTTACTCAAGTAGGTAGGTACTAGGGTTGCCAACCGTCCCGCGAGAGGCGGGACGTCCCGTTTCTAGACCCTTAGAGGATGGGTCCCGCGAAAGATGTGTGCGGGACGCCAATTGTCCCGTTTTCCAGCTAACCTTTCGGGCTTCAAGTAGATGTGAACTCAATTAACTCAGAAGAAGTGATTTAAAACTTTAAGTTTATTTTCTACTCATGCCGTCTTTTTTAAATGCAAAGTTCTAAGGATGTATTAATTTTCTGTTATGTTGACCGATTTTCGTTTCCGATTCAAAAGTTCCTAATAAAATATAAACTTAATAATACAGTTTTCGTAGATTTTATAAGAAGCTTTTAAAAATATTTATTTTTTCGGGTAGGTAAAGGCAGGTTTCGCTTTTTTTCACTCTTCATTCTTACTTTAAACTCTTACAGGAAACAAAGGAAATTGATTGAAGACTCAAAAAGGACAACCGCCGCTCTCCCTTGAAAAAATACCTTAAAATGTATAGAAGTTTTGACTGAAGTCAAATGTGTAATAAATTATGAGGTTTTATAAAAACGACTCAGATAGTATCATTTATTTTTATTTAACGAGTTATTTAATCATTTATTATTAATAAATTATAAAAAAGCAGCAACCCCAACATGGCTGTCAATGTTATTTAGTAGGAGGTGTTGCAAGCACAATGTTTTTTTATATAAAAATGATAAAAACTAATAAATCATTATAAAATAAACTAATGCTTGCAGTTAGTTTCTAGTGTTCCATAGTCCATAATAAAAATAGAAGGACGGTTATACAATATACATTTTTGGGTATTATGTGCCAGATGTCCTTTATAAATTTGTTTTTTGATTTGCCTTATTGATTCTACTTTTTGTTATTGTTTTTTCGACTTCTTATACTTTGACAGCTGGGTCCCGCTTTTTTTAGCGACGTCCCGCATCTTGGTTGCAAATTTCCCACTAATCCGTGCACAAAGGTGGGCAACCCTAGTAGGTACCTACTCAAATATTTTTGTGCACACGACAGTTTCAATTCGGTTCCAGAAATAGCTGTCTAGGTAGCTGACATACATAACGTACCTAGTCATATTAGCAATTTCCTTGATATATTCACGGCTGCGGCTTTCACACGGTATGCACGACGCCACGCGGCGAGCATGTAGTGTAGGTATGTATGAGCTCATGATTTGCCGATTGTTCACAAACATTTAAAAACTTTACCTGCATGAATGTCTGCGTACTGTATGCAGCGTAAACCTATCTATACTTCCGACAGGTATAATAACTTTATGATCTACAAGCTTTTACCCGCGACTTCGTCCGCATAAATTATATACCAGATTTTAAGTCAGATCATAAGCTATCAAATAAAAAAAGTTTCATCAAAATCGGTTTAGTAGTTTTTGCGTGATGCTCGTTCAAACAAACAAACAAACACACAAACAAACAAACAGACAGACAAAAATTGGTGATTTGGAATCAGGGACACCTAAAAACCACATCATAACTTTTTTTTGTAAATATCTTCAATGTACAGACACACTTCTGTTACAGTTTTATAATAGTTTAGATACATACAGGGTGTCCCAGAAATGGTGAATCAAACTGCTATGGGAGGCAGCTTGACTAATGTCCTATCCATAAAAAATATTAAAAAAAATAAAACGCACATGACCATAAAAAAAAAAGAATATCCAAAAAAACGGGAAAATCATCAAATTTTTCTAAGTTTCCAGCTCTAATTATCGCGTTTTGGGATAATTTGTAATTTTTTTCTGCCAATATTAATTGTTAGAGGTTGCTTCGACTGATTGTTAACATTTTACAAAAAAAAATGTCTGCACTTCGAGCACAGACCACTTAGTTTAATTGTTTTTTCTGAACCGAAAAATTTTCTTGCTATTTTAACCAGCTGTAGTATAAAAAAATGTATGGGACTTGTGCGGCAAACTACTTCAAAAAGTTGCCTATTTAATGACGATTTTAAAATGATACGAATCACTGAATTTACTTTACAAAATTGGGAGATATTAATTTTCTTGTGTGCTAGGGTGAAATTTGTGCAATTTATTCTTTACTTTTTAATTCATTTTCCACTTCTAATCCGTTGCTTCTAAGGTTAGAATTGGCTAAAAAAGTTGTTTCAATACCCGGTAGTAATGGCACGGTTTTTTAGAATCCCGGTTTTTCAAAATCCCGGTGTTTTAAAATCCCGGTTGTTTAAAATCCCGGTTTTTTTAGGAATCCCGGTTTTTTTTAAATTCCCGGTTTTTTGGGAATCCCGGTGTTTTAAAATCCCGGTTTTTTGGGAATCCCGGTGTTTTAAAATCCCGGTTTTTTGGGAATCCCGGTTTTTTGGGAATCCTGGTGTTTTAAAATCCCGGTTTTTTAAATTCCCAGTTTTTTGGGAATCCCGGGAATTTAAAAAACCGGGATTCTTAAAAAAACGGGATTTTAAACAAACGGGATTTAAAAAAAATCGGGTTTTTAAAACACCGGGATTTTGAAAAACCGGGATTCTAAAAAACCGTGCCATTACTACCGGGTATTGAAACAACTTTTTTAGCCAATTCTAACCTTAGAAGCAACGGATTAGAAGTGGAAAATGAATTAAAAAGTAAAGAATAAATTGCACAAATTTCACCCTAGCACACAAGAAAATTAATATCTCCCAATTTTGTAAAGTAAATTCAGTGATTCGTATCATTTTAAAATCGTCATTAAATAGGCAACTTTTTGAAGTAGTTTGCCGCACAAGTCCCATACATTTTTTTATACTACAGCTGGTTAAAATAGCAAGAAAATTTTTCGGTTCAGAAAAAACAATTAAACTAAGTGGTCTGTGCTCTAAGTGCAGACATTTTTTTTTGTAAAATGTTAACAATCAGTCGAAGCAACCTCTAACAATTAATATTGGCAGAAAAAAATTACAAATTATCCCAAAACGCGATAATTAGAGCTGGAAACTTAGAAAAATTTGATGATTTTCCCGTTTTTTTGGATATTCTTTTTTTTTTATGGTCATGTGCGTTTTATTTTTTTTAATATTTTTTATGGATAGGACATTAGTCAAGCTGCCTCCCATAGCATTTTGATTCACCATTTCTGGGACACCCTGTATAAAACAGTTCCGAGACTGACTGACTGACTAGTTGACAGACAACGCACAGCCTAAACCGCTGTAGATAGATTCTACGGAGAATGTAGAGCTAATTTCTCGAAAAAAAAAAACTGCTATCTCATACTAACATTAAATTCCTACATTCTCATAGTAAAAGTTGTTAATATTGATAGGTACTTTAACCCCTTTGAGTTTTCGGAAGCAATTCCCTTACACCTTGTAGGTATACGGAACGGAGCTTTGCTCGATGATGCCGCAGGTGTTGCACTCCGAAATACCCCGAAATGCCAACTTTAGCATGATTAGAACAGATTGGTAACGTGATGTCCTATGTATTCATATCGAAGGCAGAACAGACAGGACAAATGAAAGCCAATAAGGCCCACTATTTGTATAAAAAACATATTACCTATACTTATTAATCGTCTGACTCTTTAGTCCTACTTGTACAGGGTGTAACAAAACACCCTAGTAATACTTAAGGGGGTGCTTCAGACCATAAATCTGAACAACTTTCACTATGGAGACAACGTCGAGAAAAATAAAAAAATCTGATGTCCCATACATTTGAGTCGAGACGGTAAGCTGCAGTTATGTATGAAAGAGCTGATATTTTTTCGCGATTTCGACGTTGTCTCCATAGTGAAAATTGTTCAGATTGATGGTCTGACGCACCCCCTTAAGTATTACTAGGGTGTTTTGTTACACCCTGTATACTACCCAGTATTTTTAAAAATTACGTTTCAAAGAACGTTTTGCTTACCGTAGCACGACCGACCGTTCACGGCCTCGATGCCGTGCACATAGAGGATACGAAACTTAATCCACCCCTTTTGTTCCCAGTCTCCAAGTTGGTTCGTCAACCTGACCAGTCTCTGTGACCACTTGCCTTATGTGGACGTTCATGAAGCTGTAAAAATTAAGCTAAATAACCCCTTCTGGTGCCGTTTCGTGATCAAGCAGTGATTGCTCCCGACAATGCAAACAATGTTTGATTATCACGAGGATGAGTGTCCCTGGTATTACTTCGATAGTTCGTTCAAAACTTTATTAGGATCGTGCCTTATTGTTTTCGGTAAGTGTTTTAAATAGAAAGCAATTAAAAATATGAGTTGATTTTATAGCTGTCACCCTCAGGGATCAAAGCGAAAAGAATCGCAAAAAATTTACTCATTTGGCTCATGTTCAAATGTTACGGCAGCAGAGCAGAGCTGTTCATTACTTTTTCTTTTTATGGGTGATAGATAGAGAAATTCTACGTTTTTTCATTATTCTGCTTAGTTTACCAGTTATAATTACCTCCTATATACCTGTAGGTACAAGACAAATTACATAAATTACAATGAGATAAATTACAATTAAAGTATTGTTCGCATTTACAGTACCCGGCAAACATCTTAACCAATGGGGCGGGGGTGAGGGGTGCTTACAGTAGCGTTTTCACCTACAACTAATCTGCGCAGACAAGATGTTTGCCAAATTGTTTGTCGACCACTGGTCGACCATTATACACGTCGATCTATGGTCGCAGCTTGTCCTTACATCATAATGAAAATTATAAAAACTACCTATCCAAAACATACAGGGTGTACAATAAAATGGGACAGCTACTTAAAGGGGTGCTTCAGACCATTAAACTGAACAACTTTCTCTATGGGACCAATATCGAAATCGCGAAAAAAAAATCCGCTCTCCCATACAAAACTGCAAACATAACTCGACTGAAATATATGGGACAGCAGATTTTTTTTTCGCGATTTCGATATTGGTCCCATAGAGAAAGTTGTTCAGTTTGATGGTCTGAAGCACCTCTTTAAGTAGCTGTCCTATTTTAATTTACACCCTGTATATAGGACCCGGTATACCTACCGGAGTGAAATCATTTCCGTATTTTCCGACTTTCCAGTTTGAAATGGATGTTCCACTTTTAGGCTACGAGCTGTTTTACAAATAACATGAAACGCACTAATAAAATTAATGAATCACATTAACTATCAAGCAAGTGTTCACCCGTGACTGGTTAATGGGTTGATAAATAGAGTGACGTCGGCAGGTGTGTTCGGGGTGCTGCTCAACGGTTGGCTGTTTGCCACCTTCATTCACAGCCACCTGGTCGTCTTCAAGAGCCATCTACTGGTACTCAATCTTTGCTCAGCGTCGCTCGGCAGGAACCTGCTCGGGTTTCCTTTTGCGGCGTCATCGGCCATTGCGAAAAGGTAAATTAACTTTTTAGTGCTGTCTCTATAGTCAGCTTTTCCAGATTTGCATTTTACTTTTTTTTATTTTACTTAACCGCTACTAATATACTGATTTTACCATGTTCGTTTGCTACTGAATCCTACAGTTAGCCTCAAAGTCAATGAACATTAAAGAGAAATTGAAATGCTACAATAACAATAAAAAAAAAATCATTTAGGTACTCTAAATGAAAATTTTTTTTGCTACTTCGGTTTGCTCCCATAGTAAAAGTAGTTCAGTTTGATAGGTGGACTCTTAGTTTAAAAGGATATTCATTATATTTATTGAATAGAATTGAGCAGGTGAATTTTAAATAACCTACCAAATTTTCGTTCACTGTCTTCAGCTCTCAATGACGGACGGTGGCATTTCGTTATACAGTATTGGCAACTTACCCTTTCAATAAACTGTCTCCAAAGTAATTCTTGATTCTTAAAATTTGGAATTTACCTTACACGGAACCTCTAGAGTCTAGTAGGAATCATTATCTGCCTGTTTGTTTGATCATATCGTACTCATCATCATCACATCAGTCATCAGACAAAAACTACTGAATCAATTTTAATGCGATATCCTTTGTTTCAGATGGCTATTTAGTCCAGCGTGTTGCCAGCTACAAGCATTTTTAAATCAATTTTTTGGTGTCTTTCAAATGATTGCAATATTCGTATTAGTTCTGGAGAGATATTTATTAGCTAAATGCTATAGAAAGGGTACGTATTTAGAAACATCGCAGTATGAGCATAGTTTTAAAGAGTGTCCTTTGGTCAAGATTTTTTTTCGCTCATTCCCATTTTAACTTCGATTGTTTCAGAGCAAACACTGCATTTACGATTCTACTGGTCACTCATCGGTTCATGCTGGATAACAGCAGTGGTATTTGCAACTCCTCCGCTCTTCGGATACGGTCTATATTCCTGTGACACGAGTGGCACCACTTGCACATTTCTCTGGCCATCAATAATTTCGGGTGCAAAGCATTTAGGATTTACTGTGCCCTACATCTTTATATGTGGGGTACTGCCAGTTATTGCGATGTGGGTTATGTTCTGATTTTATATACCTAGTAGGTTATTTTTTGTCACGAACGAATTCTGAGTTGGATTATAACAATTTTCCAGATTCTACTTTATGGGAAAAGCTATTCGTTTGGAAAAAATATATTATAGGAGCGAGCAACAAAAGGAACAAAAACGGCTTACAAAGGTAAATGAACAAATCGTTTTCTTTACCTTTATTTTGAGATGTAGATTTATAGGAAGAAGTCATTGTCGTATTCGGGTTTCCAGAGGAGCTCGGCCCCCCAGTGGCGTAGCATAGGTTTCTGTCGCCCTCGGGGCAGATAATCAATTTACGTACTATCCCGTTCTCGGCTCGATTTTTCCCGCTCTATACAAATCGGTTATTAAGTAGATAAATCTCGATCAATTTATGATTAGCCCACCCTTCATTCATAAACGCCAATGCCTAGAATATTGGGCTGGTGATCATTTTTTTCCAACATCCCGGGGTGAGCACCAATTCTGGTGGGCACGGCCCATCCGGCCCCCCTCTATACATACGCCACTGGAAGAAGATGTTGTGCTTAAAATGATTGAGTAGCTTACCTACTCAACCCACTTTACCTACGATGGCCATTATGAATTTGTATGATCGATGTCCCGACAGAGTGTGCACACACTCGCCACGGCGACGCTGGCGCTATGGATCCCGGCTGGCGTGCTGGCGGGCTGGCAGTGGCTGCCACTGCTGGTCCTCGGCTACAGGCCCTACGTGCCCTCCGCACTGGCACTCTTCGCACCTATTGCTTCTGAAGTAAGTTATTCTATCTGAAGTAAGTTATTCTATTTGACGACCCGGTTGTTGTGATGATTGCCACGCCGGACTGCCAAACCAGGGTCCTGGGTTCGAATCCCGGTTCGGTGATGAGCCGTTGTCATGAGGTCATCGGATGTTATATGTGCCGTTGTTGTATGATTACCATAACAAAAAGCCTAAGGCTTACCTTGGGATCATTACAATTTATGTGCCTGTGAGCGTTATTTATTTATTTATTCTTTGTCTTTGTTTGTTTGTGTTTTTAATAATTTACAGAGATGATGAGGAAGTAAGTGGGACTCTAGGGTTTCTGATTTATTGATCTGTTTTATACTATGTTATGTAGGTATATAGGGTATATAGGTGTTTTTCAAAAATCACCGACCTATCCTATGAGGCCAGAAATAAGCATAGGAAATAAGTTCCTCGTTAAATCAAGATTTTTGGGCATCCAAAAAGATTTTATTTCCCGTCTACATATTTTTCATACAGCCAAAGAGTTTTCATTACATCTAAGGGAAATACAGAACTGGCAGCTATCTGTTAGAAAAAAATGACGGTAAGCCAAATACTTCAATTAAAAAGAAATAAAGATTTCTTTTTCTTTAGTTTTTATGTCTTTTGATATTTTTTTTCCAAGTCATCTAGCCAGTTCACATCAATTTTAGAATCAATAAAAAGTTTTTATTCCGAAATAATTCCAACCTCTTTGGTGCCTACTTGTAGCTTTACAAACTGATTTTTTTTTTTTTACTATCTAGAGTTTTTCCAGCAATTTGGTGTATGGTATGGTAAATGACACGGTAAATTATATTGGTTTCAACCAGCGAACTAGTAGGTATTTCTTATTCATAGGTTTCAACAAAATAAGTACTTACTTAGATATCTAAGCTTAGATATAATTTATTGATACGATTAGATACGATTTATGACGATGCCGTGTAGTTTAGGTTAATTTATTATTTTGCTGACGAAACGTTTTGTGGATTTTTATTTGTATTCTCTTGTGACGAAGCTTGTTGTGGATTTTTGACTGTACATTTTGGACAAGGCATGTTGACAATTTTACTATAAATTTTTTATGTCAAATTTTATTATATTGCATTTATTGATATGAATTTACTTATTTTGTGTGACAATTGAAAAATTCGTCCTATACAGGGTGTTTGGTGCATCGTTGGCCAAATTGAAATGGTGGATAGGATGGGACGTTGGCTATCTCGCCACGTCCCAAAAAAAAATTCCCGCGTCATAGATTTTTTTAATGTTAAGCAAGATTAATAATTTTATTTATATTTTTAAATAAAAATTTGATTATTAAGATTTTATTTTTTTATTTCAAGTCCTAGGTCCGTTAGAACCCTATATGTAAGGAAGATATGTCAATCAGAGTTCACTGCGCAGAAGGGAGATGCAATTCCGACCTACTACGCGTCTGTTTTAAGTTTTTATCCTGCATATCGAATATCGGCCAAAACGCGCCCCGACATGCAAAATTATTAAATAACCTAAGTTAGACGACGGATTTCATAGCATATGGCATATCGTTAGAAAGAGGATAGACTAGAGAAGTTTTTAAAAAATCAGAAGAACTCGAACGCTTTTAGTTTTTTTTTTATTGTAATTCAAAGTTGAGAATACAATTTTATTTTTCCTCTTTCAAAAAAAGTTAAGGTCAATAAAAAAAACTAGAGGTCGCATCCATGTAATTAAAATTTTAGTAGAATCGTAAAACATTGGAAATTCAAATAAAAAAATAATTTGGGGTTTGTACTCATAACTTTTTTTTATTCAAGCTTAAATGCTGACTTTCGGACTTTTTTCAGAAAATCCCTAAAAAATTCACCTAAAAAAAACTATGATGCGGGAATTTTTTTTAGGGACGTGGCAAGATAGTCAACGACCCCTCCTATCCACCATTTCCATTTGGCCAACGATGCACCAAACACCCTGTATAACTCTTATGCAAAAAACATACGTGACTAAGGCCAGATTTCTGAAGAATTCACGCTTCGAGAAATCTTACCCCTACATCCTCTGTATACAGGGTGTAAAATTAAATGAAACACTTACTTAAAGGGGGGCGTCAGACCCTCAAACTGAACAACATTCCAACTTTCCATTCCTTCTCTATGGGACCAATACCGAAATCCCAAAAAAAATGTCTGCTGATCCATACAAAACTGCAAACATAATCTCGACTGAAATGTATGGGACAGCAGATAATTTTTTTGCGATTTCGGTATTGGTCCCATAGAGAACGAATGGAAAGTTGGAATGTTGTTCAGTTTGAGGGTCTGACGCCCCCCTTTAAGTATGTGTCCCATTTAATTTTACAACCTGTGTATTCCAAATTTCATGTTTCTAATCTTCAGCGGATTAGGCTGTGCGTTGTCTGAAAACCTCATACACCCCAACTGATTTATAACAAAATAATAAGATTGAAAAAATAATTTCATTATTTTGATACTTAAAATTTAAAGTTATTCGAATTTTAAGTTTTGAGACAAAAATGATTTGTTGTCATTTCAGGACTGAATGAAAGTGCTAACGTACTCATGGATACATTTTGCGGTGCCCGTGCGGTGGAATGATATAGGGTTCAAAAAATAATAATTTTTTCAAGCAAATTATTTAATATTTTGAAAAAAATTACCTATGTTGAAACCATGATAATTCGATTCTACTCTCGATTCTAAACAATTTTCTAGTTTTGCGTTAATTCATTAACACGTTGTATAAGTCATCATCATCATCTCTGCCGATGGACGTCCACTGCTGGACATAGGCCTCCCCCAAGGATCGCCATAACGACCGGTCCTGCGCTGCCCTCATCCAATGGGATCCCGCCGCCTTCACCCAGGTAGTCGGTCCACCGTGTGAGAGCCTACCCACGCTGTGCTTTCCGGTACGCGGTATGCTTTTATTTGTACCTATAGATAATGAATTAACAAAATGTTGTCAGGCAGCGACCAGCATACCGGTGCTGAGCTACCTGGCGGCGGACGAGCGGCTGCGCGCTGCGCTGCTGGGACGCATGCGCAAGAACTACGCCCTGTTGCCCCCCCACCGCGCCAAGCGATACACCTACCCCTTCAAACGTTCTCTTAAACTGGAAAAATGAAATCTTTGATAAGTTATATGTCAAGATAAACAGTCAAAGCTACGTCGAAAAAATTGCAACCAGGTAAGACCGCTAAACCCTATCCATATACACGCACACACAGAAAAGTTGTATGACGCATCATGCACACCAACCTTAAAAAGTTGGCCCATTCTTTTTTGTACGTTAGAAGAGCGAGAAGCATGAAATATTAATTGAGACTTTATCTAAACACGACCTTTTGACCCGCGACGTGAATTTACCCCCTTAGCGCTCTCACAGACGAGCGAAACTTTGCGGTCGCCGGATGTTGCGCGACCGTAAAATGTATGAGCGCGACGCTCTGCGATGCGACCCACCGCGACAGCAAAGTGTCGCTCGTCTGTAAGAGCCCTTAGGGGTTGATTTTCGAAAAATTATTTCTTAGTGCACCTCTACCTTTGTAGAATTATTCCAAATTTCATGTTTCTCTATATTCAGCGGTTAAGGCTGTGCGCTGTCTGTCAGTCAGTCATCGCGGATCTCTTTTATATGTAAGTATAGTAAAGAAAGAAAAGAATACAATCATTATTATAGTCTAAGAGAAACGTTTTGTTGAAATATGATTTATGTGCCTATATTAAATATTAATAACTATGTTTTGATACAATAATGCATTATTTTATTGAACCCAATGTAATCCCGCTTACCTTTTCGATACAAAATAGGAATTATAGTTTCATAGTCACGTACATACATACATATCCTCAATACAATACACAAGCCCTGTCTTCCACTGCGTAGATTGCGGTTACCTACTTTTCCTGACAGACTTACCTTCGTTCTAGCATAAGCATAAGCATATGCTCACGACTATATTCCCCGGGGTAGTCAGAGATATTCTGAAACTTCAGAACATCCACGTTCTACTGTCCAGTGGGACGGGGAGTGAGCCCGTCGCCACTTGTAATGGACAGTAGGTACAATACATGCCTCGAAATTGAAGCATGCAGGTTTCCTCACGATGTGTTCCTCGCTTCGTTCTTGGTAGATATCAAATGCATTTTATCTATACAGTGTGTACAATTAAATGGGACACTTATTCAAAGAGGTGCTTCAGACATCATATTGAACATCTTTTACAATTGGACCAACAATGAAATCGCGAAAAAAAATCCACTGTCCCATACAAAACTGCAAAAATAACTCGACTGAAATGTATGGGACAGCAGATTTTTTTTTCTCGATTTCGATATTGATCGCATAGAGAATTTTGTTCAGTTTTATGGTCAGAAGCACCCAGTAAGTTAAGTAAGTGTCCCATTTAATTTTACACCCTGTATATTTATAGGGTCCTTCTTAATAATGCTGACACATTTTTAAGGGGATGATCAAACCATTAAACTGAACAACTTTCTCTACGGCCACCAACAATAAAATGGCGAATTATTGGCTCTAGTAGGTTTGCAGTTTTGTATGGAAGAGTTGTTTTTTTTCGCGATTTCGATGCCACAGAGAAAGTTGTTCAGTTTGACGGTCTGATCATTCCCTTAAAAAATTGTCAGCATATTAAGAAGGACCCTGTGCAACGTGTTAATGAATAAGCGCAAAACCTCATACACCCCAACTGATTTACAACAAAATAATTAGATTGAAACAATAATTTCATTATTTTTATAGTTAAAATTTAAAGTTATTCACATTTTAAGTTTTGAGGCAAAAATGATTTGTTATCTTTTCAGCACTGAAAAAAAGCGCTAACGTACTCATTGATAAATTTTTATAATCTTGTTTTGGTAGTTAGTAGGGTGAGTGTGCCCGTGCGGTGGGTTGACATTCGGTTCAGTAAATTTTAAATTTTACAAACAAATTATTTAATATTTTGAAAAAAATTACCTACGTTCAAAGATTTTTTTTGGTTGAAACCATGATAATTCGATTCTGCTCTCGATTCCAAACAAACTACTTTCTAGTTTTGCGTTAATTCATTAACACGTTATAATTATTTTATATAGGTAACACTAGCTGTTGCCCGCGACTTCGTCTGCGTTTACTTTAAAAAGTATCCTGTGTTAATCCAAGAACTCGAGCTGGACCAAGATATAGCTTTTTTTGGTACAGATAGGTATAACATCACAAACTCAAGACCATAATCCCTTTACGGGTGGTCATATGGTCAGAAAAATTACTGAATAGCTGTCAATATTATTGCAGGCAGTTGTAGGCAAGGCTTCCCATATCCAAAAAAAGGAAAAGAAAAAGGAAAAAGGAAAGGAAATATAGGCATCTTAGGTATTTAGCCTACCTAAGATGGAATGACTAGTAAACACATTTACATTTGAGTTGGGTAGGTACAGCCTACGAATAAAAAGTTACAGCAGTTTTTTGTGGGACAGTTGATTTTTTCTCGCTTTTCCTGAGGTAGGCTACATAATGAAAGTTGTTCAGTTTGACGGTCTGATCATTCCCTTAAAAAATTGTCAGCATATTAAGAAGGACCCTGTGCAACGTGTTAATGAATAAGCGCAAAACCTCATACACCCCAACTGATTTACAACAAAATAATTAGATTGAAACAATAATTTCATTATTTTTATAGTTAAAATTTAAAGTTATTCACATTTTAAGTTTTGAGGCAAAAATGATTTGTTATCTTTTCAGCACTGAAAAAAAGCGCTAACGTACTCATTGATAAATTTTTATAATCTTGTTTTGGTAGTTAGTAGGGTGAGTGTGCCCGTGCGGTGGGTTGACATTCGGTTCAGTAAATTTTAAATTTTACAAACAAATTATTTAATATTTTGAAAAAAATTACCTACGTTCAAAGATTTTTTTTGGTTGAAACCATGATAATTCGATTCTGCTCTCGATTCCAAACAAACTACTTTCTAGTTTTGCGTTAATTCATTAACACGTTATAATTATTTTATATAGGTAACACTAGCTGTTGCCCGCGACTTCGTCTGCGTTTACTTTAAAAAGTATCCTGTGTTAATCCAAGAACTCGAGCTGGACCAAGATATAGCTTTTTTTGGTACAGATAGGTATAACATCACAAACTCAAGACCATAATCCCTTTACGGGTGGTCATATGGTCAGAAAAATTACTGAATAGCTGTCAATATTATTGCAGGCAGTTGTAGGCAAGGCTTCCCATATCCAAAAAAAGGAAAAGAAAAAGGAAAAAGGAAAGGAAATATAGGCATCTTAGGTATTTAGCCTACCTAAGATGGAATGACTAGTAAACACATTTACATTTGAGTTGGGTAGGTACAGCCTACGAATAAAAAGTTACAGCAGTTTTTTGTGGGACAGTTGATTTTTTCTCGCTTTTCCTGAGGTAGGCTACATAATGAAAGTTGTTTCGTTTGATGGTTCGAGTTCACCGTTTCATTTTGCGGAGGGCTGTCCCTTACACCCTGTATACTGTATAGGTACTCTTAATCTGGACTATACGCAAGTCCAGATGTTGTTTATCGTATTAACATTAAACAACTACAAACCCTGCGAATTAACTGGGCACCTGGCTCGCACGTGGCTCTGTATTTGACACCCCTCCTGCTACCCCCTGCGGGACCCCGCCGTCGCCGTGCGAGGCTGTAGCATAGCATGTCAGTTACCGTTGCACGTGTCCCTGCGCTTTAGCATTTTCGAGTTATTCTTTCCGAGTTTTCCGAGTTTTTTATTCCGAGCCACGTGCCAGCCAGGTGCCAAGTTAATTCGCCTGTGTTGTACAACTACGCAAATCCCTAATGATAATTTACTTTCCGGAATCCTTCAAGAAGAACATGGAACTTGTTGTCAGCATCTGACCATCAATTAGTCTTTGTAGAAATCAAACTGTTATTTATAGCTGTAAGTTCTCAAAAATAGGAAATAAATAAATAAAATCACATTCGATACCTGTTTACGTTCATGACCTTTCAAAAATCCTTGTTTCACACACCTACCTATCCTATTATTTAGGTACATCCTCACTATAGATTATCAGAGTGAAACGAAACTAGTTCGTTCGTCAACATGCACAATAGATGCAACGTGAGATGCACGGACTGCTCTGATGCACATATCCTGCGCGCAGTCCACGCAGGCGCCTTCGGTTCCTTCTTATAAACACTCGACACCCACAACCAACAAGTTGCTCTCCCCTTTAATTGCTACAGGTCGTGTTTACTTCAACCCGGTGAGTTTTGTTTATTGTCTGTTTTGATTCCACATTCTGTTTTATTACTGCGCAAATTTGTAATTTGCAGTGAGAGATGGAAGGAGATACAATGATAAACGATACGATAATTGATACTAATGAGGCGAAACCGGAATGCTTTTGGGCCAATGTACTGAATGACGGCGAAAAGTGTCATTTGGTTGTCGGATTGAGTTTTAATGGTAATGCATTTTTTTCTAAATAAGCAAAATAGGGCTGGAATAAAATACTTACCTAAATAAGTTATAGTAGTGGAAAAGAGTGATGAGCTGATGAGCTTAACACATTCACTGCCACCGTCAACTCTAATCGTTTCATTAATTTGCATTGCATATCTCCACAGTAATTTTGACATTTTCAACTGCTGAACTCAGCGGATGAGATTCAAAAATCGCACTCCTGGGTGATTTAGGATTACAGGGGAGGCAGTGAATGTGTAAATGCCTAATTTAAAAATGTATTTTGTCTCAAATGTAGTTGTGTCGTTTCAAACGTAAGTAATTTTATTTATTCTTGACTGTGTACGATGCTACTAATACCGTCATTAATATGCAGCACTATTTCTTAATTAAAATTATTTTTAATAATTTAAAATGTTAAATTTTCAGGGATATGTTCGTTAGTGTTACTCATATGGTGGATGTTCGACTACACAAGGCCAAATATTATATTGGGGAAACTAAAAAACATGCGCAGTTACGGCACTCTGCTTGTATTTTTAATGTCTTCGTGTCTACGGACTATCGTCGGAATTTTATCACGATTGGATCCCATCAAACAAATTATGAATACGTACGTACTGTTTAATCTACACTAATATTATAAAGAGGAAAGATTTGTACCTATTTTTGTATGTTTGTATGTTTGTAATGAATAGGCTCAAAAAGTACAGGGCCGATTTAAAAAATTCTTTCACCATTAGAAAGCTGCATTCACCCTGAGTAACATAGGCTATATTTATTGCTAGAAAAGATTAGACGTCCACCCGTGCGAAGCCGGGACGGGCCGCTAGTCTTAGAATAAAGAGATCATTCCTCTGAGATCATAAACTTAATATGACACTTTTTTTAAGGGGACGATCTGGAGTGCGATTTTTGAAACTCATTCGGTGAGTTCAGCAGTTGTAAATGTCAAAATAACTTTGGAGATATGCATCTTTCTAATTCTGATTTGACTTTCAAAAATCATACTTCAGGAGTGCGATTTTTGAAAGTCAAATCAGAAGTAGAAAGATGCGTATCTCCGTAGTTATTTTGACATTTACAACGGCTGAACTCACCGAATGAGTTTCAAAAATCGCACTCCAGACCGACAAACTGAACAACTATCTCTATGGGACCAACATCGAAAACGCGAAAAAAAAATCAGCTGTCCCATATAAAACTGCAAACCTACTCGAGCCAAATGTATGGGACAGCTGATTTTTTTTCGCGATTTCGATGTTGGTCCCACAGAGAAAGTTGTTCAGTTTTACGGTCTGATCATCCCCTTAAAAAAGTGTCAGCATATTAAAAAGGAACCTAGGCGACGCATACGTACTGGGCACGCGCGCCCCGCAACCCGCGCACACCCCCGATAAAATAGTTTTTGTTATTTAGTAACGATCATTTGAGAAATTCCTTGCAATTTTAAAGAGTATGAATAGTATAGACTCATCTACTGAGAAAGTTATCTACTGAGTAAGAGGCTTAAATCGGCTCCTTTTGCCCATATGATGTAAATCTATTTTTAAAACGAGGTATGTTTGATATTTTTTTCTCTGTTACAAAAGGTAACCCTAATCATGTATTGAAAACTAACAAAATAAGGTTTTTATCATGAACTATCGGTTACCAACTTATATGACTAAAACTGGTCAAGTGCGTGTCGGACCACGCGCAGGATAGGGTTCCGTAGCTGCCCGTCACAATATAATATGGTCTTAGAAGGAGGCTTTTTTTTGCTTTATACTACGGTTTAACGGCTAATAAAGTCTAAAAAGTACATTTTATAAGTTGATGGACTATTACTCGTAAACTTGTAAAGCCTTCTTAGCGGTGATAGTTTTCCTTTTAAATTCGTTATATGTGCTACTGCCATGAATTTTTTCACATCTCCAACTACAACCCTTTAGCTGGGAGAGGGGGGGGGGGGACACTTGACTCTAACAAAAATTTTCGCTTTAAAGCTTAATATTTCGCTAACGGATCCCTAAATCGAAAAAATGGTTTTCGCAAACCCAATAATTTTAAAAGACCTATTCAACGATACTCCACAACATTGGATAGACGAGAAAAAAAATGTCATCCCCACTTCGCGTGTAGGGGAAGTACTTACCCTAAAAAAAAAATATTTTTCTAGATTTTATTTTACCACTTTGTCGGTGTGATTAATGTGTATACCCATACCAATATAGCTTTCCAGTACTAAGCGTCTCTGAGCTAAGCCGCGGACAGACGGACGGACGGACGAACGGATGGACAGACGGACGGACATGGCGAAACTATAAGGGTTCCTTGTTGACTTCGGAACCCTAAAAATTGAGAACATTGACGTCAAAATTTCCAATGCGTCCCCTTAAGAAGAACCCTATACAACGTGTTAATGAATTAACGCAAAACTAGAAAGTAGTTTGTTTAGAATCGAGAAAAGAATCGAATTATCATGGTTTCAACATTGGATTTTTTTTTCAAAATATTTAATATTTTTTTTGCAAAATTTAAAATTTTCTGAACCCGATGTCAACCCACCGCACGGTTACACTCACCCTACTTACGACCAAAAAAAGATTATAAAAATGTATCCATGAGTACGTTAGCGCTTTCTTTCAGTGCTGAAATGATAACAAATCACTTTTGCCTCAAAACTTAAAATGCGAATAACTTTAGTATCAAAATAATGAAATTATTGTTTCAATCTGGGACGACCCGGTTGGTGTGATGGTTGCCACGCCGGACTGCCAAACCAGGGTCCTGGGTTCGAATCTTGGTTCGGTCATGGATGTTATATGTTTGTGCCGTTGTTGTATGATTCCCATAACAAAAAGCCTAAGGCTTACCTTGGGATCATTACAATGTATGTGCCTGTGAGCGTTATTTATTATTTATTTATTTATTTATAATCTAATTCTTTTGTTATAAATCAGTTGGGGTGTATGAGGTTTTGCGCTAATTCATGAACACGTTGTATTGCCAGTCAGGGCAAATACCTCTACGGGGTAAGTGCCTCTAGCTTCAAAATTTCGAAAACTAGACATATATTTAGACATACCGCCTTCAAACGTTGAACCGTTGACTGATATTTATAACCTGAGTTTGTCGTCTGGAACTTTTCCTGAAATCTGGAAAAAGGCAGTGGTTTGTCCAATCCATAAGTGTGGTCCTAAGGACGTTCCTGATAATTACCGTCCCATATCTCTTCTAGGTGTTTTTTCAAAAATTTTGGAAAAAAATCGTCAACAAGAGATTGGTACGGTATCTAGAATCCAAACACCTCCTTTCTGATAAACAATTTGGGTTTCGGCAGGGCAAATCCACAGAAGAAGCAGTGTCTCTGTTGACATCAGAAGTGGCGACTCGACTGGACAAGTCACAGAACTGTGTCGGAGTTTTCCTTGATCTGGCAAACGCCTTTGACACTGTCTCTGCACCGATTTTGATTAAAAAATTGGAAAGCAATGGTATCAGAGGTATTGCCCTAGACTGGTTCACTAGCTATCTGTCGGAGCGGAGTCAGTGTGTAAGGGTTTGCCAGTCTTTTAGCGATTTTGGGCACGTGGGTTTTGGTGTCCCTCAGGGGAGTATTCTTGGACCTACTTTGTTTATCATTTATATGGATGATATCCATGTCTTACCAATGCAGGGCGCGGAGATAATCTGCTACGCTGACGACACCGCGATACTCTTTAAAGGTGATGACTGGAGTCAGGCTCAGTCGAACGCCGAGCGAGGAATGTCCCAAGTCTACGCATGGTTGAATAAAAATCTCCTGACTTTGAATGTGAAGAAAACGAAATACGTATGCTTTCATAAGTCTCTAGCGTCGGCACCGTCTTCACTTTTTGATATACAACTACACAGTTGCGGCAAGATCGGGCAAACATGTACATGTACATTGCGAGAGCCTGAGTAGGACAGATGTTATAAAATATCTGGGTGTTCTGGTGGACGAAAAATTTAACTTTCAACGTCACATATCTTACGTTTCTGGGCGTGTTAGAAAGATCGTCAATATTATGAGACAGCTTCGAAACGTTGCATCCCCAGAAACGCTAAAAATGACATACTTTTCTCTCTGCCAGTCACTTATAACATACTGCATCTCTGGCTGGGGTGGCTCAGCAAAAACACACATGAAACAGCTGGAAGTAGCGCAACGCTCCGTGTTAAAAACTATGCTTAAAAAGCCACGCCGCTTTTCCACAGCTGACCTGTATATTGAGGCGGGTGTTTTAAGTGTTCGTAAATTGTATATTCACAAGATATCCCTAGCTGAACACAAAACCGTCCTTCAGCGTTTGGACTACTGCGATCTGATTAAAAAGAGATTGTTCAGAATCCCTATACCCATTACCCGTACTACTTTTGCAAGACGTTTTAAGCCTTTCATTTCGAAGTACATCTATAACAACGTCATCAAAGCATGCGATATCAAAAAATGCTCAACATCAGAAGCGAAACGTAAAATACATGTGTGGTTAACTGGCCTATCGTACGAGCAGACAGAATCATTAATTAAATCAATTTTTTAGCAGTATGAACGGTGAAAATAATAGAACAAATATTTATTTATTTATTAAATATTAGTATTACCTACCTATTTTATTTATGTAAATTGTTTATAAATTATCTTATATTTATATATTGTTACGGCCGCTGTCAAACGTTAAACGTAAAGAAGGCATTCGAAAATTCGGCCTCATTAACAATCGCCGTGGTCCTACGGTCTAAGGTTATGATAGGTTAAGATATTATTATTATTATTATTATTAAGGTTCCGCCTCCCATGCTAGGGGGTGACGGTTCGAATCCGATCCGCGCCAAAAATATTTCTAGATTTTTGTGTTTTTAGAAATGTTCTAGAAGGTAGAGAGAGAAGGAATATTTAAAAAGGGACCAAAAGGTCTAGGGGTGTCTAGGAACTTCGAGAAAGGAGGCGAAATTACGAATATTTGAAAAGAACCAGAAAAGTGGGCGTGTCTTCGATCGGTTTCGAAAAAGGAACGCGGGGTTGGAACTATCTGGAGGAAAACAATCGAGTAAAGAAAAGAAGATCGGAAAAAGGGTATTCCGGAATGTTCTGCGGGATATAAAAAGGCGGCGAATTTCGACTGGCGGGAGGTTTAGGGTTATTTGGTTTTACGGTGAACAGTGCGAAACAAAAGGAAGAAAAGTAAAAGTGGAAAAGTACTAGTGAAGAGAAAAGTGCTAAGAGTGGAACAGTGAGTAGACTAGTGTCAGTGTAGTGCGTGACGTCATAGTGTCGTACGTCTTGACGTCATAGTGTCGTACGTCGTGACGTCTTAGCCGTGACGCGTGTCGTGTCGTCACAGTAGTGACGTAGTGGACTGTGAACAGTGACAGTAAGTGGTGCACGGGGAATCCCTGCGAGGAGGACCCGGTGAAGTGAACCGTTTAGGGGAACCTCTGCGAGGTGGACCGTTTGTAAGTTTAACCCAAATAAACTCTGTAAAATTGGACTTAGCGTTTCACTCCAATCCCGGAACCCGTAGCTCGTAACATTTGGTGTCAGAAGAGTGGGATTGGAGGAAGATGCCGCTGGTGCCAAAGGAGTTAAAGGGAGTCACCACCCGGGCCATGTCGGAAGCGCGGCACGACGGTGCGGCCCCTGTAACTGAGGTGCAGCGAACCCCGGAGAGAAGACCTGAGGGGGGTGAAGTACAGCGCACTCCAGAGCGGAACCCGGGAAATTTCCTCTATCAAATCCAATGCATGATGGAAGAACAAGGTCGCCGTCAGGAGGAACAGGCAGCTCGCCGCCAGGAGGAACAGGCTCGCCGGCAGGAGGAGCAGGCTCGCCGGCAGGAGGAGCAGGCTCGCCGGCAGGAGGAACAGCTGCGCGCACTGAAAGAGGAACAGGTTCACGAACTGCGCGCAATAAAGGAAGAGTAGGCTCGCCGTCAGGAGAAGCAGGCACACATGATGGAAGAACAAATGCGCACGATGCAGGAGGCGCTTCGTAAAGATATTACGAAGGGCTTGCAGCAGGCAGTGGAGAGAGTCGAAGCCGTAGAAGGGAGGCTGGATCGTGTGAAGAGTGAGTTCGAAGGGAGGTTTGATCGCGTGGAGGGTGAGTTCGCCAAGATCCGGCGAGAAGTTGAACAGAGCAAATCTCATAGCCGTGTCGCTGCTGTTTTAGACTCACCCATGCAACCAAAAGGCGTCAAGACTCCGGTTTACGATGGACTGACGTCATGGCCCGCCTTCAAGCTACAATTTGAGACAGCGATGAAAGTTAATGGCTGGGGCAAGGAAGAGGCGGAGCCTGCGTTGATATTAGCACTCCAGGGACAGGCTCTCACAGTACTAGAAGCCGTGGGTGCTGGAGGAAACCTGTCGTTTGACAATCTTTTTGGAGCTCTGGAGGCTAGATTCGGCGATGGGCATATGGAACACGTGTATCGGGCGCGGTTGAAGGAACGTAACCAACATGCTAACGAGAGTCTGCAGCAATGGTCCGTGGAAGTGGAGAAGCTTGTGCGGAAGGCTTTTCGGTCATCACCGGCAGTCATTGATGACATGCTCCTGCAGACCTTTACGGATGGGATACGGGACCCGGAGGTGCGAGCTGCAGTGCGACTTGGGCACCATGTTACACTCAGGGACGCTGTTGCTCATGCATTGGAAGTGGAAGCTGTACGTCAGGATCCTCGTTCCGGTCGACGCAGGGAGATTGTGGTGACTGGAGCGTCAGCGCCGAGAAATCGGAGTGACAATTATTTATGCTACAAGTGTGGTGAACAAGGGCATATTCGTAGCTCCTGTCCGAACCGATCAGGCCGCCGTTATGTGTGCTACAAGTGTGGTGAACGAGGGCATATTCGCAGCTCCTGCCCGGGGCGCACAGGCCGTCGTTATGTGTGCTACGAGTGTGGTGAACGGGGGCATATTCGCAGTTCCTGCCCGAAGCGTACAGGTCGTCGGGACATAGGGGTCTCGACTGATGAGCAGCAGGAGAACTGGAGGACGTTGGCCGGCTATGTTGCAAACCCAATCATTAGAGTCAGGCAAATATCGGACGGAGATAGTCTGCTAGTTGAAGGAGAGGTCAATGGTAGAATCTGTCAACTAGCTGTGGATACCGGAGCTTCGAGGACGGTGGTCAATGCTCGACTGATAAGCGAAATGGAAAGTTATCAGGAGAAACGACTTCTGCAGCGAACCAAACTACAGTTAACGACTGCGACCGGCCAGCGCATACCAGTTAAGGGGGAGTTGGGAGTTTCGATTACGATCGGTGAGACTCTTTTCAAACATGAGGTAATTGTAGCTGAGATAGTGGACGATTGCATCATTGGCTTGGATTTCTTACAAAATCACCAGTGCAACATAGACATGAAGAACGGAGTGCTACGATGTAATACAGAGGAGGTTCCGATGAAAGGTGGATCATCGGAAAAGGTCTACCATGTGAGAAGAATGGTTCTCGAGCCTGGATCACAGAACTTAGTACCTGTTGTTTTGCCCAAGAGTAACGATGGGAGCTGTGCTGTGATGGAAAAGGTTGAAGCTGGGACTTGTTGGATTCCGGTGAGGAAAGTTGTTGGACCAGTTTCTTCTGCTCCGATCCTGATACCTAACGTTGGAGATATGGACCTGACGATTGGGAAGGGGAAGGTTGTTGATCACTGTGGAGATAATCCTCCTAGGAAGCAGAAGGCTGAGGGGGATGTCGTATCGAAAGTTGTAGAAGACTCCAGCAAGGACCTGGCAAAGCCACAGGCTGTGATAGCGAAGAACTCGCTCTCTAAGAACGGCGCACATATTGGTAAAATAGACCTGGTGAAGCATGCGAACAATACAGGAGACGTAGCGCCAGTCAATCAGCAGCTTAGGCGCATTCCGTTTGCTCGTAAGAAGGAGAAGCGTCCGAAGTTACAATCAAGTTGGAAAAGGCCATATGAGGTAGTGACCAGGATGAACGTCGGCCAATACCGATTCCGGCGTCCGCCAGGGAGCCCGTTGAAGTTAGTGCACGTTGACCGGTTGGCTCGATATTTCAGCAGTAATGATGCTCGGAACGAGCAGAACTAAGGGAGGGGCAGTGTTACGGCCGCTGTCAAACGTCAAACCCCAGATAACATTTAGCCGTCCTAATGACGTCTTTTTACAGTCTTGCTCGACCTAGGTGACGTACATTTTCGACGTCTGTAGGTCCGATAAAGGACGTACATTTGTCACAACCTAATGACGTCGGATCAAGACGTCCGTAGGCCGTTGTATCAAGACGTACGTAGGCCGTCGTATTAAGACGTCCGTAGGCCGTCGTATCAAGACGTCATTAGGTTGTGACAAATGTACGTCCTTTATCGGTCCTACAGACGTCTAAAATGTACGTCACCGAGGTACGAGACTAGACGTACTTAGGACGTCATATCAAGACCGATCCAGGGACCTTAGGGTGCGTCCACAGCTGACGAACGCTCCGCGAATGTGCAGCTCGCGAGCGGCTCGCGAGTTGCGCATTTGCGGCGCGTTCGCCAGATGTGGACGCACCCTTAGGCTGCCTGTCCATTGACGCGAGCTGGCTGGCGGAGCGGGGAAGCGGAGTTTTACTAACCAATCAGGATTGCATAAAACCTCGGCCGAGATTCGGCCGAGCTCCTGATTGGTTAATATTTTCCTCGCTACACCGCTCCGCCAGCCAGCTCGCGTCAATGGATAGGCAGCCTTAGACTGAGATTCAGAGACAAGATTTGAGTATAAGATCCTACTTCGATATGTCAAAATTTTATTGATTTTTACATATCAAAATAGAAACTAATACTCAAATGTCGTTTCTGAATGTCAGCCGTAGAATGACGTTCCTAGACTACGGTGGAGTGAACTAGGGTTGTAAATAAATAAATTAATGAACACCGAAATGTAAAATTTTATTTAAAGATTTTACTTTTAGTAAAAGATGTTCTGGAGCATGCTGTAGCCAGGTTTTGATGCTAACTTCGACGCCCTCTGCCGTTGCAGTTGCAGTTGTGCTAACAACGCCTTCTATAAAGAAACAAGAAAGATACAATTTATTAATTGTATAAAAATGGTCGTGGGAGTAGCACCCACGCACACAGGGCTCCGTATCTTTTTATTATTTGCCAAGATACCTAGATGCCACAACAACAAACTGAATATGTTATGAGGCTACCTCAGTAGGCCTTGCATACCACCTCCGAGAAAACGATAAAAATCGAGATGTGCCACCATCCTTATTAATTTACGCATGCCAGAAAGAGCGCGCATGACGTTTTTCTCGTTTAAACGCTTTGTCGTGGATGGCATGCTAGCCGTGCTGTTGTGGAGTTGTTTACAGTTGTTGAGATTATACCGCTGTGATATACTGAAAAACGGATGGACAGCATAGGCTTAATAATAGGGTCCCATTGACAACCTATGTGTACGGAACCCTAATAATAATTCATTAAAACTAATTATTTGAATTCCAAACAGTGCAAAGATATTGAATGGGGGATTGACGCAAACAATATTGAGATAGTATTGGAGAATTTCGGTAGGTACTTATGTACTCACCTACAATGCAGTCTCTGAGGCGTAGAGTGCAAAAAACTTTTTCGATTTTGGTTTTCGTTGCAGTTTTCATTCCATAGAAATTGTACTCTGCAACTAGCTTGTCGGAAATGTAGGACTTCATTGTACGTGGCACTTTACTGGAAACATCTCGACCTGACACCTGTAAAAAGAAATAAGTTAGTTAGGTACTTGTAAATCAAACCAAAATTATTTTCTTAGACAATATATAAATAACTAGTGGACCCGTCAGCGGCCCCTCCCCAATCACCGGCACCCCTCCCCTCCTGCTATACAATTCTATATCCAACCCTTTAATAATTCTCTGCGTTATTAAATAGAAGCGTCGTCGTAGTTAATTCATACAAGCATCCCGAGAAGCCAGGTTCCCCAAAACTGAAAACTGACTAGCGGGGCTAGTACGCCAACCCACGATAGCGTCATATAGCTCTATCACGCTCTTTCTATTGGGGCGCTAACGAAAGAGATAAAAGACTAAATTTGGCAGATGAATGTGTTAAATGTCGCTATCTCCGGTTGGCGTACTAGCCCCAGAAGCCGTAGCATCATAGTGTAAAGAACTAATAGTGGTGAAGCTCAGCGGTCGCGGCAGGCCAATCGTGCGGGGCGTGCGGGGGCCGGGAGGAGTGCCTCCCGACCCACGTTGCCTGCGCGCGTATCTTAACAGCGAATTGAATTAGGGTACGCCCGTACCCCGCAACCCGCGCGGTCATAGACCCGACCGCTGAGCTTCATCACTATTATTTTATTTACACTATGGTAGCATGCTACACGTGATACGGCTGTATCACGTCTTTTATCTCGTTCGTTCGTGCGCAAATAGAAAAAGAGCGAATGTGTGATAGTGCTGTATCACGGTAGCATGCTACCCATGCAGGAAAGGGATAAAATACGTACCTACCAGTTTCGTAAAACACTTGCTGCACACTATTAAGTTTCAAATTTTCGCTGGGGGACGTGTTGAGATTGAGGATCAGCTCAAAAGCTTTGAGCCTTTTTATGACCGGCCAATACACTTCACACCATCGTGGCTTCAGCCACTCTGAATCCACAATAGAAATAGCACCGCCACCGCAAACAATAAACTGGATCACTGCGCACTTGGCTGGGCGGTCCTCGTCCATTACTAACACACTTTAGGTTCAATTTCTTTGAATAACACTAACTCAACAACGACACGTCCGATGCGCATAGAAAAATGGCGCGACTGAGCTGAGAAAAAAGGAGGCAAGTCCGTCCGTCCGTCAGTATAACGTCCATCTTGCGTCCAACACAGGACGTATACTGGCTGACGGTAAAATGACGTTCCTAGTACCAACTAGTACGTACTTCTACGACCAACATCGGACTATTCGGACTGACTGTATAAGTACCTTAAAATGACGTCATTTTTAAGTCGCCGACCGTAAATGTTATCTGGGACGTAAAGAAGGCATTCGAAAATTCGGCCGGCTCATTAACAATCGCCGTGGTCCTACGGTCTAAGGTTCCGCCTCCCATCCGCGCCAAAAATATTTCTAGATTTTTGTGTTTTTAGAAATGTTCTAGAAGGTAGAGAGAGAAGGAATATTTAAAAAGGGACCAAAAGGTCTAGGGGTGTCTAGGAACTTCGAGAAAGGAGGCGAAATTACGAATATTTGAAAAGAACCAGAAAAGTGGGCGTGTCTTCGATCGGTTTCGAAAAAGGAACGCGGGGTTGGAACTATCTGGAGGAAAACAATCGAGTAAAGAAAAGAAGATCGGAAAAAGGGTATTCCGGAATGTTCTGCGGGATATAAAAAGGCGGCGAATTTCGACTGGCGGGAGGTTTAGGGTTATTTGGTTTTACGGTGAACAGTGCGAAACAAAAGGAAGAAAAGTAAAAGTGGAAAAGTACTAGTGAAGAGAAAAGTGCTAAGAGTGGAACAGTGAGTAGACTAGTGTCAGTGTAGTGCGTGACGTCATAGTGTCGTACGTCTTGACGTCATAGTGTCGTACGTCGTGACGTCTTAGCCGTGACGCGTGTCGTGTCGTCACAGTAGTGACGTAGTGGACTGTGAACAGTGACAGTAAGTGGTGCACGGGGAATCCCTGCGAGGAGGACCCGGTGAAGTGAACCGTTTAGGGGAACCTCTGCGAGGTGGACCGTTTGTAAGTTTAACCCAAATAAACTCTGTAAAATTGGACTTAGCGTTTCACTCCAATCCCGGAACCCGTAGCTCGTAACAATATCATAAACTTTACTTTGTATTATAAATTATAATAATTATTTAAGTCTATAGTCTTTTACCTGTTAGATGTCCAATCATTCAGATTGGTCACTATAGGTACACTACCAATTCTTACAATGTTTATTTAGACCCGAAGCTGTTATTTCGAGGAAACCTGTGTTCTTGTAATGTTTTTAAATTTCCCCCCCCAACACCAGGACCCCAATTTCCAGGCTTGCCTTGTGAGGGGACCAATGTTAACCTAGCGAAGCCTATAAATATATCATGCCAGCATGCATAGTTAAGATCCGGACACATTAGATTTTAATTCTAATTGTATCATTTCCTGTTCTGTTATCTTAGTCTGTTATGTATGTTGAAATAAAAATATTTTTCATTTTTTTTTTCAAACGTCAAATTACATAATAACAGGCTTTGACGTTTGAAAGCGGTATGTCTAGATATATGTAGTTTTCGAAATTTTGAAGCTAGAGACACTTACCTACTTTTACTTTACCTACTTAGGGCTCTTGTACAGGGTGTAAATTAAAATAGGACAGCTACTTAAAGAGGTGCTTTAGACCATCAAACTGAACAACTTTCTCTATGGGACCAATATCGAAATCGCGAAAAAAAAATCTGCTGTCCCATACATTTCAGTCGAGTTTTGTTAGCAGTTTTGTATGGGAGAGCGGAATTTTTTTTCGCGATTTCGATATTGGTCCCATAGAGAAAGTTGTTCAGTTTGATGGTCTGGAGCACCCCTTTAAGTAGCTGTCCCATTTTATTGTACACCCTGTATACGAGCGACAATTTCTGTCGCCATGGGTCGTAGAGCGTCGCACACTTTACGGTCCCTCCGCGACACATGGTGACCGCAAAGTGTCGCTCGTCTGCAAGAGCGCGTAGCGTAGAGGCACTTGCCCCGACTTACAATACTTAAGTTTATGATTTTAAATTTTAACCGTCTTTTGATTTTATATTTTCGTTATGAAATTGCATTGCATTAGAAAAACTTAACTTTCATTTTCCAGATGGTTTCAAAGATGCGATATTTTAGCATTTTTGGAGACCTTCTTCGCAGTTTTTGAAGTGGAAGCACTTACTCATATGTGTATTGATAGATACGTCGTCGCGAAATACATAACAAATGGTAAATAAATCATCTTCAGGTGGTTGCAGTGTTGTGAATTTTATACAAAAGTTTGACGCATAATACGCGTAGACGGAATTTATAAAAGTAATATTTTATATAATATGGCAAAATAGTTTAGAAAATCTAGATATTTTTTATTTATTTTTATTTATTTATATGCCGTCTACGCGTATTATGCGTCAAATTGTATGAAATACTTAGTACTACGAATAAAAGGTTAGTAACTATTACATAATTTATTGAAATTCGACTACTAGAATTTTTATTTTTATTTCTGAGACCGAATGAGCGAAATTATTAGATTACTTATATACCCTTTACGAAAACTTCCATAATTATATCGTTTTAGAATTAGTAGGTACCCTATTGACACAGTATAAGAAAGAGTATCTATTACTAGCTATTGACAACTCTGCAACCACCTTAAGAGGGCTATTACAAGCGCAGTGGCGTCCTCGTCACAATAATAAAGATTTCTCAATAAATTTCTTTATTGAGAAAATCTTTTTTTTTCTTGATTGATTTTTTTTTTAGGCTTTCGCCTACGTTAAAAAAGTGCTCAACAGATTAACCACAAAAGCCTTCAAACTATTTTCATACAATACTTTTATAGGTTTTTTAAAGGTGTAACATACAAATTTTGAAAAAAGAAAAAAACGGCCGCTTTTGTTTTTATTCGACATTATCTAAAAGTGGAATGTTAAGAACCTATAAAAGTATTCTATAACAATGGCTTGAAGGCTTTTGTAGTTTATCTGTTGAGCATTTTTTTAATTTAGGCTTTCTTTATTGAGAAATCTTTATTATTATTGTGACGAGGGCGCCACTGCGCTTGTAATAGCCCTCTTAATGGCACGCAACGATATTTTAACATATTTACCTATATACTACACGTGTAATTTTTGTAGTTCTCTTTATTTAACGTATAATAAAATTGCAGATTGGAAAATTAATGTTGGGCACTATCGTATGTACAACTGCCTATGTCTCTTCTTCGCTCTCCTTTACTCTGTCCCGCCTCTCTTTGGGCTGGGTAGGTACGGATGTGACTTTGGAAATATTTCATGGACCTATGACATGTTGCTGCCCCATACATGGGAAAGATATTTGATTTCAACTGTTTTCTTTCTGCGAAGTTTCAAGCCTGCTGCATTTATGTAAGTAAGAGGAGATGCACGGGAGTTTAATGTATTTGTAGAACTATATACTATTACCTTACTATTACCTATTCTGTGGTATTAATCTCCATTCAGGAATTGGAGAGACAAAATGTAAACAAAGAAACGTCACTGTCAAAGTGACGTTTCGTGGTCAGAAACCTGTGGTACATTTTTTAATACCGTAAAATGCTGCAACTTTGCCAACTAAGCGCAAGTTTGCCTATTTCGGTTCTTTGTCAATATCTCATGTTTGCTTATATTTTTCTCCAGTTTCTACCATTTGTTAAAATACTACGTTATTATGGCAACATATTTTTTTATTAGAGATGAAAACGGCGTAAAAAAACTCGGCCGGTGAGCGCATGGCAGTCATACTTTTATAGATTTTTTATTATGGCGTGTAGTTGATCAGACGTTTTTAAATTGACAAACAAAAATTAACGATATTTTTTTTTTTAGAAAAAATAAATAAAAGTATTAAAATAGTAATTTTTTTTTTTGGCACAACCCTACACCTAACGACAAATTTGTATGAAGAAATTATGGCAGCTGCCACAACTTTGCCTATAGGCTGTGAAAAAAATAATATCACCTGAATGACAATTATTATACTGCCAAAAGCAGGTACGGTGTGTCATAACCTCAGAAAAAATTCTACCAAGATTAGCACTTTATTTATTTAGTATATTCTTCTAGGCAAAGTTGTATCTTTTACCTACAACTTTGTTAATGACTTTGAATACTTGTAATTCCATAAACCTGCGAGATTGAATAATAATTGACTCATATTCTAGACGCAATAAGGTCTATATTCCAATTGAAACTCATTAAAGTTCATAATAATAAATAGGTATGGATATATCATCAAATATCTTTAAAATCCAGGCAAAGTTGCAGCGTTTTACGGTAATAACATTATGTAGGCACCACAGATCAGTAAGAATATGTCCGTAGGCACGGCACTTACTAGATTGCGGTGATATTAAAAATTTGTTGTCTATCGATAAATAAGAACAATACTCGTGAGAAATTGAATGACATTTTTAAATTACGTTATGTAGCCCATTTCTTGACGATCGAAGACGATATTAACTAATCAAGAGACGCGTTTACATTACTGTGTACAGTAAAGAATATTTTTCTTCAAGAACTTTAATAAAACGAACCAAAGGTATGTAGAACTATATACTATTACCTATTCTGTGCCAAAGGTAAAATACATCTGAGTGCTGCCAGACCATGAAATAAAATATTGACAGTCACTTCTATCTTCCAGTCTTTTGTTCTCAAATATATGATGACATGCGTATTTTATTATTATTTTCCATCCAAAATTAACATCTGTCGCAATCCTTTGCGAGTAGAATTGATAATTTACTGTTGTATATTCCAGAGATAAGTTTTCTTCCGTTTCGAGATGGTATTTTCTACACTGGTATTACCATTGTTTACATTTTGTTTCTCTAATTCCTGAATGGAGTATGTGTATTACATAATTATACAAACTTAAATACGTTACTTAAAACGTAATACATTAGGGTTGAACTGAACCTCGTCTGGCAGCACCGCATCGCCCTTTTCCGTCCGTCCGTCCGTTCGCGTTCCGTCTATCTTATTTGCTCTAGCAAATGACGCTCCTGAGTGACAGAAAAGGATAGAGTGACTGAAAAGGGCGATGCGGTGCTGTCAGACGAGGTTCAATCCTTATACAGGGTGTACAATAAAATGGGACAGCTACTCAAAGGGGTGCTTCAGACCATCAAACTGAACAACTTTCTCTATGGGACCAATATCGAAATCGCGAAAAAAAAATCCGCTCTCCCATACAAAACTGCAAACATAACTCTACTGAAATGTATGGGACAGCAGATTTTTTTTTCGCGATTTCGATATTGGTCCCATAGAGAAAGTTGTTCAGTTTGATGGTCTGAAGCACCCCTTTAAGTAGCTGTCCCATTTTATTGTACACCCTGTAGGTACAATACTTGCCTAATTTAATAGTTGCTTCAGACCATAAAATTGAACAACTTTCGCTATAAGACCTATTTCATACATTTTGGTCGAGTAGCTAATTGAAATTTTATATGGAAAAGCTAGTACTAGCGAAATTTTAGTTTTTTTGCAATTTCAAGGTGAGCTCCATAGTGAAAGTTGTTCAGTTTGTTCGTCCGAAGCACACCCTGTTCGATATACAACGTGTTAATGAATTAGCGCAAAACCTCATACACCCCAAACTGATACTGATGAGACCCAGGGGGATTTGTAATACTGACTGAGTAATGAGTATTACAAATCCCCCTGGGTCTATTCAAAAAAACAGCCCCCGGGAGAAAGGGATACAAGATAGATTTCACTACGTTAGAGTGAGAAAGCAAATTTTACCTGTATCAAACAAAGAACGGGAGGCGGTTACTTCAAGTAAACCCTTCAAAATTTAATTTTTTTACCTGACTGTGAGTGTAATTACCGGAAATACTAGTTTTTACGTCACCTATTGAATATTAGAAAATTGCGAATTATTACAGAAAAAAAAAAATTTGCGATGTTACTCATTTTATTTCATAACGTATTGCATACCATTAGAATGGGGACAGTCCAGAGATGTTTTGAAAAAATTGGAAGAGCATGATCACTTTTAGTTTTTTTTTTATTGAGATCGAAAGTTGACTATCACATTTATTTTAACGTAAAAAAAAAACTTTGGGGGGCTGTAAAAAAAAAAGTAGATGTCACTGGCGAGTAATTTTGGGTTCGATAGAAGCGCACACTATCACAGATTAAAGGTTTAACAAAAAAAGTTAGTTATACCCAACAGGTTTTTTTAAAAAAAAATTTGAATGTAGATTTTTGGCAATTTTCACCCAAAACCATTGAAAGTCAGTTAAAAAAAAATCTTTGGGCCAGGATTTTTTATTTTTTTTTCTGAGGTACCTAAAGACCCCTCCAATCATCCCATTCGATTTGGCACACGATGCGCCTAACACCCTGTATATTGATTCTTATTCGATATTGAGATAATTCGATTCTGCTCTCGGTTCTAAACAAACACTTTCTAGTTTTGCGTTAATTCATTAACACGTTGTATAACGCATTTTAGTTTACTCCCTGCATAAATCATAAATAAACATATCAATGTGCCACCACCGTGCCATGTGTGTTCACCTGCCTGCTGTGCCGAGGGTCGCGGGTTCGAATCCCGTAAGGGACAAATATTTATATGATGAATATGAATATTTGTACCCGAGTCATGGATGTTTGTATCTATACAACGTGTTAATAAATTAGCGCAAAACCTCATACACCCCAACTGATTTATAACAAAATAATTAGATTGAAACAATAATGTCATTATTTTTATAGTTAAAATTTAAAGTTATTCGCATTTTAAGTTCTGAGGTTAAAATGATTTGTTATTATTTCAGCAATGAATGAAAGCGCTAACGTACTCATGGATACATTTTAAGAATCTTGTTTTGGTAGTAAGTAGGGTGAGTGTGCCCGTGCGGCGGTGGGTTGACATCGGGTTCTAAAATTTTTATAAAAAAACTATTTGATATTTTGAAAAAAAATTCCTATGTTGAAAGTGTTGAAACCATGATAATTCGATTCTGCTCTCGATTCTAAACAAACTACTTTCTAGTTTTGCGTTAATTCATTAACACGTTGTATATGTATCCTATATCGTTGTCTAGTCATCATAATACAAGTCCAGGCTAGATTCTGGTATTTTAAATGTGACACGATAATTTGTGTGACACTGTCCAAGATATTTATTTATTATTAATGTCAATTTCAGGATAATTATGTTGATCTGGGCTTTAAAACTAGAACACAATTTTGATGAAGCTATGAAAAAGAAAGCGGATTTTCATTTTACGAAGGTACCTAACTATAATTAATATAAGTTTAGATAGTTTATTATACAGGGTGTTGGGCGTATCGTTTGCCAAAATAAATTGGTGAATAGGAGAGGTAGCATAGCATATGCTCACGACTATATTCCCCGAAGGGGTAGTCAGGGATATTCTCAAATCTCACAATATCTACGGTTCATTATAATTATAGTACCTAAACTCTGTCCAGTGTGAGACGGGGAGTGAGTAGGGTTGCCAATTATAGTGCACGGAAAAGCGGGAAATTGGCAATCAAAATGCGGGACGCGGCTAAAAAAAGCGGGACCCAGCTGTCAAAGTACAGTAAGGCGAGAAATACCATTAGAAATTATATTTAGCTTCCACATTTTAAGAAGTTTTAATGAATGTATTTTTCTTTGGCTTATACTTAAAAAAAAGTTTAAACATTAATAATAAAATAAGGCAATCTCCATGATATGTCATCGACTCGATAGAAGAAAAAAACAAACAAATACCAATAAAAATGAAAAAAATTATGTAGGGTAAGGGGAGGTTATTTCGCGATATAGGTAATTTCGTGATAATTTTTTAAACGTCTGCCGTGGCCTTTCCTGTAAAGGAATTGATTCAAAACCTATATATACATGCATTAAAGTGTGCTGGAGATAGTAGTATGATTCTCAGCTCAGCAGCTTTCGAAACAAGCTTGCTATGAGTTTTTTTCTCAGAACGAGGGGCAAAATCGCAATCAGCTGTGACAAATGACGACGGTAGGCAATGAAATGAAGTTTTAATTAGTAAATAAGTAATATATTACAGAATGTGGTATTAAACTGATAGCTAAATGTTTTACGAACAGATTGACGTAAATTGTGCATTGAATTTCAAGAATTTTTCATTCAAATTAGGGATGCAACGATTCGGCCATTACGATTACGATTACGATTACGATACTAATCGTTATTTATTACGATAACCGATGCATTACGATTAATTAAACAAATTTTGTTGAGATTATCCCCAGAATGAGTTCTCATAGTGTTTCTTTACATTCCAATGAAGAAAAAATCATTAAAAAAAACTTTTAAAAATTCCAAGATTTTGTAACTTTTTCTACTAATTTGAGATCGAAGTCAAAGATTCACTTGGTCCAGGATTCTGATTTTTCGATGCAAAGAGGCCAATTTGCTTTGAAACACACAATATGGAACATGATTCTGCATAACCTCATTAGTCAAGCGATAATAATATGTCGTTGGATTTACGTGGGAGATTAATCTTTTAAAATGTGGATGAGATATCGCGAGACCGAGAATGTATTGTAATAAATACTTCAAACCGAAAATCAAATCAGACCCCAGGAAAATTTAAAATAAAATAATAAAATGAGAGTCAAATCTGACCAAAAAAAAAGTCAGATTTAATCATGATTTAGTTCGAAATGAGCTAAAATGGCATCGAGAGATCAGATTTTTCTAAAGATGCTTTACGGCTCTTGAATCTAGTTTTCAGGTCTGGTATTTGTCAACACGTGCAATTCGATTGACGTTTTTAATTCGATTTAATAATCGTACGATTCTTACTACGGTGCATTGCATCGTTATTAATCGTGATTATTACGATCACAGATGCAAAACGATGCACCGCTTCGTAATCGTTGCATCCCTAATTCAAATATCCTTGTGTTAGGTGTGCAATATTTTAAGTGATTTTGCAAATTTTTTTTGTGATTTGATCGAGGTATTTTGTCAATTAATTTTAACCATCTTAAAGTAAAATTTTAGGGGTTATTTTGATTGTATGGACTTATATACATCTTTAATCTTGTATTTTAGTCTATGCTATGCCTGAATGACGTAGTTTTTTTTATCATGACATTAACTATTTACCAACTTCACTGGCCCATCTAAGCCAAGAGAAGAACCGGAAGTTGAAGAACCTACACAGAAGAAGAGAAGAAAGCTAGAAAAGAAAAAACAAAATAAAAATCAGGAAAGAAGTTGAGAAAAAATGATGATGTTTGGATTTGTTGTATACAGGGTGTTAGGGTAAACAGTTGCATAATTTAAGGGGTGATTGTACCCATGATACTGAACAACTTTCCCTAAGAACCGTATAGCAAATTCGCAAAAAAAAAAAAACTTTTCATACAAACGGTCGATCAACTGATTGCATTTGGTATGGAAACTCATTTTTTTTTGTTAATTTCTGATAGGTTTCTTTGGGAAAGTTGTTCAGTATCATGGGTACAATCAGCCCTTAAAGTAGTGCAACTTTTTACCCTAACACCCTATTATGAAGTAGCATATTCTGACATTGAATAATTAGTATACAGAACAGACAACGCGAAAAAAATCTGTGCACCACGATTAGCAGTGCGGAGTGCGCACTGGGGGCGTCGCGGTGCAGCACGCGCCCGGCACATGCTAAGTAAGGTTGAGGTTGAGGTAGCTTAAACGTGTGTTACAAAAATATGTAGTCTTCTGGGTGTCGATGTCGCCTCTAGTAGGTAACTCAATGTACTCTGAATGTCGACCGACATTGCTCCTGATGAAGATGACCTATAGGTACTATATTAAATGTTATGACGGTACAGAAATATAAGATTCATAAGCAGGCTGTTATTTAGAATATTTCTAGAAAGGCGTTTTACTCTATGATTAACGTATGTCGTTCTGTTCCTAAACAAGATTTTTTTGTATTATATCTTTTTCATTATTTATTATTTCAAAATCCTATGAATTTGGTCTATCACTATATTACCTATCCACCATCACGTAATTACCATACCTTACCACGAATTTACCTATATCACTTTATCACCAAGAAAATATTATAAATTTATGAATGAAGGATCTAGTATCAAACTGTGCCTATTCATAAAGTAAGATCAAATATATGCACAAAACTTTAAACAATATCCCATATCAATTAATTAATCTTTATTTGAGTTATAACCAAAATTGTTTGGTGTATCACGGAAATACCTCCCCTTACCCTACTCGGTTTTGTTTTTAATTAAAACAATAATTACTTCAATAATTCTTATGCCTGAAAGTTGAGCCGTAGGTACGTAATAAAACGGGACTATTGGCGTCCCGCATACATCTTGCGCGGGACGCATCCTTTAAGGCTCTAGAAACGGGACGTCCCGCCTCTCGCGGGACGATTGGTAACCCTAGGAGTGAGCCCGTCACCACTAGGAATAGGAGGTCTTTTGCTATATCACCAAGCCCCAAAAAAAATTACCTCTTAACTGAATTTTTCAGTGTTTTTCTCAAAAAAGTTCGAAAGTTTAAGTTTAAACAGAAATATAAAAAAGTTATGGGTACAAACTTCGGCAATTTCATAGGGAAATTGCAGTATGATGGGTAGAATAACCTCTTAAAGTAATGCAACTCTTTACCCTAACAGCCTGTATAACGAAAATTAGCCGATGACTAAAAATGGCGCCTTTTTACCCGACTGCGCCAGAAGGAGGGTTTTGTGTTTCGAGCGTATGTATGTATGTATGTATGTATGTATGTATGTATGTATGTATGTATGTTTGTATGTCTATTTCTTTGGCACGGCCTACAATCTAAACGGCTTACTGGATTTTGACGTATGAGGTGTTGTTAGATTTGTAAAAATTGTGAGAGTGACATAGGCTATATTATTTTAATATTTGCGGTTGCGAATTAAAAAAAAGAGGGGGAATAAAATTATTTTTTTGTTAATAATTACAATATGGGTTATGGGTATCATATGAAAGCTTGTGAACAGACGATTCCAAAAATATCTTGACTATTTACTATTATAAAACTGTAAATTTTTGAAAAAAGAATTTAGTTTGTTTGTTTGTTTGTTTGTTTGGGTGTTTGTTTGTTCGAGTATCACGCAAAAACTACTGAACCGATTTTGATGAAACTTTTTTGTTTGGTAGCGTAACATCTGACTTAAAATCTGGTATATAATTTATGCGGACGAAGTCGCGGGTAAAAGCTCGTATATAATCATTTTCTTTTCGCGTCTCTTTCTTTAGCGCGGCCATCAATCAAACTTGAATATTATAGTTCAGAATAAAGTTACAAACAAAACTTTACGACAAGTAGATAGTAGATACACTAAACTCATTCCTAACGGAGATATAGGTAAAGGCGAGATGTAAACGTAATGAATATAATATACCTACTTATTTTCAACTTCCAGCCTTTATATTATCCTTTCAGACTGAGTTTAGGAATATGTATACAAGTTCTGTTTGTTAGGTACTTAATTCTGAACCATAGAATAAATAAATTATACACAACAGAGGGTCAATGCCTAGTCAATGCCCATACTATGAAAGTTGCCACGTTCTTATATGAAAACTCGCGCAAGTACAGCGACGGTGGTGAGTAACGGTACTACAGCAATGTTTAATTACGTTAAAATACGTGTTAAATACATTTGTTATTAAAATTTTTAAGAAAATTAATCTATATAATTTATTTCCGTGGAACATAACTCAAATAAGTAATAGTGATCTAATAACGTTTAATTAAGATTTATCTCTCGTTTAGGCCAGTAGCGACATCTGTTTGCGCCAAGACTATACTAAATCTAAAATGTATTTGGAACTGACCAGACATGTTCTGTTCTGTTCATGTTCTGCATATTCAAGTTTGGTTGATGGCCGCGCTAAAAACAACGTCGAAAATTATGGCGTCAACCTTCCATACAAAACCTGCATTGTCTTTTACATGTTTCAGTTCGTGATCGTATTGACATTGGTAAACCTGGTCTGCTGGTCACCTATCGCTTTGATCAGGGCGTTTTTGGTGCTGGGTCAGCTGCTATATGACGATATCTTCATACCCTCATCATTTTTTATATTTGGCGCTATGACTATTTACGAGGTAACAGTTGAAAAAGACTATTAACTACTAAAAGTCTACCTTTTCATACAGGGTGTAACAAAACACCCTAGTAATACTGACTTAAGGGGGTTCTTCATACCATCAATCTGAACAACTTTCACTATGGAGCCAACATTGAAAAATAATAAAAAATATCTGCCGTCCCATGCATTTGAGTCGAGTCGGTACTGCAGTTTTGTATGGGACAGTAGATTTTTTTTATTATTTTTCAATGTTGGCTCCATAGTGAAAGTTGTTCAGATTGATTTTCTCGACTTTGGCTCCATAGTGAAAGTTGTTCAGATTGATGGTACGAAGCACCCCCTTAAGTATTACTAGGGTGTTTTGTTACACCCTGTATGAAAAGGTAGATTTTGCAGCGCCGCGCATGCCCCAACAGCTCGCGCGATTTCTCTACTCAATGAATTGCTCACACTACAGTCACATGCCGACATATTTAATGATAGTAGTACTGTCAAAGATTTTTTTTGGTCTAAGTATACCAAAAAAAATCTTTGAGTACTGTATTTTATAAATTTTTTTTTTTGTTCCTTAATGAAACGTTAAAGATCGAAAGCAGAATTGTTATATAATTATATCTACCTAGCATATAAGTGTTTTGGCTGACGCGACGCTGTAAACTTATATTGTGAATAAATAAATTAAATTTTTAATCCTTATTTTCTCTTCTTGTTCTTGACCAAAAACAATCCCTGAGATTGGGATAGATTCTCCCATAAACTACCTGACACTGGCGAAAATGCAGTGCAACGCACAAGCAAGAGTCCATTAATTATAAATTAAAAAAAAGAAGAAGATTTATATAAGACTAAATCTATGTATGGTAATACACCGCACTACTGTCCGTACCGTGTATTATTCTTTATTCTTTGGTAATTCTTGAAAAATATGTGAGTTTAATGTGGAGTTTTGTTTTCTAGGCAACGCCAATTTTATGCACATGGGCGTTCCTCATAATATTGCGTCACCGTCGTCATCGTCAATCAAAACCTGTGCCAGCTTCATCTCAAGTTTGCCAAACAGGGATAGTTGCAAACGTCGCAGACGAAAACGAAACTATTTCAAAGAAGGATTAACTTTTCGCCAAATAACCAATTACTGAAAATATTAATGTCGAATCAAAGCATTTTTAACCACTTGGATGTTGGATGTTGTGGTAGTTTCTAACTAATAACCTGAAATTATCTGAAATTACTGAAAATATTAATGTCGAATCAAAGCATTTTTAACCACTTGGATGTTGGATGTTGTGGTAGTTTCTAACTAATAACCTGAAGTTACCTGAAATTACTGAAAATATTAATGTCGAATCAAAGCATTTTTAACCACTTGGATGTTGGATGTTGTGGTAGTTTCTAACTAATAACCTGAAGTTACCTGAAATTACTGAAAATATAATGTCGAATCAAAGCATTTTTACCCACTTGGATGTTGGATGTTGTGGTAGTTTCTAACTAATAACCTGAAATTATCTGAAATTACTGAAAATATTAATGTCGAATCCAAGCATTTTTAACCACTTGGATGTTGGATGTTCTGGTAGTTTCTAACCAATAACCTGAAATTATCTGAAATTACCTGAAATTACTGAAAATATTAATGTCGAATCAAAGCATTTTTAACCACTTGGATGTTGGATGTTGGATGTTGTGATAGTTTCTAACTAATATATTAAGTTCACCTACTCCATGGGGAGGATAATAAAATAAAAAGCACCATAAATAAAGAAATAAGAAAGTATAAAGGCACGCTGTAAGGCAAACAATTTAGTCTTAGCGATTCATATGTAGGTATTCTATATTGTTGTCTAATAATCATTATAGAAGTCCAGGTTAAGATTCTGGAACTTTAAGTGGAACTTAGATAATCTGTGTGAGTATTGTAACTTAATTCAGGGTGTTAGGATAAGCAGTTGCATTACTTTGTAACCATTGGCATCCTTTTAAACTAAGAGTCTACCCGTCTCACTGGACAACTTTTTACTATGGGAACAAACTGAACGTAGAACCTACATTTGAGTCTATAAGCCTTATATGTAGGTTTAGGCATTTTATTTGCTGCTATCGGTTGCCTACAATAGTCTTTTTCAGTTTCATGGGTAGACTTAGCACAGAATAGCAGTATATAGTAGTTCTGCATACTCTTATATTAAAATGATGCCAATGATTTCAATTTCACCCAGGAGTGCGATTTTTGAATCTCATTAGCTGAGTTCAGCAGTTAAAAATGTCAAAATTACTATGGAGATACGCATCTTTCTACTGCTGATTTGACTTAACTCATGGGTATGAGAAAGCTTTTTTATGAGATTTAAAAACCGTTCAAGCTCACCGGTGACATTCGGTGAGCTCAGCAGTTGAAAATGTCAAAATTACTATGGAGATATGGATCTTTGTACTGCTGATTTGACTTTCAAAAATCGCACTCCTGAAGTATGATTTTTGAAAGTCAAATCTGCAAAAAGATGCGAATCTCCATAGTAATTTCGACATTTTCAACTGCTGAGCTCAGCGAATGAGTATCAAAAATACGCATCTTTCTACTGCTGATTTGACTTTCAAAAATCGCACTCTGGAGTACGATTTTTTAAATTCAATGGAGACGTGCATCTTTCTACTGTTGATTTGACATTCAAAAAACATACTCCAGGGGTGCGATTTTTGAAAGTCAAATCGTAGAAAGATGCGTATCTCCATACATTTTCACTGTCGAGTTCAACGTATGAGATTAAAAATTCACACTCCTGTAGATAAGTAACATAAATAAGTATTATGTAAGATTGGTTTCTTGTAGGTTTTAAATACTGATGCAGGGTAAATGTCGCACTGTTTGCTGGACCTATACAGGGTGGTCCAAACGGAGACGTCTAAAAACTTTTTTTAGATTCCTGATACCTACATGTATCCGAAAATACCCCATTAAGTTCTTCGATTTTTTTGTAGCTTAAAAGCTAGTATAGGGACTGTACAATGAATGCCGTCAAGTTCAGGGTTCATATTTTTTTTCCAAATAGGTCTTCTTATAACTAAGCTATATACGAAATTTCAACTTGCGGAAATTTATAGTTTTAAAGATATGATTTTTTGAAATTTGCTTCTTTGTTTGTTTGATAGCTTATGATCTGACTTAAAATCTAATATAATAATAATCTAATCTAATATCTCATATATAATTTGTGCCGACGAAGTCGCAGGTAAACTCTAGTAATTTTTGATAATATGTTTTAAGAATTTTCTACCGGAGTGGCTTAAAAAAATCATAACTTTTTTCGTAAGAATTGATAGATTTTTCTTTTTGCTACATGATCGCCTTGAATTACTCTTCTATAAGTTAAATAATCAACTACACAACATACATACAAGTTACCGGAAAAAGGGTCGAAAGTGACAATTTTAGGTTCGTGCAGCTTTTTCATAATTCTCTTAAGGGGCGTCCGCCCGGTTTTGAGTAACTTTGTAACCTATTTATACATTGACTATGGCACTCTTTAAGCAGAAAACAAAACTGAACAATCTACAGGATATGAGAAGTGATGTGGTTTTTCTCGAAATCTATTTTAATTAATAAAACTGAAGAAAAACGACTCCAAAGTCACCTCTTTTTTTCCAGTTGTTACAACTGGAAAAAAAGATTTTACGTTTAACGTTTTACTCTTACATTGTTGATCAGAAGAATATGAAAATTTACAATATTCTTCACAATATAATATAAAATGATGTGGTTTTCTTATTTTTTGAAAATTCATATAAAATCATAGAGGTTTTCAAAGAAAACGGAAAATTCTGACCGGAGCCGCGCAATTGAAGCGGGATGGCTAATTGCAAATGTTTGCTTGTAAGAAAGAGAGCCTTGCAGATGGGAGGAGTAGCCTTAAAGCTACAAAATGCATGTTTCTTAGATTCAAACTAAGTTTAAAAACTACACCGATTTTTCAGCTTACCAAATAACAAAACACTTAACACGTTCCTAGACAGTGACTAGCTATATCAGTGATAAAAATAAAAGTTATATTGTGTCTCGTTCCCGCCTCGGAACGAAAAAGAATCATAGCTTCTAAACTACGAAAAATGGGGCACTTATTATCCTACTAATTTTATAAACGAGAAAGTTTGTATGGGTGAATGGATGTTTGTTACTCTTTCACGCTGAAACGGCTGGACCGATTTCGATGAAACTTGGCATATAAATAGTTCATAGCCCAGAATAGCACTTAGGCTACATACTATTATATGTCCACGCAGACGGAGTCGCGGGCAAAAGCTAGTATGGTATATTTTCGAATACACCTAGGTATGAGGAATCTAAAAAAAATGTTGGATGTCTCTGTTGAGACTGTATAGTATAGTATGTGATTCAGATTAAACTGTTTCTATAGGCTTATAAGAATATAATTATTATATATACTTAGTTAAACAAATATGACAATTCCAATATGTTTTAATATTGTTATGCGCGTGGTAACGTCATGTACACTTATGAATCGTATCAGATACGATATCATATACATTATTAACAGTATATTACAAAGAGTATAATAAATTGTACCAATATTATAGCATAGTTTATATATATTGTGTATAAGAATGAATGATACATCGATTGATATCTAATGCAGTCGGAGACAGAGTATATGTACACAACATTTAATAACTACCTATACATTTATACAAAAAAGGGGGGAATTTTTTTTGCTTTACAAATGAATGAGGATAATAATTGTTTTACTGCTACATTGGATAAAAAAAATGAAGTAAAAAAAGAAAGTAATCTCATTAATCAAAGCCTGTTTACATAATCGTAGAAATATAAAGAATAGATTTTTCTACAGATCCTAAATCACAAAATAGCACAGAATAATGTATGATTTTGATACTAAACTTGGACCTGATAAACTCTAGCCAAGATTGGTCCACAATAAGGCCATTATAAGAAGTAAACCACGCCATACAACTTCAAAAAAATGTATTGTTATACTTCCCAAAAGAGAGGAATTAATTATATTTTGGGCAATAACCACTACTCCCTCTCCTTTGGCAATAATGAATCAGTTGAAAATAGTCTTAACAGTTGTAATTCATGCTTATTCGATATATCTACTTAATTTTGTGCCAATAAATATTGTAACATATTTTTTCGACTTTACACTCATTATATTGAGCACATCTAGTCATCACAAATAGTTTTACAAGTATCCAAAACTTTTTAAAGTGCGATAATATTTGGGCTTAATTCTACACTTAGAATATATTAACGTTACCTATACAAATAAAAATATATTATAGCTAAATTTGTTGCAGTTCTTGGTGTGTGTGTAGAGCCATAGGCACAACACGTGTTTAGATTAGTGAAATTATTAGAAATAAAGAGATATCTATTGCACGATTGATTTTTCACTACTTATTCAAATTTATATATTTCACATGCACTTCCTACACTTTCTCTGGAATGCGCTTTATAGTTTTTATCATAATGTCCATTGCATTTATCCTTCACTTCTTGTTCATCATTATTTACAAGTTCGTAATTATCTTCATTATAAAAAGTATTATTCTCTTCTATTATTGTAGTTGTAAATACCCTGTTGCTGTAGGTGTCCTCCGTGTAGTCAGTGGAGGATGGTGTGGAGGGACTGTTAAGCACTATCACCGGGTTGTCGTGCTTTGTCCCTACGAAGGCGTCCTGCTAAATCTGCTCCATTGCCGTTTCCTGATTCCATCGATTCCTCTCGTTTCTCCTCTCCAGCATCGGAATGAAGAATAGAATTAGACCACTGAGTGACATAGTGGCACCTGCTACGTAGAAAGCAGGTGCGTATGATTTTGTTTCATCGTAGAGCCATCCTGAAAACACACATTTAAATACTTTTAAATAAATATTTTTATTTAATTTAAGGCAGTAGAGCAAAATTACAAGTGTTTTTGTTTCGATTGCGATATTTTTGGATCGTATCAATATAAAAAAATTATTCAATAAAAATACAAAGTGCGTGTCCACGACCACAGGCTTCGTCTCACATCCACAACAGGCTTCGTATCAATTAAATCAATAAAATTCTGCAAAAATGTTGGGCTATAAGTACCCGATTATTTAATGTTGTTGTTTACTAAAAAAGGAAAAAAACTCATAATTGTTTCTGCGGTTGCGATATTTTTTTGAAACTTGCACAAATATTTAGGTACCATTCATACTGCCTCTGTGGTCTAATGGTTAAGAGCTTTGGCTCTCGACACGGAGGTCGTGGGTTCGATTCCCACGGGGGACACCTAGTGATATGTCACTTTGTGCGTTTTTCCCCAGTTGGTTAGGACATTGCAGGCTGAATCACCTGATTGTCTGAAAAGAAAAATGATTCCGTGCTTCGGATGGCACGTTACGCCGTTGGTCCCGGCTACTATCTCTGGTGGTAGTAGTCGTTACATAAAAACCACGTCAGAGGCCGTAAGGCGGTCTGAAAAAACTCTGACACCAGGGCTCTGCCCACACGATAAGAAAGAAAGACCATTTATAATGTTGCACACCACGAAAACTATACCTGCAAACGGTGGTCCGATAAGTGAGGCGATTCCTTGGAACAGGAGAAGCAGCCCGAAAGCATTGGTAAGTCTCTCTATACCAAGGAGATCAACCAGCACCACAGAAGTGAGACCCACGTAGGCACCGATCGTAAAACCGAACGTTGTCGCGTACATTGCCAGTCCCCAAAACTCTGTGCAAGCCATCGCTAAAGCTGTGCCTGAAACAGAAAAACGTATTTATTTATTTATATTCAGATGAATTATTTTTCGATGATATGGTTTAGTAATAATTATTCATACTCACTTATACCAGCAATGGTAAGGCACACATTGTAGGCTAACAAACGATTCACCCAAGGCTTATCACTGATGTACCCCAATATTATCCTACCTACTAAATTTGATCCTCCTATTATGGAAATTAAATAAGCCGCGTTCTCTATGCCTAGCTCCTTGCTCATAGGCACTGTGTAAACGTATGGAATATAAAATCCTATGCTAGTTAAAAAGTTTGATACAGAGAACAACACGAATACGGGGTCTACTAGAAGAGACAAATCAAGCATTTCTGCGAGAGCCGCCTTAGATTCTGCCGCACATGGCAACCAGCCGCATATCTGTTCACGCTCCTCTATTGAAGTATGCAAGACATGCAGCGTTCTTTCAGGAGATGGTGCTCTGAACTTCGCTAAACTGGTCATGCTTCCTTGGTACAATACATCTGGTCTTTGCATAATTCCGCTCCCATGACGGGAATGTCTGTGCAGTTTTTGTTCTGGTGTCTTATTGAGGGCAGGTTGGGAAAGGGTCAGTCTTGCTATATCGCCATCTTCTGTCTTTCCATTCGCTCGAACAACATGCTCCGAGCTCTGTGATCTTTTGAGTGGCGATTTATTTGATTTAGGTAACATGGGTTCGGTGACGGGAGTTCTTATTGGTTCAGGTACTGGTCGGAACATAAATCCTAATGGCACACAGTTGAGAATGAAGGCACCGATGATTGCCATAGCCCCTCTCCAACCGTAGTTTGCGATGAGAGCTGTTGTGATAGGGGCGAATAAGAATGTTCCGAGTCCCGATCCGCATACAGCTATGCCTGGAAAAAGAAGATTAAGGGTTTGAGTTTAGAAACATTTCATTTTGAATTAAGACGAGTTAGTATCTTATGTTTGAGAAGATAAACGTACCAGTAGCGAGGCTTCGATACCGCTCGAACCAAACGGTGACGCTGACGATAGCAGGGAGGTAGATGAGGCCGAAGCCGAAACCTGCGCCGACGCCGATAGTGAAGATAAGCGTGAGGACATTCCCTGCGAAGGACGACGCTACGATACATAGTGAGGAGAGCAGCGCGCCCGCCACGGTCACCGCGCGGCAACCCCATCGGTTCACGAATGAACTCGATATGGGACCTGGAATGATTATAATTCTTTTGTTAATTGTAAGCAATTTGTTTGCAGTCAAGAATACACACATAATTTGAAAAGAGACTTCGATTTGTAAGAGGTTATACTTAGCCTTCCTAAGACATTGTTACCCAAAGCCAACCTTAATCATAACAATTTGATAACAATCAATATTAGCATTGATAAGATAACCTCACCATCAGAGAAACCTGAACCCTCTATCTTAATCTTTATATGCACAAGGGTGTTAGATTTATCTGATGCTGACCTTACATACTAAATAATACTAATATAGGATCCTTCGTAATACGCTGACAGTTTTTTAAGGAGATGATCAGACTATCAAATTGAAGAACTTTCTATGGGAACAACTTAAAAAAAATAGCGGGAAAAAAATCGATTTTTCACATTAAACTGCAATCCTAGTCTACCCAAATGTATGGAACAGCAACTTTTTAGAGATTTCGATGTTATTGGTCATAGAGGAAGTTATTCAGTTTCACGGTTTATCAAGTAGGTAGGACCCTGTATAGGTACTATAAACGTAAACCAAACTTTATACAAGCGAGCATAATTTTGTGAGTTGTAAGTCGCGTAATTTGAGTCCGTTTCATATAATAAAGGCAGAGGTCATAGATTAGATTAGATTAGATTCATTTATTTCATATTATAACATGTCACATTCATACATAAATATTTTACATAAAATGTCCATTCATAACATGATCGTCAAATTGAATAATAAAAATAAAATTAGTAATGTCAAAATAAAAAATAATGATAATAAAACAATATAACATTGAAGCTAAATACAGTCTATAAAAATGTCAACAACGTCATCGAACAAAAAAATAAAAATAAGTACTTAAGTAACTTAAAACTTTTTGTCAAGAATTCCTGAATAGAATAGAATTCGATATGCAATAAAAAGTTTTTTAATCGGCGATTAAATGTTTCGTGTTGGTTTCATTTCGTAGGTCAGTGGGTAAGTAGGTGTTCGTAGTACGTGGGACCGATGACGCGCGGGTTGCTCTCAGCTAGTGTGGTACGCCGCGGCACGGATTTCAGTCGCCCAGTGTTCCGTAGCTGGCGGGTAGGACCTCCAGCGGCGGCGGCGGCCGAACTCGGACAGGTTACGCCTTACGTAAGTCATGACTTCAAATAGGTACAAAGAACAGAGTGTCATTATTCCATATTGTACGAAGCGCGTTCTGCACGATAGACATTACATAGACAATGCATTCCCGTATTTTTATATGAACGGACTCAAAATACGCGAAACACAACTCACAAAATTACGCTCTCTCTTTCCAATCTGTCAATCTGCCGCAACTATAGGGTTGCCAGGTTCAAAGAAGTCATTTTTGCACCTGGCAACCCTAGAGTTGCGGCAGACTGAGAGGTGGCAACCCTAGTTTTTCCAGTACTTTAGATAAGTCTCCTTCCGATGGCACCTCATTCACTTCCCTAACAGACACGTTACGTGGTAAAAGTTATACCAAAAATTTTCATGGAAAAGGTACTTGCGGCAAGATTTATCTAGGCAACTTGGCGGCGTTGAATTAACCCCTGTGTAAACATACACTAGAATCACATGTCGTTCGCCTGAGAAATAGGTGCATAATTTTACGGTCGGATCTCGGACTATAAAGAGGGTGTAAACTTAAATGCGTTACATACTTTATCTGATACTTCAGATCAGACCATCAAACTGAACAACTTTTACTTTAGGGGAGCAACTTTTTAAACGCGAAAAAAATATTGGTACTATTTTTTCTGTTTGTTCAGTTTGATGGTCTGAAGCACCATGTTAGATCTAACGCATTTAATTTTACACTCTGTATAGTCGCCTGTCGCATTAAGGTTTTTCTAAGGAACAACAAATTTTTTTGGCGGTTTTGTTAGTAAAGAGCCGACCGCCAGGTTCCTTTCTTCAAAAGAAAATCACTTTTTGCGGCAGTGTAGTAATTAAAAGAAAACAAATTTATCCATAAAGGTTCTGAATATAACTTTGCAGGACTCACCTGAACTAAGTGTGACGCCCACGAGGATGGAGACGATCCACGCGGTCTTGCCCTTCCCCTCCTCGAAGTAGTTCAGGAACTCGTCGTAGAACACGCCGAAAGAATAGGTCATGCCATCGGCTGGAATAAGACGATAGAGCCATATTAATCATCTATGGAAAAATAATTATAGTTACAATTAAAAGGTTAGGGTTTTATTATAATTGAAAACATTTCATTTTAAGATAGGTACCAAAATTAGAAAACCATTTGGAAATTATGTGATTCAAAGCTTATATCAAAATTATCAGATTTTTCTATCCATTATTTCTAGAGTTATTTGAAAAATACTGAAAAATAAAATAGAGGTTGAATGAGATTTTGTTCCTTTGCCTGCTTGGCTTTTCTATCGTATTTGACAGTTTTTATATTTAATTTTATTACGGCCAAGGTATTATCATAGTATTAGGGTAAGGGGAGGTATTTCCGTGATACACCAAACATTTTTTGTTATAACTCAAATAAGGATTAACTAATTTATATGGGATATTGTTTAAAGTTTTGTGCATATATTTTATCTTACTTTATGAAACACACAGTTTGATACTACATTCTTCACTCATAAATTTATAATCTTTTCTTGGTGATAAAGTGACATAGGTAAATTCGTGATAAGGTATGTAAATTTCGTGATAGTGGATAGTTAATATCGTGATAGACCAAACTCATAGGATTTCAACATAATAATTAATGAGAGAGGTTTTAATTTTTTTTTATATATTCTACATAACCATTTGCTTATGAATCTTATATGCATTTCTACACAATCATAAAATTGAATATAGTATAGGTCATCTTCATCAGGAGCAATGTACAAGCATTAATGAAACGGTCGACAGCGATAGTTTGGATTGGATTTGGATTTCAGAATACATTGAGTTACCTACTAGAGGCGACACCCAGAAGACTACATTTGTAACACACGTTTAAGCTAATTGGCTCTCAACCTTACTTAGCATGTATAATCCCCGCAAGTTGATATTGCGATGGAACCTTGTCACAATAACCGCTGAGTGACGTCATCAAGCACGGGCTAACCTTGCGAACGGTATTGATGTTGCACAGTCGACTACATCAAAATTACGTCACCAAGATGGCCGCCAGTCGCAATATCAACTTGCGGGGATTATACCGGGCGTGTGCTGCACCGCGATGCCCCCAGTGCGCGCTCCGTACTGCTGATCGTAGTGGACAGATTTTTTTCGCTTTGTCTGTTCTATACCTATCCTAATTAATAAAAAAAAATATTCGATGTCTGAATATGCTACTTCACAATATACAGGGTGTTAGGGTAAAAAGTTGCACTACTTTAACGGCTGGTTGTACCCATGATACTGAACAACTTTCTCAAAGAAACCTAAAAGAAATTCACGACTTATTGTAATTTTTTTCATAACTATGTTTTTGTGTACAATAAAGAATCTATGAATCTATGAAATTAACCAAAAAAAAAACTAGTTTCCATACTAAATGCAATCAGCTGATCGAACGTTTGTATGAAAAGATTTTTTTTTGCGAATTTACTATACGGTTCTTAGTGAAAGTTGTTCAGTATCATGGGTACAATCACCCCTTAAAGTAATGCAACTGTTTACCCTAACACCTTGTATACAACAAATCCAAACATATCATTTTTCTCAATTTCTTTCCTGATTTTTTATTTTCTTTTTTCTTTTATAGCTTTATTCTCTTCTTCTGTGTAGGTTCTTCAACTTTCGGTTCTTCTCTTGGCTTAAATGAGCCAGTGAAGTTGGTAAATAGTTAATGTCATGATAAAAAAAACTACGTCATTCAGGCATAGCATAGACTAAAATACAAGATTAAAGATGTATATAAGTCCATACAATCAAAATAACCCCTAAAATTTTACTTTAAGATGATTAAAATTAATTGACAAAATACCTCGACAAAATCACAAAAAAAATTTGCAAAATCACTTAAAATTTTGCACACCTAACACAAGGATATTTGAATGAAAAATTCTTGAAATCCAATGCACAATTTACGTCAATCTGTTCGTAAAACATTTAGCTATCAGTTTAATACCACATTCTGTAATATATAACTTATTTACTAATTAAAACTTCATTTCATTGTCTACCGTCGTCATTTGTCACAGATGATTGCGATTTTGCCCCTCGTTCTGAGAAAAAATCTCATAGCAAGCTTGTTTCAAAAGCTACTGAGCTGAGAATCATACTACTATCTCAAGCACACTTTAATGCATGTACATACGCGGTTTTGAAACAATCCCTTTACAGGAAAGGCCACGGCAGACGTTTAAAAAATTATCACGAAATTACCTATATCGCGATATAACCTCCCCTTACCCTATAGCTTTTTTCAGACAATTCAAAAGTAAATTAAAAATAATAAAAATAGAAATTATCGGTCAAAAATTAAATCGGAAAAATACGTATCTCTTATTTTTTTACCTATTTGTATATTTTTTATTAAAAACAGGTGGTTAAAAAATGAAATGTTGTCAATTGTACCTATATATTTATTGTGTACTTCAGTATAGATCCTACATATTCGCTAGGTAGGAATAATATTTAATAGGTAATAGCTACGAATAAGGAATAACTATGGAAGAATAACTCTAAACAAAAGCAACATAATTTTTGGCACCCTTTGAAAAATGACATTTTGTATGAGTTTTGGCGGCAAGGTGTAGTTTTTAAGGAACAAATTTCGAACACTGTACTTTTTTTGGGATCACTTTTTGAGCTTGATTTACATTTCTATACATTCTTATTCGTAGGGTAATAGTCACACTTTGGCGGCCCGGTATCACAGTCGGTAGTGAACCTGCCTGCTGTGCCGTGGGTCGCGGGTTCGAATCCCGTAAGGGACAAATATTTGTATGATGAATATGAATATTTGTACCCGAGTCATGGATGTTTGTAGCTATATAGGGTGAAAATATACTATACAGGTGTATAATATACAGGGTGGCAATTGGTCATTGACATCCTTTTAAACTAAGAGTCTACCCATCAAACTGAACAAATTTTACTATGGGAGCAAACCGATCGGAGCAAAAAAAAAAATCTGCTCTTGCATACATTTGAGTCGAGTAGGCACTGCAGTTTAGTATGGAACAGCTGATTTTTTAGTTGCTCCGATCGGTTTGCTCCCATAGTAAAAGTTGTTCATTTTGATGGGTAGACTCTTAGTTTAAAAGGATGCATTAGCATATCATTAGATATCAATTTCACCCTGTATATGTATTCTATATCGTTGTCTAGCATCATAATACAAGTCCAGGCTAGATTCTGGTACTTTAAATGTGACTAGATAATTTGTGTGACATTGTCCAAGATATTTATTATTTATTTATTTTACTTTCCCGAAAAGGCCGAATGTAGGTGATCACGTAAGAGGTAGGTGATAGGTGGTGGGTGATGGCGTGATGTGAGTGAAAGATTGGAAAAATAAATGTTTTTCGAATTCGAACATTATAAATTGTTGTTTTTTGTATATTTCGTTGTGCAAATAATGAATATTGATAATATCTCTTTATCTTATGAAACGATTACTACATCGCAAATATAGCATGATATTTTTAGGAAAGTACCTACGTCACTACGTAGTACTCTTCATAAGTTAATCCTGATCGTAAATATCATCATCGACTTGCTAAGTATAAGATTGTAGAGCCTCGTGGAGTGACAGAAACATGAATAAATATGAATCAACTGCAATGGAAAATTTATTATAAAGACAAAGCGTTTACCTGCTTATTCCTAGACCACCTCGCGTGATTGTAGTTAATTTGTCATGAAGTTTTTTTAAACAATTAAATATTTCTATTGTTACAACGGGTTTTTAATTTTTTATCAATGTCTGAATTATTCAATACTTTACATTATATTACCTACCTCCTACCTATTTTTTTAATGTGTTACGCGGTAGATTTAACAATCCTGAAATATTAAACTCATTAGCCTTGCAGGTTCCAAACACACGTTTACGTAGAGGGCCCAGACCCCCGGTGTTCAAAATGCAATCGTGCAGGAGCAACATTCTAAAACATTCCCCGACTATATGATAGCGCTGAGATTACTTACCTAACGATATATCAAAGGACAATAGATTTGTTCCATTGTACCACTGGCCAACTTTACTACTATTATCGTATTGGGTATATACTTGTGATGATAATTTTCTTGTGTCTTTAGAAATTAAATATATAAAAAGGTACAAAATTACCTTTTTATTTACTTAGGTAGTTACTAAAGTTTATACAATAAAAATTACATAATTCTAATATATAGTTTACTTACATTATAGTTATATGTATAATACGCTATAACCACAAAATACAGGGTGAAATTGATGTCATTAGCATCCTTTTAAACTAAGAGTCTACCCATCAAACTGAACAACTTTTACTATGGGAGCAAACCAATCGAAGCAAAAATAAAATCAGCTGTTGCATACATTTGAGTCGAGTAGGCATTGCAGTTTACTATGGGACAGCTGATTTTATTTTTGCTCCGATCTGTTTGCTCCCATAGTAAAAGTTGATCAGTTTGATGAGTAGACTCTTAGTTTAAAAGGATGCTAATGATATCAATTTCAAACTGTATACTACTTTGTATAAATTATTACCGCCGCGCTGCGCCGAGCCGGCACCGCCCACTCAGATTATTATAATAGGTATTTATAATATCCATGACCCCTCTTATCACATGAAGTTAAAGTGACATCAAAACGAACTAGGTTAACATGATCGTGCTATATGCACTCTGAAAACTATTGGAAACACAATACAACGTCGTGTACATATAGAAGAGCCTGACAGCCTCTCTCAGAGGCGGACAATGGAACATGCGACGTCAAAGCGCTTCCCCCGCTATTCAATTAATAAAGAACAAAAAACTTGTAGATTGCATTCACTAGTTACTTTATTCTTTGGTTTATTCTTCGCGTATAAATAACTGCTGTTGCACTGTGCTATTTTTGTGATCGTTACAACGTGTTAATGAAAAAGCGCAAAATCTCAAACACCCCAATTGATTTATAACAAAATAATTCGATTGAAACAATAATTTCATTATTTTCATAGTAAAATTTTAAAGTTATTCACATTTTAAGTATTGAGGCACAAAAATTATTTGTTATCATTTCAGCGATGAATGAAAGCGCTAACGTAGTCATGGATACATTTTAAGAATCTTGTTTGGTAGTAAGTAGGGTGAGTGTGCCCGTGCGGTGGGTTGATATTGGGTTCAATAAATTTTAAATATTACTATCAAATTATTTAATATTTTGAAAAAAAAAATCCTATGTTTTAACCATGATAATTCGATTCTCCTCCTGATTCTAAACGAACTACTTTCTAGTTTTGCGTTAATTCATTAACACGTTGTATATCTGTTAACATACTATTGTTACCAGTGCAGTAACATTAATAACATTGATTATAACATTCATTATTATCAGTATACAAGGTGAAATTGATATCATTAGCATCCTTTTAAAATAAGAGTCTACCCATCAAATTGAACAGGCTCTGAGACCTTTCTTACTTTCCTGCCCTATTAAATCGTTCAAATCTGTTATATTAATCGTTCTAATTTAAATCGTTATAATTTTGATAAAGTCTTCAAAGTAATATAACTTCGATAAACTTAGTTTATTATTTGTATTAGCTAGTCTAGACAGAAAACAGTGTAATATTGTACCTACGTAAACATAAAAACGTAGGTATTTTATTACAACGTAAGTTGTTAAGTTAATAGTCCGTGAAAAATGTTACCCTAAAGTCTTTATTTACGGTAAAGGTTTATTTTCCCTTTCTTCGTGGACATTTTTTACCGTCAATGGATTTATTCACTAGAGCTGCATTATTTTGTCGATCATAAAAACAGTGAGCAGTCAGTGGTGTCGATTCGAACTGTGCCACGACTTAACTTAACTAAAATTCCTGTCACTTTCTAAAATAAAATTAAGAAAAGAGACAAAAAACCAACAACTGACTTTAGTGCTGTCAAAGTGACGTTACACGCCAAAAAACGCCTTAAATAAGATGGCGTACATTATGATGGCATCTTATTTTGGGCGTGTAACGTCACTTTGACAGCACTAAAGTCAGTTGTTGGTTTTCTGTCTCTTTTCTTAATCTTATTTTAGAAAGTGACAGGAATTTTAGTTAAGTTAAGTCGTGGCACAGTTCGAATCGACACCAATATAATTTAATAAAACAATTAAATTTTATACAAGTTTCATAAAATATGTATTGAAAAAGAGAAAGTACAATATTTTGTTTTTATAGAATAAAAGACAAGTCTAGAGCATTGTCTATCAAAACGAAGATGAGAGGGAAGAATGTTTAACAAACAGCCGTTGTAATTAATAGAATAAAAAAAAAGTCAACTATCAGATTTTACAATTTCCCGGTATCTTCATAGCTTAGCTACAAGTGTGAGGAAAGAAGATAGTATTTCATGGCTTGCTAAGCGAGGATGATGAGATGATAGAACACTGAAGAGAACTGACGCACTTATTTCAGCTAAAACTTCTTCGTTTTGTTGAAAAAGCACTACTTTCTCTTGATGACAATCTTTCCTTTCAGCGCATCTCTGCCTTGGCAGATAATGTGCCTTGTACCTGCCTACTGCAAACATCGCTTTAGGATTAATTTGTCATGCCATTATAGCTTTTAGAAGCACATTTAATTCAAGGTAACGATAAAATAGGTAACAATAAAATACAACTAACTAAAATTAAATGTTCGAAAGAACGATGCAAGTGGACAGCCACGTGTGCTTTTTAATACCTTCTCTAAAAATAGGTGTCATAAAACATTCATAATCATATGATATTTCAATTTTTAATAGCCTATCTCTGGGGTCAACTATGTTGATACATGTAGGTATATCAACAGGACCGATGTCTACATTTGCAAAACATAAATGTATATGTAAGAACATGATTCCAAGCACCAACATTTTGTTCTTTCATAGAGAAATTAAAAATTTCTGCAGACATGAAATAAATAAAATCTTGGATTTATCGTCCTCGATCCTCGTTTATCGACCCCCAGATTCAAGAAAGCTTTCTTATACTGTGCCCCAGATCTACAGGGTGAAATTGATATCATTGGCATCCTTTTAAACTAAGAGTCTACCCATCAAACTGAACAACTTGTACTATGGGAGCAAACCGATCGGAGCAACTAAAAAATCAGCTGTCCCATATACTAAACCGCAATGCTTACTCGACTCAAATGTATGCAACAGCTGATTTTTTTTTCTCTGATCTGTTTGCTCCCATAGTAAAAGTTGTTCAGTTTGATGGGTAGACTCTTATTTTAAAAGGATGCCAATGATATCAATTTCACCCTATATAATGATTTGAAGTTAGTTAGGTTATTGAACAAAGAAAAAAATGTATTTATAATAGGATTCTAGTTTTATTCTCGTGACATGCACACGTATCGTGGTTTGTAGCAGTCACAAGTTCATCGTGCTCCAAGATTTCGGCTAATTTTAGCAAGCGTCGGAGTTAGATTAAATTAATGTGATCGCACTAATTATTTAGTTTATCTCTATTGTAGAGAGTAGAAACATTTAGAAATAATAGGCGTTTGTTTCGAGTTGGCCGCTCCCACCCTTCCCGCTTCACCGTACCGCACCCCTAACAGACCCTATTAAACGCAACGCAACCACGTACGTCACGTCCGTCCCGGTCGCTAATATCGCTTTTAATTTTAATTTTTTATTTGCTTGTTATATTATTTTTTATCGACGGGACCAGTTAATGTGCCTGTGACGAAATTTTGTAATGGTCGTCGACGGCCAACTCGAAGCAAACAGGTAGTAAAATACCTAAGAGCAGGAGATCCTTGCTCTTAGTAAAATATTTTTTTTTGTTAACGTCATAACAAACATCGAGTTCGACTTTTAAATTTTTAGGCAACTTATTACATATTTTTACAGCCATAATTATTATAATGGGGTCTGCAGTTTAACATCGTGATCTGGGCCTCTACCCGCACATTCGAACTTCGCAATTGCGTGAACGTTTTCGTTCCAATGTCAACTCTATTACAATAAAGTGCGGAACGAAACAGTGGTGATATTATATTGAACATCGAAAGTCCGGGTACAGGGCCTGAGATCGCCGGATGGAATGAAAATAAAAGATAAATCCAAAATAAATGTGTATTAAACTGCACAGCAGGCCCTGTACCCGGACTTTCGATGTTTCGATGATCGCCCCTGTTTTGGTCCGCACTTCATTGTAATAGAGTTGACATTGGAACGAAAACATTCACGCAATTGCGAAGTTCGAATGTGCGGGTCGACCCATAGAAGAGAGGTGTTTCAGGAATGTAGTAGGTGGCGATCAATAGTGTCTGCCTGTCCCTATGAGATGTAGCATTGGCGTGGGTATATGGGTGTACCTCTACGTATAAAATATGTCTTAAGCTGTCGATCTCCTCTTCTAAGTACTAGTTGCCAAGTGCACGTCGCAAATGATACATGAATCTGCATTGCAACATCATTCTAAAGTCTTAAATTAGATAAACATTAGTGGTACGTGTACTCACTAATGTTTATAGTGTATTGAGAATGAATAATCATGTAATTATTCTTATACATTAATTTTTCATTCATTATTAAGAGAAAAATGTTCTCTTAATGAATAGGTCCGTACTTACAACATAAACCTTAATATGTCGGAAACTCTGAATGATAGCTAATTAAAATAAAGAGTATTTTAATAATACATGCAATTTAATAAACAAATTATTTTGTGAAAATTAGATTTTTAGTAGGATTCAATATTTATTATTAATATGGTAATTATATCAATCACACACACTAAAATATTACAAAAAATTGTAATTTTGAATTTTTGCTCTGCGATAGAATTAACGCATTTATATTTATGTATATTAATTAAGTAAACCGGGGGACCCACGCTCGGGAGCCTTTCTGGTGCAGAGAATTTCTTTCGGCCAGCATCTTTGGGGCCTTTGAGCCAGGGTCGCGCAGGGCAGTGCCTTTAGATTAAGTTAGTGATAGTCTGACGAAGCTTGTACTTGTAGCGGATATAGGTATGTGTGATTAATATTTGACGAAGCCTGCGTTGCGGATTGGATTATTTTTGGTATTTTGTGCTTTTAATTGGAATAAATAATTTTGATTGATTAAGTAAAACAAATGAAGAATAAGAAATGTTATTAATTTAATTTCAGAAGTATTAAATAGTCTATAAAATACTTTTTATTTGTGTAAGCTATCATTCTTAGTTTCCGAGATATTCAGGTAGGTATAAATGTTGGTGACCCGGATGCATTGCTCCAGAGTGCATTATTATTTATCTTAATCTTCAACGATAAACTGTTTTTCTCCAGTAACATAGGTGTCAATTTTATACCTAGTGTAATATAGTGTAATTGGTTAAAAAATTTACACAATGCATTTATCATTTATGATCAACTTTGGGAAATGCCTCTCCTTAAGGCTACTCCTCCCATCTGCAAGGCTCTCTTTCTTACAAGCAAACTTTTGTAATTAGCTTCAATTGCGCGGCTCCGGTCAGAATTTTCCGTTTTCTTTGAAAACCTGTATGATTTTACATGAATTTTCAAAAAATAAGAAAACCACATCATTTTATATTGTATTGTGAAGAATATTGTAAATTTTCATATTCTTCTTATCAACAATGTAAGAGTAAAACGGTTACAACTGGAAAAAAAGAGGTGACTTTGGAGTCGTTTTTCTTCAATTTTATTAAGTAATTAAAATAGATTTCGAGAAAAACCACATCACTTCTCATATCCTGTAGATTGTTCAGTTTTGTTTTCTGCTTGAAAAGTGCCATAGTTAATGTATACAAAGTTACTCAAAACCGGGCGGACGCCCCTTAACGTATTATGAAATATAGTAATTAATTAGTGAAGTGGAAATATTATGTTATGTATACAAAGCACACGGGTATATTGTAGGTATATGACTGTTACAGATATATCGTCATCACTATCACTATCACTTCATCATCACTATCATCATAATATTATAAAACAAAGTCGCTTTCCGTTGTCTGTCCCTATGTATGCTTAGATCTTTAAAACTACGCAACGGATTTTGATGCGGTTTTTTAAAATAGATAGATTGATTCAAGAGGAAGGTTTTTGTGTATATAATACATGCATAATATCAGTATTGCACCCGTGCGAAGCCGGGGCGGGTCGCTAGTAGATAATATACATTAAAAGTTTCGAAGATCTCGGAACTGGATAAGCGAGTGTCCGAGTGGAAAACTTGTAATCTCTGGTGAATCGAGGAGTTTCATATAAGTATCCCAGAGCTTCTGTCTTAGTGCTTTAAGAGTCAATACTATTAACTCTCGGGAAAAATAATACCCATAGTACCTATTAAATAAGTATACAACAGATTTTAACACGATGAAATGATTGGAGTACGTAAAAAAACAATTGTTTTTCTTAGTTTCAAGTACCTACGTTTTCACAAGTAGGTAACTCAAAAGTAACTTACAAAAAAATACCAACGAAATATAAACATATTATGTATTAGAAACGCTTTCGAATTAGAAACATTTTTGCGTTGGGGGCTAAAACATGGGACATTTTTAGTATACGAGGAAATATGCCGAAATGAATAGACGGAGAAAGTCATCTAGTAGTATAATGGTCCCGATTCGGACTGTGCCACGACTTAACTAAATTTATTCTTGTCTCTTTCTAAAATAAGATTAAGACGTAGAGGGAGTAGAACTATGGAGTAAATGATACGCACACATCTTTAATGTTCGATAGAGGTGAACCTATACACTAGTCTGTAGAAAGAGTGAGAAAGACTATAATGAACGCCGTGTAACCACTTTTTTGGTGACCGCAACTTGTCATTTTGACGTATTGCGGTCTAAATTGACTAGTATTGTTGTTAGGCTTATCAAAAGTTATTAATTACGGAATTGTAACAGCCTGAATTACCTGCTGTGTGAGGTGTTCTGATAATATAATAATTTATAATCATTATCGAAGTGAAAATGGTGGTCTGCAGTGGCCTAGGATGCAAAAACAGATCGAAAAGTGCTGCTGGGAATGTTTCGTTTCACAGGTACGTTTCACTGCAATTAAATGCTACAAATACTTTGTTTGTGATTAGATTAATGTCTATTGTACACGTTAAAATGATATTACAATACAAATTAAATCATAAAACCAAGTTATAGGTCAACATTGATTCCATAACCTCTAGATCAGCAGTCATTCAGTGTTACCAGTTTATGGCCTTTGAAACACCCGTAAATACGGGAAAACTGACTTGGAAAATACATAGGTACCTAGTAATGGTTTGGTTTCATCACTGTTTTGTTCATTTTCAGGATTCAGCTACCAGACAACCTGTCATAATAGAAAAAATTACAGAAACACTGAGGAAGAAACATCTTAGAATTCAATTGAAGAGTGAGTTAGCTGAAAAGCGCCTAAAGAAGTTGCGTACTACTCGTTAAGCGCAAAGACGATTAATAAAGAAGAATGCTGAGTTACTCAATATAATCATGGAATTAAAAGTTAAAGCTATGATTTCAGCACTGGTAGCATGCCAACCCGCGATAGCAGTGATACGGCTTTATCACGGCTTTTATCTCGTTCTTTCGTGCGCAAAAGAACGAGATAAAAGACGTGATAAAGCCGTATCACGGCTATCGCGGGTTTGCATGCTACCAGTGCAGATGTTTTAAATTAAATTTATTTTTCACGTTTTTTTTAACGGTAGAAAAAAAACTGTTTTTTTACAACACTATTCCTGATCAAAGCCATTTGGTTAGATTAAGAAACATTAAAATTTATTTTCCAAATTGTAATTTATTTACCATAACCCTTCATCATGCTTCAGTCAAATAAAGAAATTGATCAAATTCGAAAAAATAACCTCTTTGACCTCATTGCTTGACAAATAACTACACAGTTTTTCAAGGCTCCAATTCTGGCTAATTTTATTACATATTAAGGTGGTTGCAGAGGGGTCAATTTTATACAAAAACAATTTTATTGACGCACAATACGCATAGACGTTATAAGTATAAGTAACTTAGAATAAATAAATTTTTATTTTTTATATATGTAAAAATAGTTTAAAAAATCTTGATGCCGCGTCACAAATAACATCTGCAATTTATAATATAATTACGAAGATATAATGCTTTGTAATTTTTCATACTACATTTTAAAAGCTTTATAAATCTTCGTAATTATATTATAAATTGCAAATGTTATTTGTAACGCGGCATCTAGATTTTATAAACTATTTTTCCATATATAAAATATTACTTTTATTAATTCCGTCTACGCGTATTCTGTGTCAAACTTTTGTATGGACTGAAACCACCGTAACATTAAATTTTAATGTTATTTGTGAATATTTCTGCGATTTGTGTTAGGAAAGTAGTATTAACAAAATGTATTACTTAGACTAGCCGACTGTGAAAAGTTGGTGGTATTGATAAATTTGTGGGAAAATTGAGTTCAATCGGGTAACATTTACACACACATGTACAAATCAGACACCGATAGAAAACCGGTTACACTGTCACTTGCTCTATAGTTCTACTCCCTCTACGGATTAAGAAAAGAGACAGAAAAGCAACACCTGACTTTAGTTCTGTCAAAGTGACGTTACACGCCCAAAATAAGATACCATCATAATGTACGCCATCTTATTTAAGGCGTTTTTGGGCGTGTAACGTCACTTTGACAGCACTAAAGTCAGCTGTTGGTTTTCTGTCTCTTTTCTTAATCTTATTTTAGAAAGAGACAAGAATAAATTTAGTTAAGTCGTGGCACAGTCCGAATCGGGACCATTATACTACTAGATGACTTTCTCCGTCTATTCATTTCGGCATATTTCCTCGTATACTAAAAATGTCCCATGTTTTAGCCCCCAACGCAAAAATGTTTCTAATCCTCTTCAAATAAGGAATAAATTTAGTTAAGTTAATTCGTGGCACAGTCCGAATCGGGGCCATTGTGGCAATTATTTATTTTAGCGGAGCTTACTAGAACATTTTTTTGTTGTTTTAAGTAGATTCTATTTAAATCTATAGTATCAGAGATAGACGTACTTTTTGTTATCGTCAGCTGCAAAGCTGATTCAGTATTCATGGGGTGTAGAGCATCTCTGTGATGGGGACGGACCAGGTCTGCCTGCATAACTCCAGTCGGTTTAGGAGATACAACCCTTCAAAGGTCTCTTATGGTTGCAAAAAATGAATATGTATGAATAATTAAGCAGGAACCTTTGAACGGTTACGGTTGTATCACCTAACCAAACTGACTGATAGATCATGTCAGTTTTATGTTCGCATAGCTACATAATACCTGCATATTCATTTTTTGCAACCATAACAGACCTTTGAACAGCTGTAGGTAACTCCAAAACCGACTGGAGTTATGCGATTCTGTAGGTGCATCGGGGATGTTCGCCGATGATGCGCTAGTAGAGTGTTTTTACTCTACTATGCGCTAAAGGTGTACATCCCTCGTGCGTAGGATAAGCGCCAGCGCCAACAGCATCTTGACCATATATTATGTTTGCTAGTAGGTTGATTGTCAGTCCGTGAACCATTGCTCTATCATATGGTTCACGTGCTGACAAACAAACAATTATGATGAAGTAATGAAATATAATATGTTGTGTGTGTAATTGTGTATAAACTAACAATAGGCTTAAGTGTGTTACTAACAAAGTTGTGAACTCAGTTGATCGAAAATAAAGTTTCCTATTCTATTCTATTCTATGCAGGCAGACCTGGTACGTAACCATCACTTGAAACTCTTTTTACTTGTAATATCATTTCTCTTCACCCTATGAATACTGAATCAGCATTGCAGCTGATGATAAAAAAGTGCGTCTATCTCTTATACTACTGCCAGAATTAGATTTATAACAACAAATTTTATAGTAAAGTCTGCTTAAATAAATTGTTGTTAGGTACCTACTCGATTTTTTTCTCCGCGTAGGTGAACATGAGATCTGTGCATGGTCCCATGAGATACTTGGCAAATAATGAACGAGTAGCAGCTGTAGTAGTAGGTCAGTATATAAAAGTCTTATTATTAGTAATAAAAGCATTGATTTGGTTGCAGCTTCGTTGCCAAAACTATTTCCGAAAACGAGTTTAACTACGAGATAAAGAGCTGCATGTTGGTTTCATTCGTCTTTGGAGTTCATTTTTGAACGTACAATATACCGTAGGCCTACCATGAGTTTACACTGTAGTAAACTACAGCAAAACTACTGTAGTAAACTACCGTTTTTGTATTGAACTTCGTACAGCGCTTCTAGTGGTTAAGTTGAGAACTAATTCTGTCATACAAAATCGGCGCCGCAATAGTCCGAGATCCGACCGTAAAATTATGCACCTATTCCTTAGGCGAACGAAATGTAATTCTAGTGTATGTTTATACAGGGGTTAACTCAACGCCACCAAGTTGCCTAAAAAATTTTTGCCGCAAGTGCCTTTTCCATTATAATTTTTGGTATAACTTTTTCCACGTATTTGTTAGGGAAGTGAATGAGGTGCCATCAGAAGGAGACTGGTCTAAAGTACTTTAAAAACTAGGGTTGCCACCTCTCAATCCCGCAAGACTAGGGTTGCCAGATTCAAAAATGACATATTTGGACCTGGCAACCCTATAGTTGCGGCAGATTGAGAGGTGGCAACCCTAGTTTTTAAAGTACTTTAGACCAGTCTCCTTCCGATGGCACCTCATTCACTTCCCTAACAAATACGTGGAAAAAGTTATACCAAAAATTATAATGGAAAAGGCACTTGCGGCAAAATTTTTTTAGGCAACTTGGTGGCGTTGAGTTAACCCCTGTATAAACATACACTAGAATTACATTTCGTTCGCCTAAGGAATAGGTGCATAATTTTACGGTCGGATCTCCGTCTACAAGCCCGCAACTACATTAGTAACGTACAGTGAAAACTCATGGTAGACCTACAGAGCATAAATAAGTGTTGACAGTTTGTGTCGTTAACTTTCTTATTAATCTCAATTTAATGACTACTGCCATCGGCAATTGCCACTGTCGAAGCAGCTGTTGGTCCAATAACCGATCCGTTCAAGTAGCTCATCGATTTTATTGACAATATAACCAGTCAACAGAAGATCATTGATCTGATCTAGGTACCTACTTGTGATTTGTGCGCGCCAATTTTGATTATTCGAAAAGTCGATAAATTGAGTATTTTGTCTTTGAAACTTCTGTGCTTAAATTGACAATATTTCATTTTAAGAAAGGTATCAAAATTAGAAAACCATTTGGAGATTATGTGATTCAAAGCATAGATCAAAATTATCAGATTTTTCTATCCGTTATTTCGGAGTTATTTGAAAAATACTGAAAAATAACATAGAGGTTGAATGAGATTTTATTCCTTTGCCTGCTTTGCCTTTCTATTGTATTTGACAGTTTATATTTTTTCTCAAACATGCTTGGAAATGTGAGCATTATTTTGACAACCTTCATCGAGATAAATCGAAATTGCTGTAATGGCCAAATACATGCGCGCAGCGGCCGGCAATGTTTGTATGAAAATCCATATCTGTCGTGTTTAGCGGCCAAATAAATTACATAGTAAACTCATATCTGTCGTGTAATTTTAAAATTGAATCTTTTTCTCCGAAACATGGCGACCAAGGAGGTAAATCATCAAAGGTTTTATTTAAATGTCGAACTGGCTTGCAAATAGAAAGCTATTTATAGAAAAAAAAAAATTGTTGTTCGTTGTTCGTCATTGATTTTGAAAAGAGTTTTAATTTCTGTTTTTTAGAAATTTTTAAGAAATTTTTAGTTTCTGTAAAAAATTTACTGTTTTAATTTCCGCGCATTATTTGAGAAAAGTACTATACAAGCCTTGGCCACAACTAGGCATTGATGGACGAATGTGTAAATGTGGGCCGAGGCGAAGCCGAGGCACACATTACCAGTGATAGGAATAGGTAGTGCTATTTGCCTAAACTTGGAAGAACAGAGACAAGAAACGGAGACTTCATTAGGTCTAAAATTTGTTCCGGGACATCTGTCCCGAAATTCGGGACAACACTTAAATACATTACAAAAATATGTTATTTGAAATAAGTAATTCGTCTATATTTACTTAATGTTTGCGACTAGACATAACATAATAAAGGTGACATAGATAGATAAAACTAAATTTGTAACTTAAGTTTTTTCCGTCTGTACATTTTGTTTCATGCTTTCCAATTACGTCATATTTAAAAAATAATATAAATATACATATATTTGTTACAACAATATTCTGTGTGTTTTATTTTTCCTTTAGAGTCCATTAACATAAAGCGATATCGACCGGCGATTTTTGTGCGATGTGCTAATCCACATCTTATTATTTACCACAGTTATATGGAGTTATAAATTATAAATGTTATGTCTAGTCGCAAACTTTAGGTGTATAGCATATTTTTTTAATGTATTTAAGTGTTGTCCCGAATGTCGGGACAGAATGTCCCGTAAAAAAATTTAATCCTAAGGAAGTCTCCGATTCTTGTCTCTGTTCTTCGAAGTTTAGGCAAATAGGCACTACCTATTCCTATCACTGCACATTACGTTAGTCCATCAATGCCTCTGTTGCTGGCCGCGGCAGTAATGTACTATTAATTTTATAGCGGCCAAGGTATTATAGCCATAAATCCTACTTTTTCAGAAAATTCAAACGTAAATTAAAAATAGAAATATCGGTCAAAAATTAAATCGGAAAAATATTTATCTCTTATTTTTTAACATATTTCTATATTTTTCATTAAAAACAGGTGTTTAAAAAAAAAAAAATTTTTTTAATTAACTGTCCCGAGTCCTGACGTAATTAACCGAAACTATTTGTATATAATTTTTAACTTTAGACCAATATTTTCACAACTTTTATCAAAGTTACGATGCTGATGATGTTTTGAATAAAGACACAATTCATGAAGATTAAGTTGCAAAAAAAGAATCTCTAAAAAGTCTTACACTTTTTTTTTTAGAAGTTGTTTAAGCCGGTCATGTCGAGTTTCCTCAAAAAATCGGAAAAATCATCATAACTCGAAAACTATAAAAAATCGCGGAACATACATGGGGGTGATTCGGATACCCCACGACATACCGGACCTAAATTTTACGTTTGAACGTCAACTCCCCGGCCACCCTGTATAATTAATTATACCTACTTTAGCACGCACCTGTAATTGTATCTACTGGAGGTGTTGGCAGTTGTGAATATGTTGGCAGCAATTTTCCAGCCCACCCCGAAAGGTATGAAGGTCGTAAATTTATGTATGTGTATAAGTTACCATATTAAACCAGCAATGGGTTGATGCGAGCTGAGTTGATTGACTGATATTAGAAGTCGAACAAATAAACCTTATTAAAATTTATCGATAAATAATCAATGTAATTGCTTGCTAAGGCATGTAGAGTTACAAATTATATTACAGTATTTACAATGTAAAACGTAAAATCACGATAACAATTGCTTTGGGATTTAATCTGATTTGTTCCTAAGCTATTATCATTCTTATCGTATACAGTAGAAGCCGATAAATAAGACGGTTGCATCTAATCGTAGGCGTATCTCTACTACAATTAGTATAACGGTCGTCACAGACACGCGCTATAATATGTTGCTGTACTCTTCTTACGCACGCCAAATTACATAAGCGCGTCTCTTTCCTACGTGTGAGTGAGAGGAACCGATATCAATTTGCGTGCGTTAGAAGAGTACAGCAACATATTATAGCGGCCGTGTGTGTTGACCTTAAAGGTCGTAACAGACGGACGCTATAATATACAGCGCAGTACAGCGCAGTATAGCGCTATACTGCGCTATAGAGTACGGTATAGCGCGGTAAAGCGCAGTACTGCGCTATAGAGCGCAGTATAGCGCTATAACGCGTGTGCATCAAGATGGCAGGATCAAAATCATCGATTGAAAATTTGGTATCACGGTGGGCACCTGTCTCATACATTTAGGTCGAGTAGGTAGAACAGCAGTTTTGTATGGAACAACAGTTTATTTTTGTAATTTCGATTTTGGTCTCGTTTAAAGTTTGCCAGTTCAATGGTCCAATCAACGCCTAAAAATCCGTCTGCTAGTGTTGGGCGTAATTCAATTAAATTACGTAATTGGAATTACTCAATTAATTGTTAATTCAATTACATTACACACAATTACTTTTACAAGGGTCACAGATAATACATACTGACGCGGAAACCTGGAGTGGGGTAGGTGTCCAAGTGTCCACCGTCTGTAGATCCGCGTGGATTGAATCCGATGTCAGATTTGAGAAAACCAGCCGCCATTTTGAACTTTACAGTTTTTGGACAGATTGTTACCAAAATCCATTAGGTACCAAACTCCACCCTACACTCACCACATTGACAAATATACTCCACGTACAACCCAACATCCACCACCAAACATCAAATGGCTAACGCAATCATTCTTCACTTTCAACATAATTAATTATATTATTATACATTATAATCATAACCAAAAAAAGTTATTGAGTAATTGCAATTAACAAAAATTACAATTGTAATTATTAATATAATTACTTTTCAACAATTCGGTGTGTCATGTTTTTTTGGAGGGCTAAATCGAAAACCATGTCGAGATAATTGTCTCAATAATTGATAAGAGACAAATAAATACTGTTTAATTAAATTTAATTTAATTAATAACAATATTTTCTATGTCAGATATATAAAATAAAGACCAAATTGACATACCGAAAGTTAATTGAAGTTTATTAATTCTAATAAACTTAATAAACTTCAATTAAGAAAAATAAAAGCTAATAAGTCATCATCTTAAGAAAGGTAAATTAGAAAAAAAATTCTAATAAATTAATTATTAGTTAATTATATTTTGCCCAACACTGGTACCTGAACTACCTAACATACTATGTTACTGATAAAAGAAATACATTTTGAATCGAAGACTATCCCGCCGTCTTGATGCTCACAATCTATTCAATGAACTGACTAGCCTACTACGCCCTAGTGATGTGCCGATACAGGTTGGACTCGAGTGCGGATTCGAATACCTTATACCATACCTAAGTACTCACTCACTCGAAAATGCGAAATTTAGTATTCGGATTTACAATACTCTGATTCGAGTGCTTACAGTTAGCATTTACCTACATAAAATACCTCTTTAATTTCTCATCTCTTGTCGAAAAACGACTATATTAAGTAAGAGTGGCTGTATGGTTAAATGGGTTACCTACATCATTTATGGGGTGCTTCAGACCATAAAACTGTACAACTTTTACTACGGTACTAACTTTGAAATCGCGAAAAAAATAATCCTACATTTTGTTCGAGTAGCTATTGGCATTTTCTATGACATTTGCTGTTTTTCGCGATTTCTTTGTTGGCTCCATAGAGAAAGTTGCTCAATTTGATGGTTGCTCAGAATGGACTCGAATACGAGTAGGTACCAAATCAATTCGAGTTCGTGACTCGAGTACTAGGTACCAATATGATTCTTCTTTCAATGAGTACCTACCAAAGAAATAAGAAAATTTTTATCGAATAAATTAATATTAATATCCGATTACAAAAATAGTCGTCTCGGCACATCACTAGTACTATAATGTCGGCGAGCCAGGCGGCAAGCACAAGCGGCTCGGCCACGCCGCACGCACACACGCCACCGTAGAGTCAACTCCACATATGGAAGACCACTTCTTGATACTTTAAAAAAAAAATCCAGAGCAAAAGCAAGTGCTTTGTTTAGCAACGTAGTTTATTTATCATTTTAGATAGGTATTAAAATTTAACTTAAATAAACATTTAAAACATAATTGATCTTATTTTAATTCGTAAATCAATGATTTTATTTAAGTCTGTTGTTTGTGCTCGAGCGTCACGCGAAAAGAACTGGACCAATATTATGTAGGGTGTAAATTTTAATGATTTACAGTTGTCAAACAGAGTACTTCAGACCATCAAACTGAACAACTTTCACTATTTTGGTTCCATAGTGAACATTGGTTAATTGTATAACGTGTACAGTGTACCAATACAAAGGTAGCAAATAATAAACAATTTACTTTGCAAAACAAAATACTTACAAAAAAAATTATAAGTATCAAGATCGATAATTTTGCCGTTTATGTCTGTGTGCGTGAGTGCGGTAGCTAGCTTGCGCGTATAGGAATACAAATTTATACAGGCTGTTCACTTAAATGCGTTAAAATATGGGTTCATGGGGTGGGATGAAAATCAAACCAGGAGGTTTGATTCCTTTTATCTAATCGTATGCCGCCAATGAACGCGAAGGTACCCGCGACAAAACTGGTTCGAGTGAAAGGTCTACCTATCTTAAAAAAAATACAATGAAAAAGTAGACCCTCCTACTTAGTTGTTTGATTTGATTTCCCAATAAAGACAAGAATTAAAAAAATTACCGGATGATTTTTTTTTACCGTTCCGAAACTTTAAGGGGTGGTTCAGACCATCAAACTGAACAACTTTTATTTTGGGATCAAACCTGCAATCGCAAAGAAAAAATCGGCTGTTCCATACTAAACTGCAAAGCCTCCTAGACTCAAATGTATGAGACAGCCGTTTTTTTTTGTTTCATTTGGTTGGTGAGACACTATTAAGTCATATAAACCTTTGTTGTTTAAAATTATAATAAAAACTGGTAAGTAATATAAGTCCGCCTATTCAATAAATAAGTTGATTAATTAAATAAATCAGGACGGTTGTAGAACATCCTGTATCTATGCAACGTAATATAACAAGCAGTATAGTGCAGTATAGCGCTATACTGCGCTATACTGCCCGGTATCTTTCAGATGGAAATAGCCTCCTCTCACTCACACAAGAACGAGACGTGCTCATGTAATGTTTCGTGTGTTAGAAGAGTTCAACCTCGGCGGTATCGCGCTATACTGCGCTCTATAGCGCAGTATAGCGCTATACTGCGCTATAACGTACTCTAGAGCGCAGTATAGCGCTATACTGCGCTGTATATTATAGCGTCCGTCTGTTACGACCTTAAAATGACAAATAGTAGTTACTACGTAAGTTTTACAGGGTGTAACAAAACACCCTAGTAATATTACAAAGGTTTAGTTTAGAGTCTAAAAAAGTCTTTCAAAAGTCCAACTCCAGTTTAAACTTTAGACCATTAAAAGTTGAAAGTTGAAAGTCACACGTTCAAATCAGCAGTAGAAAATTTCAAAATTACTATGGAGATTATGCATCATTCAAACACGATTATGCACGATTCAAAAATAGTAAGATTCAAAAATAGCACTTCAGAACTACTTACACTATAGGGCCAACATCGCGAAAAAGAAACTGTTCCATACATCATATGCTCACGACCATATTCCCCGAGGGAGTAGTCAGAGATATTCTGAAACTACAGAACATCCACGTTTCACTAAGTAGTACCGAAACTCTGTCCATTGTGACCAAGTGTGACGGGGAGTGAGCCCGTTGCCACTTGTAATACTGTCCCATACACAATGATTATTATATCCCATAAATAAAGAAGCCTATATAAACCTCTTCCAATAGGAGATCCACAAGAAGAAGAAAGAAGCCTATAACCACAATATAAGAAAGAGTATCTATTACCCTATACATTTGAGTCAAGTAAAAGGTAAGTAAGTACTGCAATTTTGTATAAAACGTAGATTTTTTTTTTCGCTATTTCGAATTTGGCTCCATAGTGAAAGTTGTTCAGTTTAATTATAGAAACCACCCCTTTGAATATTACAATGAGGGTGTTTTGTTTTGTAAAGCTGTGAAATACTAAAGGGTACTGGGAGTCCGATTTTTGAATCTCATACGTTGAACTCAGCAGTTGAAAATGTATGAAGATACGCATCTTTCTACTGCTGATTTGACTTTCAAAAATCGCACTTCTGGAGTATGATTTTTTAATGTCATATCAGCAGTAGAAAGATGCACGTCTCCATAGTAATATTATGGTTTAAGACATTTATTTCTCAAAAAAGAATACAATTCGCTTGGAATTGAGAAATACAGGTTATAAAAATATTATGTAGAATAACTAGTGTAATATTGACATTTTCAACTGCTGAGTTCAAAGAATGAGTTTCAAAAATCGTACTCCGGGTACCTAATCTAATCGTGGGTCCGACCCGGAATCCACCAAAATGTAAAATCAACGAAATCGAATTGCTCAATTTTCCTCGCTTGACTTCTGTCAAGAACCAAGCTCTTTTTATTGGTTGATTTTTCACATCTCCCCTTCACTCCACTTTGATGGATGGATTTCGTATATAGTTAGGTACCGTAAGTACCTAGATATTTGCCTTTTCCCTAAAATAAAAAAGATAATTCCGATCTCTTCTCGTGTTATCTCAATCTTGGCCTCGCAGTTTTCTTATTATTACCTATTATGATTATATTTATGTCAGTGTGTCAGTGTCACCTACGTTTATAATACGGTTTATGACTAAATCGAGACAGTTGTGATCCTTTTACTACGCGTTCGACCATGACAAAAGAACGAAAGTGGTTGTTACGTAGTCGACTAATGGTCAGCTTACATCTTCTTCATCTTACTTTTTATTGACAAAACTCGCAGCGTCCGTCCGCGCTTCGTTAGCGCGGACCACTTTAATTTAAATACTCATAACTTTTGGTTTAATTTACCGATTGCAATGAAATAAAGACTTAATGTTCATCGCATCTGAGCTCTATGCTTCTGTGAATACGCCATCTAAATCGGTTAAGCAGTTTTTGAGTTATGCGTGCACGAATACACAGACAAACAGACAAAAAATGGTCTCGATTTAATAAACACACCCAATGAATTTTTTTTTGTAAATATCTTTAATGTACACACGGCGACACATCAAGTTACCCAAAACCAAAATAAGCTGGCCGCGCGACGTTATACATTACTATGCCGAAGCGCGGCCAGCTTATTTTGGTTTTGGGTATTTTATTTTATTATAATGTATAGATGTATAGATTGACAATGAACCCAACTAAACAAAACCAAAGTAAAGTTGAAGAGAGAAAAATCCATGACGGCGTGTGTTCGCGCTATAATAATGATAATCTTGCACGTTATTTTTAACTTCATTTCGATTGTAGGTAATTGAGTTAATTATCAATTTATCAATGAACACTGCTCGAGCATTTTTTCGCTAGATGTGCGCTTAATACCTTAAGCGCTCTCACAGACGAGCGACACTTTGCTGTCGCCGGGTGTCGCGGTGGATCAGTCGTAAAAGAAATTTTTCAAATTTTTTGAGGGTACCTACCTCCTCTACACGCGAAGTGGGAATGGATTTTTTTTTCGCCTACCACATGGTGTGGTTTATCGTTGGATAGGTAATTTAAAAATATTGTGGGTGTGGGCCCTAAATCGAAAACCATTTTTCGATTTAGGGATCCGTTAGCGAAATATTAAGCTTTGAAGTGAAAATTTTTGTTAGAGTCAAGTGTCCCCCCCCCCCTGCCAGCTAAACGGTTGTTCCTGGATATGTGAAAAAATTCATGACAGTAGAATACTACTGTCATGAATTTTTCCTTTTAATTTCGGTATACTTAATAATACCGAAATTAAAAGGAAAACTATCACCACTAAGTAGGCTTTACAAGTTTACGAGTAATAGTCGATCAACTTATAAAATGTACTTTTTAGACTTTATTAGCCGTTAAACCGTAGTATAAAACAAAAAGCCTCCTTCTAAGTCCATATTATATTGTGACGGGCAACTACGGAACCCTATCACGCACGTGGTCCGACACGCACTTGGCCCGTTATTTTAGTTTGAAATGTTCATTCAATCCATTAATTTTACTTTGATCTATAAAAGTGAGTAGGTATATTTTTTCTTTTGTTTTCGCTCTAACATTTTTACTTTATTTACACCAAACACAAAAATGCCAGTCATAAACAGGATCAAACAGATTTATATTACCCAAATAAGGCGGAATTAATTGAATCTGTCATGGGTTTGTGCATTCTTCGTATACAATTGTGTCGACCTTCAAGTTAATTTAATTCCGAGGATCGTTTTACCGCATCGGCCACGGGATGTCACTCGCTTGTGAACCGGTGAACTTCGCAAATGCTTTCGGGACACGCAACCTTAAGTAATAAAGTCACTGCGAAATTATTATCGTAGCGGAGTTCAGAAAATTACTTTTTAAAATGGTAGGCCGTTACTTTATTTAAAGTCAAACGTCTGAACTTTACGATTTTGACAGGAAAAAAAGAACTCAAACTCAAAATATTTTACTCAAAATAATCCAACTAATATTATAAACGCGAAAGTTTGTAAGTATGGATGGATGTTTTTTCCGCTTTCACGCAAAAACTGCTGAATGGATTTTCATGAAATTTGGCATACAGATAGACCATGGCCTAGATTAACACATAGGGTACTTTTTATCCGGGTAAAAGTCGCGGGCAACAGCTAGTATCCCATAAATAAATAGCTTTCCCGCAGGACAAGAAGTACAATCGGGAAGTACCATTAATGGTACAGTTGGCAATAGGTGGTGCCAGTAGTACCCCCGCCGGACCAGAAGTACAATCGGGAAGTACCATCAATGGTACAGTTGGCACTAGGTGGTGCCAGTAGTACCATTAATGGTACAATTGGCACTAGCTTCTGTTGTGACGTTATTTTTGACTCTACCATCGCGTCGGAAGATGTTCTGTTGTGGAGTAGATGCGGCCAGAAACTCTTCTACTCTTTTATATTAAAACAACAACGGTGAACAGAAGTTATAAAAAGTCTTGTTTACTAAGATTGTTGTAGGTATTATAAGATTGTTATAAATAAAATACATCCGGAGGTCGCAACAGGCAATATAAGTAATAAATGGAGATAAGAGTATGAGCAAATAGTTATGTTGTTGTTACAGTAGGAAATTACAAATGAGCAAGCATGTTACATAAATAGAATTGCTGATATAGTCTTTCATTATGTAAATCGTGGTAAAACGCAAATTTTTAGGATTATTAATTAAACATTTATTTAATAATGAATCGAGATTAGTTAATTCATCTTAAAAATGAAAATTTTGATTTCTACAGGGTGTTAGGGTAAACAGTTGTATTACTTTAAGGGGTGATTGTACCGATGATAATGAACAACTTTCACAGAAACCTATAGAAAGTTCGCAAAAAAAAAAAAAAAAACTACTTTCCATACTAAATCAAATCAGCTGGAGTACAATTTTTGAAACTCATTTGCTGAGCTCAGCAGTTGAAAATGTCAAAATTATTATGGAGATATCAATCTTTCTACTGCTGATTTGACTTTCAAAAATCGCACTCCTGGATTGTGATTTTTGAAAGTCAATCAGCAGTAGAAAGATGCATATCTCCGTAGTAATTTTGACATATTTGCTACTACTGAGTTCAATTCAACGTATGACTTTCAAAAATCGCATTCCGGATCTACGTTCATCCGACCGCAGTTTGTACTAATAATACCTAAAGAACTAACGATTCTCAGATCATTTTCTTAAGGTTACCTTATGTTATGCAATATTATGGAATTTAATTGGTTATTGATAATGAGTAATATATTGTGTTTGTTGTTGTTCGAAGATTCTTGACTCTCGCAATAGACGATGCGATGACCCCATCGGCCATGCGATGACAATAGTAGAATTCAACACCACCGATTTATTTATGATGATTGATGACTGTCTTCTACTGCAGATATCATGTCTTTATTTGTGAAAATGTTAGGGCCGTATTATGGTGCATAATTATAATTAGATTTGACAATAATTTGTATGCATACTTTGACATTAAGTATTATGATTGTGCCATATAATAATATTATCTATATGATATGAATATGACCCATTAACTCAGTTGGTAGTTACCTTAAACTGCACAGCTAAGCTCAGCGTGGATTTGAACACCGTAAGTGGAAAATATTTGTACCAAATTATTAAATAGGTATGGTAAGTAGGTATGATTTTTTTGTAGCCAAGTCTCGCATGTTTGTCTTTTATGAAGGAATCTGTATTGTTGTCTAGTCACCGTAATGAAAGTCTAGTCTTGATTTTGGCATTAACTTCGAATGAGAATAAATAATCTGTGAGATAATAGAAGTATAGGTAATATTAAACCAAATATATTATAATTATACGGTGTACGGTGTATTACTAATAACGTAAACGTACTGAAATAATATGTTTATAACATCGATAATTGTTTATTGATATTTGATAATCTTAAAAGATACCTACTACAAATACCTACACCATGGAATCGAAGTTTTGAAGTCGGAACAGGCTTCAGAGTATCAAACTGCAAAAAATTTACAACGGGTCCAACTTTGAAATCGCGAAAAAAAATCAGCTGTTTCATAAATTTTTGTCGAGAAGCTATTAAAATTTGGCTATGGGTTTTTTTCCGCGCTTTCGATATCTCTCCATATTGAAAAATGTTCAGTTTGATGGTCTGAAGCACCCTGTTGCGGCTTCAAAAGGCCCCGATCAAATTAGATGTCATTAAAATTAATTGACATCATTGTAATTAGTTGTACAAACGACATTGGGACATGTGGCGACATAACGTAAACTAATTACTGTATCAGAATTCTAACAAGCTAAGCCATTTGAATACAGTAATTAATTTGTTCGTGATAGGATGGATAGTTATTTATTGATTGACTAATCAGATTGTACCAGTATGATATTTAATTATAAATATTGAGACGTAAATGGTCTAGATCTATCGAACGATCTCCTTAGATAATAGTTGTGAGCATAATGATAAGGCTACTGTATTAATAATCGGAGTTTTTGATCTCAGAAGTATACAAATGTAGTATTAAAGTCTCTTTAAAAAAAGAATTGGAAAATATTTAAAAAATCTGTGATCCTATAAGTGAGTACGTTACGAGCATGTTAGCAGTACCATGTCATTGGCAGTACCTACTTATAGTCTGTCTTTATAGACACTAATGTCACTATAGTCGTGACATGAATGTTTGAGGAACTAATCATTTTAGTATGGTGGTGTTGCCAGGTTATGCTTGATTTTGACGTTCTTGCGTGGAGACAGCGCCCTCATTTTTTGTCAAGACTTTATAGACCAGCGTTCTACACCAGCCAGCTGTGGAGTAGCTATACGAGGGGTACCTTCAATACCCTTCGTGTACAGTACAACAACTCCCTCAGAGCTATGCTCGGTCTACCGTGGCGGTGTAGTGCGTCTGGCATGTTCGCTGAGAATGGGGTCGCTAACATTAACGTGTTAAAAAAGGATAAGATCCTCTTTTCATAAACGGCTATACTCCTCGACAAACCCAATTGTACAAGTTGTATATAGACATATTATATCAGTTTGAGACGGGCTATGCTACTTATGTACCATAGCGGGTCTCAAATTGATGTACTTACTTAACATACAATATATAGAATGAATATAGAACTATGTTAATATTTTATAATATTAATCAGTGTACCTATAATTATAATAATTAACGAATTGCATTGCAAGGAAATACAGGGTGTACAATAAAATGGGACAGCTACTTAAAGGGGTGCTTCAGACCATCAAACTGAACAACTTTCTCTATGGGACCAATATCGAAATCGCGAAAAAAAAATCTGCTGTCCCATACATTTCAGTCGAGTTATGTTTGCAGTTTTGTATGGGAGAGCGGATTTTTTTTTCGCGATTTCGATATTGGTCCCATGGAGAAAGTTGTTCACTTTGATGGTCTGAAGCACCCCTTTAAGTAGCTGTCCCATTTTATTGTACACCCTGTATATGGGTCGCCTGTATAGGTTTTATGTGCCTGAAATAAACAATATTTATTTTTATTAATTTTATTTATTTATAGACAGACTATAGGTTAGCAGTTTGTATGAAACAACAGATTTTTGTTTAGCGATTACGATAGATGTGGGATTCTGGTTTTTCGCATGCGGGGTCCATTGTATCATGTCTACAGAGTTCTTCTTTTTTAAATAAAGATATCTTAGACAATTTATATAGGGACGAGTTACGCGTGTCATTCTACTATGAAACATTTCTGCTACTTTTTGCGGGGGGCGAGGTAACATGAAATCCGCAACTTTGGATTTTACTCCCCATAAGTTTAGATTCTAATTTTGAATGTTAAAAATTATGAAAAGTAGTCTCGTGTGAACCCCAAATGTTCTAAGTTCAAAATTATTGTTTCGCTAATATTATAGGCTGTCTCGTTTAGTGATAAGGTATAAAATTGGGTGAAATGCACAAGATCAATTGTTCTTATACCGTGGCAGAGGGGAAATGCTACCGCAATGCGAGTCCCTATATAAATTGTCTAAGAAAGATATTTATTTGTATTTGTAGTTCCATACAGAAAGTTATTCAGTTAGATGGTCGGATTATCCCAAAAAACCGTCAGCATTTATTAAGAAGGACCCTGTTTATATCGCAGCGATAAAGTGGCGGAATAGCGCGATATCGCGACGGTATCGTTCAATGAACGCCTAAGCTCACAAATAGCTTGTGTGAAACGGCCCTTCAAGCGCTATATGGGTCACTACAGCGTACTGTTACAAACACAATACAATAACTCATTCACACACTTACAATTACAATGACTAATTAAGCAGCTAATGACCTTTTAATGCCAATTGACACAAAGAGAAAATATTTGACCTGAACGAAACGACACTCCGCATGTAAGGTAGCCCGGCACATACGTCTAATTTCCTTGTGGTTGATTGATAAATCAATATTATAATTTATGAATTAGTTTATTAAATATAAATGAATTCGACGTCGATAACTTCTTTAATTCTAAAAGCGTTAGAGATCATATTGCGAGCGTCCCAACTTTTATTGATCTCAGGGTGCTGAGATGAAGCTCAATCAAATTACTATGTCAGCTCGAAGGTTGTGGACCCTCCTTAAATATGTTTCTAAATTTGGTTCAGCAATTACTTAAAGAAAAACTTTGTTAACTTTTAAAATTGAGTTGATTAACTAACTTACAAATAATTTATTTATTTATGACGTTGAACTAATTTATTAGAATGATACGCTTTGAAATTACAGGGTGTACAATAAAATGGGACAGCTACTCAAAGGGGTGCTTCAGACCATCAAACTGAACAACTTTCTCTATGGGACCAATATCGAAATCGCGAAAAAAAATCCGCTCTCCCATACAAAATTGCAAACATAACTCGACTGAAATGTATGGGACAGCAGATTTTTTTTTCGCGATTTCGATATTGGTCCCATAGAGACAGTTGTTCAGTTTGATGGTCTGAAGCACCCCTTTAAGTAGCTGTCCCATTTTATTGTACACCCTGTATATTAAGATCGATTTTCTGATCGTAAAAATATGCTATAAACTAGTGCGTGTATTAAATTGGCAATAAGCCAGTTAATATAGCTTACAGTTAAGTAAATTTTAATCACAATTATACCGATTCTAGGTCATCCTGGTAAAAGAAAAGTAACATTTAAACAGTAAGTCATTAATTATCCCACCAAAAACATTCTGTAAAAAACTAGCCAAGTCTTGATGGAGCTGCTTGTTTATCTCTAAAAAGTAATGAAATCTAGACAAAGTCTTGCCAAGTCTAAGGTTCCTTACTGCGATTTCTTTATTATTATAGTTAATGTTGTGTGACTTGGCCGTTGAAGGGTACACAAGGGTACAAAACCAGGTGCTCCATGACACCATTGCAAATACGCAGCTTTATCAAGCCTACAATTGACTGGTTACTGAATCAACGTTTTCCAAGTGGCAATTCTCCATCGTCAATGGGTAGGTAGCGGTTCTGGCGACAGATCTGTGCATAGAAATCAAATCTAATCTATTTTTTTTTAAATATTGTTTAGGATTGTATTTTTGTCACTAAATGGTGCCAGTTACAGTTTAAAAGTCCAATTAATAATTACTCCCTACCCCGCCTAACAAAACTCCGTAAAATGACTGGCCTAAAACTAGACATTTAAAAACAGTGTCGATTCATTTAGGTACTTGATAAGTCGTAACCACGTTAGTCACACCATCCTGCCGGGATACGTGATGAGATGACGTCTTCATATTACCTACTGACCCGACACTGGCTCGAGATCGGCTAGGTATCTATCTTTTTTGTACTATGTGCCAGTAAACATACAATACGACTATGTTTATGAATCAAATACAACGTATTAGCACAGATTATTTAATAGTTACTACCGTAACAGATAGTTCACTCAAGCCGATTTTTCGAATTTCGAACGCGCACTTCAGGAACGAAAAATAAAATGCGCCTATGTCAATGAGCGACGATGCACACCTCGGAGGTGTCCGGCTGTCAAACGTACCTGAGCTGAGGAGTGAGACAGGCCTGGTATTAGTGCCACCCAACAGCATGCATACTGGATTTGTGTGGGTTATTGTGTCAATTCGGACAAAAATTTGCTAAGATTTTATATGAGACTGGGGGTCTATACATAAGAGGTCGATGTTCCTTATTGATACGATGACAAGCAACTGCATTTAAAATAAGTTTACCTACAATTAGATTTAGGTAGGTACCTATTTCATGCTTTCGAACCATTTCGAATTTTTATCTAATTTATTTGGATTGGGTGTGATCCGTCTATTCACGTGTCGATTATTAACTAGAAATGTCGAGGTAATCAAGTTTATCCAGGCGTGATATGTGACGGCATATGCCATCATGGCGTTGACACGTGATCCTCATTTACGGTAATGATAAATCCTGTCATATCACGGTAACGTAACATCTTCGTTATTTGTAACAGGAATGTTCTAGAAACGCCCTAGATTTACCTGCCATCAATATTGATTTAATATTGTGCTGGGCAGGTACCTACACGAAAAATCTTTAGTTTATAATACTACTAAACCTAACGGGGTTCAAATAAAAGATGTTCTGTTAATAGTTTTAGTTCATAGAAATAACAATATTGGATGATTTATGTAGCGTTTACAAAACGAGCTGTCATCACAAAGAAGATTGGCAGATTTGGACCCAGCCATTTTTTACGAAAACTAAAAGCCATTCAGGACGGCGGCGGTCATAATTATTATAAACAGAAAAAATTAAGGCATTTTTTAAAAAAAATTCCAAATCTCCAGAAGTCCAAATTCAAAAGTAGAAATTACTAGTAAAATAGACAAATCGTCCAAAAAGCAATAACAAAACGCAATTACGACAGCTATTTTCATCTAATATTATCACTGAGGTATTTTTGGTCGTTACGGAACGTATTTGGCTTGGTTGAACTGATAGTGTGTGTAATTTCGTTTTCTTCCACTATCGTAATATGGTACGGTCATCGTGAATTTCCATTAAAATAAACACAATGAATCCGTAGAAGATTGAGTGAATTATCTAATAACAAAGATTATGAGTTTCACATATTTGATACAAAAGGTATCATAAGGAGAAATACCTTTCCCCCAACTTCTACAGATTACAACCAATTTACATTTTTGTTAGATTTGTTACACTCTACACGTATTACTAAGTTTCATTTATGTATGAGACCTCTAATAAGTCTGGGTCTCAAATTATATGGCCTTCCGCCAAGCTTCTTTACGGATTAAAAATATTGTATCGAGAACCAGAATTTAGTTACACACTACACATTTATTTATTTAATATTTTAAAACTTTTGAGTTAACATAATAAAAAAAAAACAGTATTTTGTTTGTAATTCCGAAACAAATTATCCTATTCTTGTTATTAATTCGTAGAAGAATATGAATTTGGTGTGTGATTATTAATCCCCAGTTTTCACTCGACAGAGCGTTATTGCTAAAATCATTATTTGAACTATCAGATTGTGAGTTTCATAAATTCATAATACTTGTTTATCAATTTTGTTATCCATATCAAACCCTTATCTCCTGATCAATGTTCTCAGTTACGGGAGCTTCATAAAGTTCTAACGAAAAAGCTTCGTAATCTCCTAAGAGCTTATTTAGATGAAGTATTTATGTTCACGTCTCGTTTAGAAATGTTTCTCTGAAGGTACCATTCTTTCCTTAGATACTTAAATAAAATTCAAAGGTAAAGTTATTTGAGCTTAATGGGCTTAATTCAATATCAAGATGCCTTTGAACTTTTTAAATACATACAATAATTAACCTACTTATGTTTTATACATATAATTTAAATGTTTATGTATTGTTAAATAGTAAGTTTGCGAGTGAGTTTTTCGGAATTTAAATGTACGATTTTTAATATCACTGGCTTTTCGGTGAAAGAAAACAGAGGAAACCTGCGATTTTAAATTTCGAGGCATGTATTATGCCCACTGTCCATTACAAGTGGCGACGGGCTCACTCCCAGTCACATTGGATAGAGTTACGGTACTAGTGAAACGTGGAGGCTCCGAGGTTTCAGAATATCTCTGATTACCCCCTCGGGGACTATAGTCGTGAGCATATGCTTATGCTTGTTAAATAGTAGTAGCGACGAGCTTTATATTGTCATTATCTGTTACACTGAACAAGTATTGGATGTAGGTATCTGAATCGGATAATTTTAAAAAGTTGATATTTATCCAGAATATTTGTCTTTCTATTTTGTAATAATTTTATAGGCCCATTGGCCTATAAAATTATTAGGAAGCCAGAAAAAGCTACGTAAATTCTTCGAAGTAACCGTTTTTGCGAAGTTTTCAGAGACAGCACAGATTTTAATTTCATTACTTTCATCTATGTTAAATAATCGGAGAATTTTTTTGTATGGATTATCTTATTGATCAGGTTTTCAGTTAGTTAGGTATACCTATACGTCTTTATTGAAGATGAAAGTTGGTAAGTAGATGTATCACTATCACTAGGTACTTACCATGTTGATTGTAAAAAAGTACAGTGAATCAACGTAAATTTCTTCAGTGCTACTACAATTATTTGATTTATTTGAATAATAAATAATAAATATAAATAATATAAATAATATATAATATTATAAAACTGTAACAGAAGTGTGTCTGTACATTGAAGATATTAACAAAAAAAAGTTACGATATGGTTTTTAGGTGTCCCTGATTCCATATTACCAATTTTTGGATTTTTTGTCTGTCTGTTTGTGTGTTTGTTTGTTTGTTTGTGTGATCGAGCATCACGCAAAAACTACTGAACCGATTTTGATGAAACTTTTTTTTTGATAGCTTATTATGATCTGACTCAAAATCTGGTATATAATTTGTGCGGACGAATTCGGGGGTTAACTCTAGTAAATACTAATATTATGGTATTAACTTGAACTGAAGAAGAAATGGACATGTTGTTTTCTATGTATTGAAACGTACAAGGGTTTGTCGCTTTAGGTCAGAAACATTTTATTCGCCGAATAAAACGATCTTAAATTTTTGCGGACCAGCCCTAACCATACCTTTATGTAAATTCACCTAAGTAGATATTATAACATAAATTGCTGGCGAGAAACCCTTCTCATAGTGACATGTGACTGCGAATTTCTAAGCCTTACATACATACATACATATTCTCACGCCTGTCTCCCACTGGGGTAGGCAGAGACAACGGAACGCCACCTGCTACGATCCTGACATACCTCTCTAGCTCTCTAGCTCTAAGCCTTAAGTTGTACATAATTAATGTTGTAAATATTCTAACTTATTAAATAAAATTCAAACAGGTAGGTACTCTGTTTTGGGATCAACATGAAGGCAGCCTGATAAGAGTCATGAAATAACGTACAATAACATGATAATAGTACTATTTAGTACCAAACGGTTTTAGTTAATGATTTAGATCACTCCACTTAAATCTAAACTATTATAAAACTGTAACAGAAGTGTGTCTGTACATTGAAGATATTTACAAAAAAAAAATTACGATATGGTTTTTACCTGTCCCTGATTCCAAATCACCAATTTTTGGATTTTTTGTCTGTCTGTTTTTTTGTTTGTTTGTTTGTTCGTTTGTTTGTTTGTTTGTTTATTTGTTTGTTTGTTTGGGTGTTTGTTTGTTCGAGTAACACGCAAAAACTACTGAACCGATTTTGATGAAACTTTTTTTGTTTGATAGCTTATCATCTGACTTAAAATCTGGTATATAATTTATGCGGACGAAGTCGCGGGTAAAAGCTCGTCTTACATAAATCTATACTATACCTAATGTGCTAGCTTATATTCCTATATTAGTATATGGGTATAGGTACTTAGGTTTAATTTTTACTTCAAACTCATTCGTTTTACGAATAGTTTCTACATATCGTCGGTTAAGAATCAAAACGGTCTAAATAAAAAAAATACTTTTTACAGGAGGCGAACAAAACGTTTTACAAAAAAAAAATACGATGCTTGATTTAGACCGAATTTCTACAGGCTGTTATCTCTGCAAATATTGCAGCTAGACTTAGACTGTTTTCACAGGATATGCGAAATTCGATTTTAAATCCTTCTGCATAAAAAAGTTGGTTTACCCAAAAAATTACTTAGACCGAATTGGTAACCGTCGATATGCGTAAATTGAGATGCTCCCATATCTACGTAACAAACGTTAATTCGAAAAGAGAAATAATTACCCTGGAGCGCCTGAAACCTACAAGCCTGGGTATTTTTCAATAGGCACCTAATCATTTATAAAAATACGTAAAAATTGAGATCTGTAAAAACGTAGCGCTTTTGGTGTGTATGTGACCGCCGCAGCTACAGTCTTATTTGGGTCATATAAGTGTTTAGAATTATATAGTTCTAAACAGTGTTCTATTGTTATACTTGTACACACAGCTTAATTCTGTTATGTAAAATAGACAGAAATTAACCAGATACGTTATCAAGTTGACTACATGTGATGAAAAATAAATAAGATTATATTGTGAGTGACAAATGCATTGTTTGTGCGACTAAATGACATACAAAGACATTTGATAATGCTATGTACAGTGTGCGTGCATGTGTGTGTGTGTGTGTGTGTGTGTGTGTGTGTGTGGGGGGGGTGAGTGTGTGTGTGTGTGTGTGTGTGTGTGTGTGTGTGTGTGTGTGTGTGTGTGTGTGTTAGTGTGATGTACTTGGTAAGTTTGACAACCAAACAATTACTTAATATCTTACGAGACGGTTAGGTATACAAGATAATTTACTCGAGGAATAATCATTGTGTTGTTTAAACTTCTCAACATTTGACATTGTTTTTGTTAAAAGTGCAAACAGGGCATTTGATGCATGTATATGTAGGTACCTATTCAGCTATTCCAACACTCTATATAAATCTATATGTAGAGGTTACTAAACTGTTGTTATTGTTTGTTTACGTAGTTACGAGTGATAATGTTAGTCGACCCAAAACATTTATGAAAAGCGATGTTTATCATTAGTTTACAGGTATTTTGTGACATTAACAAATAGCATTTAAAAGAAGAAACACAAACCATTTTTATTACAACATGCACAGTCATGAAAATGTATGGTTTAGGATATACTTAGTTCAAGCTCTCCATTGATAGAGCGACGTCTAAAATATACAAAGCGACGAAGATAACCTATGAAGAGAACAGATCGACAGTAAAAGGGATCCCTGCCAGGGATATAAATGCTCCAGACTTTTCGAATCGGGGTTCGATTCGAACATACAGACGTGCGCGCTACATCTCGACTTGGGGGAGTTTCAAAGTACCTATACTCAGGTACCAACCTGACCAGCGTACCTACTGCTACGCTGTTATGGACCGTAACAAGTAAGTAGGCCTTTATTTTGAAAAATCATAATTATTTGTCAATCTTGTTCTTCTTTCATGTCAGCATGAGCCATATCGCTTGACAATGCTGTACCTACTGAAAAAATAGCCTTTCAGCAATAATAGTCGTATCGCCAGACGAACTCAGGTTTCGTCACTCGGGGACGCTCTTGGCTATTTAGTCAATATTGAAATACTTTATGGTAGTGACATGTGAAGAGGGAATCCAGTTCAATCCACCAATGTTAGGATGGTTGAATATTGAAACGTTACCTTATACCTGCCTTTCGTAAAAGTTTACATTCCTACACGCGCAGTTGTTCAAAATATACATCTTTGTGACGTCAACTTTAGTTTCAAACATACGATTCGAGACGAAAAGGTAAAACAATGGTCAGAAGCATTTCAGTTTAAAAAATACTTATAGATATTTAGTTTGTTTTGCAATCATCTAAATGTAATAAGAAGCCCGAAAATGTCGATAGTAAATAATGCAAAACCTCTTGTCTTTTACACACTTTTACACGTGTTAGGCTTACTTACATTTATTTGTTTTTTTTGGAATGGTTATTGAGCCTGTACGATTTGCGACTGTGAATGGTAGGTGTTTACTAATATTTTTTTGGTCTTTGCTTCGCTTAATAAGTAGATACCTATACAAATGTTATTTTAGTCAAAATAGAAAATAAAATCAATCAAATATTCTTTATAGAATATTCGATTGTTTTATTTTTTCTTTTTCAGATTTAATTAATGGACATTTAGGCATTGATATTGATAATTAATAATTTAAATCAACACCAATCAAACATTTCGTCTCATTTAATGGTTATAATAATGGATAAGAGCATAAGAGCACTGGAGGTCGTGAGTTCGATTCCCACGGGGGACACCTAGTGATATGTCACTTTGTGCGTTTTGTTTGCCCCAGTTGGTTAGGTTAGGACATTGCAGGCTGAATCACCTGATTGTCTGAAAAGAAAAATTATTCCGTGCTTCGGATGGCACGTTAAGCCGGTGGTCCCGGCTACTATCTCTGGTGGTAGTAGTCGTTACATAAAAACCACGTCAGAGGCCGTAAGGCGGTCTGAAAAAACTCTGACATCAGGGCTTACTGCCCACACAGAATGGTTATGCCAAAAACGAATAAAATTATTGTGCAAACAAATTTCTCCGGTATAGAAGAGATTCATCGAATCGAAACTGTTATCTAACGATTGCCTACGTAATAAGATTCGTTGCGAAGGTTTTACCGTTTTAGGTTGACCTTCCCTTCACCGTGCCCTAATGGCTGTGCATATAGTTATGCAGGGTGAAAGATAAATGTGTTTCTGACAGCAATCAATAAACATAACGAGCCGATAGTGACCTCGCTTCTACTCTGTTAGTGAGATAAGTATTGTACTTTGCACTGTCACTGATGCAGTATTATTCATAAACAGACTGGACGGATAATGGATAGCAAACAGAAAATACAGAAAACCTATTTCGGAAGAAAATGAAATTTGAAAATCTGAGTAACAGCTAAACCGATTTCGATAAAATATTATAAATTTGAAACATAAAAAAAATCTGACCTTTGACGTTACAATCATACATTCATACATTAGTATTCAGTATTCAAATTAATATAGGCTTCAAACTTGTACCACAGAGTACTACAATTAAAGTACTATAATAGGTACTTTATACATCAATCAATTATTTTATTAAATAGACTATGTATTATTGTATACATAACCTTAGCATAAGACTTTATATTGTTTAGTTATTAAGTCGTGTTATGTTGTAGAGTTTCTGGCCGCATCTTCTCTACAGCGACAACACGTTCCGACGCGGTGGTAGCTTCAAAAAAAGATTTGACGCATAATAAGTGTGCTTCAAGCTCCTATATTGAATAAATTATTTTTGACTTTGACTTTGACACTTGTTTTTAATTACTAACAAAATTATAAAGGTGTATTGAGACAATGAATCTAAACAACATTCTCTAAGGAACAGGCAGATCAGGTGATCGATTTTCTGGAGTTCCACAATTATTTTTCGTGTTTCGACACATGTAATGTTGTTTAGTTTTATTGTTTGAATACACCCTTAAAACTAGCGATGTATTTGTTTACTGTAAGATATTTTTCTCTTGTACATAATCATGGAGGAGCTTGTCCCTCCTCCGTGTACATAAAATTATATTAAAATTATCTTGGACATTGTCACAAAAATTTTCTAGTCACATTTAAAGTCGGTACCAGAATCTAAGCCTTACTTTTAATATGAATGCAATTAATAAGTCAGTAAGACAACGTTTCATTTTCCTGTTCTACTTATGTCCGACCTACAAATCAATTTCCCCCCAGAAGGTTATCAATGCGATGTTCCTCGTCCCATCTTAGTCTCAGGAGTATTGTAAGCTATCAGAAATTGTGATCGGCTTTTTACGTTTAGTCCCAGAAGTTCCGTGGTGCAAAGTTGCGTCGCTGAACTAGTAAGACATTATTTCCAGGAGTTTCACGGAAGTAAGTAGCTATGCATTCAATATTGTTATTTTTATTTGATAGAAGAATATATGCTCTGAATTTCCTGCATTTTACTTTACCATAGATTAATAATAAGTGAGGTACTAGGTACGTATACTTTACTTATATGAGTATGAAAGACGTATTGCTAATATTTTATTTGGGGACATGTAAAAATGTCACCTATATCTACAGGGTGAAATTGATATCATTGGCATCCTTTTAAACTAATAAAACCACCACCCATAAAACTGAACAACTTTCACTATGGGAGCAAACCGTTCGGAGCAACTAAAAAATCAGCTGTCCCATACTAAGCTGCAATGCCTACTCGACTCAAATGTATGCAACAGCTGATTTTGTTTTTGCTCTGATCGGTTTGCTCCCATAGTAAAAAATTTTCAGTTTGATTGGTAGACTCTTAGCTTAAAAGGATGCCAATGATATCAATTTCACCCTGTATATACCTAAAACAGTACAATTCATTTTATTGATGTTCAATATCAAGTTCAAAAGGAAAAAGTAGCTATTTCAGGTCAAAACAATTTCAACTTTTTTATTTATTACCTGACTACCTTCCTAGTGTGGGTTAGCAAATGATGTCGTTTGTGAAAAGAATAAATATATTCTACTAGCGGCCCGTCCCGGCTTCGCACGGGTGGACGTCTAATCTTTTCTAGCAATAAATATAGCCTATGTTACTCAGGGTGAATGCAGCTTTCTAATGGTGAAAGAATTTTTTAAATCGGCCCAGTACTTTTTGAGCCTATTCATTACAAACATACAAAAATAGGTACAAATCTTTCCTCTTTATAATATTAGTGTAAATTAGGTACCTAAATACTATTACTATTACGGTATTGAATGATAATCGATTCTTCGCTATATTTACAAAAGAGTTCTCTTGAACATGACTCTGGTCTTCAAAGTTCAGAGAACACAACATTAATTTTCATAAGTATCAAAAATAACTCCAGCTACGTATGTACGGTATGTATATGTATTACATGATATTACGTAGTAACTTATAGTTATGATAGGTACATATGTAAGAATATATTTCTAATTCTAACGTAATTAAAAAGAGTACTTATAGAAAATAGTAGAAAAGTCTGTATGTATGGTAATGAAATGAAAATCCCAGTCAATCTCGTTATCTGAGTCACCAACATGAACGCATAATTAAAAAAATTAAAGTACTCACTGACTATATGGATCATAAAGGATGCGAAGACCACTATCCAGCCCCATCCCCCGTCAGGTGGGGGAGGGGGGCTCTCGGAGCCCTCCCGCGGCGACTCCGGCGCCTGCGCACCATTCCCGTTCTTAGCACTCTTAGCACTCTTCACCCCGCCGTGGGACATCTTGTACTCTCAACACTTTACAAGATCACCTCCTTTGGCACTACTAGTTAACTTTATCACTTGATAAGGCAGTTGAATTATTGATATGACTGAAGCAGCTGATTTTTAAATATAAAATTCTTCTAAATTTATCTTTCAATGTATTGTCGATAAGATATGACTTTGGTGTTGCAAGATCAGCTTTTATTGTATTGAAGTATTTACTATAGGCACCATAAATTATTTCTAACTTATATTTTATTCAAGTTTATGTATTGGAGAGGAAAGGGAAGCGTATCAAAATTAGAGGAAGGATAATGGAACGATTGTTATGATTTAAAAGGGGTATCTTTGTACTATCTATTGTTGTTAACCATTCTCTTCAGGTCTATCTGCGGTTTAAAACAACTACTGTCTTGAATACTAATGTTTTCCAGTATGGGCTGTACATCTTTTATATACCGCTTTCTTTCCACGTCTGCAACAAGCAAAAAATAATAATTAGAATAGTTCTGAATCAAGAAATCATATTAGTAATACAATTTTTGATATTGGTAATGCACAATATTGAGAATTAATGATCTCTTCGCACTGCAGCTCCTAAAAGACGAGTGACCGTGCAGAGATCGTGACCGCCACGCCAGTCCGCGTTGTTTCGGTCTACGGTGTCCGATTTCTCAACCTTTTTTTTTAGTGTGACAGCTGATTTTCTTATGATAACTCGGAAGACGCCGAGCAAAGTCCGATTGCCCAGGTACCATTTACTAACTATAATTATAGTAACAGAACAATCTTTTAGTGTCGATTTTCCACCCCCAGATGACATTTAATTCTTTGAATTAAATATAGGTATCGATATTTTTAAAAAATCACAGGCTTCATCTTAATAGTAAAACATCAAAAAATATACGAACAAAGCAAAGATATTATTTGGCTAATTAAATCAAGAGAAGTTAAAAAAACATTTTGGGAATCCAAAAAGATTTTATTTCTCGTCTACGTAATATATTTTTCATATAACCAAAGAGTTTTCATTACATCCAAGAAATACAGAACTGGCAATTATCTGTCAGAAAAAAAATTGGTCACGCCAAATATTCAAATTAAAAAGAAAAAAGTTTTCTTCCTTTTTAGTTTTATGGCTTTTGATTTTTTTCCAAGACATCTTGCCAGTTCACGTCAAAAAAGATTAGAATCAATAAATAGTATATATTCCGAAGTCCCAAATAATCCCAATAATGTCTCTTTGGTGCAGTGTTACCGAAAAAAAAAATTTGAATTTGGTAGAAGTGTGATCAAAAAATCGGGAGAAATCGGGAGATTTAGAAATTTGTTGTAAATAAAGCTAATTTAAGGTTTTTTGTACAGATTCTTGTCAGAAGTATTATTAGATGTAATTAAAAACAACTAAAATAAACGTTAAAACTTAATTTAAACATAGTATTTTATTTGTTTGTTTTTAAGTGTTTTGTCTTCTTTCTTTAAAAACTTGTAACTTCATCCGTAACTAAATCCTTAACTAAATACTAAATTTATTTGTTTGATATCAGATCTCATTTATTTCAGACCAAAAAAATCCATAATTTTATTAGTAGGTTGATTAATGATTAGTAACCATATATACAATAACATAATATTGAATTTTAATTTATCATTACCAGAAAAATACCTTAAACTTTCTTACTGACAGAAAACAACTAAAAGCAATAATGAAAATTTATTTAAAAATCAATGGATGCATCAATTATTATAATTTTTAGTAGAAAGTTGGTTTTTATTATTAATTATTCAGAGAATCATAAAAATCGGGAGAAATTGACCATGTTACGGTAGATCGGGAGATGGGGTCGAAAATCGGTAGATCTCCCGTAAAATCGGGAGGTTCGGGAACACTGCTTTGGTGCCTAATTCCCGAACTGAATTAAAATATTTAAAAAACAAAGAGCAAGGAAATTAAGTTTCCCCTGAAATTTTCCTGGATCGCTGGTGTATGATTTCGATGTTAGTGCCATAGAGAAAGTTGTTCAGTTTGATGGTCTGATCATCCGCTTAAAAAAGAGTCAGCATATTAAGAAGGACCCTGCATAGTAAATAACATCTAGCACGGCTTCCAGTAAAATGTACGGTAAGTTATTTATAAATTAGGTAAGGTAGGTGAATGTATTGTGTACAAGTTTCAATTTATCAGGTTTCGTCCAACGTGACTCACAAACGAAGCTCTCTATAAACGTTATGATGATGTTCTAAAACAATAAACTCTTTGTCAGATAACATCGTAGTTAACGAGCCGTGGGACCATTGAAAACGCCACGTGTCCTAATTCCCAAATAAGTTCGGAAGCCTCTCCTATCTGACATAGCGAATAAAATGATCGATCACTGATAAGTGATAAGTCTATCGATATTAGTAGATATAACGAACATTTACAGACGCTACGAGAGATTTCGCGATAAGCATGGAAATATTAGTTTTTGGGTTATCTTGAGATTTAAATGACTTTTGTTTTTGGTTACTAGGATGTTTAATGTACTGCAAGTACATACGTGGATTAAGGATAATAGGTAGGTCAAGGCACAGTATAAGAAAGAGTATCTATTATTATATTAGATACAGTACCTATGGACACTCCCTTCCTCTCCCCTCCCCCTCTCCGGACCTCACCCTCTCTATCGCCCTCTGGTTACCTCGCACTGGTTACCTACTCGTTACCTACAAAGAAATGTGCTGACGTCTACTTGTCAATTTCAAATTATTGTATGCAGTGTCCGGGCTGTGGTCAAGGGTCTTACCTATTGTGTAACTAATTACCCGATTCAATCTGTATCGTTATCTACATTCTTTGTTTTGGAAGTTCTTATAGATTCTGCTTAATATTTAGTTAATTCATTTCAGACATTGCAAAAGAACTGCCAAAAAACACCATGTCGATTTGATACCGATTGATTCTGGTAGTTACACTTAAACCATAAGACCCCATGTCTTTTAGGCAGGTGATGCACGGATTTACTACCGTATTGTGTACGTTTTACGACAGCGAAAGGCTCGTCATACCATAATTATAACATAAAATAAAAAATTAAAACCGCTTTCAAAAAACTAAAAAGTTAAAAAATAATATTGCAGCCGATGATTTTTTCGTTCGCATCATAAGAACATTAATTTTTAACTTTTTAGTTTTTTAAAGGCGGTTTTAATTTTTTTTTTATTTTGTTTATTTCACAATTTTCAGTGGTGAATTCATTAGTTCGACGAATTCACCACTGAAAATTGTGCTTTAAATTAACAAACGCACTAGACGGCACTACGATTTTCGAAGGTTCCCCTCGATATCTCTGGGATCCATCATCAGATCCTGGTTTCCTTATCATGGGACCTCTCTTGGGATATCTCCTTTCCAACAAAAAAAGAATCATTGAAATCGGTTCATAAACGACGAAGTTACGACACATAAAAAAAATAATAATATATATATATATATATATATGACGGCGCCTGGCGCCATCTCTCAAGTTGCAACAGAACGAGATCGCACACTCATGATGGTGCTTTGATGTAGCGCCTCTGGTGGCGGTCTAGCGGAGCGTCGTGTGTCGGTAGAGTTGGTTGACAGCCATGTCAAAGAGGAGTTCAGTTGGAGATTTTGAATAGCAATGGCTGAACCACTGCATCACTCCATCACTCGACGAATCGCTACGTTCTGTGTCACGTCTTTCTATGTTTGCTTCGGACTAAGGCCCTCCTGCGCCTATATCAGAAGTGTGCAAAAACCCTCGCCCATAAGAGGAATAAAATTGTCTAAGAAAATTTTTCACGAAGATTTGACAGATAAAAATATCTAGCTTTTGTTTCAAGACCTGATCGATGATCGTGATGATAATTACCTCGAGGATCCGAATTGAACCAGCGCGGCTAAATCTGCATTACATCTAAGGAACATGTTTGAACGTATACCGCTCCGTATACGTGACGGAACGGCGAGAAAATCATTTTCAACTGTGACGACAAGCTGACGAATGATTTACATGATTTACAGAGTTGACGGATACAACATACAGTTTCAGCATAATTTCATAGTACAAGAACGAGTATGGTACTACTACATACAGTACGGACACTCCCTACACTTCTCTGTGAAAGACAGATGGAAAACTGCTACAGTAGGCAATCCGAAAATGACCCACTGACCAATAGTTTTGTCAATGCCAGGCCATCAGGCCAGCGTTTTGCCCGGCCTGGTTGAACGAGGTGTCCAGGGTGTGATATGATAATGGGCAAGTTCTCTCCCTGCCGGTATGGTATAATAATGTTTGTTATTCGAAATAGACTTTCGTTGAATGTTGCTGTGTTGTGCTGTGTGGGGTTTAATCCTTTTGTAATGGGCTCTTGAGCTGTAAACTTGTTTTCTCGTAAGTACGATAGTTCATCGAATGCAGGCAGTAGTTAGAAATACCGTTGTAGTATCAACGCCTAATTTTATGGATGGCTTTTATTGTTTCCGTGCTTTATCATGGCTGTACGCATTTTATTTTAAATGCATGTTTCTATTTGTTGACCCATAAAAACTTGTTCCTATTTGTTTCGTGCCTAAACAAAAATTATTGTATTTGTTGTCAGAATGATGATGTGACGATCTGCGTTTATGTTGATCTGCGAATGTGTCGATCTCCGTATGTGACGAGCTGCGTATGTGATGAGCTGCGTATCATTACCTATTGCGTACGTGACGAACTGCGTTTGTGACGTACATCGTGTAATCCGTTCCAACATGGTTCTAACCACGTTCCAACAGGTCTTTTAGTTGGATAAGATTTGGTTTAAAGAAATTTACTACCAAAAACACATACCTACTTATTGTTTGTCTCTTATTATGAGAACATACCTAGTTACCTATAATAATAAAACAGTTCTGATGATAAACGGTAGTTTCAGGCCGATAATTATGTTGAGATGATGTACAAGTTTTATTGTTTCTGGCCTCGCCCAGTAGTTTGCTTTTGCGGTGCTGCATCTACTATGGACTTGCAATTCTTAATTCATTGTTTCTGACCACACGGAGGGGGATTATGGCCGTGAGTTTATGTATGTAACTTTTGATCAAAAATAATGTAGTCGGTGATTATTATGTGATGGTTTCCGTCTTAGAAAATTCAGAACTTTATGGTTTTCGTCAAAGACATTCTATAAACAAGGACTTCGCATCAGTCCGCTATTGGCGGGACTAATAAGTTGTGCCTAGTTGTTTTAAATTGCTGCTTTGTGACCGAATACATTTGAAGGGACTGGGGCGTGTCAGCGGCAATATGTGACAGTTTAGCGTAACTGATGCAAGCAGGGATGACATTGGAGACGTGCACCTTTTTTTAGTTTTGTCCTTTGGCTTTGTTGGTGTATGGCGTGGTCAGTCTATGTATAGAATATCATTGGTTTTTTCGTAAATAAAAGTGACGATTGTGTTTTGTGGATGTCAACTGTTAACGTAACTGCATGGTTGAGCGGGCGTGCCACCTTTTTGGACAACGGACGACGCGACACCAAGTTGTTTTTTTTATGTTGTCGTTACGGGTGTCATTGATTGTCGCTGTCACGATGGCCAATTGATTGTTGATTCGTATATTCGTATAGCAAATAATATGAAATATTGAATTAAATTGACGAAGCAAATACTTAAATTCGTGCTGTAGTAATTTGATGTTCAGAAATCCGGTTAAATGAAATTGGATCCGGTGTGACGAACTCGTATAGAATGCTTTCATTGCAGAGGAAGATCAAGTAAGGATTTACATCCCTTTTTAATTAATCAATTTCTCTTTTTAAAATCGTATGCTATACGAACGAAACACAATTATCTAGTACGTTCACTGGTTATCCAGTAGATTTCGTCGCCGAACCAGTGCTCCCTCCCTCGTGTTTAACAGCTGCGACAAATACGTTCTTGTAAGGTGGTGTGCTATATTTTCTTTTGGCAATATTGTGATAGTAATACAACAGGTTTCCTTTTCTAACTTCGTGGTCAATATATCGACATAAATATGGGAACTTTTTCTTTTGGGAGCCAATGTCAGTTTTACACGAGGTTTCCATAATTGTGTAATTTCCAGTTCCCTGCTTTTGTTGGTGAAGATGTTTATTTTTAAACTGCATTTTACACGTCCCTGGTGTTTAATTTAATAAGTAGGTTCGGAATGCATGAATCATAGTAGTTAATGCCAAATATAGCCCTGGATGCAGTTTTGTTTGGAAAATGTTGTTTGTTTGTACAAAAATTGCCCAGGTCACAAATTCCATAACCCAAAACAAGCTCCAAATAACCACTATTGTACGGCTTCTCTCAGAGCATCAGATCATGTACAAGTTGGTTTACTTTTGAACATAAATTGCTATAATTATTTTTCCAGTTCTAATAACAATCTATATTCGAATACTAAAAAAAATGTAATGTGAAACCTCTTCATCTGGTTCTCTTTCAAAAGTAATGTTCTGGTTTTGTGAGTTTCCCTGTACCTGTGGAAATTGCATGTAAGTGCTTGGTTATCCGACGTTGACATAATTAAGTTGATGACTATCGCTTTGATCGTTTCTGATTATATCCTTTTGTGGGTTGACCTTGAACTGTCTTTATCTTATACTTGACATGGTTACCCTAAAACTCTTGCCAAAGGTATGATATTCAGTTTTACACGGTATTCTTCAGTTTCTGTGACACCGACCTTTTAAGGTCAATAGCTGTTCTCTTGAGTCTTTCGGCAATGATTTCTTGATGTTGTTGTCTTGCAGTAGTGGTTCCATGGTCGAAGGATGCGAGATGACTACAGACTTCGAAGATGTGGTTAGCACACCGTAAGTCTCGCTTGCACGTTGACCGATTGTTGTACTTTATCGGTGGCGCAGTGCAGCGTCGAGTCGTAGGTTTTGTGATTGTTACCAGAGTCCATGGCTGTTTGTGTCCATAAAGAAATGCGGATCCGGACTGAATTCTGGTGCTTAGGTTGGGACTACCTAGATAAACTGTGTGAAAATGTCTAAAGTAAAGATATAATTATACCTTAATTTGTGTGTTTAAGCGAGAAGATTCGTCGAGATCAGCGCGTGCAAAAGAGCATAAAGAGACAAAAGCTGTAATCTATTATGTTTGTGGCAACCTGTTGATTGCGGCAAGCCAGGACGCGTGGTTACCATCTGAAAAAGCGGTAGTAGAGCTCTTGTCAACACGATGAAGGAGGCCAATCAATGTGACCAATGTATGTCCACAGGTGATGATGGCGGTGATGATGAAAACATGATCCGGTGAGGCCGTTTCTTTTTATTTGATAATTGGTCGCCTTGTTCTGGATGTGCCATGACGGCGCCTGAAGACGTTACAGTTAAACGTGGGTGATCTTAATGGCTGGTGGTTTTGTGAACGGAATTCTATCCTATGTGATAAGATAACCGTTGGGAGTGGCGGTGCGGTGGAAGTAATTCTAGCGGTCTTGGTGTCGTTGGGAGTGGCGGCATGGTGGAGTGCTGGCGGTCGTAGTGCCGTCCGAGCCATACCCCTTGTGGGTTGGTTGGAAGGACGCACTCATCTGATTCAGGTTGTTGTGAGGTTGGTCGGTAGGGCTGCCGTCCGACCATACCTTCTTGGTTGGGAGAAAGGACGCACCCTCCGGTCCAACGGTGATGTTGTGAGGTTGGTCGGTAGGGCTGCCGTCCGACCATACCTTCTTGGTTGGGAGAAAGGACGCACCCTCCCGGTCCAACGGTGAAGTTGGAGTTGGTCGAAGAAGATGTCCGGGCCAAGCCTAGGCTGGTCGAAGAACATGTCGAAATGCAGTCTGACGATGATGTGAGGTTGTCGTCAGGCTGGACGAGCGGGAATTCAGATCTGCCGAATGGTTGATGTTTGCTTGTTTCTTGCAGGGCCGCAGTAAAATACGCCCGAGGACGTTCGACAGTCAGTCTGGCCGTGACGGCGCCTGGCGCCATCTCTCAAGTTGCAACAGAACGAGATCGCACACTCATGATGGTGCTTTGATGTAGCGCCTCTGGTGGCGGTCTAGCGGAGCGTCGTGTGTCGGTAGAGTTGGTTGACAGCCATGTCAAAGAGGAGTTCAGTTGGAGATTTTGAATAGCAATGGCTGAACCACTGCATCACTCCATCACTCGACGAATCGCTACGTTCTGTGTCACGTCTTTCTATGTTTGCTTCGGACTAAGGCCCTCCTGCGCCTATATATATATATATATATATATATATATACGGTCGAATTGAGAAACCTCCTCCTTTTTTGAAGTCGGTTAAAAATAGTTTTGGATCTTACGACTTTAAGTACGAGATGTGGGTTGAAAGGTTGAAACTTACGTATTGTTCAACTAACTCAACAAACATTTCAACTACTTAGGTAGGTACTAGTTGTTTATTATTTCTTGTTGGGAATCAAAAGAAATTGTGATTGGTACATAAAGAAGAAAATATATTTATTAAGTAGGTAACATCAAGTCAAAGATAGATAGATTTACTTTGAAAATATTTCATTATTTTGAAATCCTAGTACCTACTTATCTATAGGTACATAATAATACAATTTTAAACTTGGCAGGAATTTAGGTATACATACCTACATTGAACATAATTGCAAAAAAAATGTATCAATAGAATGCATTAGAATTTTTGTTCTGTTTACTGTTTTGTCTCTTACTTAAAAACTACTGAACCAATTTGAATGGGATTCATACAAGTATAAGTTTAGTTTGGATTAAAATTTTGGGTTTATAAATGAAAAAATGAATAAATAATTAATAATTGTTAAATGAATTGAACTCAATGAAAAGTTATGGGTATTGAAAATCTGTGGTCTGCGCGTGCGATGTCGCGGGGCGCGCGCAATGATAATGATACGGCAAAATTAGCGAATGTTTCATTCATATTTAAATCATAGTACCTATATGTGTAATGAAATGAACCAATGAGAGAGCATCTTTAAACGAAGCAAAAACAAAAGATTTGAATGACACGACCCTGTAGAGTTATCAACGCGCGATAAGAGGTCGAATCGAACAAACGATTCGAATCGACTCTCGCGCATGATTAATTACATCACCATATTGAGTAACTCTAGATTGTGTTGACAAGACACGTAATAGAAGAATTTAAGGCAACATTAGTGATTATGAAAACATTGGGAGACTTATTATGGTATAACCGGTCAAGTGCTAGTCGAGCTACTCGAGCACCGAGGGTACCAGTACCAGTTTTGGAAAAGTTTTGTTTTCTATCTTTAGCGCGAGACCGACTCACACTTGGCCGGTTTTTATTATTTGTAGAGTTTGCTCTATAATCAATTAATCACACCAAGTACGACGCTTGATGATGATGATGATGAGCTATTACGGTTCAAAAGTTACAGCCCCAAATAGGACAACGTTGGCTTAGTAGAAGGGTCCACTTTTCACCCTTTGGGTTCAGAACCCTAAAAAAGGTTCATCGAATAAATTGTAAAAATTGTACATTCGGTCTTCATTTGATATTAACTAGGGATGCAAATGCAATGATACAGTCAAAACGATTATAATACTAAATTTCATAAAAACGTGTACTCTTTTTTTGTAGGTAAAGTATTATTATGTTTTGGTGATATGCATATTAATTTAAATATTTATCAAAAAGATTAGGTACCTACCTATTTCAGCGATTGTATCACACACACACAGACACAGTAATGCATGTTTACAGCACGTGTGACTGTGCCTCGTGCTATGACCGTCACGGGCCGGGGCAATGCATTGCATCAAACAAAGTCTTTATTTAGTCGTTCATTATACCTACACCTACTCATTCACTACACAAAACAATGCTGTTTTGATTTGCTTGCTAATTAGTTTGAATTTAGTTCATAGTTTCGTGTAGTTTGTGGTGCATCTATCTGTAAATGAAATGGTTGTGCCCGCACACCGGATTCCTCAAGTCGATCAATTACTTAGGCTGTCTTGCACCAAAAAGTGTTTAAGTACTTAAACACTATTTAGTGATCTTTCTGTCTCTCACACTGCTTATGCTTATGGAGGTGCTACTTGGGAATGTTCCTCTATTGAAAATGGAAGATCTTCCACCAGGCTATGTGTGATGCCTGGGGACCGGACGTGGTCCAACAGTTCTTAGTTGGACCTTGTTTAAGTATCGAATCTCTGTGATTATTTCTCTTGCGCGATTCATGTCTCGCATTCGATTTTGAACCTTATGTGTAGTAGGTTACGAGTTACGAATTTATGATGAATGTTGTCTTTGTATGGATCATATTTCCGAGAGCGACGGTATCGCCATCTGTTGGCATCTTTGCCATAACATGTGGGTTTGACATCTGTAGCAAGTCCCCACATGCTTATACCTACTAATCGCAGTGATAGAATCATATTTATAAACATGTTTAAGCTATGTTTTTCTAACTTATGTACGTTAATACCAACTGCTATCAAACGGTGAAGGAATACATCCTGAGGAAACCTGCATAGGCTGAAGAAGAAATGCTGATCTGTGTAGTCCACCAATCCGCATTGGGCACGCGTGGAGGACTAATGCCCATACACCCTTAATGGGGGTAGGCCTGTGCCCTGCAGTGGGACGTATGTAGGCTGATGATGAAGCCTAAATACTTTTTGGTGCAAGCCAGCCTTAGTGTAAGCTTTTACCAAATCCGTTGTAATTTGTATCCACTGTAATTTCGTTAACAAATCCGTTGTAATTTGTATCCGCAGTAATTCTGTTGTTACTGCTTTTCAGCGATAAGTATCTTCAGACCCATTTATTTGTTCCCAGAATTTTTCTTCACTTTCTTTCCGCTTTATGTTTGGTGTGAGGTTTTTGTGTACCAATGTTGGTGTGTAATAAAGAGTAATTTTGTTATATTGTATGCAAGTCAAAGATCTCGCGCCAAAAATAAATGTTGGCCGCTGTCGTGTGTCCCGTGTCCATGTGTTCAACTTTTGCGCATCGTATTTAAAACATTATTCTGTGAGAGTTTCTATATAATATTAAAAATGAGAAGCGTAGGTATTACCCGTGATCAAAGCCCATGATCTACTTAGATAGTAGATTCATATACAACGTGTTAATGAATTAACGCAAAACTAGAAAGTAGTTTGTTTAGAATCGAGAGCAGAATCAAATTATCATGATTTCAACATAGGTAATTTTTTCAAAATATTAAATTATTTGTTAATTAAAATTTACTGAACCCGATGTCAACCCACCGCACGGGCACACTCACCCTACTTACTACCAAAACAAGATTATAAAAATGTGTCCATGAGTACGTTAGCGCATTCTATCAGTGCTGAAATGATAACAAATCATCTTTGCCTCTAAACTTAAAATGCGAATAAATTTAAATTTTAACTATCAAAATAATGTAATTATTGTTTCAATCCAATTATTTATATAAATCAGTTGGGGTGTATGAGGTTTTGCGCTAATTCATTAACACGTTGTATAGGTAGTACAATATTTTCATCAATGCACTTGCTTTGACTTCTGTATGGTTACAAAAAACTCGATGGTTATATTTATATGAATGACCAAAATATCTAGTCTTGACAATGTTACACTATGTAATATAATGCAATATTGCATGTTTTGTTTTGTTTAAAAGGTGACAGGTGTGCTAGTTTCTGGCCGAATTTTCTCTATTAACGGAACACCTTCCGTTCCGACACGGTGCGGTGCTGGTAGAGTCAAAAATGACGTCAGAAAATCACACGGATAGCCATGTGGTATTATTTTGAATAAAACATTTCGAGTTTGATGAGTCTTGAGTTTATCATTTTTAATGTTTTTACATTTTGTTTAAACAATCAAAACAAACACGAAAAATTACTGAAAATAAAGAAAAACACTTACTAGGTATTTTATAGCATCAACAAAAAACCAGTCTTGGAACGAAAGCGAAAGCTATGCCTAAATGCACTAGGTGTTCTTGTAAATATTTCCGCGATGTATGTATCGTATCGACAGCGTATGCGATAGTGTCGAATGATAGAGTCGCGCGTAAAATCGCAGCGACCAACCGCTCGCGATGCCGCTCTCGTACTGAACGAAAATAGCGAATAACCGAGGAAACACTGGAACACTGATATCAAGATCGCAAAATAAATAAAACTATAGTTAATTTTAGACACAAAGTGGAGAAATGACTGTGATAGTTTTTGCAGCAATAAGTTTTGGTTTGAATGTTGCCAATTGAAACTGCACGGTTGCATTGCAGTTTGCAGAAATCAGGCTGGTAACAAAGTTTAGTTTTACTCGATATCAAGTAAAGATATCGGATATCAGTAAGGTACATATAGGACCGGTCGTTATGGCGATCCTTGCGGAAGGCCTATGTCCAGCAGTGGACGTCCATCGGCTGCTGAGATGATGATGATGGAGTAAAGATATGCTGAATATTATTAGAATTGTCGTTAAACTTTTTATAAGAAAAGTAATTGTGTTGAATTAGCTGACTCATCACGATTTATGCCTTAACTACGTTTTTAGGGCATCCGTTCATCTGTCAGTCTCAGCTCAGCGTCATGAAATAAATTTTATCTACAATTATGACCATCGGCTCGGTTGAATAACAATCAAACCCTCGTAACCTACATTTTATTGCACGCCCGTAGCCAGGGCCTCTACCCGCACATTCGAACTTCGCAATTGCGTGAACGTTTTCGTTCCAATGTCAACTCTATTACAATGAAGTGCGGACCGAAACAATGGCGATATATCGAATATCGAAAGTCCGGGTACAGAACCAGGTTTTGTGTTCGGGAGGATATGTAACTCTACCAGATTGTTTTATAGAGTTGTCGTTCTAATTTTTCTACTATTAACTTTTATTATTATTACATTTTATAAATGCTGACAATCGTGGCGTGAGCCAATCTCTATTTGTTTCATATTATACAACATTAAAAAATAGCAATCTAAAAAGCGAGTGAAAATACCTACTCAACGCCCGTTTTTCATTCTTCATCTTGTATTATAATATCTGTGTCATTGTGAATGGTGGGTATCCAGTTTCCTTTCTCTATATTTTATGTTTTACTGTAATGTAAAATTACTTGATTGATTGATTGATTGAAAAAAATGAAGAAGCTGACAGAGACTGGCGTATTGGTTGTAGCAGTTTCCAGTAACCATCTAATAACCTATGATGCATTATTTCCAGTTACCTATGTTGGGAAATTGTAAAACTTTATAAAAACTTACAAAGTGGACAAAACTGTGCGACCTCAAAATAAATGACTACAGAATCCTACACGACACCACATAATAATAAGAATATTTAACTATAGGCACATGGTCCGATACGCATTTGAAAGGTCTTTTAATTCCACAGGGGCTTAGAAAAATAAACCTATAAAAAAAACTTTTATTTCAGATATTCCTTAACATAAAAAAGTAAACAAAAAATACATAATTTTCCTTTTAACTGTCACTTGTTTAAAAAGTCAATCACATTATTATCTCGACTCAATATCACATACGTTATCGGACATCCGTTTCTATCCAATGATATTAAAACGTCATGTTTTCGAAGGTGTGACTTCTCATCAGAGTATTCTATCTGTACTCCGATTCGAACTCTTTAATCCTGACATTCTCAAGTATAGATAAGATAAATCCTTCAGAATGGGGCTACTGATCGGATTAAAGGCGTAAGATTAGTAATGCTTCCTAAATTGGTACTTATGTAGAAATATAGCTGCTTGCCTGCTGTCCAGAAACTAAAACTGTATCTCTCTAATTTGTGCACCTATTGAAATATAATTTGCTGTAGACAACAATAACCCAAAAGCTGAAACATTATAGTTATATGGCCGAAAATAAAATATTTTCTTTTTATCGAGTGAGATGTCGTTGGATAGCTCTTGCAAAATGAGACAAAAAATTCTTGGGAACTAAGTCTTTAGTCTTATACCGAGATAAAAGCATAATATGTATTATAAATTTATAATGCTTTTATCTCGCGACCTATCAAAGATAAAAAATGTATATTTTTTTAAACTTGAAAATACCTACTGTATTCATATACCAGAAAACATAAAACAATCAACTTTTAAAGAAAATTAAAACAAATGCTGTAGCACGATCAGTATCAGAAAAAAATTCCATCAAGGGTAAGCTTCCGTAACCCGAGTTGCGGTAGCTTATTATTTTGCGTAAGATCCTTATCCGATTGAACGGTTATATTGTGTATTGGTAGTTAGTAAAGAACAATGGCAGATTTGGACTCAGCCATTTTTACGAAAACTAAAAGCCATTCAGGACGGCGCGGCGGTTATAATGATTAAAAACAGAAAAAATTAAGGCATTTTTTTAAAAACTTCCACATCTCCAGAAGTCCGGATTCAAAAGTAGAAATTACTAGTAAAATAGACAAATCGTCCAAAAAGCAGTAACAAAACGCCACCACGATAGTTATTTTCATCGAATGTTATCGCTGAGGTATTTTTGGTCGTTACGGAACGTATTTGGCTTGGTTGAACTGATAGTGTGTGTGATTTCGTTTTCTTCCATTATCATAATATAGTACGGTTATCGTGAATTTTGATTAAAATAAACACAATGAATGCGTAGAAGATTGAGTGCACTATCTTATAAGAAAGATTATGAGTTTCACATACTCAATACAAAAGGTATCATAAGGAGAAATACCTTTCCCCCAACTTCTACAGATTACAACCAATTTACACTTTTGTTACTTTTGATTCACTCTACACGTATTACTAAGTTTCATTCATGTATGGGACCTCTTAGTCTGGGTCTCACATTACATGGCCTTCTGCCAAACTTCTTTGGTTCTAATGTAAATAAACCGAATTAGCGACTTTCATGATAGCAGTACGAATTTTCATCCGTTTCATATAAAAATAAGCGACAATACGTCGGAAAATTATTGTCTTACTGTTTCCTATTTACTACATAAATGGTAGGTAGGTTTTTCTATCTTCTGGCGTAAACAGCCAGGAATGTAATAAATTATCAATACCATATTTGTATTTAAGTTATGTCAAGAACACTGCACATGGCATAAGATTCGACCACATGGTACGAGGAAGAGTATAAATAATATTGTTAAATCATTGGCATCCTTGCCAATGATATCAATTTCACCCTGTATAATGTGACACCCATCAAACTGAACAACTTTTAGTATGGGAGCAAACCAATCGGAGCAACTAAAAAATCAGCTGTCCCATACTAAACTGCAATGCCTACTCGACTCAAATGTATGCAACAGCTGTTTTCTTTTTTGCTCCGATCGATTTGCTCCCATAGTAAAAGTTGTTCAGTTTGATGGGTAGACTCTTAGTTTAAAATGATGCCAATGATATCAATTTCACCCTGTACAATAATAATCTCATTGCTTTTCCATGCACGTGTCAGGAAGTAAGTCGGCTTATAGAACAACCAGCTTTGTGTCCGCAACTGAGTCAACTTCTTTAATATCTTATATCGGAGGAAAGTGATTTATACACAAACTAGCGACCCGCCCCGGCTTCGCACGGGTGCAATGGTGTTACTATGCATATATTATATACATATAAACCTTCCTTTTGAATCACTCTATCTATTTAAAAAATCCGAAAAACCGCATCAAAATCCGTTGCGTAGTTTTAAAGATCTAAGCATACATAGGAACAGACAGACAGACAGACAGACATACAGAAAGCGGGAAGCGACTTTGTTCTATACTATGTAGTGATGATTATACAGGGCCCTTCTAAATATTTTGAAGGGGATGATCAGATCATCAAACAGGAGTGCGATTTTTGAATCTCATTCGCTGAGTTCAGCAGTTGAAAATGTCAAAATTACTGTGGAGATACGCATCTTTCTTTACTACTGCTGATTTGACTTTCAAAAATCGCACTCCTGAAGTATGTTTTTTGAAAGTCAAATCAGCAGTAGAAAGATGCATATCTCCACAGTAATTTTGATATTTTCAACTGCTGAACTCAGCGAATGAGATTCAAAAATCGCACTCCTGAACAGCTTCCTCTATGATGGGACTAACATCGAAATCGCGAAAACAAAATCAGCTGTTGCATACCAAACTGCGGCACTAACTCGACCGAAATGTATGGAACAGATATATTTTTTTTGCTGTTCCATACATTTGTCCAAAATGTTGTTCAGTTTGATAGGTTGATCACCAACTTAAAAACCGTCAGCATATTAAGAACCCTGTAGGTAAGTATAATGATTTGCCCGACTTAGCAAAGTAGCTAAAATGTTCAAATGAACAAGATAAGTTTATGAGTTAATTTACTACACAATAAAACAAACGTCGTATTGATTTGGCATTCGGGTAGGTTAAAACCTTTGTTGGTCAAAACTGCAATAAAGGGAGTTTTTAGTTAAAACCAGGATTGACACCATTTTTTGATTTCCTTTACGATTGAAGCAAAAACAAATGCTCATTTAGTTGAGAAACAAACAGTGAAAAATTTTTAACTAAATAATAAGCATATGCTCATGACTATATTCCCCGAGGGGGTAGTCAGAGATATTCTGAAACTTCAGAACATCCACGTTTCACTAGTAGTACCGAAACTCTGTCCAGTGTGACGGGGAGTGAGCACGTCGCCACTTGTAATGGACAGTAGGACTTGTAGTAACTAAAATAATGGAATTGAAATTAAATCTACAAAGACCAAATGTTTAATAAACAGTTCAAGTATAACGGTATCGATATCAGTACGTATTATATAAATTATGTGAATAAACCTTGATCTGGGATTACATAATTATTTTGATTTGGGATCTATATCCCAACTATTCTATATCTATTCTCCAACTATTTGGAGAATTTCATTTTAAAATTAAACTATATTTCAGGACAACTATTACAAAAAAAAGTCAAGCAACTAATAAAACCTCAACTACGTCGCGATTTGTGTAAATAGTATATTAAACGGTATGACTAACTTTATAAATGAGTGTGCCCTCATTCCAATGCTCGTTTGCAGCCGTACCACAAAATACATAGAGTACTGAACGACTATTTTATTCCCATACCCACGTACGATCAAACGCAACATAATCTGCACTGAATTAGTTTTGTATACTTAGTGCATCTTAGTGTACAATGGCCTCGATTCGGACTGTGCCACGACTTAACTTAACTAAATTTATTCCTGTCACTTTCTAAAATAAGATTAAGAAAAGAGCCAAACCAACAGCTGACTTTAGTGCTGTCAAAGTGACGTTAAACGCCCAAAAACGCTTTAAATAAGATGGCGTACATTATGATGGCATCTTATTTTGGGCGTGTAACGTCACTTTGACAGCACTAAAGTCAGCTGTTGGTTTTCTGTCTCTTTTCTTAATCTTATTTTAGAAAGTGACAGGAATAAATTTAGTTAAGTTAAGTCGTGGCACAGTCCAGATTCGGTACCATTATACGTCAAGAAGTTTAGCAGTCACAGAATATAACTACCTATAAAAGTAGTTTAAAGCCACGGCCTCTACCCGAATATTCGAACTTTGCAATTGTGTGAACATTTTCGTTTCAATGTCAACTCTATTACAATGAAGTTCGGAACGAAACGGTCGCGATATATCGAAAATCGAAAGTCCGGGTATAGGGCCAGATGAGCATGTAATATTTTGCGTAATGTCGTTTTGCGTATTGGTCATTTTGCGTACAGGTCCTTCTGCGTATACGTCTTTTTGCGGAGATTGTCTTCCTGCGTATTGATGTTTTTACGGATGACATTTTGTGTAAATATTGTCCTTATCATAAAGGCTTTAGCTTTGACTTTTTTTTATTGGTTTCGGACTGGATTTTATCTAGATAAGTATTTGCTTCTGTTATCTTTGCAATAACAATGAAAACACAACTTTCTCCTAGTTTATCAAATGAGAGCACTTTGTGTGACATTAGCATCGCAATCGACGTTCTCGAACTACCCCTGTGCCCGTAGTATAATGCGCGCTATAAGTCTATTTCACACCTTGTATCTCGTTCGTTCCCGCGCAAATAGAAAGATTTAACGCGCGATAGCGCTATACAGGGTGTAACAATACACCCTAGTAATACTTAAGGGGGTGCTTCAGAGCATCAAACTGAACAACTTTCACTATGGAGCCAACATCGAGAAAAAATAAAAAAAATCTGCTGTCCCATACAAAACTGCAGCACCGACTCGACTAAAATGTATGGGACAGCTGATTTTTTTTATTTTTTCTCAGTGTTGGCTCTATAGTGAAAGTTGTTCAGTTTGATGGTCTGAAGCACCCCCTTAAGTATTACTAGGGTGTATTGCTACACCCTGTATATCACCCTGAAATACAACGGCTTCTGTTTTAGTGTGTGTGTAACGCTTGATTATGCGTTTGAAGGAAGGTCCTTCTGCGATGTTTGTATTTTGTATTCGTACTCATATCGGCGATCGGGCTGAGGTCGACTGGTCAGTAAACATTAATACTGCGTACGCGCAAGGCTACTTCCAAACACCCGGCTGATTCGTAAACAAATAGACCAATTACTCGTTGATATTCGCTTCCAAACAATGCTCTATCATTTCATAGTTAAAACAACAAATATCAAATCAACTGAAATTTAACAAAAGATAGTAAAATAAATATACATATTATGTACCTAATTACTATCATGTCCTATCTAAGCGCTCTCACAGATGAGCGACACTTTAAGGCTATTCTACCGTTGGCGCGCTCCATACAAACGTAGTATGGTGATATTTTCAATACTATCCAATTAAAGTCAATGAAATTTTTCAAAAACAATCAATTAACTAATCTCTATGTCGGTATGAAGTCAGATTTTCGTTAAAATATACAGTTTCAATGCTAGGATTAATTTAAGATTTGTATGGAAATATTTGTGGCACTGTAACTTTACTTTACTTTACTTTGTAAAAAGTAAAAACATGTTTTTTTTATTTGTTTCCCAAAATTATCATCTCGTATTTATTATATCTAGTTTTAAACACTGTTTTACCAAATACCAAACGCCAGTATGATTTATTGTTGGAATTTAACGGAAAATGTGGTTGAAAATAGAAATTTCATTAAATTAAAGAAACATCGTGGAATTTGTATGAATTATCGTGTTATACCCGACTTTTATGTTCTATCGCATGCCATTCAAAAATATCGTGAATCTAAGATAATTATCGCATGCTGGCAGCACTCGGCGACACTACTGGTCTGCGGTCGAGCGTCAGTGAAGCTCGACCGCACCGCAGTGAAGTCGAGCAGCGTGTCGCCGGCTGCGCAGGGTATTTCATAGAATTACATACAAACCAGTAGTGTCGTCGCGACATGCGGTTGCGGCGTGCGGCGTGCGGTCGCCTGTCAACCGCCACCTTTACGGTCGCCGGGTGTCGCGGAGGGTCCCGCGACCGTCGCGCGACCGTAAAATGTATTTGAGCGCGGCGCTCTGCGACCCACCGCGACAGCAAAGTGTCGCTCGTCTGTAAGAGCCCTAAGAGGATAGTATGAAGAAAAAAGTTGTCTAGTTAGGTTGTGTTGATGTTGTTATTATGATACTCATTGGCTTTACGATAATGGAAAAAGGTAGGAGAAAGAAAATTGGCTTGCAAAATTTCTTGTATAGGTCCCCATTTTGGTAGATACGCGTATTATGATTATGACGTTGATGTGAACATCCAATAACTGTACAATATACAGGGTGTTACAAAACACCCTAGTAATACTTAAGGGGGTGCTTCAGACCATCAAACTGAACAACTTTTACTGTGGAGCCAACATCGAAATCGCGAAAAAATTCAGCTCTCCCATACATTTTAGTCTAGTCGATACAGCAGTTTTGAATGGGAAAGCTGATAATTTTTTCGCGATTTCGAAGTTGGCTCCATAGTGAAAGTTGTTCAGTTTGATGGTCTGAAGAACTCCCTTAAGTATTACTAGGGTGTTTTGTAACACCCTGTGGAAGCTAAAAGGTAGCATAATTATCAGCTTTACTTTGGAAATGCTTTACTGTTTCATACATGTTAAAGACCTGTTACCAAAGAATAATAAAACTGTAAATGTTATGATACAGGGTGTAAGGAAAAGTTTCATTAACCTTTAAACCACATACTAGAGTATGATACATATGAGTACCGATCAAACTGAACAACTTTTACTATGGGAGCGAACCAGCCTGCGCAAAAAAAAAATCTGTCGTCACTGCCGTTCTATATTAAACAGCGCCTTTACTACTCGAATGAAATGTATGAGACAGCAGATTTTTTTTTGTTCTGACAGGTTTGCTCCCTTAGCAAAAGTTGTTCAGTTTGATGGGTAGAGTATGTGGTATAAAGGTTAATGTAATGATACTTTCCCTTACGCGAGAGGCGAGGTATATGAGAGCATCGTTAAGTTTTACTTGAATGCAAGGTAACTCTTTGTTTCTACGTACCTATATTAACGTGTGATACGTAGGTAAATTCTTTTGTTTTCCTCTAGCTTGTAGCAACTATTACAGAATGGGAACCTTTGTTTTCCCTTTTATACATTTAATTGTGCATTTGGTACAATTCCAATTCTTCCTGCATGATCATTGAGTAGGTATTTCCACGTTGCCAGGTGCTCCCATTTCATTATACTTACCTATTTTATTTATAAGAATATATCGATTCTAGTTCGTTGAATTTATAATTAAGCAACTATTATGTTTCGTTGTATACAAACACAGTGTTATTTGTAAATAAGTAACAAGATTGAATTACTTATAATACAGGTATTTTGCGTCATTTAATTATAATTCATAATATAAATAAAATTGTTACCTATGTCATTTTATTCAGTACTTCAGTTAACAATATTGTTAGTCCTAGAAGTAGGTACCTATATTAAATATGGAGAGAGATTTTATTTCCTACGAGCTTTTACCCGCGACTTCGTCCGCATAAATTATATACCAGATTTTAAGTCAGATGACAAGCTATCAAACAAAAAAAGTTTCATCAAAATCGGTTCAGCAGTTTTTGCGTGATACTCGAACAAACAAACAAACAAACATACAAACAAACAAACAAACAAACAAACAAACAGACAGACAAAAAATCCAAAAATTGGTGATTTGGAATCAGGGACATGTAAAAACCATGTCGTAATTTTTTTTGTAAATATCTTCAATGTACAGACACATTTCTGTTACAGTTTTATAATAGTTTAGATATTAGAATAATATATGGCAGAATGGCATTAAGAGAAGAGGCTTATACCCTGTAATGGGTCACATACTGACAATGATGATGAGTCATGGATCATCATAAAATAATTATGAAGACTGTAATTTTCGTTCCGGGTCATGGCTGTTCACATGTCTGAACGTACAAATGGTTCGATTGCCTATATGCTATATAATATGAGAGTCAAAATGCATAACAGACATATAATATATAATACGATTGTTAGAAAGCGATTGCTAAATGCATTTTATTGTACAATATACAACAATTCCTAATAACAAGTAAAAAAATGTACTAGGTATGTTTGATGAACAAATCGTCCCAATTTAAAGATAGGGTTGTTAAAAAGCCCCAAAAAAGGTACCTAAGTACCTACATGCACTGTCCGTGCAGAATTTCCATAATTTTGTTATTTTGTGAATATTGATTGAGTTTATAAGTCAACACCAGGAGTGCGATTTTTGAATCTCATTCGCTGAGTTCAACAGTTGAAAATGTCAAAATTACTATGGAGATACGCATCTTTCCACTGCTGATTTGACTTTCAAAAATCGCACTCCTGAAGTAACATTTTTGAAAGTCAAATCAGCAGTAGAAAGATGCATATCTCCACAGTAATTTTGACATTTTCAACTGCTGAACTCAGCGAATGGGATTCAAAAATCGCACTCCAGTCCGTCAATTTTTTATTTTTTAAGAAAAATACCAATCATCATCTCAGCCGATGGGCGTCCACTGCTGGACATAGGCCTACCTAGGCGTACCTAAAATGTTATTTAATTCAATATATTGGTATTTTGGTGGCGAGTGTATTTTTACCTGTTCTGTTTTTGTTGCACTTCCGGTTAAACCTGCGATGGTTTTTGGAAGTACACACGGCGACACATCAAGCTACGCAAAACCAAAATAAGTTGGCCGCGCGTAGGTAGAGTAACGTATAACGTCGCGCGGCCAGCTTATATCGGTTTTGCGTAGCTTGATTTGATGTGTCGCCGTGTGTACTTCCATAAACCATCACAGGTTTTTTTAACCGGAAGTGCAACAAAAACAGAACAGGTAAAAATGCACTTAGATCAATATAGCTTCTTTGTCAATGTAGAGTCAGTCAGTAAAGCAAAACATTTCAAAAGCCGTTTTGTTTGTTGGCATCCCTAGCACGAAGCTTGGAGGTTTACAAGTAACAGGATTATGATCGGGTGATTGGTCACCCACTCTTCTATGTAGGCAGTTTGTTCGTTCAGTTTACGACTCATTTGCGAGAGATGCCTTCATCCATCGCTCGTACTAGTGTGAACATGTTACTTTGTCACTTATAAAGGTGATTGATTTATCAATTCAATCACCTTTATAAGTGACAAACACTCAGTTTCAGAAACGCTCATTAGAGTTAATCCTCCATTAAATCTCTTGCTAGCTTTTACTACGTCAACAAGACAAAAAGTGACAGCAAGAGATTTAATGGAGGATTAACTTTAATGAGCGTTTCTGCAACTGAGTGAAAGTAACATTGATTTATCAATCAGTTGATTGATGGTAGAGGATTTATAATATTACGGTATAATTGCTTTGGAAAATTCTTGGAAAAATCGGTCTATGAAAAACATCAACGAAACTATGATTTATTAAATGACTAATGTTGTATGTAGTTGAGGAAGAAAAAAACCGATGTTGAAACCTTGATAATTAGATTATGCTCTCGATTCTAAACTAATAACTAGTTTTGCATTTATTCATGAACACGTATAAGTATCCGAATAAAATACAGGGTTTATTAAGTGGGACTTAGCTTACTGTTTTACACAAAAAGATACCACTTAACTCCAAATTAGGATTCAAGAAACCAGATTTCAATAACACGAACTCAACTTTGATCTCAAACTGCTGATTAATGCAGGTAAGTATAGCATTGATGATCAGTTCGAGATTTGAGTTCGAACATAGGACCTTCGCATCGGTGCGGTGGTGCAACCATGCAACTCGGCTCCTCATTAATATAATTGCACACTGCGACCGACCTGACGTGTTTCAAGTGCACCTACAGACTGCAGGTTGCTTGTCAAATGCCAGTTATACGAGTAGTACAGTAATATTATTTACTAGCAGCGCCCGCGAATTCGTCCGCACAAATTACCAGATATATATCAGATTTTAAGTCAGTTGCTTTCAAACAAAAAAGTTTCATCAAAATCGGTTCAATAGTTTTTGCGTGATGCCCGGACAAACAAAAAGACAGACAAAAATAAAAAAAATTGGTGACAGGAACACCTAAACACCATATCCTATATCGTAATCTTTTTCTTGTAAAAATTTCAGTAGGTACAGACACACTTTTTACAGTTTTTTAATAGTTTAGATAACTGATGTGATGACTCTACCACATCAATTTGTGGTTCCAGAGGTCAATTTAATTCAACCTGATCTAAATATTATGTAGTAAGTACTCTATTTCATTTCATTTGCTTCAATTCAAGGGACAAGACAAGTGAGTTGGACTGTAATTTTTTTTTTTCAAGAGAACTTTATGTACAAAGAATTTCATTAGTCCATTCCAGGACACGCTGAATGGCAAAGCATAAAATATGCAGGTGAACTGAAAATTGCATATTTACTGCATTTTTAGGTCAGCATTAAAAATCATCTGTTTGCATTAATGTTAAATAAATGTAAATAAGTAGGTAGTTACATCGAAATCATATGACATTTGCATAAGACATTAGAATAAACAGTCGTGTAATTTATTTCCGTAATAACTTTTAACTCTATCATAAACATTTCTAGCTCTGCAATATATACAGAAGAGATATAGTCTATCATTGATAGTAAAAGTTGATAAAGTCGTAACAAAATATTTGTTTTAGTTAAATGTTTATTTAAAACATCAAATCTTAAATATATTCACAACCCTTACCTTTCGTGCCGCAGTAATAACAGTAGAGCAAGCAAGTGGAAGCAAACTTTAATATCCTAAAACGCTGATTCTTACAGCTAAAACCACTGAATCGATATACACCTTTGTTTTGATTCTGTTCCCTTGTTGTTCTGCCAAAAATTTAGGTGACTGACGGTTATACTAATGTCATTAAAATCACAATATTATCACTTTTTAAGGTTGAATAGTAGTATACTAAGGTGGTAGGGGCTATGATTTGGTATTTAATTATTATTGTAAAGGTGATCTTGATCTTAGCTTGTAGGCCGTGTTAGGTTATGTTTAGTGCGCGTGAAGGCCGCGCGTGGCGCTGTCGGCGGCCGGCGGTGGGCGACTGAAACTGAAACGATGCGAGGGCGGCACGGGCCATTCCCTACCCAGCTGTCGCATTGCTGAAATAAAAATAAAGTTGAAAAGTCAAGGACCGATTTATACATTTTCACGGGAGCTGTTTCAGAACATTTTAAATAGAATCGTTGTTATTATTGTCTGAATTAAATTTATTTTGGATGAGTTTGGAAGCAAAACTTTTCCGTACCTAATTCGTACACACACCTTCTTCGATATACTTAATGATGGTCTTTGTGTGCGAACGACACAATAGCAGCGCAAGCGTGCTGCAAGCAAAAATGTTTATCAACATTGTCAAAGCAGAAAGAAAAGATGGGGATAGTAAAATCTATACTTATAAAAGAGTTTCATGACTGACTGACAGACAACAGCCTAAACCGCATGAAGATAGAAACGAAACGTAGGAGGATGTAGGAGTGCACTAAGAAAGGATTTGTCGATATTAAAATTTCACGCAAGCTAGTAAAAAATAAAAAGAAGCGTTACCTAACTAGCATGACCAAGTTTGGGTATTTGACTACATACAATATATTTTATTTTTATCTTCTCACAAATAAAAGGTTAGAAAATAACGCTAAACTCCCATTTTCGTTGAGTTTTTAGTATGAATACTATTTTTTCTCAAACATGCTTGGAAATGTGAGCATTATTTTGACAACCTTCTTCGAGATAAATCGAAATTGCTGTACTGGCCAAATACATGCGCGCAGCGGCCGGCAATGTTGTATGAAAATCCATATCTGTCGTGTTTTGCGGCCAAATAAATTACATAGTAAACTCATATCTGTCGTGTAATTTAAAAATGGAACGGTCTTTTTCTCCGAAACATGGCGACCAAGGAGGTAACTCATCAAAGGTTTTATTTAAATTTCGAATTGGCTTGCAAATAGAAAGCTGTTTATTGAAAAAAAAAAACAAATTGTTGTTCGTTGTTCGTCATTGATTTTGAAAAGAGTTTTAATTTCCGCGAATTATTTGAGAAAATTTACTGTATTCATTTCCGCGCATTGTTTGAGAAAAGTACTATACAAGCCTTGGCCACAACTAGGCATTGATGGACTTACGTATGTGTGCCTCGGCTTCGCCTCGGCCCACATTTACACGTTCGTCCATCAATGCCTCTGTTGCTGGCCGCTGCAGTAATGTACTATTAATAACAAGATGAACTTTAAAAAGTAATGAAATGTTGATAACGTCACAACTCATTATTTAGTACAAATCTTCATACAAAGCGCACGTTTTGACGTCCGATAAAGAGTAGCTGATTTGACTAGTTGTCAAGTAGCCTATTGTACGCATGAACAACTCTTTGATACGGTACCTACCCAATGTAGTTATTTAGGTAATGAAAATCAACATTTAATTTAGTGACATCTGGTAATTTTAAATAAATCAATTTGTTTTTCTACAGTTTCTGTATTATATTGTTAAATCTAAACTATTATAAAACTGTAACAGAAATGTGTCTGTACATTAAAGATATTTACAAAAAAAAAATTACGACATGGTTTTTACCTGTCCCTGATTCCAAATCACCAATTTTTGGATTTTTTGTCTGTCTGTTTGTTTGTTTGTTTGTTTGTTTGTTTGTTTGTTTGTATGTTTGTTTGTTTGTTTGTTTGGGTGTTTGTTTGTTCGAGTATCACGCCAAAACTACTGAACCGATTTTGATGAAACTTTCTTTGTTTGATAGCTTATCATCTGACTTAAAATCTGGTATATAATTTATGCGGACGAAGTCGTGGGTAAAAGCTCGTAAATTATAATATTTTAAATAAGTAAGCTAATATTGTGTTTTATAACAAAGGTTTTTTCACAAACATGTACTTGTACTCATATCATATTAGAGACTATCAAAACCCATTCCAGCTCAATCTAGACGCGAATAGTGAGACGGTTGGTATGATTTGTAATTAAGCTAGTTTTATGGACTTGCGCGTTTAATAACTTTTATTGTCCTCATGCCATCGAATCGTACTCAGTTATCGTGGAAAATGCAGTACATTACAAGTGCTGTAATAACAATGCTATTGTGTCAAATAAAGTTAGCATGTGGCCACTTAAAGGACATGGGAGAAGTAACGAATTGGAGCAAGGGTCTTTCTGCTGTCGAGAGTAGGATAGTAGGCGGTGAAAAGGCGAGCCTAGAACAGTTTCCTTTCAATGTGCAGTTCTTGAACTATGGCGGTATGTGCGGTGGCAGCATTATTACTAGCAAGACAGTGTTGACGGCAGCACACTGCTTCGACTTTAATAGCAATGTGGGAGACATGAGAATCTATTCGAGTTGGGTAAAATTATAAGAATATCCTTTATAATTTTATATACTGTATGTTTATAATTATTTCACTAGATTAGTCTAGTAAGATAGTTATATTACTATAGCTCATGCTCGTATAATAGTAATTTTCCTAGTAAAGACAGCTTATGAACCGCTTTCATATAACTATATATATATATTATTATTTTGTGCCTTTTTGTATTTTTTTCTCTGTATTTTACTCTTATGTCTTGGTGTAAAATAAAGTATATTTGTTGTTGTTGTTGTTGTTGTTATATTACGATATATTACTATATTCAGATAGTTACTATATTCAACCGTCATACAGCGACAGATGATATAATGAAAAAAACGTTTAAGTATTTATATTTTCATTTCATTTATTAACTTTATTGTGTTTTGGTTTTAAGTTGTAAAACTTACACTCAGTTGCGGAAACGTTCATTAGAGTTAATCCTTTAAATCTCTTGCTGGCTTTTACAACGTCAACAAGACAAAAGGTGACAGCAAGAGATTTTATAGAGAATTAACTTTAATGAACGTTTCTGCAACTGAGTGTTAGCCATGCAGTAAGTAATTAACTATTTATTTATAGAAATATTTGTCATTGCCGGTTTCAACAATCTAATTTTTAATTTTACAGATTCCCGATTTTTATTTGATGTTCAATCAATGCGCCACGAAGTCTGGGACTTTGTGAAGCACGAGAACTATAACCAACCTTACTTGTTTTCAAACGACATTGCAATTATAATTATACACGACAAGTTTACATTCGGCCCTACGGTTCAGAAAGCCTTCCTGTGCAATGTTAATTCTTGGATGAATGAAAAGGAACATTCATTCATAGCTTCGGGTTGGGGAGAGACGAAAGTAAGTTGGTACCTATCGAAGCATAGACTGTTGCTTCAGACTTGCGCACAAGATGAGAGAGATGAGATGGTTGGCTTCCATGTCTAACTGTTTCGAACGCAGCGTTTGCAAAAATTGTAACGATTTTTTAATTCAGTAATCTATTTCATTTAACTTTTACGCATAGGACATCGTTGTTTAGTTGCAAATATGGAGTTTACAAGCCTATAAAGCGACATCACAGGTCCAAATGAAGACAATATTATTTTGATCTTTTTATTTTAAAGCCTCTAACCGGGTGGTTAGCGGCTAACTTAGAAAATATTTGGTTCGTTTAAGCCATCGATATATTATACAGGGTGTTAGGGTAAACAGTTGCATTACTTTAAGGGGTGATTGTATACACATGATACTGAACAACTTTCCCTAAGAAACCTATAGGAAAATAGTAAAATTTTTTTTGGACTTCCCATATTAAATGCAAACAGCTGATCGAAGTTTTGTATGAAAAGTCGATTTTTTTTTTGTGAATTTCCTATAGGTTTCTTTGGGAAAGTTGTTCAGTATCATGGGTACAATCACCCCTTAATCATACCAAATACAAAAACAACAACAAATCAAAAACAACATATTCGTGCCACCCAACATGCATGCATACTTGTTTGATTAGTGTGGGTTGTGTCAGATTCGGACAAAAATTTTGTATGAGTCTTGGATTCTAACAGTAGATCAATGGTTTAAGCCCTCCAAAAAACCGTAATATCCAGAATTAATATTCTTTCCTGTATCACAGTATGGTCAGAAGATTTCAAAAGAGGGACTGCTAAAAACACATCTGCGGTACATATCACCGCGCATGTGTGCTAAGATAAATAATGTATCACTGAGTAAAGACACGTTTTGTCTGTATGGAGACGGCAAGAGAGACGCTTGCCGAGGAGATTCGGGTGGCGCTGTTCTATGGAACGGGTAAGTGTTTACAACAGGCATGTCAAACTCAAAGTCACTGGTGGGCCAAATGCATAAGGGTAGTGGAATCATTGGGCCACAAAGAACATAAAAAATAAAAGTTATTGCATCAATAGTAGAACAAAACGATTTTAATAAATTTTTCAAAAATCATTATAAAAAAGTGAGCAAGCGTAGCGAGCTCGAAATTTTTCACACCATGACTTGAGTCATGGTAGGTGGTGGTGGTGGTGGTTCTCATATTGGCCTCGATTCGGAGTGTACCACGACTAAACTAAACTAAATGTATTCCTGTCACTTTCTAAAATAAGATTAAGAAAAGAGACAGAAAACCAACAGCTGACTTTAGTGCTGTCAAAGTGACGTTAAATGCGCAAAATAAGATGCCATCATAATGTACGCCATCTTATTTATGTCGTTTTTGGGCGTTTAACGTCACTTTGACAGCACTAAAGTCAGGTGTTGGTTTTCTGTCTCTTTTCTTAATCTTATTTTAGAAAGTGACAGGAATACATTTAGTTTAGTTTAGTCGTGGTACACTCCGAATCGAGGCCATTATGTAGTTACTACCACTGCATCTATGAGTACCTAAGTACCTACTTTCAAAAGTCTGCACGCTTGCAGGCCGCATCGGGAAGCTGTTGTTTAAATTGGATAGGGCCGCAAGAAAATGCTCTGCGGGCCGAATGTGGACCGCGGGCCGCTGTTTGACATACCTGGTTTACAATATTATTGTTCCCGGGTTAGAATAGACCAGACCAGACACGCTTGGGCACGGTCGGAAAAAGTGGCGCTGTCTCGACAGTGGAGTTAGTTTTCTATCCGTAGAGATTCTTTTGTGGGCGAAATGTAACAGCACGCTTCATCATCAGCCTAGATACGTCCCACTGCAGGGCACAGGCCTACTCTCAGGGAGGGCATATGAGCGTTAGTCTATCACGCGTGCCCAATGCGGATTGGTAGACTTGACATACGCATTGGAATTTCTTCTTCAGCGTATGCAGGTTTCCTTCACCGTTTGAGGTAGTCCGACATACGACATACAGCACGCTTTAAGTCAATCAAACTAGTTGGTAGTATGTAGTAAAGACTCTTACCAACCCCAAAGGGATTGCAGTCATGTCTTTATGTATGGATGTAGGACATGATTTTCACTGAAAACTCCATTTTTCCCATTTATACAAATGTTGGTCCAATAGTGAATGTTATTGGGTCGGGTTTTAAACTTAAAACATAAGACTATCATGATCGTCCTTTGGCTCATAATACGTCCCACTTCTGGGCACGGGCCTCCCATATAGGTGAACAATAAACTATCATACATATTGGGCTCTTGCCTAAAAGTAGTGGTATAATAGTGGTATTAATTAAGTAGAATGATGCTGTCCGTTCCCTGATTTATTCCCTAAGGGTTGAGGCTCATCTGGCACGCTCTATCCTTTTCTGTCGCTAAGGAATGTCATTTGCTAGAGTGAGAAAGACAGCGGAAATGCGATAGCACGCGGCCGCACCGGCAGCGCTGCGACCTTTAGAGCGACAAAAAATGCGATTCCGTGCTGCTAGATGAAGTTCAACCCTTAGTCACCCATACATGAGAAGATATGGCGTGAAAAGACAGCTAAGCAATTTATCTTCCAGCATGATCGTTGGTGTGATTTCACATGGAGAAGGGTGCGCGAAGAAACCCAGCATGTATGCCAATGTATACCACTTCAGGTCTTGGGTACAGCGCACGGTGATCCAGCTGCATACAAAGTTCTGTATTTTACATTATGATACGCTTCATGATCATCATCATCACTCATAGATATTAATAAGAAGTTAAACTAATGGTTCGTGACCTCTGTACCCATTTCAGTAACAATTTCATGAAAGTGTCGTGTTAATAATAAATAAATAAATATCTTGGACAATGTCACACAAATTATCTAGCCACATTTAAAGTACCAGAATCTAGCCTGGACTTGTATTACGATGACTAGACAACGATATAGAATACATATATAGATACAAACATCCATGACTCGGGTACAAATATTCATATTCATCATACAAATATTTGTCCCTTACGGGATTCGAACCCGCGACCCTCGGCACAGCAGGCAGGTTCACTACCGACTGTGCTACCGGGCTGTCAAAACGTGTTACGTCATCCTGAAATTGCGATATGGGAAGAAAGGGATTTATTCTGCGCATGCATGTATGTGAAAATCTGAAAATGTACTTCAATTAAAAGTGTAAATATCTTGTATTATTTCTGTTTCACTACAATATCCACCTAGCTCTACTCTTATGCTTAGAAGCTAAGCTAAGACAAGAACGCGTAATATTTGTAGCTCTTTAGTAAAAATTCTGTGATCGTTGCAAAGACTTGTAGTTAAGCGTATTTTACAATTAACACTGACAAATATTAAAGTGGTTGCAAAATACCAGGGTACTATTGGCTATGTGCGAAGTGGGTGTTGGGAACTGTCAGGTCGATCGCAGCGCACGCTGTGGCAGAAATTTGAACTACTGACGGCGAAGCTGTGTCAGATTTGCTTGAATCTATGCAAATCCGCACACTCATTCAATTCTCAAATATCTAAACCAGCAAATACTAATACTTAAAATATGGCAGGGATGTTTTTGTTGCCATTTATGTTCACAAAAAAAGATTTTTCGTAATTCAACCCCCAAAGGTGTGAAAACGGGGGTGAAAGTTTGTATGAGAATTTCGCAACAAAGAATGGGAATTTCAGCCAATTAGGTCATAGATATAATTAGGTATTATAATATTTTTAATATTGCTAATTTATTTAGTTAGCTAGTTTTTAGTTTATTTTAATATAAAATAACAAACTTTACCCTAACATTTTATGTGCAAATAATTCACGGGGCCGTGTTGCGCTAGATGGCGCTAGTGTCGTGCACATAGCCAATAACAAAACACCGTAGTAATATTTAAAGGGGTGGTTTAGACCATCCAACTGAATGACTTTCACTATGGACACAAAACGCATCGCAACGTGGAATGAGAAATAGCTGTCCCATACATTTTGAGAGGAGGTAGGCACTGCAATGCATCTGCTATTATTTTATTTTGTTCCATTATTAGGAACGTATAATTTTATGCATGTTGCTAATAAACATTTTTCATTTAATTTCATAGAACGTTATAACACGCGTATAGAGTGAGGTTATTTCTAATTTACCTTATTGATTAAGATAAAAATAGTAATCATTTAGTAAGCATGCTATAGGATCGATCATAACAAACGACATAAAACTTTAATCGTCGTAAAAGTATATGCTTGATTAATTGATCAATTTACTAGTTTAACCTTTTATGATGCGTTTCAAATGTTGCTCACTAAAATGCCGCTAGGTTCGGGTTTTTCTGCTGACGTTTTTAGTTTCATATTAAATTTATTACTTCTGAACAATGTCTGTGTAAGTCAAGGAACAAAGACTGCGTTAAAACATGAAAGTTCTAGTGGAATAGAGGGTAAGATAGTGGGAGGTAAACCGGTTCCCATTGAAAAGTTCCCATCAGCAGTTTTAGTGTTCAATTTTGGATCTTTATGCGGAGGCACCATTATAACCAGTTGGACTATAGTTTCTGCAGCACACTGTTTTATACATAATAGGAATCCTGAAGAAATAACTGTGCATGTTGGTAAGTGTAATAGCTTCTTCTACTAATAATATAAGTTTCTGACGATGCGATTGTAACAACTCGATGTTCGGATGTTTGTGACTCAATCACGCTGATCTGATTTGGATGACAAAAATATACAGAATGGATTACGTTTTGGATTATAACATTAAAAATTAAAAATTAAAAATTGTTTATTATACTGCAGGGTACAGAAGGTATAATGGGTGTTAGTCCAACTTATGTACCCAATACGGATTGGTAGACTTCAGTCATACTCATCATAATTTCTTCCTTAGTGTATGCGGGTTTCCTCACGATGCTGGATTAACACATAGGAAAGGTGCTTTTTAGGGATCCGCTAAAGGGTGCCACCAGGACTCTATTACTAAGCCTGACGCGTGGCCTCTCTCGAGGGTGAGTCAGTGATTGCAACCCCTCCGCCGCGTGCGGACGCGTCTTGTTTACGGTCGACTATTAATATTTTTGTATAAGATACCTATGATCAAATAAAAAAATACGGTCTTTTTTATTTTGAACTAGCTGTTGCCCGCAACTTCGTCTGCGTGGACATGTGATTTTGTTTCATGTCTCGTCTAAGATCATGGTCAGAACCAAGTTTAGGAATCCCGGCATGTAACATTAGAATGGCCATTAAGGAATGGGCTGATAAAAGACACGGCTAGAATGGTCTAGCCTATTGGGTCTGCAACACTATCAGCAATATAACACCACGAATCTCACAGGTCATACTGAACAACAGCAGGAGCAAAGCTCGTGCCATCATCGGAGTCCTCACCGGGCAGTACGCCACAGGCACGATAAAGCTCACCCTAGATCCCATTTGCCGAGCGTGCGGAGATGAGGAGGAAACCATGGAACATACATAATACTGTGTGACTGCGATGTTTTCGCGGCTAACCGTATGTGTCTCCTGAGAGATGGTTATTCAAAACTGGAAGATTATAGGTTTTTTCCCCTGAATGCTATTGTCTCCCTCATTTTCCAAATTTTTTAAGGGTGAAGAAAATAAATATGTAGGGGTAAACACAAAAGATACCAGTGGGTCGATGTGTTGCTGGCATGCCAGCCCCCATAATGAGATAAGATAATAAGAAGGTTATGAATAAACTTTAGCTAAATCTAAATTTCAACGACAATGTCGCGATAATAAACTAAGTTTTTAAGCTCATGCTTTCAAGGTTTTTCAGCGAAAACAAAAAAAGTCGGTGGTATTGGAATTAATAATTGTTGCACATTTGCTTTAAAAATACGACTAACGCCATCTATTAAGAATTTAAGATGAAAACGATACTACAATTAAATTAAAGAACGCTAAAAAGAAGAACGCTAGAAAAGGTTAAAAGACAGAGGATTTTTTTGTATTTTTCCAATTCACCTCACACAACAGAGACGTTTTGAGTTAAGTCCAAGTATCGTTGAAAATGGATGAATTTTGAGATAAGGAAACGATTAATTCAATAAACGTCTCTGAATCTTGACCTAAGCGTCAAGATGAACAGGTGTAGAAGTTTTTCATTAATTTATAGAGAAAAGTATATTTTGGGAGAGTCGATTCAACTATAGCGACTACAGTACAGTAGCTGTATCATTAAAGTTATTAAACCTTACAGTAGTAGAATAATTGACTTGAGTTGTCAAATTAAACCGTTTTTGGAGGTTTTCAGGAGATTATCGGCTGGGTAAAAATTATATTTCTTTGTATAATTCTCAATCTAACGTGAAATAGTGGATAATTTAATAAAAAAGTGTTAGTGTATTTCACAAAATTATCTACGATTTCACTTTAGGTTCGCAAATAATCACAGAATCCAAATTTTTACCCTGCGATAAGATCCCCAAAAACGGTTCTATTGCCTCGCATCACGTACTTCTTTCTATTACACATAGCATCTTGCTCTTTGAGCTGTTAGTCACTCTATAGTAACTTTATGGGTAATACACTATTATCATTATTACCTTTCGCTAAAACCTCAGCATTATACTAAAAGTAAGTTTTACTGCCAGGTGCAGGCTTAAAAAGGTAATTGGTACCTTGATACCAATGATCCTGACCACCCCGAAAGGAATTACAATTGTTTTACATACGTGTGCATGTACTTAGCATGTAGGTACCTACATTCCTGCTCAGAACGGGAAACCGCTCCTCAAAAGTAAGCTAGATCATATGCAGGTCTTATACAAAAGCTACGTACTTGCACCTTTTGGTGTAGAGACCATGGGCCTGTGGCGTCCAGATACCCGGAAGTTGGAAGCTGTTTATTAAAGAAATAGTTTCTAAGTTAGTCGACGCTAGAAGTGACCAAAAGGCTAGCGCGTACCTCGGTCAGCGAAAAGGCATTGCCATCCAAAGAGTAGGTAAAGCATTCTGGACATCCCTCCCCTTGACAGCCATTGATCTTTGATATGGTTCTGCTATTTATGCGTAGTTGGTTCACTGATCAATAAGATTGATTTCATATTATTTAGCTTTTAATAGTTTACTTATTTTTATGTATAATATCTTGTTTGAGTACCTAATGCAGGTAATGTATTATGTCTTTTTTTTAAAGAGAAATTTAGGTATAGTTTGGGAGAGCCGATTCAACTATGGCGACTACTACTTAAGTCAATAGGTATCAGGAAATAAACTATTATCGCTACGTATTACCTTTCGCTGAAGCTTCCGAATTATGCTTTGGTACTTTTAGCAATGTTCGTGACCACCCCGAAAGTAATTACAAACGTAAATTTACATACGTGTACTGTACATGTACTGGTCAGAACGGGAAACTTCTCCTCAAAAGGTAGGTAGGTTATATACCGGTCTTAGGCACAGCCTTTTGGTGTAGAGGGCTAGGGTCCAGATGCCCGGAAGATGGAGGCTAGTTATTAAATAGTTTCTAGGATAGTCGACGCTACAGGTAACCAGAAGGCTGGCGCGTACCTCAGTCAGCGAAAACGCGTCACCATCCAAAGAGTATTAAGCATCCTGGGCATCCGTCCAAATTACAGCTATTGATCTTTGATAGGGTTCTGCTATACCTTTCTATCTATAATTGTTTACCGATCACTAAGATTGGTTTCCTATTTGTACGTTTTTAATATTTACCTTTTTTTGTGTATAATATCTTGTTTGACTACCTATTATTGCATTAAAAAAAGAAAAATGCTGAAAGATAATGGTATTGTAGTTGTAGGTAATTTTATTTAAAAAACGTAAATGAAAAAAAAAACATCTAGATTCTAGACCAAGAATCGAACCTTCACCTAATGTATGAAAATCTAACCATTTTCTAAATGCGCTACGCGGCTTCTATGCGAAGCGATGAAAAAAGCAACTTCTATTTACCACTACAATCTATCCAAATACATATGTCAGCACAAGTCAGCGTAGTAAATCATTGTAAATTATTCCCACTTATCCCACAGGAACACATTACTGGGATAAAAAGTATCCTATATGTTAATCCAGAACACATTCTATCTGCGTGCCAAATTTCATCCAAATCCGTTCAGCCGTTTATGCGTGATTGAAACACAAACATACAACCTTACAACCTCACAAACTTTCACATTTATAATATTAGTGAGATGAGATGAGATGAGCTTCACATACGTAAAATTAGCGCAATGTCTCCGAAGTAACCCTGTATAGCTGGTAGAAATGTTTACAGAATATTTTTAATCTACACAGATGATGTGGCGGCCAATAGCTAGTAACATACAACGTGTTAATGAATTAGCGCAAAACCTAAACACACCCCAACTGATTTATAATAAAATAATTAGATTGAAACAATAATTTCATTATTTTGATAATTAAAATTTTAAGTTATTCGTATTTTAAGTTTTGAGGCAAAATTGATTTGTTGTCATTTCAGCAATGAAAGAAAGCGCTAACGTACTCCTAGATACATTTTAATAATCTTATTTTGGTAGTAAGTAGGGTGAATGTGCCCGTGCGATGGGTTGACATCGGGTTCAGTAAATTTTAAATTTTGAAATAAAATTAATTAATATTTTGAAAAAAATTACCTATGTCCAACATAGGTATTTCGATAATTCGATTCTACTCTCGATTCTATACTAAAACTACTATCTAGTTTTGCGTTAATTCATTAACACGTTGTATAATAATAAATGCAGTGTTTGAAACATAAAATCACTTACCATATCCGTACATTATTTCAGGCTCAAGATACTTATACGATAGTGAGGCGGTAGCGCATGGAGTCGCACATCTAAAGGTCCACGAGTTTTACAACTGTCCTCTCCCGTTCTCTAACGACGTGGCTCTGTTGTTCCTCAATGAACGTATCGAATTGGGGAAGAAGGCGAAGAAGGCCGTGCTTGTGAACACTGCAAAGTTTATGCAAAGTAGCAAGTTACACTTTCACGCTACTGGCTGGGGATGGACAACGGTAGGTACTAGAAATACGATTGCACTTTTTTTGTTTGGTATTGGTTGAGCGGGCTCATTTTCCGCAACTCGACGACTCAGGCGCCTATTTTGCGTGTGGTGGGAATGACTAGTCCTGCCATCCCAGCTCCTTCAGGAGCTACGATTGCACTAAAACTATTGCACTTCACTTACTGGTTACAATACGGGATTAACAGTTACTGCACTGAGTATAGTTCAGTTATGATTATCATTGCTTTTATTAGTTTTTAATAAATTAATCCGATACAAAATTAGCCACGAGCCCAAGGGTCATAGCTCTCAGGGTCTCGGGCTCTACATGTATAAAAAAGTATTCTGTGAACTACATGATAACCAAAATGGTACTTTTTTATACCGGAAAATGATGACCAAAAAACACAATAACGGTATTAGAAAAAAAATCTTTGGGTATTAGTTATTTCTAACTTGTGATTATACATATAATAGTCTGTGATTATAATCTATAACTTGTCAAACCACTGACAAAGAAATGACACTATGTGTCAAACTGATCTATTTGACGCAAGAACATTGTATATAGTATCCTATAGGTGGACCAAACTCTCGAATTTCGTGGAGAATGCAAAATAAACTCTAATTTTACGTAATAAGTATTAATTTCCTTCAATGTTGTTGTAGGCTGACAACCAAGCAAATGTGAGATAACCAGAATACTCGTGTGTCTCTTTCTAACGTGTTGCCAACTTATTAAGCTACCACTTTAGAATTTAATGTAACAAAAGATGTATGTAAATTAAAAAAATATTTTTGTTTTGAAATATCATAATTTAAATTAAAGTATATTAGGTATTGATAATTTTTATTTGTTTTACACTAATTTTGTTCAATTTATGACAAAACAAATAAGGTAAGTACAATACTTTAGTGTATTATTTCAAAACTTTTTAATGGCAACTCTTTGGTGTTATGAAAAAATATTATTATGGCGGACATATTTGAAATTTGAAAAGTCATAAAATAACAAATTAAATTGTTGTGATAACTGATAATAACATTGTAAACCTTCGAAATGGTCAATTTTTGTTGTGTTACTGGATGCAAAAATGAAATTTACCCTGGCTGTGGGTTTTCTTTCCACAGGTTAGATATTTTATTGTTTCGCTAAACTTTTCTTAACTAGGGTGACCATTGACCATTTTGGCGACCTATGTATTAAACACAAAATGTGTGTTGCTTATTAAACTGTAAAAGAAGTGTGTCTGTACGTATTGAAGATCTTTACATGAGTAGGATTACGATATGGTTTTTAGGTTTCCCTGACTGCAAATCAACTTTTTTTTAGAATATTCGCCTGTCTGTTTGTTTGTAACAGCTTCACGCAAAAACTAAGGAACCGATTTTGATGAAACTTTTCTTGTTTAATAGCTTATGATTTGACATAAAATCTGGTAAGTACGTATTGGTACTGACGTGTTAATGAATAAGCGCAAAACCGCATGCACCCCAACTGATTTATAGCAAAATATTGATTGAAACAATAATTTCATTATTTTGATAATTAAAATTTAAAGTTATTCGCATTTTAAATTTTGAGGCAAAAATGTTATCATTTCAGCAATGAATGAAAGCGCTAACCTTCTCATGGATACATTTTAGTAAGTAGGGTATGTGTGTCCGTGCGGTGGGTTGACATCGGGTTCAGTAAATTTTATTTTGAAGAAAGAATCATATGTCGAAACCAAAGATAATTCAATTCTCGATTCTAAACAAAATACTTTCTAGTTTTGCGATAATTCATTAACACGTTGTAATATTTTTTGGATGAACGAGAACAGTCGCGGGTAAACTCAAAATTAATTTTATATATATATTTTTTAGTCTGAGTTTACCCCTAAAAACCCCTACCCCTACCTACTAATTTGGATTTTGTTAATGTGTACCTTACTTATTAGGTATATGTGCGTAGTTTTGTTGTACAAGTATTGAATTGTACTTACCTACTTTAATGTACGAAATACTTAGTAGTTTAGAATTTAAGAACAACAGTGATGTCCTTCGTCTGCCGCTAAACTGTTCTCACAGTTTGGCAGAGCGTATTGTAATCAAACTTCTTTGTACTATTTTTGTCTAATAAATAATAATAATAATAAGCCCGCAGGGCAGCTTGTGGCGAGCTGTTGGTGATTGGCGACACCACGGACCCGATTCTCCAGAGGGCCCGGATTGATTTGGCCCTCACCTCCTGTCTTGCCTTAACCGGCCGGCCAGGAGTGGAGTCGCAAGAGCGGAACCTATGCTCCAGGTTGGAAGTGTAAAATGTCATAACGACGGGGGCCTGCTGACTGGTGCGCTTAGCACCGGGAACCGGCACCTGCAGACTCACCTCTCTACAACCTTAGCCACTCACTAGATGTTGCCGCCTTGTCGCTCCTTGCGAGCGGCCGTTTTGTGGGGCCCATCAAATGAGTTGGCGAGTCACCGCCTGCTAGATTTTAAATTAGTGAGATATTTAACTAGAGCAGGCGTCCGTTATCTCACTCCATAGCCCAGTTATCCAGTACACAGAATCCCATCCCCATAGCCCAGACAAATGTATCCCTTCCTGGCAATAGTTCAGCATCCATCGAGAATGATCTTCTAGTGCATCCCTATGGTGTATCTAGAGATAGGCCTCGATAGGTGCACGCCATCTCACATTTAGAATAAATGGTACCAAATAAGGCCTCTTCGTGTTGGCTTCGGCCCCATGTATGCCTCCCAAAGGACCGGGTCCCAGTGGACCCGTGCATCTTTCATGTACCAACATAATAATAATAATAAACATTTTCAGAATAAAAAGATAATATTGAATCCTCAACGAGATGGTAAGAAACAGGCTTGAATAAATGCATATTAGGTATCCCGTCAAATTTGAGAATGAATGGACTCCCTAGTTAGAAAGGGACACACGAGGAATTAGGTAATCTCACTTGCCCCGGTGCCAGCACCGTAGTGTACAATCTAGTTACGATACAAAATTTTTGATTTGACGATCTCTTTTTTCTTTTTTAATCCAGGGCCTCAATCGCCCTAAGTTTGAACGATACTACCAAAACAAAACCAAAAACGTTACGTTATGCACAATTCGTATCGCGCAAATTATATTAACGGTAACGATTTAGCTTTATTTCGGAAGATACGTTGGCGTAACGTTTGATGTCCGTTCGATCGAACTTTCTGTATTGTGCGATTTAACCGTTCGGAAAAAAATATTGCGATAGCTTTTTTACTTCAGCCAAACAAAATCTAAACCTAAACTAAACCAAAACCAAACAAAAATAAACAAAACCGTATAAAATAGCGCAATCGAGGCCCTGCACTGGTAGCATGCACACCCGCGATAGCCGTGATACGGCTTTATCACGTCTTTTATCTCGTTCTTTCGCGCGCAAAAGAACGAGATAAAAGGCGTGATAAAGCCGTATCACGGCTATCGCGGGTGTTCATGCTACCAGCACAGGTAAAGAATACTGGGCAGAAGTGGTCCAAGAGCCCCCACCTAAGTGACATACTACGTTTGAAAGGGGGTGTAATGTAGATCATTTTTTTATATGTGGCATCAATATCTTTTCGAGAGAAAAAAAGATACAGGGTGTTTTGTTTCAGCGGTTTTACGTATATTATGCAAGTCTTTCAGCGAAAATTGTATGCGATTGTATGTGATTTGATAGCAGAATGATTTTTTCCATTCAAATAAAAGGAACCTGAGAAATGGGGTAACAAGCAACAAAGACGCAGGATCGTTACTAGTCAAACCCTAAAAATAAAACATCATGTATCTTTTTTTTCCTCGAAAAGATATTGATGCCCCTTGTGAACCATGTACGTTTGGGTGTCCTCTAACTGTCATGTCACTACATGTGCCATAGCGGGGGGCTCTTGGACCAGTGGCCATACATTTTTGCCCAGTGTCCTTTTTTTTGGTCTAGACCAAAAAAAATCTTGTGTTTAATTATCTGTGGATTAATCCGAAGAGGTATTTAGGTAACTGGAAATCACAGCCATGAAGATGTTATTAAAATATCGTTTTGGATCAAGTATATTCCCTGTTCTGGATACTCGAAGCCCATAGATCTAAACTATTATAAAACTGTAACAGAAGTGTGTCTGTACATTGAAGATATTTACAAAAAAAAGATTACAATATGATTTTTAGATGTCCCTGATTCCAAATCACCAATTTTTGGATTTTTTGTCTGTCTGTTTGTTTGTTTGTTTGTTATAAGAACAAGATGCACAATCTCATATAAAATCAGTATAAAATCATCAAAATCTCTGAAAATCATAGCAAATTTTTGTCAGAATTGACACATCTAAACTATTATAAAACTATAACAGAAGTGTGTCTGTACATTGAAGATATTTGAAAAAAAAAGATTACGATATGATTTTTAGATGTCCCTGATTCCAAATCACCAATTTTTGGATTTTTTGTCTGTCTGTTTGTTTGTTTGTTTGTTTGGGTGTTTGTTTGTTCGAGTATCACGCAAAAACTACTGAACCGATTTTGATGAAACTTTTTTTGTTTGATAGCTTATCATCTGACTTAAAATCTGGTATATAATTTATGCGGACGAAGTCGCGGGTAAAAGCTCGAACTTTTTAAACTTTTGCAAAGAGATTGGAATCACTAGTCTTTTTTTCTGTCATCTTTTAGCGTAATACATATCAATGGAACATATACCTTATTTTCCAGGTATAAAGTTGTAAATACTTCTTATATGTAAAAAAAAAAAAACAACATGTCATCTATCAGACGATGACAGGAGTGGTATTTTTGAAAGTCACACTTTCAAATAAGCAGTAGAAAATGACAAAATTACTATGGAGATCTTTCGACTGATGATTTGAACGTCTGACTTTCAAAAATGGCACTCTAGAACAGAGACAATTATAAGCCACGCAAAATAAGTATGAATGCTGTAGGTTATATTTGACAATTAAACTTAGTTCAGAGAGGTAGCGCGGTATGAGGCAAGAAGAGGTACTTTTATTCGTTAGGCACGAACCTGAAAAAAAAGACGGACGGAATCTCGTCTAATCAAAAGTGAAGCACCCATTTATATGAGTGTGCGTGCTGTCGCCCTGTCGCGCGGTACATAATGGCGGCGGGTTGTCGGACCTGCGCCTAGAACTGGTGCGTCTGTGTGAGTGTAGGTCCCTTGTAGAACAAACGAAATTGTAGGACCTTGCATGCTTCACCTCTTTTTAGAGTGACATTACGTCCGTATTTTTTTCAGGTCCGTGTCGTTAGGTACCTCCTTTGGGTCTGCCATTTTTGGACCGCTGATTGTGTATCTTGTTCTGTAGGTATAATATATCTAATGTCTATGAATATATCTATGTCGAAGCCTCGAAGAAAATATCTTTGGGAATATCTCACAAACTACCCTAATTCTTGATGTTAGCCAAATGTTATAGAATTGCGGTGCAAAGGATACCGTTCTAAAAAGAAGAAACGTTCTAGAGGCCAATTCCGGTAAATAAATCGCAACTGAACCACGACTGGACCGCGTGCGAAGCTTAGCTTTTTACACATTTGTTATTGCGCTAATCGCGGTACAGCTTTGACAGATGAAAGGAATATAATACTCCCTAGGCACAGAATAGGTAATAGTATATAGTTATACCCTAGGGACAGATGGCTGAAACGCTAAAGGCTGTCAGTCACATGGTAAATAAGTCAAGTTTAGTGCGATACAATAGTGCGTTAATTCCTAACGTGACGCGGACCCACCATACCCATACCACCTGGCCATACCCCTGGGGGTAGGGTGGGACTCAACCAAGAGGAGGTGGCGTAACGAACTGTGCACAGATATCCAACTGGGCTTGACGTCATCGTGACGTCCCCGAGCTCACTTCAGTGCAACTTCAGTGTTATTCCGGCAGCCATGGCATGAACTTACTACTAGCGCCACGTAGTGTGGAGTAGCAGTACAAGAGAGCGTACTCAGGACATTCAATTTAAATATTTTATTATTTAATTATCACTCTTGTTTTTTGTACCTACTTAAAGCTTTTAAAATTTTCAGAATTCCTCTGGAGCCAAAATTAAGAAACATTTATAGAAATCATTAACAATGACGGTTAATTTTTGAGCATTATTTATAGGTACTTACTTACCTATTATTTGTTGACAAAAAATAGAAAATCTTGAAATCATGCTTTGTATTTTATCTCAAAAAAGTGTACATGTCAAAAAGTGTGCGTTTTACTGAAATAAATTCCTCCTTTTGTTAGCTTTCTAAAATGGTTTAAAAATAAGTGTTTTAAGAATAAAGGCAATTGCATTGTCAAAAAAGATTTTTTACTTAGTATGTACATGATACGTAGAGGCAACATTCTTTTGGAGAAAATTTTTACGAAATTTCTTTAGATAGGTAACATTATTTATTAATTAAAAATCTACACATCTTACACAGAGTGAGCCCCTCGGTTCCAAACACAAGCACTCAAACACTACGCAAGCACTTTCATAGTTTACTTTTAGTTACTCTTGAATTAGTTAAGGTAAAATTTCATGACCTCCGCTGCATTTATTATGCCGTGCCTTAAGTCTTCAACGTCGTTTACTGGGGTTAGATAAACAAGGTCTTTCATTGTGTCCTCGCCCCAGTCAAACAAATTAAATGGGGTCAAGTCGGGGCTTCTTGTAGACCATGGATTGGTCGTCCTCTACCAATCTATCTATTCGAATAAGTCGCGAGTCGAGTCGTGCCAGCAACGTAACCATTTGACAGATTGGTAGAGGACCAGGAGACGCCACTCCTTGGGAACATGACGGAATCGAACAAAATAATCCTGTTCAGGGTTCCGTTACTTACACAACAGAACATTATGAAATAATCCTCCCTAGAATAATGAAAAATTTTAAGCATTATTTATAGGTACTTACTTATCTGTTATGTTCAAAAATAATTCACATAATTTGGAAATTCTGTTCCGATATTCAGAAAAGACAATAAACAACACACATTTGCGAACTAAAAATTAATTTGGATACTGAGTTCACCCCCTGTATCGTGGATATTTTTTTTTTTAATTGCTTTTTTTGTTGCTTCGAGGTTGTTTCTGTTTTACTAAGTATTGCTACTCGTTACTAGATGTCGCATTGTAAACTCTAGCGGGAAGTAGCGTAATTAAATGCACCTTGAAAAGAAAGAGGTTCCGCTTTCGACCGCAAGATGCTTTTTGTCGCTCCACCCTCCCCGCAACCCCCGGGGTGAAGGACTTCACCCCCTTTGGTGGCGACAACATTTTCTATAGACACAAGCCGATACGACTGCTCTATCCAGGGGGAGCGTGTGACTTCTCTGTGGACTCAACCATACCCAAAGAGTAATATAAGTATATTAGAAAAGAGAACCCACTCGTGGCAACATTATGTATCCACATTATGTCAAATTGAAGGCTAACTAGCGCCATCTGTGTTTCTCTGAAAATAATTCTACCTATACTATACATACCTACTTATATGTACAGGGTGGCCGGGGAGTTGACGTTCAAACGAAAAATTTAGGTCCGGTATGTCGTGGGGTATCCGAATCACCCCCATGTATGTTCCGCGATTTTTTATAGTTTTCGAGTTATGATGATTTTTCCGATTTTTTGAGGAAACTCGACATGACCGGCTTAACAACTTCTAAAAAAAAAAGTGTAAGACTTTTTAGAGATTCTTTTTTTGCAACTTAATCTTCATGAATTGTGCCTTTATTCATAACATCATCAGCATCGTAACTTTGATAAAAGTTTTGAAAATATTGGTCTAAAGTTAAAAATTTGCGATCCGTGAATTATGACCAAATTTTCAACTTTAAATTAAAACTCTAAACAGGTGACCTTATGATTTTTTAGCCAATCCCAAAAATGCGCCCAACTCTCAGCTTTCATAATCATAAATAAAAAGTAGTACTTAAGAGGGCTAATTTGGCTAGAATTGATCTTCAAAGACAACAAGGCGGAAAACTCTTAAAATTTTTTTTTTTTTTTTGCCATTATTACCACGCCTAAGGCTAAATAATGTTTAAAGAATGCTGGAAACCGAAACGGCGACGGGTTATGCCGGACTCTTACCGGCTAAAACCCCACCGTGTTCCACCTCATCCCATATTGCCGTAGAGCCTGAGGGCCCGTGAGGAATCTTCCACACTCTACGGCGCAGCGACCGACCTTACCAGGTCTCATCTCTGTTGGCCTTGACAAGCCTACAGGCCTTTAGGTGGTGCGTGGGAACACGCACACAACCACCTCGAGTCCCTATGATCGGACGCCGGACCCCCCAGCCCGACGCCCAGAGACTCAAAAATTACGGGGGAGGCAGACCGCGAGCAAACGCAGCCCGTCTGCGCCCCGTGCGTCTCTGGCGGATCGGGAGTTCAGAAGTCGACTCCCTCTAGGGAGAGGGAGTGCGGAGGGAGGCGGAGAGGGCTCCACCGTCTCCTTCTGGAGCATTACTGCCTCACAGAAGGAGAGAACCGCGCGCCAAGACGCCTCACTGTCGACCATAGCGCGAACCATGGCCGGCAGCGAGAGGTCTGAAACTACCTGGGAGAGCTCACTGCGCTCTCCCGCCCACGCAGGGCACTCCTGCAGCACGTGCTGCGCCGTCTCGTCGAGACAGCCGTCGCAGTGGTGGCACCCGGCTGTCGGCTCCCTTCTCCTAGGTTAGGTTAGGTTAGGTTATCTACTTTTTACTTAAAACTTTCCTTATTCCACCAACACGATAGGTTTCCAGCATTCTTTAATCATTATTGATGAGACCTGGTAAGGTCGGTCGCTGCGCCGTAGAGTGTGGAAGATTCCTCACGGGCCCTCAGGCTCTACGGCAATATGCGATGAGGTGGAACACGGTGGGGTTTTAGCCGGTAAGAGTCCGGCATAAGCCGTCGCTGTTTCGGTTTCCAGCATTCTTTAATCATTATTTAGCCTTAGGCGTGGTAGTTATGGCAAAAAAAAAAATAATTTAAATTTAAGAATTTTCCGCCTTGTTGTCTTTGAAGATCAATTCTAGCCAAAGTAGCCCTCTTAAGTACTACTTTTTATTTATGATTATGAAAGCTGAGAGTTGGGCGCATTTTTGGGATTGGCTAAAAAATCATAAGGTCACCTGTTAAGAGTTTTATTTTAAAGTTGAAAATTTAGTCATAATTCACGGATCGCAAATTTTTAACTTTAGATCAATATTTTCATAACTTTTATCAAAGTTACGATGCTGATGATGTTATGAATAAAGGCACAATTCATGAAGATTAAGTTGCAAAAAAAGAATCTCTAAAAAGTCTTACACTTTTTTTTTTAGAAGTTGTTCAAGCCGGTCATGTCGATTTTCGTCAAAAAATCGGAAAAATCATCATAACTCGAAAACTATAAAAAATCGCGGAACATACATGGGGGTGATTCGGATACCCCACGACATACCGGACCAAAATTTTACGTTTGAACGTCAACTCCCCGGCCACCCTGTATACTTATATACTCATACCGTTGTTTGAATGCTAGTTTTCGTTCAATCCCGCACCGATCGAGTGAAATTCCAGTATCCTTACTATTCCTGTAATCTGTACATTGGTAAGAGAACAAGTGAAACTCCAGAACATCACTAAATCGGCACAAAATTGAACAAAAACTACAAACAACACGCACATTATGCAAGGTAGGTGGCCATTTTGTAAATTTGTAAATTTGACATTGACATAGACAATATAATCTTTTTTTTTTCATAGTAAAAGATATATTTAACAGATGGCAGCACATTCTATGCAAACTGAATCGGAAAACCCACCAAAAGGCAAATGTCCTCCGCCTGACCATACCCCTATATTATCCAATAGTGATGTGACCTGGGGTATGGTAGGTCCATTAACACAGTTAAATAGTAATTGGATTGCAATGTGATTAGAACTAAAATTGGATTGGGATTGAACTTGGATGTCTTAAATTAGCGTAATTGCCCTCCTGGAATCTTTTTAGCATCCCAAGCTAGGTTCGGCATTGAATTAATCTGTTATATCTGTATATACAACCTCAGTATGGTGGGCCAATATCGAAGATGGGGCTGCTCATGACGCACCTAAGGTTCGTGCCGTTGGACATCTGCAGCAAGCTGCATGACCTGCAGCTCAGTCCAGACATGTTCTGTTTGTATGGCAACGGCCAGAGCGACACTTGCAAGGGCGACTCCGGGGGCGGCGTGTTGTGGAAACAGTAAGATACTTGCTAATTCCACAATTTACGTATGTTTTTGAATAACACAACAGTGCGATGGTGACTTTTAAATCGGTAAATGAAAAAGAAAAAAAGATTAGCAGACGAGCGACACTTTGCTGTCGCCGGGTGTCGCGGAGGGTCGCGCGACCGTCGCGCCACCGAAAAATGTAGGTATGAGCGCGACGCTCTGCGACTCACCGCGACAGCAAAGTGTTGCTCGTCTGTAAGAGCACTTATGAGACATTTAATTTGTGGATTTTCGGGACAGGACGTTTTCGAAAGCTGCATGAATTATTTCGTTCGTAAAGATAGAAAAGAATAAGAAATGTGTGTATGTACCTATTTTAGGTACATGTATTTATAAGCCCTAACAAAATTAGCTGAAACTATTTTAAGGGGATGATCAGACCATCAAACTGAACAACTTTCTCTATGAGACCAACATCGAAATCGCGAAAAAAATGGGTTAGTCCATCTAAAAAAAATGTGCTGTCCATACAAAACTGCAAAGGACATCTGGCACATAATACCCAAAAATGTATAACCGTCCTTCTATTTTTATTATGGACTATGGAACACTAGAAACTAACTGCAGGCATTAGTTTATTTTATAATGATTTATTAGTTTTTATCATTTTTATATAAAAAAAAACATTGTGCTTGCAACACCTCCTACCTCCTCCTACTAAACAACATTGACAGCCATGCTGCCCCGCAATTTATAAACGCAGTGGGTTCATTTTTTTCAAAATTGAGTTTATTACATATTTGGCATCCTCGCGATGAGATCTTTCAGAAAAAAAGACCCGTTTTTCGGTAAGTACCTTAGAAGGAGGTAATTCAAAAACCATAAATGCAGTAAAGGCACCCTCGACATTGCGAACCCTATAAATGTGTGCAGTAAGTAATCTTACTGCTTATAAATAATGACAAATAATATTTTTTTCCAAACATACCATAGCATAAATGCAGTAATTACGGTAAGGATTCTTCATACGTAATTATATTCATAAATGACTAGAGCACATCCTTAGTATAAATGCAGTGCGAACTCTTGCCTCGTTTATTTTTATATGTTTTATACAGGATTATTTGTAATTCGACGTATTGCTTTCAGGATGTTAAAGGGCAGCCGAAATGCAATTATGTGAACCCCCATATGTGGGGTCGGAAATTAATAGTTTTCGAGATATTTGGAATTTAAGGTTTTTTTACCAAAAACCCAATTTTTTCACACTTTTTCTTAAATAAAAAAAAATGCTTATTCTATGGCGTCGATTTGAATTTTAATTCATAGCCAACACTTTTTCCGAGATTTTTTCATAAATAAATGTCTGATCATACTGAGCAATTCAAAATAAATCGATAACAATGATGGTTAATTTTTGAAAAAAAAAAATACAAAATCTTGATATCATGCGGTTTTTACTTTGTATGAAAAGAAGTGTGCGTTTTACTGAAATAACTTCTGAAAGTTTTGTTAGCGTTCTAAAAAGGTATATTGTTTTAGAAAAAAAATGGAATTACTATATCAAAAAAGGTTTTTTACTTAGTATGTGATACGTATAACATTCTCCTGGAGAAAAATTTTACATTTTTTTTAGATAACATTATTTATTAATTTAAATCTACATATCTTACTCAGAGTGAGCCCCTCTGTTCCGAACACATACACGCAAGCACTGTCTTAGTTCCTTTTTAGTTACTCTTGAAGTAAAAGTAAAATCTCATTACCTCCGCTGCATTTATTATGCGCTGCCTTAAGTCTTTTACGTCGTTTACTGAGGTTTGATAAACAAGGTCTTTCATGTTACCCCAGACACGAAAATTACATGGAGTCAAGTCGGGGCTTCTTGCAAACCATGAATTGGCCGTCCTCTACCAATCCATCTATTCGAATAAGTTGCAAGTCGGGCCAGCAACGTACCATAACCATTTTAGGGATTGGTAGAGGAAGGCTACTCCTTGGCTTGCAAGAAGCCCCGACTTGATCTCATGTAATTTTTATGTCTGGGGACACAATAAAAGACCTTGTTTATCAAACCTAAGTAAGCGACGTAGAAGACTTAAGGCAGCGCATAATAAACGCAGCGGAGGTAATGAGATTTTACCTTTACTTCAAGAGTAACTAAAAATGAACTAAGAAAGTACTTGCGTGTGTGTGTTCGGAACCGAGGGGCTCACTGTGAGTAAGATGTGTAGACTTAAATTAATAAATAATGTGATCTAAAAACAAATCGTAAAATTTGCTCCAAGAGAATGTTGCCTCTAAGTATCACGTACTAAGTAAAAAACCTTTTTTGACATAGTAATTCCATTTTTTTCTAAAACAATATACCTTTTTAGAACGCTAACAAAACGAAGAAGTTATTTCAGTAAAACGCACACTTCTTTTCATACAAAAGAAAAACCGCATGATTTCAAAACTTTGTAATTTTTTTTTTCAAAAATTAACCGTCATTGTTATCGATTTATTTTAAATTGCTCAGTATGATCAGACATTGATTTATGGAAAAATCTCGGAAAAAGTGTTAGCTATGAATTAAAATTCAAATCGACGCCATAGAATAAGCATATTTTTTTTTTATTTGAGAAATATAGTGGTCCAGAATTTTATTAATTCGACACCAATTTCACTTTAAAAAAATTATACTATCGACTTGCTTGATATAGTTTTGACACTTCCTTCTTATGAACGCAGTACAATACTTTACTGCATAGCTCAAATGCATTTTATGTGAAATTGCTACGCATAAGCGCAGTAAGCAACAAATTCAGTCAAATTCACTGCATTCATGCGGTTCGGTCATGGATGTTTATATGTTTGTGCCGTTGTTGTATGGTTTCCATAATAAACAGCCTATAAATAGTGCTTTCTTGGGATCATTATAATGTATGTGCCTGTGAGCGTTATTTATTATTATTTTTTTTTTTTATTCATGCGTTGTTTAATCCTGCTTTTAAACTAATGTGATTCTAGGTATAAAGTAATTTTGGATTACTTTAATGCTTAATTACTACAATTAAGTACATTTAATGCAAAATTTAAAATCTACACTGTTTTTTCTATATAAAAAGTGACTTCAAATAGACTAAAGGTTACTGTAGAATTTGTGGCACCACAAAACACGGTCGAATTTTTGAGCGCGTTTTACTCGAAACTATCAAACTGTTGGTTACTGCGTTTATAAATTGCACGGCAGCATGTTGGGGTTGCTGCTTTTTTATAATTTATTAATAATAAATGATTAAATAACTCGTTAAATAAAAATAAATGATACCATCTGAGTCGTTTTTATAAAACCTCATAATTTATTACACATTTGACTTGAGTCAAAACTTCTATACATTTTAGGGATGCAACGATTACGAAGCGGTGCATCGTTTTGCATCTGTAATCGTAATAATTACGATTAATAACGATGCAATGCACCGTAGTGAGAATCGTACGATTATTAAATCAAATTGAAAACGTCAATCGGATTGCACTAGTTGACAAATACCAGACCTGAATACTAGATTCCAGAGGAGAAAAACAACATTAAAAAAATCGGATCTCTCGCTGCCATTTTGAGCTAAATCTGACTTTTTTTTGTTCAGATTTGATTCTCTTTTTTTTTTATATTCTACTGAGGTCCATGATTTGATTTTCGGTTTGAAGTATTAATACATTCTCGTTCTCGCGATATCTCATGCACACTTTTAAAATATTATGACCGAGATATCACTTGTGATCACTTGTGTTGTAACGTGATGATACAGAATCATGTTCTATATTGTGCTTTTCAAAGCAAATTGGCCACTACGCATCCAAAAATCTAAATCCTAACCAAATGAAACTTTGACTTCGATCTCAAATTAGTAGGAAAAGTTACAAAATCTTGGAATTTTTTGAAGTTTTTTTTTTAATGATTTATCTTTCATTGGAATGCAAAGAAACACAATGAGAAATCATTCTGAGGATAATCTCGACTAAATTTGTTTAAATAATCGTAATGCATCGGTTATCGTAATAAATAACGATTAATATCGTAATCGTAATCGTAATGGCCGAATCGTTGCATCCCTAATACATTTTAAGGTATTTTTTCAAGGGAGAGCGGCGGTTGTCCTTTAAGGAATTCGGAGCAACTAAAAAATCAGCTGTCCCATACTGAACTGCAGTGCCTACTCGACTCAAATGTATGCAACAGCAGATTTTTTTTTGCTCCGATCGGTTTGCTCCCATAATAAAAGTTGTTGGATGGCAAAAGGATGCCAATGATATCAATTTCACCCCTAAAATGCAGAGGAAATTGGCAATTTAATTAAAATACTTTCTTCCAGCATGTTGGTAGGGATCGTCTCTCACGGGGACGGGTGCGCCAATGAGAACAAACCGAGCGTCTACTCCAACGTCTATTATTTTAGAACCTGGATCGAGGGCGGTGTCACTGACTACTTTCGGGATCATTGTGTTACTGAAAATAGTACTAATTACACTTTAAACTTTAGGAAGAAGAATAAAATAAAAAATAAATAAACATAAACATTTTATTCCTACAAACTTAAACGAAGGTCGTTCCTTGGAAATTGGGGAGGTCGCTGGTCTGGGACGCTACCTGTGTGGACACACTAGCACTGTCCCCACTTCCATGCGAGCTCATCCAAAACGGGTGCGGTGACGGCTACCGCGGAAAACCTCAAGTGGCGCACATATTGGATTCTTCTTAATAATGATGATACTTTTTTAAAGGGATGATCAGACGGTTAAACTGAACAACTTGACGAATGTAGTATTTGACGAAACACGAATTTGACGAAAGAAGAATTTGACGAATGTCGTTCACAGTATGTGCGTTATTATGGGAGATTTTTTTTTCCAAAAGTTTAAAATTAAGGGTCCTTCATACAAGGAACCAGTTTTTATCAACGTTTTTTCTTCTCGCTCTATCGGAAAAACGGTAATACATACAAGCGTCAAACTTGGTGTGATTATAGAGCAAACTCTATAGTATAACAACAAATAATAAAAACCGACCAAGTGTGAGTCGGTCTCGCGCTAAAGGTCCCGGAGAAAACAAAACTTTTTTGTAAGTTAACACATTCGCGGACAGTGACCAGGGCCTCAATCGCCCTAAGTTTGAACGATACTACCAAAACAAAACCACAACCAAAAACGTTATGCACAATTCGTATCGCGCAAATTATATTAACGGTAACGATTTAGCTTTATTTCGGAAGATACGTTGGCGTAACGTTTGATGTCCGTTCGATCGAATTTTCTGTATTGTGCGATTTAACCGTTCAGAAAAAATATCGCGATAGCTTTTTTACTTCAGCTAAACCAAATCTAAACCAAAACTAAACCAAAACCAAACCAAAACCGTATAAAATTGCGCAATTGAGGCCCAGCTATAGCAGTGATAACAATACAAGTTCTATTGTGTCTCGTTCACTGTCCGCGAATGTGTTAATATTATGTTGTGTGGTGGTGTGGTACGGAACCCAACGGTACGCATTTATAGTATTAGTTCTTTTATTCGTTTTGTTCTCTTTTGTTTTATCTTTTTTCGTTAGGTTAAAGGTAAGAGAGGTTAATTATTTGTTGTTGCAAACCTTTTTAGTCGAGTCGATGGAGGGCTAAAAATGCTATGACCTCCGAACCCAATTACTTTGAGTAAACTTTTAAGAAACCTTCTGCATTATGTTAGTTATATTATAAACGAAAATGTTTACCCATTTTTTTTGCCGCTCTCCATTATTCCGAGGGTTCCGTACCACCAAACATTACATAGTATTTTTTAACATCAAAAATTACAACTTTTTTTTTTTAACCTGTTCGACCCAGTTTTAAGGATCATTTCATAGTATGGGAAGTAAAAAATCAGGACAGCATAAGTTGGTCAAATTTAATAAAATAATTTTTCATACAATTTTGCGTGAGCCCGACACACTTGGCCGATTTTTATTATTTGTGTTTTACTTTGACGTATGCACTATAACGATAGAGCAAAATAAAAAAAGGTTAAGAGAACCATTGAGAGCGGCAAAAAAAAATGGGTAAACATTTTCGTTTATAATGTAACTAAAATAATGCAGAAGGTTTCTTAAAAGTTTACTCAACGTAATTGGGTTCCGAGGTGAAAACCTCCATCGACTCCACTATTTTGTTTGTTGGAGAATCACGCAAAAATTACAGGACCGATTTTATAATTAAAAATTTTTGTGTTTCGAAGTTTATAAAATTAGACCTAACTGGTATAATATTTTAACTAACGGATGAAGGGAACATTCTAGCGAGCAATAAAATAAATATGAATAGTGTTGCAAACAATTTTATTATTAGGTAGCCTCCTCGTTATATGCAGACGTCTCTACAGAGTCTTCTTCGTAAGAGTAGTCGGAGTACGAAGGAGGAATCACGCAGTACTTCTTTAGATATTCTTTAGAATTTTTCACGATCCACCTGTTGATTGAGGAGGGCTATTACAAGCTCAGTGGCGCCCTCGTCACAATAAAAAAGATTTCTCAATAAAGAAAGCCTAAATTAAAAAAGTGCTCAACATACAAACTACAAAAGCCTTCAAGCTATTTTCATAGAATACTTTTATTGGTTTTTTAAAGGTCTAAACATACTTGAAAAAAGAAATAAAACGGCCGCTTTTGTTTTTATTCGAAATTATCTAAAAGTGGAATGTTTAGAACCTATAAAAGTATTGTATAACAATGGCTTGAAGGCTTTTGTAGTTTATCTGTTGAGCACTTTTTTAATTTAGGCTTTCTTTGTTGAGAAATCTTCTTTATGGTGACGAGGACGTCACTGACCTTGTAATAACCCTCTGAACGATTAAAACAGCTGCAGCCGTAGTATGATGCGCGCCTTTTATCTCGTTCGTTCGCGCGTGTTGGAATACTAGTTATATGCTATGAAAACTATTTAGAGATTTTTACAATAAATCAATTTAGAGTTGTTGCCAACAATAATAATGTAGTTGGGGTTCTCAGACAACTTGTATTGATAAAACTCGATACAAGGGCGGATCCAGGATTTCATAGTGGGGGGGGGCCCTCGGCTGACTCAGGCCACGTATTAAGATATAAAAAAAATAAGTTAGAGACACAGACCCGAGACGTCTTGTATACATACATAAAAAACTAAAACAATCAGCCCCGGATCTACGATTTTTCCGAGGCGGGGCAAAAACATGAGATTGGCGCTAGGCCCGGGCCTCCTCTACAAGAGTGTAGTACCTAATAATTTTTTCTTAGGGAGGCCAGGTCCATATTGAGTGGTTGCAATAAAACGTTTAACATAGAGCGAGCGAAGCGAGCTCGAGATTTTACTGCAATATGATTAGGTCGAGTCAGAAATTTTCAATATGATCGAATTCTGCAATAGGTAATTTCAATACAACAAAAAAACCAAGAGCGAGCGAAGCGAGCTCGAGATTTCACTGCAATATAATGAGACGACTGCAATACGATCTTAAACCGAGAGCGAGCGAAGCAAGCTCAGATTTCGTCACTGCAATATAATGGGTTGACTGCAATACGATCTTAAACCAAGAGCGAGCGAAACAAGCTCAGATTTCGTCACTGCAATATAATGAGATGACTGCAATGAGATCTAAAACCAAGAGCTAGCGAAACAAGCTCAGATTTCGTCACTGCAATATAATGAGATGACTGCAATGAGATCTAAAACCAAGAGCGAGCGAAGCGAGCTCGAGATTTTACTTCTATATGATTAGGTCGAGTCAGAAATTCGCAATATGATCGAATTCTGTGATAAGTAATTTCAATACAACAAAAAAACCAAGAGCGAGCGAAGCGAGCTCGATATTTCACTGAAATATAATGAGATAACTGCAATGAGATCTTAAACCAAGAGCGAGCGAAGCGAGCTCGAGATTTCACTGCAATGACTGCAATACGATCTTAAACCGATTTCGTCACTGTAATATAATGAGATGTCTGAAATCAGGAGCGAGCGAAGCGAGCATGAGATTTTTTTGCAAAATTCTCAATTCGATGCAATATTTATTTTCCATCTTAATTTTGGCGCCCCCTAAACCTGCCGCCCGGGGCGTGTTCCCCGGTTTGCTGTTAAATCTTTATGATTATATTATGTGTATAATCCTAAAGATTTCTGACCACAGCCTTGTTTTAATTATTGTACCTACACAGGTACAATAATTAAAACAGAAACACAGAGCGAGCGAAGCGAGCTCTAATTTTCTCCGCTCTACGAATTGGTTAATGGACAGAGCTCAATCAATCTATGCCCTAGTGCCGTCATTACTCAGCCTCGAAATTCAATGAAATCCCCAGAGGTCCGTGGGGGGGGCCATGGCCCCCTGGGCCCCCCCCCTGGATCCGCCCTTGACTCGATATCCCTATATTGCACGCTATATTGTACGGCCGCTCGCTGCGCGCTGCATACAAACGAAGATTGGTTATATTTTCAATACTAACCAATTAAAGTCAATTATTGTTTTTCAGCCTGCCTTGTATTATTTTTTTTTTTGCCTGCATACACTGAAGAAGAAATTCTGATGTGTATGTGAAGTCTACCAACCCGCATTGGGCACACGCATAGGAGGACTAATGCCCATACATACACCCTCCTTGAGGGTAGGCCTGTGCCCTGCAGTGGGACGTTTATAGGCTGATGATTATGATGATGATTGTTTTTCAGAAACAATCTAGAAACTATAATCTCTATATGCTTGTAGGTTTGTTGTCAGATTTTCGTTAAAATAATAAGAGATTTTCGTTTTAAAGTTACAGTGCCTCAAAGAGAAGCAGAATGTCTTGTGCTTTCCATTAAATAAGTTATAATTATAATAGTTCCAATGCTGGAATTAATTTAGGATTTGTGTGGAAAAATTTGAGCCACAATAATAGTATACGAGATAAGTGTACTTATTGCAACCAACAGCAGCAAGGCTGATTCAGTGTTTATGGGGTGAAGAGCATCTCTGTGATGGGGATGGACCAGGTCTGCCTGCATAACTCGAGTCGGTTTAGGAGTTACTGATGATTAAAGGTCTGTAAAAAAATTACGATCAGCTGCACGGCTGATCGTATGATATTGTTGTAGTGTGCACTGTAGCTATGTGAACAGTACAAAAACTGTCAAGTTCTGTCAGTCGGTTTAGGAGATACAGCCAGTCAAAGTTCCGACCTTTGAACGGCTGTATCTCCTAAACCAACTGATGAATCATGATGACCATGATTGACTGATGGTTATAAGTAGGTGTCTATAGATATGCATCAGTAGAATTACTGACTTGTTGTCACTTTAGAGGAATTACATTTTGCAAGAAATAGTTTAGATACCTACTTGTGAAAATAAGAGACGTTAGTAAAAACAGCTACGTTTGGTTTAGATTTGCGGAGAGCCCCGAACGACAGTATGCCCACTAGTAGACGACCGTGGACAGCCGGACCACCGTTGTCACTCAGCCGACCATCCTGGATGACAAGTTTATTGGTTATCACCTTATCATTAAATGTATCGTAGGTGGATAATTCTCATTTCAAAAAACGTAAAGTCACTTCCATGGATAACATTTTTAAAAGCCTCTTACATTTTCATGAATATTTTACGTTTCGCGACAATCGTAACTAAGGGTCCATTTTATAATCCATTATATAATAATTCACACAAAGCATAAAAGCTATACATGTATTGCAAATGTGCTAAAAGTGGCCACATTGGAGAACTTTTAGCACATTTGCAATATATAGCTTTTAGGCTTAGTGTAGAACTATATACCTACTACCTATTCTGTGGCTTAGTGTGAATTATTATATAATGGATTATAAAATGGAGAATCAGTTGCGATTGTCGCGAAACGTAAAATATTCATGAAAATGATTGTATTTCAGGCACAATTAATTTTAATATGGCGCCACTGTCGCAGCTCTCGAACCCCCTTAACCATTAATAGTGAAACATTTTTCTTCAAGTAATTATGGGATTTTGAAAAAAAAATCCATGGTAGCCTTTTAATTTTTTTTTAGTTTTACCCAGCTATGACTACCGGAGCCTATCGTCTCCTTCAACGTAAAAAGACTGAAGTGCCATTTTGTGAAATGGCGCTTTAGTCTTTTTACCTTGGAGGTCACTATCAACAAACACCGCATATCTAGTCAAGCGCCGCGCCAATCACCGCGTCAAGTTATAATTGATATTTCTAAACTATTTTCGAAATATATATTCCGAGGTGAGATTTTTGTGTCGTAAAATTATATTCTTAGGTTGGTTTAACAAGAGCTTAACTTGCTTCTACATAATAGTCATATCCTAAAAACGGCTCGCACTGAAGACGCTGACACGTTGTATGCTGTAAGTGCGAGTGACACAGGAGTACACAAACATTATTTCTTACTGTAGGGTTGAGAGCATGGAGTGTCCTTACTGTAGGTGCGTATGTTGGTGCTCTTCTGTATACAGGGTGTAAGTGACAGCCTGGTAAAACCATTAAACGGAACATCTTTCACTATTCAGGGTGTAACAAAACACCCTAGTAATACCTAAGGGGGTGCTTCAGACCATCAATCTGAACAACTTTCACTATGGAGCCAACGTCGAGAAAAAATAAAAAAAATCTGCCATCCCATACATTTGAGTCGAGACGGTACGGTACTGCAGTTTTGTATGAAAGAGCTGATTTTTTTTTCGCGATTTCGATGTTGGCTCCATAATGAAAGTTGTTCAGTTTGATGGTCTGAAGCACCCCCTAAGGGCTCTTACAGACGAGCGACACTTTGCTGTCGCGGTGGGTCGCAGAGCGTCGCGCTCATACATTTTACGGTCGACCCTCCGCGACACCCGGCGACAGCAAAGTGTCGCTCGTCTGTGAGTAGGGTGTTTTGTTACACCCTGTACACACTCTCAGGAAACGTGAAAAAGAATCAGCTGTGTCATACATTTGAGTCGAGTAGGTGGTAGATACAGCTGTTTTGTATAATATGGAGCAGCAGATTTTTTTTTTCGTGTTTCCTGAGGGTGGCTCTATGGCCTCTATGATAGTATTTGCCAGGCTGTCACTTACACCCTGTGGGTTTAAAGCTCAATTCACAATACGACGGACAGGCGCGGACGGACGCGGAGGGTGCAATGTAAAATAATACCTATTTCAATACCGATAGAGTTTACAGAGAGATCGCCCATATGGGCCCCACGGACGGGAACGGAGCTTTCTCTGTGGGCTCCAGGAGTGCGGTTTTTGAATCTCATTCGCTGAGTTCAGCAGTTGAAAATGTCAAAATTACTGTGGAGATATGCCTCTTTCTACTGCTGATTTGACTTCCAAAAATCATACTTCAGGAGTGCGATTTTTGAAAGTCAAATCAGCCGTAGAAAGATGCGTAGTATTATAGGGTACTTCTTAATATGCTGACACTTTTTTAAGGGGATGATCAGACCATCAAACTGAACAACTTTCTCTATGGGACCAACATTGAAATCGCGAAAAAAAACAGCTCGTTCATACAAAACTGCAAACCTACTCGAGCCAAATGTATGGGACAGCTGATTTTTTTTTCGCGATTTCGATGTTGGTCCCATAGAGAAAGTTGTTCAGTTTGATGGTCTGATCATCCCCTTAAAAAAGTGTCAGCATATTATGAAGGACCCTGTATAGTAATTTTGACATTTTCAACTGCTGAACTCAGCGAATGAGATTCAAAAATCGCACTCCAGAAGCCGTAGCATGCTACACGTGATACGGCTGTATCACGTCTTTTATCTCGTTCGTTCGCGCGCAAATAGAAAGAGAGCTAAGGTGTGATAGCGCTGTATCATCTGTAATGAATCTGTATTGAATGGAAACATACCTATTATTTTACATTGCACGATTTGCATCCTCCGCGCCCGCCCGTCTTTATGTGAATTGAGCTTATAAAAGTATATTTAGAATATCTCTGATCCCTTGTATTGTAAGCTGTTATAGCTTATATCGGATTAACTTACTGGGTCGTATGAAGCACAATAATTTGAGTTTGTGATAAGAACGCCGAAGACGTCTTCACATTGAGCGTTGTCCATCACAATCATTTGCGTTACTAATAGCTTATTCATATATTTGGCTCTTACATTCTGTTAAAAAGAAGCAGGTAAGTATTACTACTAGAATAGATTACCTATTATAAACCGAGGACTCTGATAGATTAATCCTCCAACTAGATTGGAACATGTTCGATGAAGAATGTAGGGCAAAGGGACTAGTAGCACTTATTGAAATACTTACCACGTAGTTAGATACCTACAAGCGTTTTTTCGCCGCGAGTGGTATTTTTGAGAGTCACACGTTCAAATCAGTAGTGAAAATGTCATGATCACGATTTTGGGGGTGTGAGTCTCGGAAGTGGCACTTCTGGCATTTGGGTGCGACAGAAAATCAGCGCTGAGCTCGTTGAGCCCATCTTAATGCTGAGTCGTAACCCTGTTTGCTGCTGCGGCACACACTGCTCTTAATTATGTAATTTTTAAATTATGTTTTTTAGTTTAGTTTTTATAAGTACCTATATAATTTTGTCAGTGTGTTTTGTTGTTTGCAAATAAAAATATTTTCTTTCTTTCTTTCTTTCTACAAGCCAGATGGACGAGTTTTTTTGAACTAGATGCAAAATCATGGGAATTTTGTTTTTTATTAGGATATTATACCTACTTATTAGCATCACAGAGGATAGGCCCGTCAGAATATTTTACAAAAACCTTCTTCATAGAAACAAAAATTTGCGCCATCTGTCATAACTCGTATACGAACTATACAGGGTGTACAATAAAATGGGACAGCTACTCAAAGGGGTGCTTCAGACCATCAAACTGAACAACTTTCTCTATGGGACCAATATCGAAATCGCGAAAAAAAAATCCGCTCTCCCATACAAAACTGCAAACATAACTCGACTGAAATGTATGGGACAGCAGAATTTTTTTTCGCGATTTCGATATTGGTCCCATAGAGAAAGTTGTTCAGTTTGATGGTCTGACGCACCCCTTTAAGTAGCTGTCCCATTTTATTGTACACCCTGTATTGTGTCATATATTTTCTTTGATCGTTGTAGTGCTCTAAACTGACATTTTTCTTGCATTTTAGAGCCAACGAACTGGGGACAATAGTCAAGCTCATAGGCCATGTCCTTACGCTAGTAATATATATGTCTTTGCATCACAGAGAATACTATAATTATAGTCCGAGATCCGACCGTAAAATTATGCACCTATTTCATAGGCGAACGAAATGTGATTCTAGTGCAAACGCACAGGGGTTAATTCAACGCCGCCAAGTTGCCTAGAAAAATCTTGCCGCAAGTACCTTTTCCATTATGATTTTTGGTATAACTTTTTCCAGGGTTGCCAGGTCCAAAGAAGTCATTTTTTAACCTGGCAACCCTATAGTTGCGGCAGATTGAGAGGTGGCAACCCAAATACTTTTCCAATACTTTAGATCAGTCTCCTTGCGATAGCACCTCATTTACTTCCCTAACAGACAGGTGGAAAAAGTTATACCAAAAATCATAAGTAATGGAAAAGGTACTTGCGGCAAGATTTTTGTAGGCAACTTGGGGGCGTTGAATTAATCCCTGTGCAAACATACACTAGAATCACATTTCGTTCGCCTCTGAAATAGGTGCATAATTTTACGGTCGGATCCCGGACTATTACTTTACCATAGTGTAACACTTTGTATGCCATCTACATATTGGCACGGCCAATGAAAAGTCTACCTCGTACTCCAGACTTCAGACTTTCCCAACATGACTCGTACGTATCTCGATACCATACACATTAATACTTTCAGCGTAGAATAGATGGCGCTGTGCTGAAACTGTTGTTTTTCATTACAAAATTAATTATTATTGTTAGTAATAGATGGTAATAGGCAAAATGTAAATAATTATGGTTTTTGGAAAAATTATGGTTTACCTACTTTGATAAACAAGATATATTTTTTCATTTTCGCACTCACTACTTATTTACATCTTGGCAGAGATGTTTGGTATTTTGTCTCTCCCCCGCCTGGGGGAGCCAAGGCTCCGACACCGAATAATCTCGTTATGTTGAGTACAAGATGCCACTGACTACTAAAATTCTGTCGATGTGGAATGCAGTCAATTTCGGATTCAGTCGATTTGGAATTCAGTTGTAGGTATTGACGTGTCGTCGGGCTACTTGGAATGAGATTGAAATGCACCGGAATGGTGTTTCATTTATCACTCTTTCAACTACCACTTACAGTTAGCCAACAACACTGAGAACCTATGTATCTGCCATATTGGTACCTCCTCGTCTGCATCGCTCGCGAATTGCTTCTATTGGTTTTCAAATCAAATTAAAGATTGAATAATAAGTCTCGGTCGGTTGAACCCGCAACCTTCCAAACCGACGGGGAATTTGCTTTCGTCCAAAATTAAGCCTTAGTAGGCTTACGTCAGGGAACGAAATTCTTCAACCTATTCCGCCAGAGACTATTTGTTTTATGCAGAATGCACTTTGGTATAACTAATAACAAAATAACTCGCCGTACTGCCCCAGCCAGACACGGTGATGGTGGTGCTGATTCTTAATGCAGTGCTTGTCTCGATGAGAATGATCTTCTCCACATTTGGCCCAAAAGTCACATGCGTCTGTAATAATTAAGTTTTTTTTATTTTATTAATGATGGGTTTGCTCTAGACCTCAATCCAGTCCTCAGGACGAAGATGGGGTCAAAGATGTAACCCAGTAGTGAGCTTACCCAGAAGATGCCTATTCACTCGTACTTTAAAGGAATTCGGGTTGTAAGTGCTCGGAAATACTGACGCAGGCAAGGCATTCCACTCTCTGGCTGTGCGCATTATAAAAGATTCAGAAAGGAGCTTGGTGCGGATAAGTGGGATGTCAACCAAGAAGGAGTGATGTCCCGCGGTGCGTCTGGAAGTCTGATAGTAGAAAGGGGAAGGTGGGATGAGCTCATGCAGCTCTTGGGTACACTCACCGAAGTACAATCTGTAGAAGACCGACAAGCAGGCGACGACTGCATGATGCTTCATGGCCATGTTTGACCACAGGGTCCAATTATGGCTGTTGATTTGAGAGCTTCATTGATGTACTCTTAGATGACTAGATGTAGCCTATCTTGGTTTTAAAAGTGCGCCCGCATAGGCTACATGTATATTTTCCATTAAGATGGTTGGACTGGATGGCCGCTTGTGGTCGGGTTCATCGCGCTTGGATGCCAAGCGCGATCAGCAATACGTTTAGCCTCAAATTAGAACTCTTTATTTTGGACAGTGTGCCTCCACCTTGTTCTATCTTTAGCAAGTTCCTCCCAACAACTCGGATCAATCTCCCAAAGCTCCATGATGCTTTTTGACACAAATCTTTGTACCGCAAAAGCTGCACGCCTTGTTTCCGCTTGCCACTCGCAGTGCACCGTGCAGTTCAGAGTAGAAGATGCGCTTGGTAATTCCACAGATATTAGTAATTCTTTTCTCCGGTATCTGACGAATATATTATGATCACAATCACATCATCGCAATTGGCGCCTCATCGTAATTATTATAGTAATCCTATTTTAGTTTTGCGCTTATTGATTAACATGTACACTACTGCAGGGCACAGGCCTAAACACAGGGATGGGATGAGATGGCATAGGGCGTTAGTCCACATGGATGATGTAGATCATTATTGTGCAGTGTGTTAGTGGTAATATTGAAAGGGGTGATTTAGACCATCAAACTGGATAACTTTGACTTTAGAGCCAACGTAGAGAAAAATAAAATCAACTACCTCGTTCAAAACTGCAGTAGGTACCATCTCGACTCAAATGTATGAACAGTTTTTTTTTCGACGGCTGTCGACGCTGTCTCCATAATGAAAGTTGTTCAGTTTGATGGCTTTAGCCACCCCTTTTACACCTTTATACAGAGTGTAAAATTAAATGGGACAGTTACTTAAAGGGGTGGTTCAGAATAACTTTCTCTATCGGACCAATATCGAAATCGCGAAAAAAAATCTGCTGTCCCATACATTTCAGTCGAGTTATGTTTGCAGTTTTGTATGGGACAGCAGTTTTTTTTTTCGATTTCGATATTGGTTTCATAGAGAAAGTTGTTCAGTTTGATGGTCTGAAGTGTCCCATTTAATTTTACACCTTTATAATAATGTATAAATAAATAGAGTAGGTACCTCCAGAACCAATATAGCTATGTCATTGTCCACGGTGCTGGTGTGTTGGAAGAATTCATGTATTTTTACATCTGACACCGAGATCGTATTCCTGAAAATTGGAGCAAAAAAAAATCTACTGTTGTATACATTTGAGTCGAGTAGGCAGCGGCGGCGGGTGCAGTTTAGTATGGAACAGCTGATTTTTATGCTCCGATCGGTTTGTTCCTAAAGTAAAAGTTGTTCAGTTTGATGGGTAGACTCTTAGTTTAAAAGGATGCTAATAAATTTCACCCTGTATAGGGTCATAGTGTAAATAAAATAAGTGATGAAGCTCGGCGCTCGCGGCGGGTCTATGCCCGCGCGGCTTACGGGGTACGGCGTGGGACGGGCGTACCCTAACTCAATTCGCTGTTAGGGTGCGCGCGCAGGCAGCGTGGGCCGAGACGCACTCCTCCCGGCCCCCGCACGCCCCGCACGATTGGCCTGCCGCGACGGCTGAGCTTCACCACTATGGTTTACACTATGATAAATTTCCTTCTTAATATGCTGACACTTTTTTAAGGGGATGATCAGACCGTCAAACTGACCAACTTTCTCTATGGCACCAACATCGAAATCGCGAAAAAAACAGCTCGTCCATACAAAACTGCAAACCTACTCGAGCCAAATACAGGGTGTAAGTGACAGCCTAGCAAATACCTACTAAAACTGTGAACTCAGACCATCAAAGTGAACAACTTTGACTATGGAACCTACCTCAGGAAACGGGAAAAAAAAATCATCTATCCCATACATTTGAGTCAGTTAGGTGCTGCAGTTTTGAGTGGGACAGCTGATTTTTTTTTGCGTATCCTGAGGTAGGCTCCATAGTGCAAGTTGTTCAGTTTGATGGCCTGAGTTGACCGTTTCAGTATTTGCTAGGCTGTCACTTACATCCTGTTTATGTGACAGCTGATTTTTTATTATCAAAAAAAAATAAAAAGAGATCTGGAAGGTATATTTTTAGAGTCGGTTAATTTGTTTCACTTTTATGTCCATAACTAAATACTTAAATAACTGATTTATTTTAACCCTTTTGTAGTGTGAGAAAAGAAAGTGAGAGTATCTGTGATTTATCACGAAATTGAACTGAAACCTAAGCAGGCGGAGCAACGGGCTAGAGCTATTTATATGTACCTACATCATTATCATCATCATCATCTCAGCCGATGGACGTCCACTGCTGGACATAGGCCTCCCCCAAGGATCGCCATAACGACCGGTCCTGCTCTGCCCTCATCAATCAATTTATATGTACCTATACCTATATTAATATATGTAGATATATGTAAAATCATCATCATCTAATAATCTTTAATATCTAAATTTTTTAGAAATCGCTATTAGTGATAAGACCGCCATTTGTACCCTTACGATCTTTTATTCTGTTTTTGTAGCTGTATGTTTTTGGTGTGCAAATAAAGAATATTTATGTTATGTTAATTTCCAAGCTCATATCGATGCACTCTCCAATAGACTGCGCAAACTCATATATATATTTAAAAACCTGAGACATGTGACTGACCCAAAGATCCTGTAAACAGTATACTACGCTTTATGCCAATCGCTATTAACCTCTAAACTATTATAAAACTGTAACAGAAGTGTGTCTGTACATTGAAGATATTTACAAAAAAAAGATTACGATATGGTTTTTAGATGTCCCTAATTCCAAATCACCAATTTTTGGATTTTTGTCTGTCTGTTTGTTTGTTTGGATGTTTGTTTGTTCGAGTATCACGCTAAAACTACTGAACCGATTTTGATGAAACTTTTTTTGTTTGATAGCTTATGATCTGACTTAAAATCTGGTATATATAATTTATGCGGACGAAGTCGCGGGTAAATGCTCGTACTGCATAAAATCGTGGGGAGGCGCACCAAAAACCGTTCTCCTGCAGCTTGAAAGAACACAGAGAGCAATTCTAAAGGTGGGCGCGTTTTTACCATTCCGGTACCCAACCACAGACTGATATAAAAACACGAAAGTCCTGACTGTACGGCAGCTATTTATCTTGCAAACAATACTTTGGCAGCATAGTCTTCTGCAATTCCAACCCACCTCTGAATCTAAAAGCAAGAGACGCAATGACCCGGTGTCACATCTTGATCTCCAACTCTCCACCATATTTTATATCGGATAAAGAAAAACTACGAAAAGTCTAAATAATTTTAAGGCGGTATCCATTGCCATCGCACGCGCGATGGTGCGATGCGATCTCATCGTCCGATGAAACCGATCGCGCGATCAAAAAACGTGTGTGGTGCGATGCGATCGATCACCCTTGCTTCGTGTACCTGCACTCAGCGGGACCCCGTGTCCTAGAACGATGCGAGTATGTCTGGGATTTAGTTCCGAATTTGTTCTATCGAATCCAATTAGAAATAAAATTTGTTCCGTCAAAATGGAAGAATTAGATCCAGAGCAACCAACGGTCTAGGGCCTAAACGTATAGGAATTACGTATAGAAACTTATTACGTAATAACGTATAGAAATAATTAAGACCTACTCACCCGGAATCAAGTATAGCACTACTTCCAACTTTAACAAAAGGGTGGTCGTCATCCGTGTACTTGTGCAAGCAGCTGGCAGCGGTCACTACCACTCGGCTGCTGACCAGGCTTCCTGAGCAGTACAACCCTTTGTAGACCACCAGCGCATGATACGGCCGGTCCTGGGCAGGCACCTGGAGCACGTGGGCGTTGACAGGGCCGTTCCTGTCATACGGTCGGACCGGTTCTACAGGGAAGTAGCGGTACGGAAATGCTGTCGGCAATATCATTATTATGAGATACCTGAAAATATTGTTTGTGATCAGAAAATAAAATAATGAGGTGTTCTCATTAAAAAAATAATTGTTCAAAGACACTGGTAGGCATCTTCCTAATAGAACGCGAATGCGCGATCATCGCGCGAGTAACCGATGCGATGCGACCATCGATCGCGTGTTCGCGCGACAGAAGTGCGATTTTTGAAAATCATACGAGCGACTTGGCAGTAGAAAATGTCAAAATTACTATGGAGATTATGCATCTTTCTACTGCCAAATCGCTCGTATGATTTTCAAAAATCGCACTTCTGGGTGTCCTATCATCGCGCGAATTGACGACGCGAGCGAGCGAGCGACCGTGGACTAGGGCAGTGGCACGGTCGATACCAACAACCATGTACGCAATTATCGCGCGAATTTCAATTAGGATACCTATTCGAATTCAATATGTTTGATCGCGCGTTCGTACGAACTAAGTTCGCGCGAATAAATTTACAAACATTTAAATCGCGCGACCGCGTCGTGCGATTGTCAGTTAGGACACCTATTCGAGTTCAATATGTTTGATCGCGCGCACATACGAGTAAAATTCGCGCGAACCTGCGATGATCGCGCATTCGCGTTCTATTAGGACAATTCCTTAGGATGGCGTTACAATCGTGCCCATTTAGCTGTCAGATCGAAAGTCAGATCATATTAGGTTTGGAGATTCCATTTATATTTTTTTTAATAACAATAAAATATTGTGTCTTGGCACAAGAAGAATGGCATTTAATGAGAAACCCGTTATTTACGAATGAAACAAAATACAAAGTAGGATTAATAAAAAATTTAAAAACACGCTGGGCACTTACGAAATCATCTCGGTCAAATATGAATTGTAATATCAAGATTTTAATACGAAGGCATGACCGAAGCTAATTCGATTCCACCGACGAGTAGAGTCCTGCATTAATGGAGAATATTTTCAAGAGTGTTTGCCGCTGAGATCTCACCGAGGCGAGTAATAAAGGCGGAATGATAAACAAAGAGAATGCCGTCGTTGGTATCAAAGCCATAAAGCAGACTCGTATTTGTGAGTAAAATTCGCAATCATACTTCATCGCCATTCGTACAGGCGATATCGAGTTATTACCGTTTTCGTAAAAAGCACGAAACGTTTTGTATGTCAAGATCTATGTTATACCTTCGAATCCAATCTCTTCAACTCTTATTTACTGTAGCATAAAGTACACAATTCTTCAAATCGGTTTTCCGCAAAAGCATACTAGTTTTGATGATGTGGTTTTGGGGTGAGTAAAAAAATGCGATATCACGTAGGTGGGTCGACGCATCAGCGCGAATGTGCTGTCTCGAGCAATACATTACCATTCGCATGTTCGTCACGTACTTATCGTTCAAGTCGCTGCACGGATTTACTTTACAGGCACTTGTTACCGCTTCGTGTGTGCTACAATCATCACACGCTCTACAGTTCCTTTACACGTTTGCTTCTTTGTCTTTGTGTTTTTATTTCTTACTTATCTCTAAATACGCCATAGGTCGTGTATGTTGGTAACTGATCTCGGTTGATACAGTTTTTCAAACAAATATCGATAATGCCATTTCAGAGAAACATAAAAAATAAAATACATTTCTTTGTTTTAGTTCTACGTTTATGCAATCTGCTATTGGCATATTTATGAGTGTTGGCTTATGTACAGAAATATTCGGTTTTCGTCTTCGTAGTTTATATACAACGAGGAAATAATATAAATTCGCGGTTTTGTAGGTAAATTATCTTATTTCATCCAATCTTGTTATGCGAAAAAGATGCCAAAAATCAAACGAGGCTTGTGGCATCGAGGCAGACGTAGCGTCTATTTATTTAATTCCAAAAACGAAACAAACATCGTGGCATATAATGGTGACAAAGCTAGATTAAATAATTACTAAATGGATATATCTAGGTATAAATTATAATAAGGACACCACAGTCAAAGGATTTAATTCTTTTGGAAATAGTGAGAGTAGATTCGATTTACTAGGTACTGTAGGTATCGTAAGGGTGCACGAAGAGAAGCTCCCGGAGTGAGTGAACTGTGGGTCTACCCGCACATTCGAACTTCGCAATTGCGTGAATGTTTTCGTTCCAATGTCAACTCTATTACAATGAAGTGCGGACCGAAACAGGGGCGATCATCGAAACATCGAAAGTCCGGGTACAGGGCCTGGTTACTACAATGTTATAGCTTAAACTGGCAACAAAATAAAATGCTTTGTCTTAACTATTGGTTAACACAGTTATCAGTCATTTAGGTAAAAGGTAGATAAACGATCTTTATTCTGTACTGATCACCCCATGGGTTCGAAACTTATATTCTCGATAGGCGTTCGCACGAAAAGCCGTGGATGCGAATAGTGCCCGCTCGAAATTAGTAGTTCCGATATACTATGTTAGACCTGATATTGTAGAAGTTTTTGGCCCCTATTTGCACCACGCAGTGTAAAATTATAAATAGGTATGACCGTTATATTTTATTGACATCCGGAGTGAATAATAAGAAACCACACTAATGTAATGACGTTTACAAGGAACATCGCATTATTCTTACCCCAAGCAGGCAGTACTTATTAGGTTACTTGATCCAAGTCAAATCTCAGCAAGAGGATTTTCCAGCTGAGTGGCAGAATAATTTAATTTTGGAAATGGAAATGAATCTCTAAAGATTCGTGTCTTTGACCTTTTTGTCCAAATGAATACAAATAGCAAATTTTACTGAATTATATACAGGGTGTAAGTGACTGAAACGGTGAACGCAGACCATAAAACTGAACAGCTTTAACTATGGAGCCTACCTCAGGAAACGCGAAAAAAAATCAGCTGTCCCATACATTTTAGTCGGGACAGCAGATTTTTTTTCGCGTTTTCTGAGGTAGGCTCCATAGTGAAAGTTGTTCAGTTTGATGGTCTGAGTTCACCGTTTCAGTATTTGCTAGGCAAACACTGAAACCCACAGACCCCCCAGACTCCACCTTGTATAGAGAAAAAGAGTTACATTTTGTACGGTACGGTACGGTACGATACGGTATGTATACGGATAAAAATGTAACTCTTTTTCTCTATCCAGGGTGGAGTGTGGGGGTGCTTCAGACCATCAATCTGAACAACTTAAACTATGGAGCCAACGTCGAGAAAAAATAAAAAATATCGTCCGTCCCATACATTTGAGTCGAGACGGAACTGCAGTTTTGTATGAAAGAGCTGATTTTTTTTCGCGATTTCGATGTTTGCTCCATAGTGAAAGTTGTTCAGATTGATGTTCTGAAGCACCCCCTTAAGTATTACTAGGGTGTTTTGTTACACCCTGTATACCAAATTGTGTGTTGCTACGTGTTGGTACTAACATTTAACGAGAAATGTTAGTAAAAATACCGGAAACGTTTCAGATCCAATAAACAAAAAATCTAGACATCCCGTAATCCCGTTGACGGATGTTATTTGTTAAATTAAAAATTGTTTCTAAAAAAGTATTTCAGCATTTTCAACTGTCTGAAAAAGCACTGACGGATTAATTAAAAAAGTTATTCTCCGTAGTTGGCCAGGTAGCGGTTTGTAACTGAAAATAAATACGCTAGACGTTAGGTGTACTAATAATAAAACCGGTCAAGTGCGAGTCCGAGGGTTCCGTACAACACCACCACAGAACACAACATAAATAAACTTTTAAAAAAACTATTTTTTGTCCGGGACCTTTAGCGCGAGACCGACTCACACTTGGTCGGTTTTTAGTATTTGTTGTTATTGTGTAGAGTTTGCTCTATAATCACACTAAGTTTGACGCTTGTATGTATATTGTATACAGTTTTTACCATAGAGCGTGAAGAAAAAACGTTGATAAAAACTATTTTCTGGTGGAAAACCCCCCTTAATTTTTAAGTTCTTGACATTTTTATTATTTGTTAACAAATCCACCGTAATAACGTATAATCTGAGAAAATTTCAACTATCTAGCTATTACGGTTCAAAAGTTACAGCCCTAAATAGGTAGGACAGACGGACGGACGGACAGACGGACAGACGGACAGACGGACAGACGGACAGACGGACAGACGGATAGACGGACAGACGGACAGACGGACAGACGGACAGACGGACAGACGGACAGACAGACAGACGGACAGACGGACAGACGGACAGACGGACAGACGGACAGACGGACAGACGGACAGACGGACAGACGGACAGACGGACAGACGAACAGACGGACGGACAACGTAGGTTTAGTAATAGGGTCCCGTTTTCACCCTTTGGGTACGGAACCCTAAAAATACTTGATATTATTCTAGGAAAAAATTATCTAGGTATTTTAAACATTTCTATCAGTGATATCCCTTTGGCCAAGTTAGTATCGATTTCAAAGCGAAGCACAAATAGTCAGTTGTGTGTATAAATAAATAATTACTATTAGAACCTACCGAGAGTACGGGCGTCAGTGGCGCGTTGCGTAGAGGTATGGACACTGAATCATGAGGGACCGGGTTCGAATCTGCAAAGACGACATGTCGATGCCGACACATCAAGCAATAACAGCGCTTACAGACGAGCGACAGTTGTCTGCGACAGCTCGCGATAGGGTCGCGCGACCGTCGCGCGACTGTGACGTAGGTATAGTCTGAGAGCACAAGTCTTGTTCTTGAGATATTTCAGTTTGAAGAAAACGGAGGCTAAAAAATTACATGGTTGATATTTCGGGTTTTTATAAGTTTTTCGTAGATTTTGGTTTCTTTAGATAATAGATAATCCAGAATTGATTATCTTCATCATCAATTCCATAAAATATTACAGACTGGTAAAAATAGGGCAATTGTAATATAAATTATATAGTTAATTAGTTATGATATAATACTTAACACAACACTAATAATTATAACACATAATATTATACACATAAATATTTATAAATAAGTATACAGGGTGTAACAAAACACCCTAGTAATACTTAAGAGGGTGCTTCAGACCATCAAATCACTATACTGAATCACTTCCATACAAAACTGCAAACCTACTCGGAGCTAAACGTATGGGACAACAGGTTTTTTTTCGCGATTTCGATGTTGATTCCATAGAGAAAGTTGTTCAGTTTCATAGTCTGGTCATCGCCTTAAAAAAGTGTCAGCATATTAAGAAGGACCCTGTATATAGGATGTTACAAACTACAAAAAAAACTGTTTTGGATATGGAGGTCTATCTCTCAGACTATACAACACTACGTCACGGTCTTCAACTGTCGCGAGCTGTCGCAGACAACTGTCGCTGGTCTGTAAGAGCCCTAAGCCGGCCGCGCGTTGGTAGAGTAATGTATAACGTCGCTTATGTTTGTTTTGCGTAGCTTGATGTATCGCCGTGTGTACCAATGTATTTTCTAACTTATGTTTATGCAATACCGACTGCTTTTAAGGCTATTCTACCGTTGGCGCGCTCCATACCAACGTAGTATGGTGATATTTTCAATACTATCTAATTAAAGACAATGACATTTTTCAAAAACAATCAAGAAACTAATCTCTATGTCGGTATGAAGTCAGATTTTCGTTAAAATATACAGTTTCAATGCTAGGATTAATTTAAGATTTGTATGGAAATATTTGTGGCACTATAACTTTAAAACTATAAATTTTATCGAAAATCTGACTTCATACCGACATAGAAATTAGTTACTAGATTGTTATTGAAAAATGTCATTGACTTTAATTGGATAGTATTGAAAATATCACCATACTACGTTTGTACGGAGCGCGCCAACGGTAGAATATCCTTAAACGGTGAAGGAAAAACCGCAAGGAAACCTGCATACGCTGAAGAAGAAATTCTGATGGCTGTATTGGCTATGTGCGAAGTGGGTGTTGGGAACTGTCAAGTCGATCACAGCGCCCTGGTGGCAGAAATTTGTACTGAACTGATGCGGGATAAGCTGTGAAAATATACTTGAATCTATGCAAAACCACACACTAACTAAACACGAAATCTCCAAAACTGTCAAGACTACAAACTTAAAATTTGGCATGGAAGTTTCTATTGGCGTCTAGATGCTCACTTAAAAAAAGGTTTGTCGTATTTCAACCCCCAAAGGTGTTAAAACTGAGGTAAAAGATTGTATGGGAATTCCGATACAATTTAGATTTTGCTCGTGGCTTCGTCCGCATCCGCTCCCGTCATCGTACTGGGATAAAATATAAGCTAGTTTTTAAGACTAATAATGCATGCATGCATATGCTCACGACTATATTCCCCGAGGGGGTAGTCAGAGATATTCTGAAACTTCAGACTAATAATAAGCTTGAAAATAAAAAAAGTTTTATCAAAATCGGTCTAGTCGTTTTGGCAGAATCACAGGGCAGAATCCTCGAACAAACACAGAGTCTTTACAGTACTATAATAGTGTAGATAATTTCACGGCTGTCCGACATAGTTCGTGCGCTACGCCGCGCTAGTGTGGCGCTAGTGTCGTGCACATAGCCAATGTCCACCAATCCACATTGAACACAAATGTTGGACTAATGTCTATGCACCATCGTAGGGTGGGGCTAGGCCGGTGCCCTACTGTGTGACGTATATATAGGATGATAATGAAGACAACCTACCGATTATAACCTTGAACCAAAACTTAACTTTAAAAATCATTCCCGATAGAACAGAATTCAGATCGTTTCTGCAGACGTCGAATATAATACAAACTAACTTAAAGTCGTTTTCAAATTCTGAGAGCATCTGGCGAAGGCTAGGGCAATGACCATATAATGTCATTTCTCTCGGACATCTTAAGTTTCACCTTCAGTAGCATAACCTCTATCTAAATTATTGTAAATCTGTATGTATATTGAAGATATTTACAATAAATGTTGTTAGGCTGACTCCAAATACATTTTTTTTAACCTTTTGTCGATCTGTTTATTTGTTCGAGCATCACATAAAAAATACTGAATCGATCTTGATTAAACTTTTTCTGTTTGAAAGCTTATGATTTGACTTAAAATCTGGAATAAATAATTTGTGCGGACGAAGTCGCGGGAAAGGCTCATAATAAATTAAATTAGTGCTATTGCACTAATGTTATGCTATGCTGTTATGTTATGTTGTGTTGCTATTGAGTCTCAAGATCACTTTGAGTTAAACCTATTTAAATTACGAATTACGAACTATTTAATTAAATCAATGATTTATCAATGATTTTTGGTCTCATAAATTGCCTAGAGATCCTTAAAATATCAGTAGATACATTGACTTGGTAAGAAGGTCGTTTTAGTAAGCAAAATAAAGTTATTTAGTTAGCTACGCAATATTATAGTACCTACTCTGTGCAAGCTAGGTTTAATTTTGAGGATAATAAATTTTTCTATAATACAAACGAAGTTTAGGACCTAATAAAACAGCTACGCTTACTTACAAATTACTACCTCTTTGACTTTCAAGACAATGTTTTGTTCTACGAATAAGAATGTGTGGGATCACACACAATGACGCATGACGGAGCGGCAGACTTCAGTTCGTCATTTGTAAAGTAAATAAATATAACGCTCACAGGCACATACATTGTAATGATCCCAAGTTAAGCACTACTATAGGCTTGTTTAATATGGAAACCATACAACAACGGCACGAACATATAACATCCATGACCGAACCGGGATTCGAACCCAGGACCCTGGTTTGGCAGTCCGGCGTGGTAACCATTACACCAACCGGGTCGTCAAAAGCAAGGAGTTGTATGAAACCACACGTAGAAGCGACACTCTATGCGTCAATATGTCACCGTGTTTGCTTCTACTTGCGGTTTCATAAAACTCATTGCTTCACAAGTGACGGATTTACGTCTGCCGCTCCGTTATGCGTCATCGTGTGTGATACCACTAATATTGGCTGCAAAACATTAAAATTAATTTATTTTTATACTAGCGACTGGCCCCAGCTTCGCCCGGAAAGAGTCTACAATAACAGTAATAATGACACACACCTTCTGGAAGAAATTCTTTAATAACAATTAAACCTTTATCAACATCCGTTGTGTGGTTTAGAAGTAAACGGAGAAACAGACACGGTGAGGACAGACGTGGATAGAGACTTTGTTTTATACTATTTAAAGATTGTGCAATACTACAATCAATATGATAAACGCCCTTGACCTTCGCTAATATAAACAAGTTCCAATAAACATAGAACCGTTACTTGTCAAATTCGATGTTTACATAATGTACGAAGGTCCGAGCGGGGACGGTCGGAGGCTACGACGCGCGGCACGCGATCGTCGTAGCAAGGCAGCGTCGCGGCAGTCACGCGACCGCGGCCGCGTACTACGCCCGACCCGACCCGACCGCTACGAGTGCCGCGCTACGAGTGCCCGCTACGTAATGTTGACGTGCTCGGTGGTGCTCTTGGCACTGTTTGCTGGTGCCCAAGGACGTGCGGTAAGAATTACTTATCAGTTTCTATTCTTATCCTATGCTATTGCACCATTTCTATGCGACAGTAGCTGGTTGGAAAGTTTTAATTTTGCTTGTACTGAGTTGTTTAAGTTAGAACGTAGAAGAGTTTGTAGAGGTGAAATTAAAAATGTTTTCCGTTTAAATAAAGATGAATTAAGATTAAAAATATTTCGTTAATTCAATGAATATCACACAAAAAGTTTATCTAATGTTATGAGCTTATGAGCTCATTAACGGTATAGTATTCGAATGCTCGTAATATTTTATTCCAAAGTATTGTCTGATATCGTACTATTCGTACTGAAGGACTTTTCTCATTACCTCTCTATTACACGCTTGAGTTATTTCTTGATATAAACTCCAATATTATTGTACTAACGACTGTCTTACGGCGTGTCCTCCGAAATTTCACTTAAAATTAGTTTTGTTTGTAATGAAAATGTTAATTTTAGAAGTAGCTTTGTTTTTCTTCTAAAGCTCACATTATACTAGGTTTGTTTGAACAAACGAACATTTAATTTGCTTGTCTTTGTTTTTGAGGCTGTTATTTAATATAAGTTTGCTATTTTTTTACTGTTTAAAACCTTGTTTAAAACATGTTTTTACCTTGGTAGGTAAATATTAGGCGATAGAAGCGGTGTTAGATTAAAAAATGGCGTCAGAAAGCTATCGATGTGAATATAAATATTTGAGTTTGAACGCACAAGAAGATGAGAATAAACGCATATTTCTGTCATACTCACCTACAAGCATATACAGGGTAACTTTTTATTCAGTGCACAAACTTTCAAAACGTAATTAGGTATCGTTAATAGACCCCGAAAAACAAAATTTTTTTTTTTTGCAAATTTTATCTCTTATTTTTGCCATTCCGTAAACTTTAATAAAAATTGCTGTGCTGATCGTACTGTTGATAAAAACCGCGCCGATCGAGGAAGCGAGTGACAGGTCACATGACATGGTCAGTACAAACCAAACATTTTTAATGAATAAGTTCAGATGCAGTTATTTTTTTATTTTTGTTCTAAACCGGGTTAAACAAAAAAACACGGGTATTCTTAATTTCGATAACCATCACGCTCGCAAAGTCTGTGCACTGAATATAAAGTAACCCTGTATATTATCCGTAATATGTACTTGCAATATTTAAGACAAATAGTTAAGCGAGAAGGTGGCGAGAAGACGGTATTTTACGGCTCAGACACTAACGTGCGAAAGTCGGAAAAAAAAAACGAGGACGATTGAATATTTTAAAGCACGAAGTGTTTTATTCGTAAAATTCTTCAATTATCAAATCAGTCACTGTCCCTAAATCAGACACAAACTCAGAAGTATTCGTTCAATATATAGGAGCTTGAAGCCAACTTATTTTGAAGCTGCCACCGCGTCGTCAAGTGTTATCGCTGCAGAGAAGATGCGGCCAGAAACTCTACAACATAACACGACTCAATGACTATTACAATATAAATAAAACTAGCTGTTGCCCGCGACTTCGTCTGCGTTACCCTGATAATAAGTATCCTATGTGTTAATCAAGGCCATGGTCTATCTGTATGCCAAATTTCATAAAAATCCGTTCAGCAGTTATTGCATGAAAGCGGAACAAACATCCATCCATACTTACACACTATTTCGCGTTTATAATATTAGTAGGATAGTAAAAAAAGCATCGTAACCTCTGGTAAAAACCTTCCTTGCATTGCATAATAATACTGTAATCAAAATTTAGTTCCCAACAAACTAAAAGCAGCAGCACCTAGCTAAATGCATGCACGTTTTATTCATACTAATTTCGCGGTGCCTGGCCAGGAGTAAAGTTAAGCATTCATTAAACGGCGCAGCAGTGCATACGAGTACGTTCCTGCACTCCTTACATATGGCTTATATAGCGTGCTTGCACGTGCTAGCATCAACAACAGCACCCTATGTACTAAAATACCTGTTACGAATAAGGGTGTGAGACATAATATGGACGTAAAACATTACATACCTAATAATTTATAAAAAAACTGTCACGTGTCCTTGTAAAACCTATCTGTACACACGTAAAAATATGGATAGGTACATTCAAAGGTTCACTTTTTGTCATTTAAAAAAACTTTAATCAAAATTTTTTCGACAAAGCTTTCTCTATTCAGACGTGCTTCGTCGACTTATATTTACAAAGTTTTTAGAATTTACAGAAGAACAATTTACTCTGTCTTTAGTTTTGTATATAATGTGTTTAATATAAGCATATGTGGTCTATAATAGACCCTTACAATAGACCACAGTTAGTATGACTCTACCTTTCGCAACGTCATCTCGTGAGGAAAGTGGGGGCTTGCACCTATTTCCTTCCTCTTAGGCTTGCACCAAAAACAAATTAAATATGGTGTTATCACTTTCATAAGTATCGTTCAGCCTAAATACTTTTGGTCCAAACCACCTTTATATATTAGTTATAGTATGTTATTTTACTTTGCCCCCATCTTAAACAAATTCAACATTAGTATTATGCAGGTTATTTTATAAATGTAGCCTGAATTATCAATTTTACGGATTTTGGAAATGAAAATACCTATTTGCTTCTACCACCAATTTCGTATTACGTTGTTGGAAAGGGAAAGAAATACTTGACGACATAGACATTTTCCCAACCTAAACTCCAGCCGTATTAACTGCTACCCTGTATTCACCCCCGGGGGTTAATTTCAACGGCCACATATCGCTAACATATGCCTAATTACGTTTTGGGGGCGCGAGCGTCGCTGCTCTTCGCTCTTTGCTGTATAAGTTGGTAGAAATTCGATGTGATGAGAGTATTACATTTGACATCTGATATATACCTGAATAGGATTCGTTTTATTAGCTTCGTTTTTTTTCCATCTGTCTGCCAGTGAAATTACTTTGACAAATTACTAATTTTATCGACTCATTTCAGAGCAATGTTTCTGAGATCTTTTATTTCAGTGTAGGGAACGGAGAGTCTTGAAACGTCGAATGCAGTGCCAAATAGAATTGAAAAGAAAAATATACGAAGGTTTCTCGACTTTTGCTACTTTTGGCAAGACCCATTGATTGTTTTTAGGGTTCCGTACGTTCCGTTCATACAACAGACATGATTTTTTTGACGTTTTTATAGATAGTCCGACTCGCACTTGGCCGGTTTTTTTGTTCTTAGGTACGTAGAAAGTGTAATAAAACAACTTTTGCTGACATGTTTACGAACACAAGGTCACCTTTAAATGGTTTTGGTATAGGTATTTGTTAAAACGCTACGCGTAAAAAAACTGACGGTAAATAAGTCCGTGAATTAAACAAAAAACAGTCAGCTAGAATATTTGTAATCGAACCTCTGTGTAGCTCGATATTGGTAGCAAAAAGTAACTGGAGTTAAGTACGAAAAACACGTCTCCTAAATGAGTTTCTACCCAGTTTCAACGGGGCAGTTTCTAAAAGTTCCGAAGCGTCGCGCAGGTGTGTGTTTTTTACTAAATTCCTGAAACTTTCAGCTGACAAAACAATGACTTTAAACGATTTCACGTATTGCTTTCCAGCTCGTGCAAATCAGTTTTGCTCTGGTTTTGATGATTTTTGATTCATATCATAATAATTGTATTCCCTATAAGTTATAATCAATTTCGAATTCACTACCGTAGTACTTTTTAATATGTTATTTATTTCAATTTCTAGCCTTAAACAAACACCACGAGTTTTAACGTAATCGTAAGTATAACTTTTAAAACAATTACTTTGGAATTGGTTCAGATGAAAATTAAAAAATTAATCTTTCAATCATTAAATTATCGAATATCAATTTTTGTTTGACTGCCAAACATAGTATAGACGTGTAACTATTAATCAAATCAATATTATAGAAATGGGAATACTCTAACGGTATCAAAACGATCCGTTGCTTGAGTTTCGAAGTCAAACAGAGTACTTGTGAATTCAGCTTGTTAATTAAGTTAGGAGCAGCTTGTTTCAACTCTCTTTGCAAGCTTTATACGAGTAAGGGAGTCAAACTCCTACATAATACCAATTATAACTTTCTTAAAGAAAAATACGCTTAAGATTACATTCAGTTACGATACGAAGGTGTCGCTGTACTTTGTCGCAAATTAATCGTGTTAAGGAGAAATATATCAGCGTCACTAGAGTCGTTACCTTGTAAGTATACTGTAGGTCTACCATGAGTTTTCACTGTAACTTACTACTGTAGTTGCGACGCCATTTTCATATGACAGAATTAGTTCTGAACGTAACCACTAGGAGCGCTGTACGAAATTCGACAACAGTACAAAAACTGTAGTTTACTACAGTAGTTTTACTGTAGTCTACAGTGCAAACTCATGGTAGGGCTGCAGTATACTTCCAGCTTTTTGAAATTATACTTTCTCTAAAATGTTGTTGATAATTGAAACAAAGATTATGATGTAAGTAAACAAACGAATGAAACAATAATATTGTGTTCAAAACGAAATTCAACATAAAGAAAATTCAGTCTTTTCAAATAAATTCGTCTCTGCAATTTTCGACTCGGTATTAAAAATACAACTTAGATTTCAAAGTTACAGTAGTTTTTCAATTATTTAGGTAATTTATTTCTATTTTTACGTTCACATTAAAATACTTATTTTAAATTATACTTGATTAGGTAATTTATTTATTGGTAAAACAAATAAAAGTGGGTAAGTACATTAAAAATAAATAAAAATAGGTTGATTAGGTTATGTTTATGTAGGGAAGAAGATATTTATTTTAAAAATGCTTTAAGAAAGAACAAGCTTCAAATCTGCAACGTGCTTTGTCAAAGGTCCCCGCACGCGACCCCGAATCTATGGTCCCTATGACACTAGCGGCATTTTGAAGGTTAATCTTATTTTGTTTGGGAGTGTTGCTTTAATCAATAAAATTTTATTAACATTGTCAAAATGTTTTTAAAATAATGTTATACAGGGTGAAATTGATATCATTAGCATCCTTTTAAACTAAGAGTCTACCCATCAAACTGAACAACTTTTACTATGGGAGCGAACAATTAGTCTAAGGTTTGCTCCCATAGTAAAAGTTGTTCAGTTTGATGGGTAGACTCTTAGTTTAAAAGGATGCTAATGATATCAATTTCACCCAGTATATCTAATTATTTAAGTGCAAGCGTAGCAGCTTACGTTAATGTTATGCCGTTCAAGTTTGGCTAAATCTAATACAGTAGCTTACGCTTTGTAGATAATTGATACGATACTGAAGGCGAAGGTACTTTAGTGACTCAAACACAAACTTAATCCTAAACCACTCTGCTCACATTACTCTATTACCACAATAATGGAGTACTTGACTTTGTAGCGAAATTGAACTGTGGAACAACATAATACGACTCCGACAGAAAGGGTCTCTGCAAATTGCAACTTCTCGTATATTGTAATTTAGATAACAAGTTGTATGCTCTCACTATTGCAGCATTTGTAAATAAGATCAGCATTGTAACTTTAATTTATATTTTCAATAATAACATGTTTACCTATCGAGAACATCTCAAAATGTGCTTGCAACAGTCCCAATAGTTACCAATCTGTGGACTACACTATCCGTATTTGATTTGTCATATATTATTTTGCCACAAATAAAGTGGCCACAAATAAAGTACAGTCAAGAGCACGTCAAGCTTTACACTTGCAGTTCGATTGTAACGCTTATGGCGCACTAAATAAGAACGGTACAAAGTCCAAAGTGTCAAGCTTGACGTGCTCTTGACGTATCTACCTATTGAAGGTGTATGACTGGGCCTCTACCCGCACATTCGAACTTCGCAATTGCGTGAACGTTTTCGTTCCAATGTCAACTCTATTACAATGAAGTGCGGAACGAAACAGTGGCGATATATCGAACATCGAAAGTCCGGGTACAGGGCCTAGCCATTTGCGGTTGTCGTCTGTAGCCCGTTATATGCGGCTAAAACATCCTTCGTCTGTTGAATTAAATGTAAAATAAACACCACGCAACCTAAAACGTATACAAGAATATTTAATTTTCTCTATTCAAAGCAGTAATCAAGTGCAGCCCGCACAGATGACGACAGAAGGAAATTAGCTTTTGTGTTTGATAAAACAAAGTGGAGTTTCAGCAGGACAATTTCAAGTAATTCCGGTTTTTATTAAAGTTGCCGTGCAGTGCAGCCGTAGTTTATTAGAATGAGCGCTAGCGCCGGCCCCAATGTAGCCCTTATTGTGAGCATGGTCCAGTGCTGCCACCTATGCACTTTCGGCGCTAGATCTAGCGCTTTTTGGTATGTTTAGCTCCGTATTTAATAATTTAGCGCCTAGCCACAGGTCCGGCACTTCAAAGAACATTTTAGGTTTGACATGATGACGTTCGCACATGCGCACTTTGCGAAAATTGTGAATGACATATGTGTAGGGTTGACTTAACACGCATTGTATGAACTACATTATACATTTCGTTACTTTTTATAGTCCATTCTGTGATTAAAAATAGTTTTTAAGCTAAAGAATCACAGAAAATGTGAATTTAGCGTTATTTTCCAACGTTTATTTTTATTATGAGGAGAAAAATAAAATATATTTTATGTAGTCAAATTCAACGGGTGCGCGCGCCTGACTGCATTCCCTTGCTCGGCTTCCCTCAAGTTACCACAGAGAGTGTGAGGGGGGGTGGGGTATCTGAAGTCAGAGGGGGGCGGGGAGTGGCCGTTCTGTATGTAGAACTATATACTATTACCTATTCTGTGGCCTAGCGGAGAATCTAGCGCTTTTTAACTTTTAATGAACTATTTGTGTTTGAATCCTACTTAATATTATAAACGCGAAAGGACATCTGGCACATAATACCAAAAAATATATAACCGTACTTCTATTTTTATTATGGACTATGGAACACCAGAAACTAACTGCAGGCATTAGTTTATTTTATAATTATTTATTAGTTTTTATCATTTTTATATAAAAAAACATTGTACTGGCATCACCTCCTACTAAACAACATTGACAGCCATTTTGGGGTTGCTGCTTTTTTATAATTTATCCTATCCTACTAATATTATAAACGCGAAAGTTTGTAAGTATGGATGGATGGATGGATGTTTGTTCCGCTTCCACGCAAAAACTGCTGAACGGATTTTGATGAAATTTGGCATACAGATAGACCATGGCCTGGATTAACACATAGGGTACTTTTTATCCGGGTAACGCAGACGAAGTCGCGGGCAACAGCTAGTATGCTATATTTTGTGTTTTTTTGTTGAAATTTGAAAGATATTGATAGCATATTGTAGTCAAAACATGTCCACAGAGTCTGCAGTATTTGATGAACGCTTATCTGAAGTGCTATCATTAATTTTACAAGGGACATACGAATTGATTGATTTAAATTGACTTATAAATGGGTTTTAGAAAGACTGATAAGACTATTTAGAGAACTTTGAGGGACTATTTCTGTAATAAGAATTTAGCTCCGGATCTAGAACTTTTTGGCATGCATGCATGCATGCATGCATGCATGCATATGCATATGCTCACGACTATATACAACTAGAACTTTTTGGATTCGCGAAAATGTTGGGATCTAGCGCTTTTTTCAAAGTTTTAGCGCCCAATTGATTTCTTGATGTGGCAGCCCTGGCACGGTCGGGAATATGCATGCAAACGAATTCAGTGGACTCCGCTCTTCTACCGCCCCACTGACTTTGGAACTTTCCGCTTCGTCAGAAGTTTCTGCGATGCTGAATGTAGCGAGCTGCTACGACGTCGGCTTTCTCTTTAAGTTACAAACAAAAACAAGGATGGATTTGTACTGGATTAAGTTTGTCTTGTTTCATTCTGTTTCCGCTTTCTTAAAATGTGTTTGACCAACGATATAATCGGAAACTAACGCTAGAGCACTACGTTGTCAATATTGTTGTGAGTTTCCCATTATATCGTTTACAAGATAAATTTGGGGGGTTTTGGGCCTTGACAGGCTTGCTAAGCCTGTGCCACGTAGACCATCGCTGGTCCTTTGTGAACGCCCTTTTTAAAGTTCCTTACCAATCCCCACTGCGGCCAGAAATCGCAGTAGATTCTTGATCAGGACACTTTGTATCTCACCAGGAGTGCGATTTTTGAATCTCATTTGCTGAGTTTAGCAGTTGAAAATATCAAAATTACTGTGGAGATATGCATCTTTCTACTGCTGGTTTGACTTTCAAAAATCATACTTCAGAGTGCGATTTTTCAAAGTCAAATCAGCAGTAGAAAGATGCGTATCTCCATAGTAATTTTGACTTTTTCAACTGCTGAACTCAGCGAATGAGATGCCTACCCAGATGCGTACAGTACTGCGTTTGTACATCAGAGGGCCACAGTCACATAGGAGTTGCAGAGGAGTCTCAAGATCAGTAATGCAGATTCTTTTTGGTCGCGCGCAGCGAAGACAAACTTGGTATTATGATTGTACTAGGAAATTTTTAAGTAATATTTTGTTTCTGTGTTCATCTTTTATCCATTGTCTGGAATTCTCTAAGAACTTCCAACAAACACCACGTCGGTTTCATACTGATTGAATCAGGTAGTTACACAATAACCCCCATTGTACTGGTTCAAGAACTGTCATTCGATTAGGTAAAACTTGTGTCGGCACCTACCTACTAACATGTGATTCTCCGTCTGCAGGTGAATATCAGCAACACATGGGTGCTGCCAGAGGAAGGGTTCCCGGTGTTCTACCGCTACTTCAGGGACCGCATCTCTTGGTACGAGGCCGATGCAGTCTGTCAGTTCCACCACGCTAACCTCGTCACAGGTTAGTCTAGTGTTCCATTATGTTTCAGTTGTTGTTTTGTTTCAGTTTCGGTAAATATTAAGCGTAGTGTGGAGAACAGGAGTGCGATTTTTGAAACTCATTCGATGAACTCAGCAAAAAAAAAATGTAAAAATTACTATGAAGATTATTAATTATTATTATAACACTTTATTGTACACACGGACATAATCTAAACTATTATAAAACTGTAACAGAAAGTGTGTCTGTACATTGAAGATATTTACAAAAAAAAAGATTACGATATGGTTTTTAGGCTTCCCTGATTCCAAATCACAAATTTTTGGACTTTTTGTCTGTCTGTTTGTTTGTTTGTTTGTTTGTTTGTTCGTTTGTTTGTTTGTTTGGGTGTTTGTTTGTTCGAGTATCACGCAAAAACTACTGAACCGATTTTGATGAAACTTTTTTTGTTTGATAGCTTATGATCTGACTTAAAATCTGGTATATAATTTATGTGGACGAAGTCGCGGGTAAAAGCTCGTAATACATAAAGTTGAGAAAACATGTACAAAGGGCGAGCGAAACATGTACAAATGAAGATACATCTTTCTACTGTTGATTTGACTTTCAAAAATCGCAATCCTGAAGTATGATTTTTGAAAGTCAAATCAGCAGGAGAAAGATGCACATCTGCATAATGATTTTGACATTTTCAACTTCTGAGCTCAGAATGAGTTTCGAAAATAGCACTCCAGATAAAAGTTAATGACGGATTTTAGTGCAGCGGCTGTAGCTTCGCAGCGTGATATATCTATAGCGTTATTGAGCTTTAACGCTCTTTCTATTTGCCTGCGAATGAACGTGATAAAAGGCGCGATGTAGTTTTGTCGCGCTGCGACCGCAAGAAGAAACCTCTTAACACTTTATAAAACAGGTTGTATTATTAAACGGAGTGCTTTGACCATCAAACTGAAAAACTTACAGTGATTTTTTTACGATTTCTAATATTCGCCTTATAGTAAAAGTTGTTCAGTTTGATTTTCTGAAGCTAATATTTAACGCATTTAAAAGACAAAGCGGGTTTTGTATGGAAGATTGGCGCCTTATTTTTCGACGTTGTTTTTAGCGTAGCCATCAACCAAACTAGAATATTTTAGTTTAAAATAACGTAACAAACAATACTTGTTAGTACATGTTTATCCCTAAACTCAGTCTGAACGGAGATATAAGGGCATGAAGTTGAAAATAAATGTAATACGTTTACTTCAAGCCTCTATATCTCCGTTCGGACTGAGTTTTGAGATATACTTGCTATGAAGTTTTGTTTGTAACTTTATTCTGAACTATAATATTCAAGCTTTATTGATGGCCGCGTTAAAAAAATTAAAAAGGCGCCATTTTTAGTCATTGGCTACACTCTGTATAAGCTACCGGTTTAGATAATATCCTAAGTTTCGTTTAGAAGTTATAAGGTGCTGCTTTACTAAATCTATTTTATATCCAAAACTCTTTTCAACGTTAAACTTTAGTAATATTATACAAACTTTGAATAGCTTTTTAACTCACTTAATTCCTTATTCCTACATTCAGCAAGAGGCCGTGATTATTTTTCCTTTTAAAAGACGGAATAACCTAAATCAAGTTTGAAGAGTAAATAAACAATCTATCGCTTAATAGGATTTTCGTGAATATAATACTCTTGTAGAGAGAAAACTTTAGCAAACATCCATTGTTCTGTAAGAGCCATGTAAAGTTGTTGCGGTTCAACAGGAATATAAGGGGGATATATTAGCACAAATTTATTCGGTCTAATAGAGCTTTTGATTAATTCTCATTTGATTAATTCAATTCAATTATACTTTGTTGCACACCAAAACAGAACTTACGTTTGAATAAATAAAGAAATTAGAATAATATTAGCCTCTATAGCAAGGTGATTCTCATGTTTGTGATGTGATGACCTTATCACCTGTGATTTCCAGGTGTCTGTCCGGTGTCTTAGTGCTTGAGAGGTTTAAAATCTGAGAGGGTGTAACAAAACACCCTAGTAATGCTTAAGGGGGTGCTTCGTCCCATCAAACTAAACAACTTTCAGTGTGGAGCTAGCTTCGAAATCGCGAAAAATACATCAGCTGTTTCATACAAAACTGCAGTAACAACTCGACTAAAATGTATGCTGTATGGGAAAAGATATATTTTTTCGCGATTTCGAAGTTTGCTCCATGGTGAAGGTTCTTCAGACCATCAAACTGTATCAAACTTTTTAAGGGACCAACATCGAAATCGCAATCGCAAATCGAAAAATATCTGCTGTTCGATAGAAAATATCAATAGCTACTCGACCAAAATGTATGAAACAGCTGATTATTTTTCGCGATTTCGATGTTGGTCCCTTAGTAAAATTTGTTCAGTTTTTTTAATTTAATTTATTTATTCTCTTTAAAGGGTACATGTGTGTCTTAAAAATTACCACGCCAAACTGTACAGCAGTTTGTCGGCGAAGCGCTCTTAACAACTTATGTTTTTTGTACCTTACTATTACTACACTAAACGGAGAGAAAAATATAACTAGTCGCTTTTGTCACAGCTTTGTAGTATGGTTGACAACCATAAATAAATGCGACCAAGACCCGAATGATGGAGATTGATGGTCCCGTTTGATGGTCTGAAGCACCCCTTTAATGTATCGCATTCAAGTTGGCATTCTGTAAACAACACTTTTGTTTCCCATTTTAAATGAATTGTTGTGATACTGTTAAATGCGTTATTAATTGTATGTAAAATAAATGTTGTAAAAATTTTGTTTCGTCAAGTATGTTTAATCCGTCGCGGCTTATTTACATCCAACATGTACTTGTGCTGCATTGTACTTCATTTATATGCAACGTACGAATACCAAAGAACGATAATTTAAATTCCGTGTTTTTTCCGTTCATTTTTAAAGCAACTCCGCGGCTGCAATTTGAATTCGCTCTTTTTCAAGTCTTGGCAATTTTTCCTCTGACCTCAATGTGAACAGGAAAATTAAGTTTTGTTCCACTAGCGTAAGACATGTACAAAACATAGACCTCACCAATATCACCGTCGTATACATTTCAATATTCCCTCGGGGACGTTAGGTGTAATCGACGGCAATCGAGACATGACCCCCATTACCGCTGATGGCACTACCGACCCTGCTTCGCTGATAACAGCCCCTCGCAGAATGTACCTGCCGATAACAAAATATAAATACACATCTAGCTTTAGAAATAAAGAGGCCTTTTGTGCGACTCCCTTTTATCTCTGTGGAAATCAAAGGTTACCTCCTTTATTTCCCTTTTCCGTGACACACGTAACGATTCAAGTAACAATGCGGAATCAGTTGGTAACATACAGGGTAATACAGTTTTTGAGAGTAACGCGGTTATCATTTAATCTAGAATTAAACATTTTAACGGGTTCTTACCGCGTTTCGCATATCGGGAACTCAAAAACACCAAAATGCGGTAAGAACCCGTTAAAATGTTTAATTCTACATACAGGGTATTTCTTAATACTTCCTTAATGCTGACGGTTTTTTAAAGGGATGATCAGGTCATCAATCAAACTGAACTATTTTCTCTATGGGACTAAAATCGAAATCTGGTGTTCCATTCAGAACTGCAAACTTACTCGACGGAAATGTATGGGAGAGCAGATTTTCTCCTTGATCATTCCCTTAAAAAACCGTCAGCATCACACTTACGAATCAATCTATACAATGTTTTCAATTTTGTTAATGGCTACAGGCGTGTTTTTTTAAGTTTCCAATACAATTTTCCTTGAATTTTCCCAATCAACTCCGATATTAGGGGCAACGTCATGCAATATGATATAGAAAAGGTTGGGTCATTATGTTTCCACGAGCAAGGGGTCGGTATCGTCATAACCAATAATGACGGTGGACCTTCTATATCGAACGAGACTGATTCCTGCCCCGATTACACTCCGACCCTTCAATTTATGACCCGTACTTCAGTGCTACTTCCCCAAATGAATATTTATGAATAATGACGTCGTTCGAAATTTGGTCTTAAATCGAATCTTCATACATTATATAAACTCACGATCATAATCCCTTTCGGGATGGTCAGAGTAATTGCTACAGCTACCAACAAGATGTTTAAGAATGTAGATGTAGCAATGCGCACATTTAGCAATTTCAGTTTCAGGATGGAATGACGTGCCAAGCGGTGAGAGGTTGCAGGTTGCTACACTGAAATAAAAGCGGTCAAGTGCGAGTCGGGGTACTCGCGCATCGAGGGCACAGAATAGGTAATAGTATATAGTTCTACATACAGAACGGCCACTCTCCGCCCCCCTCTGACTTCAGATACCTCACCTCCCCTCACACTATCTGTGGTACCTTGAGGGAAGCCGAGCAAGGGAAGGCAGTCAGGCGCGCGCACCCGTTGGATTTGACTACATAAAATATATTTTATTTTTCTCCTCACAGTAAAAATAAACGTTGGAAAATAACGCTAAATTCACATTTTCTGCGATTCTTTAGTTTAAAAACTATTTTAATAACAGAATGAACTATAAAAAGTAACGAAATGTATAATGTAGTTCATACGATGCGTGTTAAGTCAACCCTACACATATGTCATGCACAATTTTCGCAAAATGCGCATGTGCGAACGTCATCATGTCAAATCTAAAACGTTGTTTGAAGTGCCGGACCTGTGTCGAGGGTTCCGTACCACACAACCACAGAACACAACATTATTAACTTAGAAAAAAAACCTTTTTGTCCGGGACCTTCAGCGCAAGACCGACTCACACTTGGCCGGTTTTTAGTATTTGTTGTTATTCTGTAGAGTTTGCTCTATAATCACACTAAGTTTGACGCTTGTATGTATTACCGTTTTTACTATAGAGCGTGAAGAAAAAACTTTGATAAAAACTAGTTTCTTGTTGAGAACCCCCCTTAATTTTTAACTTTTTGACATTTTTATTATTTGTTAACAAATCCGCCGTAATAACGCATAATCTGAGAAAATTTCAACTATCTAGCTATTACGGTTCAAAAGTTACAGCCCCAAATAGGTAGGACAGACGGACGGACGGACAGACGGACAGACGGACAGACGGACAGACGGACGGACGGACGGACGGACGGACGGACGGACGGACAACGTAGGCTTAGTAATAGGGTCCCGTTTTCACCCTTTGGGTTCGGAACCCTAAAAATTGACTTCAACCAAGATCTTGTTTATGATAATCATACATCATGAATCCATATGAGCCTGTCAACATCATGACTTCTCTGACTAAGAGAACTTTATTAAACGAATTCAGCTTATTGTTAGAACTACCATCTTTTGTTTTTAGTAAACAGTAATAACGTCATTTCAATTATTTTGGTGCTAATTAAGAGAAAATACTTCTTAGTTGACTCGCATTTTTTTTAGTGTAGCCTTTCACCAACATAAAAACTGCATAATAAACCTTTAATCCCTTAGTCGCCTCGTACGACACCAACGGGAAGAATTGGGGTGGTCAATTCTAAGCCGGAACCACACTTTAAATCGAATTTAATATTAATTTAAAGGCTTAGAATCATCGTATTAATACAGACAAATGCTAAAGTTGAAGACGTAAATATAAGCCTCTTACCATTGCCATTGTTGACAAGAATCTTAAGGTGTCATTGTGGGCCTCAAGGATCGTGTCGAACAAAACCCTTTGTAGCGCGACGCCGACGCCCCATTGTTAATGAAAACTTAAATTAGTCTTCAAACTGCGAGCCCAAATATTTTACTCAACGTTCGAATTTACGAGTAGGGGAGAGCGGGGTTGGAAGTTACCGAGGTTAGTTGTTCCGATGGATATAGCTCCGAGAAGAAAACAGATATCGAAATGCGTGAAGTGTGGTGGACATTGATAGGCCCCTGCGCAGATATGGCAGCCAATTTAGTTGAGCTTGCGCCGGCCAGGAAGTGCATGTATGTCAAGTGACCCTGCGACTTGCGACCTGCGAGTAAATATTTTGCAGTTTATACTTTTTGGTCTAACTCGTGTGACTGTGGATTGTAGAGAAAACGTTTGGGAATTGTTTTTGATGTCATTATTTGAATTATTCCATATCTTGGCCATAATTTTAGGTAAACCTTTGAAAAAAGAATTTTGGGGTTAAATGTTCCGTTGCTATGGGGCTGGTTGTGTCGCGAGAAAATGCGCCACTCAGCGTCGGTCTGGCCCCAGGGAACACCGGGACTTTTCCCGGTGGGCCGGTACCCCCGTGGGCCGGTCCGGTCCAGCTCTTCTTCCCTATTAATTTTCATCCCACAAATGACAAAGCTCAGCCCACTCCAGAATCTTTCTGGCCCACCCCAGGATTAAAAGAGAAACTTTAAAAAAATTTAAGAAATCTACAATAAAATAATCGACAACTAAGTAATTTTTTTTTCATTTTCTTAAAAAGTCAAGGAAATTCAGAAAAATGTGCTTATTGCAAAATTGCAAGCTCGCTTCGCTCGTTCAGTTTTGTTTTGCTCTCTAATCATAAGTTTGGTTGGAGGGGCCTCCAAAACTGGAGAACCCTTTTGATCAAATTCAAAACAAGGCCAAAATATGTTCAGCAAGTAACTGAGTCGGAGGCCCTGCGTAGTCATTTATTTTGCGAATTTTCGAGCTCGCTTCGCTCGCTCAATCTTTTTGTTTCACGGACATATGGGACATTTGCCTACTCGATTTCGGCATGAGCTGAAAGCTCCTGGTTTTAAATCCAGCATATCGTAGGGTCCTTCTTCATACGCTGACGGTGGTTTAAGGAGATGATCAGAGCATCAAACTGAGTAAGTAACTGTTTCCATGGGACCAATATCGAAATCTGGGGATCAAAATGGTCTAATTATCACAGGATCATCCCCCTAAAAAACACAATGTAGCAAATTCTCGAGCTCGCTTCGCTCGCTCCTTGTTCTTGGTGGTATTGCGGCGTCCTAGTCCCAAGTCACATTGCAGTAAAATCTCGAGCTTGCTTCGCTCGCTCCTAATTCCCAACCTAGCCGTATTGGCATTGCAGTAAATCTACGAGGTTGCTTCGCTCGCTCCTGGATTGTGTGGTCATTGCTTGCTTCGTTGCTCTTGATTTACGTCCTAGCCTTATTGGAGTAAAATCTCAAGCTCCAGGACTTACATATACTTTTTATTGCAGATTTGGAATGGCCAAAATATCATATTAAAATGTCGAGCTCGCTTCACTTGCTCTTGGTTTTTAGTCGCTTATGGAACCATGTTTCTTCTGTCACACACGTTTTTTATTGTAACGACCTAGTCGTATTGTAGTAAAATCTCAAGCACGATTCGCTAGCTTGGATATTTTAGATTGTGAAAAACTCGAGCTCGCTTCGCTCGCTCCGGCTCTCCTAGCTCCTAGATTGTTTTGCAACCTGACTTTGACCTATACCTAGCCTCTCTACGCCCTGGGAAAAAATAATTGCTACGCCCATCCATGCCCTTTCTTTTGACTTTGCCATGGTCGGGGAAAAAGTCAGTGGGCCGCTTGTTTGAATTTTCCCGGTAGTTTTTTGAGTCCCAGACCGACACTGGCGCCACTTACGATACTTAATTTTATAGTTTCCGATATTCTGGACCTTTTTAACTGTTTGGAAGTAGACAATCATCCAGTACCATCGATTTCTAACAAAATGAAGACATTTACAGATTTTTCCCTGAAATCATTAAAAAGCTTTTTCGAGAAGCTATGAAACAAAGGATTCTACAGGATGATGATATGCTGATTTCAGATATAATTTTGATTTGATTTCGCATATCTTAATGCGTTTGAATTTTTTCTGTCTTTAAGACCATTTTATTTGACATTCATATACTGATATAATTAGGATAAGTGAAACTTATAATAAATTATTAAAATTCAATAAAACCAGTATCTTATTTTATACTAAGTAACTTAAAACAGACCAAGTAAACACACGGAACAACCAGCCTCAACAAGGGAACAACCAGTCCCATTTTGGGGTTCGTTGTTCCTTTCCGACTTGCCTTAGAAAATCGATCCTGTGCTAAAAAGTATTAAAGCGTACAATCGATTATCGACATACTATTACTCAGCGATAAATGCCGCTTGCACTCATGTAAGATTCATATACATACGACTTAGTTTTCATACACATTTTTTCGATTGTTTGAAAATCGGAACTATCAACCCCGCTCTCCCCTACCTAATAATGACTCAAAAGATATTCGATCCCTGATTGCGTTGTCGACGTTTTCCGAGAATTTGTTTGAAAACAGCGAGCGATAATTCTTTTCTTTTCAGAGATTCTCAACGAAATTCCTAGAATTGGATTATTTAATTTCAACATTTATTTAAAAAGTCCTTTGTTAGGCTAGTATTACATTGTTATAGCTATTGTTTTACGAGCTCTTTGATAAAGAAGAGTGAATTAATTGTATTCGTTTTGTTTGTAAAATTACATTGTATTTTCACAAAAATTTTCAAAGAAAGTATGTTTACAAAGCGTTTTTATTAAAAAGAAACGCACACATTGTACCAGCCCTGACTTTACACAAAAACAAATATGTGAACATTATTTTATTTATAGGTATGACATCGCTTAAGTAACTAGATCTTCCCGAGGAAGCTTTTTGATTTAATAACTTACACATGGGTCGTATTTGGGAAAATGTACCTTGCTGTTTATAATTTTAAAGGCATTTTAAGGCATAATGTTTACCAAATATCTCACTGTATTCGACTGTTTAAATAGGTAAGTACTTCGACGAATTAACTAACTACCTACAGGGTCCTTCTTAATATACTGACACTATTTTAAGGGGATGATCAGACCATCAAACTGAGCAACTTTCTCTATGGGACCAACATCGAAATCGCGAAAAAAGTCAGCTGTCCCATATATTTGACTCGAGTAGGTTTGCAGTTTTGTATGAGAGAACTGATTTTATTGTGCGATTTCGATGTTGGTGCCATAGAGATACCTGTTCAGTTTGACGGTCTGGTCATCCCCTTAAAAAAGTGTCAATATATTAAGAAGCATCCTATATAAACAAACTCTTCTAAAAAAAGTTGAACAAAGCATTGTTTATCTACTGTTCATTTCTTATACCAGGTAGGTCTTATTCTGAATTACTTGGTAGGTATAAGGTCTGAAAAAATAAAACTCGCACGAATGCCTATAGGTGCCGGACAAAATAATAGAACAGGTGATCCTTTCATGAAAATATCGAGCAAGAAATCTATCTAAACCGTAGTAAATCTAATCTATCCTCTATGTTTATATTTACAGCCGTTGATCCTGTTATTGAACTTGGAAAGCGTCCCTTTTAAGGGCCCCTCTGCTGCTTACATTATTCAAGCATCTACTTAACAGTTGGGCCCTCAGATGGAACTCTTGTGTAAATTGCCACTCTAACTTTGAATATCAAGTTTTGGAATCAACTTCGCCGCAAGGTTTTTCCAACTTTTATCACGAGACTCTTGATTGACGGATTCTTTCACTTGAGTGAAATTCGGCGGTTACAATTCAGTTTCATTTTTGCGAAATTTTGTAATCGGTAAAGTAATTTATTTCGTATTGTAAGTGCTTTCGCAATTTTATTTTAAGAATACAGAGGTAATTTGTACATTTCGAAAGAAAAGCAAACAAACCTCATCATCATCATCATCAGCCTATAAACGTCCCACTGCAGGGCACAGGCCTACCCTCAAGGAGGGTGTATGGGCATTAGTCCACCACGCGTGCCCAATGCGGGTTGGTAGACTTCACATACACATCAGAATTTCTTCTTCAGTGTATGCAGGTTTCCTCACGATGTTTTCCTTCACCGTTTGAGAGCAGTCGGTTTTACGTACATAAGTTAGAAAAACACATTGGTACATGGCATGTTGTCCGTGCGGATTTGAACCCGGACCCCCATAATTGGGAGTCCATACCTCTCCGCAACGCGCCACCGACGCTCTAACAAACCTAAACACCTTCTAATCGAATAGCCCACCCCGGGTCGATCTGCCAAACGTACCCTTTAAGCTTGCAGCATTGCCACGTCGAACGGCCAATTAGATACGCTGGACGAAAAAAGATCCGAACAGGGCTCAAATCCTCTCTGTCTCATCCTTCGAACTAAGTCCTTGGCAAATACTTTGGCCTCAACACCCTAAGGACCTGCCGTTTCTACCGCAAGAGGCACAAACAAATTATTGTTGTGTGCTTGTGGTGACTGGTGAGCCGCAGTTTCTGCCACTGATCCGGCCACTTTCAATGGCACGACGACGCAAGTAACACGGTGTGAAGGTTTTCAGGCGTCCCAACCCTTTTTCCAAGGGACCAGAGTAAAGCCATCAGGTCTTAACTCTCTTTTCATCACTACCAGATTTACATATTGCGCGAAAAATTGCTGACAGCTAAATGCAATGAGTTTGTTGGTAATTAAATCGAAATAGCCAGTCTCTTGATTCAGTTGACGAAAAGGACCACAAGCATTATTAATTTAGAGCTTGTTTTGAGGTGTTGAGTCTTCTCGGTTCTCTACCATTACTTCACAGCCGTTTAATCTTCTTGACGTGTCATATAAATTGTTAGACATGACATGAGTAGCTCAAAAGCTTCGATCAAGTATAGTAGGTAGATTTTGAAACGCCGCTCGAAAAATGGCACCATCAAAGCAATGCACAATCTGGCAGCGTGGCTTGTATCGCTCTCAGTCGCTAATCGACCGTGCCTGCAAAAACAACTCACGAAAAGTGCAAAAAACAAGATGGAGTGTCATACTTTCAGTAAGTATCGCTTTGTAATCACATTATCTTCAATATTTTTTATATATCATGGCATTTAATCACATTTTTTCTAATATTTTTGTTCATTTACAACCTCGCGGCAAGCACGCAACTATCCCTTTCACTCTCGCCTACGCGAGTATAGTGAAAAAGAACCGAGGATAATGCCTTAGAACAAGGTCGAAGGAGTCGTCATAACTTTTTTTTTTTCGTTCTTTTTAATGTGTTACATTTTAATGACTTATTTGATTAAATGTTTCGATCATTATTGTTTTCCGCAAAATGAAACTTAACTCTAATAAATTAATGTTGAAGTTGAAAATATGTATTTATATCTGTATAAGTAAGAATTGACGCGGCGCGCCGCAGATTGGGTTTGGTTTAAGCGAGCGCGCATGATGGTTTTCTCGTTTTGTCGCTTTGTCGTGCGTGGAATGCTAGCCCTACTATTTATCTACCCTGTATTTGATCGCAGCCTACAACCGTTCCTTTAATATTTGAGAGTCAAAGCAATATTACTTCAAGTTTACTATTCACCCTAATCAATTGCATAATAAGTACAAAACAAAGGTAGGTACTTAATCAGGTAATCAGGGAAGCACCATAATTCTTCACCCCAAGAAATACAAGGTTTTATAGGGAACGAGCTTTTACCCGCGACTTCGTCCGCATAAATTATATACCAGATTTTAAGTCAGATGATAAGCTATCAAACAAAAAATGTTTCATCAAAATCGGTTCAGTAGTTTTTGCGTGATACTCGAACAAACAAACACCCAAACAAACAAACAAACAAACAAACAAACAAACGAACAAACAAACAAACAAACAAACAAAGAAACAGACAGACAAAATTTTTGATTTGGAATCAGCGAAGCCTAAAAACCATATCGTAATCTTTTTTTTGTAAATATCTTCAATGTACAGTTCTGTTCTGTCAATACACACTTCTGTTACAGTTTTATAATAGTTTAGATAGGGCTAAAGATGCATTCAGTGTCATCCAATATTTTTTCTTTACATAAAATCTTATCACAAAGAATCGCTCTTCTGATGAGATTTGTTTAATGAAATTGTAATTTTATCACGTATTATTAGTTTATTACAAACTAAAATAAAAAAATCTCAGCGACTCCACACCTCCTATAATCCATGTTCCAAGCCACAGTGACAAGCACATGGCGCCAGTGTGACCAGATACAATTTTACCAAAATACCGAGCCACCGAGGAAAACATCATGAGGAAACCTGCATGCTTCAATTTCGATGCATGTATTGTACCTGCTGTCCGTTACAAGTGGCGACGGGCTCACTCCCTGTCGCACTGTACAGGGTTTCGGTACTACTAGTGAAACGTGGATGTTCTGATGTTTCAGAATATCTCTGACTACCATCGGGGAATATAGTCGTGAGCATATGCATGCATGCATGCCGAGGCACCTCAAAAATACTGAAATATACCAACTTGCACAGGGAAAATATACCAATAACAATACTGATTTGCAAATCAAGTTTTATTCATTTAACATCACAATAAATGTTAGAATGGATATTTTAACATTATATTCGGTTCGGAGGATTAAAATGACAAAAACGTAGGTACTATAAATTTGGGGATCTTTGCTCCAGAATGAAAATGTGGACTAAATCCGGGATTCCCTGAAAATGTTCACGAGGACGATCGCTACGGTGCTGCTATAACTTTTTATGCAAAATATACCCAAAAATACTGACTTCCGCCACTACATCTACAAAAATACTGATGCTCGGAAAAGTCGATAAAATATACGAAAAAAGTATTAAAATACAGAATCTGGTCACACTGCATGGCGCAGAGGCACGGATTACGGCGGCGCACTGCCATTTTGCCGCCATTGGCTATATATTGCCTTACTATTCTAACGCACGTCCAATAAAATGAGCACGTCTCACTCCTGCGTGTGCACGGTTTGGTAAGCAGTTCCAAAATGACGTTACACGCATATCCTTTGTGACGATTTTGTACTTTATTACTTTAACCGTAAAGGTCATTTCAAAATGAATATTTTTTAATAAGTAAAAAGTGAAACAACTGGCTTTCGACGTTATCACTGCGCATTAAGGTCTATGTTAAGATGAAAGGCTGACGAGGTATATACCTGAATAAGTATGAATTGACGCGGCGCCGCAGATTCGGTGTGGTTTTGCATAAGACTGTACGTCTATCCTATATTTGGTCGCAGCTCAAAAGCATAACATAATTATTATTATCACAGAGTACTATAATTACTACCGTTATAACGTAAATATTATGTTGGCCTCCACAAAACGCACTACAATTTCGTATGTATTCAAAATAGATTATTTCTGACAATAAGATTTTCATCGTTTCGAAATCATGGGATACAATCGATACAATCTCTTATTTAACACGGAGTGCTTTTGGTCAACAGCTAGATAAAGTTAAAAAAAGCTCTTTACAAGGTATAAAAGTATTGATTTTAAAAGGACACTCATTATCACTACTTATCTCTTTCACTGTTCACTGCTAGAGCTGTAAGACTGTAACAAATGATTGAGAGTTTTTTAATGAGTTATTCTCAGTTAAATCCGCTTCAGCATTGATTTATTTTGTCTCTACCTGTCTATAAATATAAAGTCACGTCGGTTTTCCGGTGGGGTAGTTTTTTTCATGAGCTGCCGACGATTATACGCTAATGTATTTGCGGATGTGCACGCATTAAAATAAAAATTCTGTTATACTTCACTTCGCTTCACTCAAATAAAAACATAGTTTATCTACACAAAGTACAGAACATAAAAGAAAAGGTTTTTTTACTTACACGACGTAGTTCATGTTTCAGACGCAAAATACTTAATTCGGTCTCAAAGTATTCGTAAACCAACGACCATAATCCTTATCACGGTAGTCAGAAGCTTCGCCACAACTACCAACTATCTTCTGAAGCTTGCACCTAAAATAAATGAAATCCCACATTTCTCACGCAAGTGGTACATCCACGGGTGCCACTCGGCGACAGCTGACCCCAAAGCCATATATCACAAAAATATATCGACTTCGTGAATGTTCCGACCTTCCTCCTTCATTCCTTGTTTTTCGTCGATCCCGCCTCTATTATCGTCGTGTCATGAAATCTCTCTATTTATTTGGCTCGGGATATGTCACAGATTTAACCCGACCAAAATGTTTTGTATTCTTTGGGCCTTATCCGTTTAAATAAATAGCAAAAGTATTTTAGTTGAACTGTGATGTTTTGTTTTACAAGATGTACAACGTGTTAATGAATTAACGCAAAACTAGAAAGTAGTTTGTTTAGAATCGAGAGCAGAATCGAATTATCATGGTTTTAACATAGGTAATTTTTAATAAATATTAAATAATTTGTTAGCAGAATTTAAAATTTTCTGAACCCGATGTCAACCCACCGTACGGGCACACTCACCCTACTTACTACCAAAACAAGATTATAAAAATGTATCCATGAGTAGGTACGTTAGCGCTTTCTTTCAGTGCTGTAATGATTACAAATCATTTTTGCCTCAAAACTTAAAATGTGAATAACTTAAAATTTTAACTATCAAAATAATTAAATTATTATTTCAATATAAGTATTTTGTTATAAATCAGTTGGGGTGTATGAGGTTTTGCGTTAATTCATTAACACGTTGTATAGGCATGGATGGACGGATGGACGGACTTTAATAACAACATATCGGTACGTATAATAAAATAACACTTTATTCAATTAAAGTTATTTTTTATTCTGATAGTAAGAGAAACATTTCAATTAAAACAGATCTTAATACGTAATACGTTGGTATACCTTTTAGTAATTCACATATATAAATTGTATTCATACGAGTTAACTTATTATAATTGAGGACAGGCTTAACGCCCGAAGTGTGTTTAAATACAACCGGTCAAGTTCGAGTCGGGCTAATCGCGTACCGAGGGTTCCGTACCACACCACCACAGAACACAACATTATTAACTTAGAAAAAAAACTTTTTTGTCCGGGACCTTTAGCGCGAGACCGACTCACACTTAGCCGGTTTTTATTATTTGTTGTTATACTGTGGGGCTTGCTCTATAATCACACAAAGTTTGACACTTGTATGTATTACCGTTTTTACCATAGAGCGAGAAGAAAAAACGTTGATAAAAACTAGTTTCTTGTTGAGAACCCCCCTTAATTTTTAACTTTTTGTCATTTTTATTATTTGTTAGCAAATCCGCCGTAACAACGCACATTTTGTGATAATTTCAACTATCTAGCTCTTTCGGTTAAAAAGTTACAGCCCTAAATAGGTCGGACAGACGGACGGACGGACGGACGGACGGACGGACAGACGGATAGACGGATGGACGGACGGACGGACAACGTAGGCTTAGTAATAGGGTCCCGTTTTTACCCTTTGGATACGGAATCCTAAAAACGATTATACCTACATTTAAAATGAAAAGAAAGGTTTGTCATTTTGACTGCAGCGAATAATTTTGTTGAATTGATCGCAGACATTACGTCTTTTTTCTCGAGTTCAAAAATGTTCATGCCTTGTGACATGCTTGTAATATAATTTATGGAAGCCAGTGACGTTACGGTTTTGTCAGGAGTAAGTTAAAGTATTATAAGCACGAACATTATCCTGGCTGTTTATAAGCCGAAAGCCCGTGAAGCCACTCGGAGGCATATCACGTCCGCGGCCCCGAGCCTATGATCATGTTTTGGAGAACCCGCCGAGTATACTCCGTTCCACATTACAGAGTCTTGTGAATTAAGTAATTTTGATACTTATGATGCACGCATAAGAGTTCCTTCGGGGGCCTTCTAATAGGGAATGAATTGCATATAATGTACATCTACAGTCGACTTCCGACACAGCGCTATGTGACTCGAATGTCAAAAAGACGCCACATTATTCCGTACTGCTGTACACGGAACTGTCATATAGCAGTTTCTTTAGACCATTTTATTGTTTCTATTCTTCTTATCAGAGCCCTGGTGTCAGAGTTTTTCCTCTGACGTGGTTTTTATGTAACGACTACTACCACCAGAGATAGTAGCCGGGACCAACGGCTTAACGTGCCATCCGAAGCACGGAATCATTTTTCTTTTCAGACAATCAGGTGATTAAGCCTGCAATGTCCTAACCAACTGGGAAAAACGCACAAAGTGACATATCACTAGGTGTCCCCCGTGGGAATCGAACCCACGACCTCCGTGTCGAGAGCCCAATGCTCTTGTTTCTATTAATCTCGATAGTTAGATATACCTAATAGGGTCTATACTACTTATAGGTTCTATAGGTACCCTTTCTAAGGCAGAGAATATTCTTACCACCATCTGTTTTGATAAATTCTGCCTAAATCGAACCTATTTAAAGAATGGTAGTTTTGAACATAACAAAATTTAGGTTAGCTAGATTTTGAGTCATTCTAATATTTTCTACAATCACCAGAATTATTTTTCAAGGCTATGTTCAAAATTCAATTATGTTCTATCTACGTTTGTTTTGAACGAAATAGCCCAGTCATTTTATGGTTTGAGCCGGGACTAATTACTAATTGAATTTTTTTTTCGTTATAATTTTGAAGAGCCATGACTTTAAGAATGTACCAAAATTAAAAAAAATTACGTCAGCAACAGTTCCAATTTTAAAATATAGATATTATCTCGTTCTAAAAAACCTGACGATAAATTTTTTTTGCACATATTTAATGCTTTACCATACTTTAAACATGGTGTAAATATTTTTGTCTACTTAGAAGGTTTTGTAAAATACATTCGTATTTTCTAATAAATAGCTAATTTTTAAAATTTGAATGCCTATTTTATTGATCAAAAATAATGTATATTGTTAAATCTAATTTAAATGAGTGCATTGGTATTAATAGTATTAATTTAAGAGCCTTTTGGGACAAACAATTTTGATTTCTATGTTGCGTAGCAAAATTTTTTTTAATATGGATTATGATAGTATTTTTGTCACTAAATGGTGCCGGTTACAGTTTAAAAGTCCAATTAATAATTACTCCCTACCCCGCCTAACAAAACTCCGTAAAATGACTGGCCTAAAACTCAAACATTCGTAGAAATTCAACAGTAGCTACATAAACTTTAGCTAGCCGAAGTACTACTTAGTTAATCCTAAAGGGTGATAGAAATTTAGTGCATGTGCAATACTAAACAATGTTGTAATTCTTTGAAATGTGGCCGATGTTAGATGTTTGGAAATTGATTAACAAAAAACTTGCCACGTTCAGTGATCGCAGCCGCAGGACTGTCATACCAAAAGTACTGGGTTCAAATCCCAGTTTGGTCCTGATTAGATAATATTGACACGTTGCTGTAAGTTTTTTAAATAAATAAATATCTTGGACAATGTCACACAAACATTTAAAGTACCAGAATCTAGCCTGGACTTGTATTATGATGACTAGACAACGATATAAAATACATATATAAATACAAACATCCATGACTTGGGTACAAATATTCATATTCATCATACAAACATTTGCCCCTTACGGGATTCGAACCCGCGATCCACGGCACGGCAGGCAGATTCACTACCGACTGTGCTACCGGGCCGTCAATTTCTTTCTGTAACAAAAGTAAAGGATATCAGTCACCAAGTTATGGGCCGTTCGGCCAAATTGTGATATGCAATTAATGGCTTTTATACATGCATTTTAATATAGATGAATATGATAGAAGTACAAACCAATTGCAAAAATAGCTATAAATAAAGTCGTTTCGTGTTACAAAATATTTAAAGTAATATTTTGACAGTTCGAAGTAATTACAAATAGCGCAGTTAGCAATATAAAAAAACGATCTTTTACACAGAAGAAATAGGATTTCTTTGGAGTATTACCTATATTCTTTACAGTATGTCAATGTCATAGAGTAATGTAAACAAGTCAATGTTTTCGTTCGATTCGGCTACGCTCAAAGAGTACTTTTTTTGCTACGCTTTAGTTTTTCAATGAAAGTGTGATACAGTCGCGGGACGATAGCATTTGTGGTTATTATTGTAGCTGTGTTAGTGGTAAAGGAACTGCATGTTTAGATGTTACGTAGGTAACCCGTTGTGCACATAATATAATGACGATAATCTGGTACATGGGTCGTGCACGATACCAGACAAATATTGAGCCTCCTGCTGCATTTGTGGATGATATAATTGTTTGAGAAGATGTGGAAAATGAATAATACTTATGTTTAATAACCAAATACTGTTTTATTTCACCCTTTTCAACAAACACGTAGGTACACATAATTTAGGCTTTGTAGGTGTATTTATAATCAGCACAATATCATCCATCACGTCATGCACACAATAGCCATGATAATACTGCAGCTGGAAACGTGAAAGAAGTTAAGGTATATTCACTCTCAGTTTCATAGAAAAAATTTCAGTTTGCAGACGGTCATATTGGGCTCCCCCACACAGGAGCGATTTTATCGAGCGATAATATCGCGGCGATTTAGTGACTGCGTCGCGTATCCTCCCACATAGGTGCGATTTTGCGATCCGCGACACGCGTCCGCCCCACCAATTAATATAGTCTAAGAGGTAGACATACTTTTGGTAACTATCGCTAGAAAGGCTTTCCGAAGAAGAAAGAGTTCTATCATATGGAGACATTCCTGGCTTCAGCACCAGATCTTGGTTAAAATGTTAGTTTTGCTATTAAACACGATCGTGTACAAAAAATGACAAGCCAATGCTGTTAACCGTCAAGGAGTTCCCTCGTACGGACATATTCTTGGCTTCAGCACCAGATCTTGGTTAGATGTGTTTTGCTATCAAAACTGAACTGTAAACAAGCCGATTCTGGCAGCAGCACCAGATCACTTTCACCATATTAATTCACACACGGAAGTCGCGAGAAATAAAGAAACTATGTACCATTTATAATACGATTCCTGACCACCCTGCAAGGAATTATGGTCATGAGTTTATATGTATAAAGTCGTTAAGAAATGTAATGTAGTCTCTAATACTATTTCTTACGCCAGGTCGCGGCACGCGAACGCGACGTCGGCGTCGCAGCGATAAAACCGCGGCAGTCTGTAGGACCGCGCTCAAAAAGTTCAGAAAATAAATATTGCAAAATCGCAGCGATATTAACGATCGATAATTATTGCACCTGTGTGGGGGAAAGTCGACTTAAAAAAAATGCTTTTATGTCCATGTCAAATGTCAAGTTGTCAATCAATTTATTGTCAAGGCCTTCTTTTTTCGAAAAGTTTGTGATTACTTTTTCAGTGTTTTTTTCGCCATTTTTTCACATTTCGTAAATAAAATATCCAAATTCAATTCAAGATATCTCGTTTGTACCATAAAATATAACGTTGAAATAATTAGTTTTAGTAATATGAGTATGCGAACTATTATTCGCATATTTTTATAACGCCGTAGAAAAAGTTGGTAGTACAAAAATGGCCCGATTTGGAGGATGTCTTTTATTAATTTATGCTTTGTGAAGAAATTATAAGAAAGCAAACAATGTTCGCTTTCCCAAAAGATCCTTCACAATGAAAGTAAAAAGTCCACAACACAGATAAAAGTAAAGTATCTCACCGATACCTGAGGTTTTTTCAAATTGCAATTTTTTTAAAGAATCTACCTGTATTGTATTCACGGTCCCCAAGTTTCGGGCTAGCATATAGGGACTATGGTTAGACTTATACTGTTGAGCCCAAACAATGTGTATAATTTATACGTAATAATGTTAACCTAATGTCTATTAAGATTATTGAAAAAAAAAAACATTAATACAAACGAACAACAATTAAATGAAAATTAAGACGAAATCACATTAATTTTAGTTGAATAACGTATTCATTGTGGCAGTTCCACTGAAATTAATGTCTATTACTTAACTAAACTAAGGCAGAATATAAATGGGTTCTGAACGTGTATTTGATCGGGGTTTAAATCTATTAATCTCATCATAAAAGACGAACGATTGCGCAGGGGCAAGTAGCGGTTAATAAATGATGTCCCGTCTCCAGCGTCCTTTGTGCTAAGTTCCACGCTCACCGCTCTCAACTCGTGTCCATTTATTATTTAAATCTAACTGGACTTAGGACTACAATCCGTTTATGTAAATCGATGCTAATACTCTCCGAAGTTGAGCAATTCTCTTAATACCTTCATAAACAATGCTTTTAAGATAAAATCCAAAAGGTCACAGTAGTAGCCCTGTTTAGATCTTCTTTTTCTTATTTCGTAGATATTTTCCAAAAAGCCTAAAGGCATGACTATTACGTCGACGGATAAGTTGTAAAAGGAATGGTTACTTTCGTCCTCTCAGGGTATTTCTGAAACCTACTTCCGAATATTGGATAAGGGTTTTATTGCTGGGAAAATATGATTCACTTGATGATTCATGATTTAAAATACATTTTCATAATACACGGAGGGCGCTATATTAAATTCGTGTGAGCAGTAAACATTATTACGATAAAATGATGAACTTTTTCCTTTTATTTCACTCGTATACGTTTTGGGATCTAAAGCCGTACATGAAAAGGTATTTGTATAGACTGCAAAATCAATTCATCGATCAGATAGGCTGCGGCAATCGGTTGGCTGAAAGCTTTTTTCAATTTATGCCCGGAGATGGGACGGTATGCTGATGTTTGACATATTTCATTGAAAATACCTATTGACAATAGATATTTTTAATGGCCTGTTTACTTCCAAGCTGAGCTGAGCCAGATTTATCTTGGCTTTCGTATAATCTTATTACGGAACGGGCTTAGGACGAAATGCAAAATGGAGAGTAGAGTTCAGTTGGTAGGTCGAAGATTTAGCGCAATATTTTGCTTGTCGTATTGGATAAATCGATGAACTTAGGTCGGAAATAACTCTACAGGACATGGAGAAATCAAATGATTAAGTGCTACACTACACCGCACACTGAACATTTCATACAAAAGTGCTAGCACTGACAAGAAGTTAGCACATGTCATATTAAGACCAAGTAAGTGCGAGTGAGAGAGATGACAAAACCACTGGATGGCGATTGCGCTGGTGTTCTAACATCCAAGTTCAATCCTAATCCAATTTCAGTCTTAATCACATATTGCAATCCAATTACTATTCAACTCGGCTAAACTTGACTTATTTACTATTGTGACTGACAGCCTTTAACGTCTGAGCAATCTGTCAAAATGGCTCTAACGGCTGTCAAATGAATAGAGCAATACCGAATGTGTTAAAAGTTGTAGTTTGCACGCGATCCAATCATGGTTCTGTTGCGACCACCCCGGCTCAGTGTGTGCACCTATTCGCACGACCTCTAATGCGTGCTAATGTGTGAGTGCACCGGCAGAGGACGCTCGCTTGTATGAAGCTTTCTATCTGTAGGGATCAAGGATTTTAGAATGATAAGGATATCAATACTCCTTACAAGCGTGGAAACAAGAAAATTGGCCATGGCGGTCGGTAATGTTCGACCTTCTTTCATACGTCTCCGTCTTTGATATTTTCCATAGATATAAAAGTTTTTAATCTAAGATATTTTCCAACGTTTTTGTGTCCCTTTCTATCAGAAGAATAATTAAACAAAAACTTGCAAAAACTTTATTTTAATTTTTGTCGTTGGTTTAGAAAGGGACAAAGTAACGTCGAGAATTTACGAAAGAAGAACGATCATTACCGACCACCAAGGAGTATTATCATGTTTCACCCATGGTACAATAATATACTGCGCCTGGTATTCTCTTCTGACCACGAGACTGACCACGTGACTGACACAAGCCTACGTCATCATACCCTTTTACCTTAGATTAAAAACTTTTCGCTTACGCTGAAAGATGGAGCCAAGAAATGAGAGAGTGGGATAGCCAGTTATAAAAACTTATGTAAACAAAAAAGACAGAAACATTATTTTTTGTTTCGGTCACCGTGGCCGGTTTTTTTGTTTGGCAAGATGTCAAACCATTGTCAAACCTATGGAATGTTGATGACATCTTGCCAAACAAACCGACTTTTTGTATGCAAAAGTCACACTATTGCTGTTTCATGTGCGGCTACGGTATGGTTTCATCCACGGTTTCATCTAGTTACTATATCTATGCCCTTTTACCATGTTTAGCGGCCATTTTTTTCTTGTGTCACTCTGGGAATAGAAGACCTTGTTTTTTTAGACTATGGTTTCACCGCTTGTTAGCTAGGCAGTCTGTGCTCCAAGGTATAGACAATAGCTATGCCAGCTTCCTGGTAGGGATATTTAACCATGTGCCACCTTGATGAGGGAGTAACGGTCGTCACAGACACGCGCTATAATATGTTGCTGTACTCTTCTTACGCACGCCAAATTACATAAGCGCGTCTCTTTCCTACGTGTGAGTGAGAGGACCCGATATCAATTTGCGTGCGTTAGAAGAGTACAGCAACATATTATAGCGGCCGTGTGTGTTGACCTTAAGGTCAACTTTAGTGGGGTAGGGAGCGTCTATACGCACTCTTTCTTATACTGTGACTACACCATGATTAAATGAAATAATGATTTACAGTAAACGGCTACTCATTCAGCTATAATCAGGTTTATTAGCGGCTATTAAGGCGAGGTGTGGCTTTATTATGTCCGTGCAGCTTGACCGCTTTTAGGTGTGTCGGATATCGATCGTTACAGGCTATTTTGGTTCGGTCCTTTGACGAAGTTATATCAAAGTTTGAAGTTAGAACGAACTAATTAATAAAGGTTTGTCTACGGTAGTACATATAATAGTCTGTGGGTTTGTCGACTCGTTTGAGCTGTAGACATAAAGTTTATAAATTTAACCAAATATTTACATTAGGTATTTACTGTATTAGCAGAGTAAATGAATGGAAATTCCTCGTTCTGTTTTTTATGGTTCAAGGACAACACAGACTTTTTTACTGTCTATAGAGTGCTCGAATACCAAATATGAATACAAATACAATACCAAACACAAGACAAAAAGCTATACCTATACTACGAATAAGAATGTATAGAAATGTAAATCAAGCTCTAAAAGTGACCCCAAAAAAAGTACACAGTGTTCGAAATTTGTTCCTTAAAAACTACACCTTGCCGCCAAAACTCATACAAAATGTCATTTTTCAAAGGGTGCCAAAAATTATGTTGCTTTTGTTTAGAGTTATTCTTCCATAGTAGTCCTTCTTAATATAATGACACTTTTTTAAGATCGTCAAACATTCTCTATGGCACCAACATCGAAATCGCGAAAAAAAAAAAACAGCTCTTCCATACGAAACTGCGAACCTACTCGAGCCAAATGTATGGGACAGCTGATTTTCCTTTCACGATTTCGATGCTTTGGTCTCATAGAGAAAGTTGTTCAGTTTAATGGTCTGATCATCACCTTAAGAAAATGTCAGCGTATTAAGAAGGACCCTGTATAATGATTGACTATTTGTCTTCTTACCTCCGTAAAATGGAGTCTTACATTTTAGTAGGTAATTAATTGTGTATACTTAGGCTTTTGCACAATGTTCTAAGACAAAATTTCTAATGTAAAGAACCTTAAGCAGGGCAGTAGCGCCTTCTGTTATATTAATGGCACTATTATTCATCGACGCAGACGTTTGGGGCACAACCTTACCACCAGACTTATTACACTTCATTAATTCAAAGGCATGAACGAGAAAAGCATCAGCCCATTTTAACGATACCCTATTACTTTGAGCAATTCTGGAGCAAATGAGGTTTGAAGAGTCGACTAAAATCAACCTGGTGCTCTGAATACATAGTGCATGCTTACTGAGCATGATAGAATATAAATAAATGGAGCGCATTTTCACTTAAAACAAAGATTTATTTTTAGAGAGGTGGATTTTTAAAGCAGTATAGGTTAGGAATAATATTTTATTTTATTTTCATATTCTTGTGGAGATGCACAAAGAAGGGGCCTCCCTGAGTGACGAAACCCGAGTTGGTCTCGCGCACCCTGGGCAGTCACCTTGATATGCCATGTCGACTCGAAAAGAAGAAGATCCTTGTTAAAATATCCTTAAAAATAACTGTAAGCTAATTGTACGTTAAATTACAGTTACAGTAGGTACTTACATTTTAGTCGAGTCGGTACTGCACTTTTGTATGGGACAGCAGATTTTTTTTATTTTTTCTCGATGTTGGCTCCATAGTGAAAGTTGTTCAGTTTGATGGTCTGAAGCACCCCCTTAAGTATAACTAGGGTGTTTTGTTACACCCTGTATAAGTGGACTAGCAGCACCCGCGAATTTGGAATTTTTAAATACTTCATATCTTTTGGTTGTGTCAAACGATTGCGATTAAATAATGCCTAAATGTTAATACAAACTAAGTCATATGCTCTCGTGAAAACCGCATTCAAATTAGTTGATGCGCACACAAAAAAAACATACATTCCCACAAATTAAAAGCACGAGAGCGTTCAACCACTTTGTTCTATTTCTGCGGGGTCCTTTACTGCAATCCCTTTTACTTAAAATACGCTTGTTGTTTCCGTCTATAGTCTAGTTAGATATGTACACAGTTTTATTAGCTCCATGAAACTAGACGAAGTCCGCAGAACTCCGCTAATAAAATCTCATAACGGCCGTGCCCCGCATGCACTGAAAGCCTGAAAACCTGAAAGCCTGCTCCGCGTTGAGTACCGCAATGTTTTTATTGAGGCTATCCATCATACGGAGCATTGTTGCTCCTATAGATCGATAAACAGAATATGAGCCAAAATAGATACCTACATATATGTAGTGTGAATGTAGAGGCATATGTTGTTCGCTGGGATCGACGTTTTTTAGAACAAGAAACAGATGTTTGAGACTACGTCTGCTGATTTTACTTAACACTTTAACTGCTGACGACCTACGTTGTAGGTCAGCGGCATATGGGCCGCAGTGCGCACGACTCAAACCTTGAGTCAGAATTGTATAGCACTCCACAGTGTTTAGTTAGCTCTGCGCGAGTGTCATTGTTTTGAGATTAGCAGCGAAAGTGTAAACCTTTGGAAAAAAAAGCGGTAACACCTAAAATATTTTTACGTTTTTGCGCGATATTTTCCTGTCTCCATTTCAAGATAATGTGAATTTTGTAAAAAATAATAAAATATTGAATCAATTCGATCTGGCTATCTTTTCCTTTTACATAAAATAGGTCTTTATCTCCACTAGTATGATGAGGCTAAGAACCAATTCAGCGAAAGAATTTTGATTTCTGAATTTATTTATGTCGATAAATGTCAATAAATGTCGTGTGGTGCTTAAATGTAGACGATGACGATAGGACTTATCGATCACTTCAGTGCAGCTCAGCGAGCTATGAAAAAGGCTATGCCTAGATAAATAAATATATCTTGGACAATGTCACACAAATTATCTAGCCACATTTAAAGTACCAGAATCTAGCCTGGACTTGTATTATGATGACTAGACAACGATATAGAATACATATATAGATACAAACATCCATGACTCGGGTACAAATATTCATATTCATCATACAAATATTTGTCCCTTACGGGATTCGAACCCGCGACCCTCGGCACAGCAGGCAGGTTCACCGACTGTGCTAACTGGCCGTCTGGCTAGATGCTGGAGTTCCACCGAGAAATTGCATTGGAAATGAGTCCTGAGAACTAAAATGGTTTATACAATAACTCTACAAATGTGGAAGCTAAAGTGAAAATGGGCTGGTCACATTATATCTGCCGAAGAAGATTAGATGATTTCATTACCAATGAGGTGTGTGAATTCTTGAGTGGAGACAAACGTAGAGTTGGATGACATCCGACCTATTGGACCGACGACGTTCACAATTTCACATCAGCTGGTTGTATGTCGTCGTCCCTATATGCCTATGTTTATCCGTGGTATGAAGCAATCTGTTCTGGCTTCAAAACAACCCCGATTCCATGGTGTATAGCCAGGTGTGAAGGTTTAAAACGTGATATCACAATTTATATCACACTTTGCAGGCTTTATTTACATTACACGGTGAACGGAGTTTACCAATGAACCGCAAAATGCACAGTGTTGCCCAGCAGGGTGTGAACAAAGGTTGCCACCCGTACTACATTGTATAATGTAGTATTTTTGTCAATTTGTACTATAAAATATTGAGAAAAGATATACCTAGTACGGAAAATACTATATTTTTATAGCTCATTCCAACTGCTGCAAATGATGAAAATGTTAGTTTTTTGTTTGTCAAATCTAACTAAGATTTTTTGATGAAATGACATGTTGCACCGACCCAAACATAACATGACATAAATACTCTTCAAATAATATGAAAATGGCAGTCAAGGCCAATGTATACCTAATGTAAAATACGTTTGAAAAAATACCTATATAAAATTATAAATTAATCTGTACTTTTTTCTCCCGTATCTTCCGATCGTACTACATTTTTTTGCAGTAAAATATTATATTTTCTCCAAAAAAAAAGGTGGCAACCCTATGAAACACTAGACACACCCGCGCCCCTGTGAAAATCGATATAACGCTGGCTGTTTATAGAGTACCAACAAATGCATTCGATGTTGTAAGATAAAAAAAAATAAAAATATCGCTCACAGACACAAACATTGTAATGATCCCAAGTAAGCCTCAGGCTTTTTGTAGAAACAACAATAACTTCAACAAGATAGTTGAAACAACTGTTTTTTTAACTATGGGATCACCATCTGATTCGGGTAAAACCTTCCTTTAATCAATCAATACATAAAATCTAATAAAATTCCTCGTCATAGGTACTTGTGTTTCGCTACTTTACTTGAGTTTTCCTAACTTTTTTTCTGAATTGGATATTTTTTTTTTACATAAAATATTAAACAGCGGAAAACTGTCCTGCAGCTGAAATTTGTTTAAATATAGACAATAATTTTAGTCAGATGCTGTACCAGGATAGATAAGTTGTTTATAAACGAAGATTTAAAAAAAAGTATATTTAGGGCCTGTTTCGCCACTTCTGAATGAGTTCTTAATATAGCTTATCTGACAGATCGTTTGACATATTATTTCGTATGAAAGATGTCTCAAAGGATCTGTCATATAAGTTATTCCGTCAGGCTACTCAAATAAAGTTTTTTGAAGTTAGTCGCACTACCTAAATCGATAACTCAGACTTTATGTGTAGCCACGGTAGCATACCTCGCCTGACTATCATTAATAAACCACTATCTATGTCTGTAGTCGCCTTAATATGCACGAAATTAATTACTTAGCAAGAATATTGATCTTTGTTAAGGCTATTCTACCGTTGGCGCGCTCCATACAAACGTAGTATGGTGATATTTTCAATACTATCTAATTAAAGTCAATGAAATTTTTCAAAAACAATCAAGTAACTAATCTCTATGTCGGTATGAAGTCAGATTTTCGTTAAAATATACAGTTTCAATGCTAGGATTAATTTAAGATTTGTATGGAAATATTTGTGGCACTGTAACTTTAAAACTATAAATTTTATCTTAAATCTGACTTCATACCGACATAGAAATTAGTTACTAGATTGTTTTTGAAAAATTTCATTGACTTTAATTGGATAGTATTGAAAATATCACCATACTACGTTTGTATGGAGCGCGCCAACGGTAGCATAGCCTTAATGAAGGGTAATCAAATCACTTTTAGATACGTTGGGGGTTGGAGTCACTCGCGTCCGTAGGTTTACCCTCGAGACCCTACACGTGACCCCTGGGTGGTGCTAAATGAGTGACAACTTACCGGTGGTAGGTTTCGGCCGAGGCTGCTTACCACCCTCCGGACTGAGCCGTGTCGCCAAGTGGTATTAACCATGTTTCGCCATGAAGTCCGGAGTTGCCCCATGGAGGATGGGTCTGAGCAGTAGTGTCGCGTCAGAAGACCGTTCACAGGCTGCTGAACTCTGCTACACCGGCTGGCTGGTTTTGGAGGCTAGCGGGATCCGAAGCACGGTGCTCCGCTGGCCGACCGCAGGAAGTAGGGGGCCCAATTAGCGGGAAAGCCACCCGTGAAAGGCTGCCCCGCCACCTAGCGAAAAATCCCGGGTTGCTCCACCATGCCGGTTGGCGACCGGATGGGAGAAGTTGGTGGGCAATCCCGGGGGGGTTCGGGCGTCCCCGCGGTCTCCAACCCAGCTATCTTAATGTGTGGCAGACTTCAGTATACTATCTGGCTCGATTGATGCGACTCCTCGCTCAACTACCGTCCTCCTGCCTATTCGCTCTTCGAAAAAACTATGAAAGGTTCTAAAAGGAAGAAAGTTAAACAGCGGTTGCACGTTCTCCCTTTAAAAGTGCACCTTTGCAATATCCGAGGATTGCACTCAAATCTCGTAGCAGTCCACCACCACCTAGAGACTGAAAAACCTCAACTGCTGTTTCTCACCGAGACGCAGATCAGATGTCCGGCAGACGCGGCGTACCTCAGCTACCCTGGGTACTCTCTGGAGCATAGGTTCGTTCCGCACGCCGGACTCTGTGTGTACGCTCGCGATGACATCTGCATCAAGCGTCTCAAAAACCTTGAAGACCCTTCCTTCTCAGTATTGTGGATACTGGTGGAAACAGGTTTCGAACGAATTGTTTACGCCTGTGTCTACCGTTCGCACAGTGGAGATCAGGAGACAACTAGGTTGTTCGACTATCTTGGAGAGGCGGCTGAGGAGGCTCAGCTTAGGTATCCTGTGGCGCAACTGACCCTTCTGGGCGACTTTAATGCTTACCATCAAGAATGGCTGTTCCCCTACCAGAAGACCGATCACGCTGGACGAGAGGCGCGCAAACTTGCACTATCGCTAGATCTCAGCCAGCTGGTCAATTGTGCCACACGGATACCTGACGTTGACTTTCACACGGCCAACTGTTTGGACCTTCTGCTGACAACTGATCCAGACAGATATTCTGTGTCGGTATGTGCCCCTTTAGGTACCTCCGACCACTGTCTGGTGAAAACTGTATCCGTATACTCCCCACCTGATCAGGGCCATTGTGGTAAGAGACGGGTGTGGCGATACAGGTCAGCAGATTGGGACGAGATGCGACACTTCTTTGCTTCCTATCCTTGGCGGCAAACCTGCTTTTCTTCAGGGGAATCGTCGAGCGCTGCGAACGCGGTTGCCGAAGTGATACGTCAGGGTATGGAATATTTTATTCCGTACTCTGACGTGTCAACCGGCGCCAAAGCTCGCCCATGGATCAACGCTGATTGTTCTCGTGCTGAGGTGCTGAAACAGTCAGCGTATATGTCCTGGGCTGATGCTCGAAAGCAGAAGGCTCCGAACACAGAAAAACTGAAGAAAGCTTACAACAAAGCCGCCAAGTCTTGCAAAAAGGTGTTGCGAAAAGCCCGGTTCGACCATATAGGTCGTATAGGGGCTAAGCTTGCCTCCTATCCAGCTGGCAGCAAAGCGTTTTGGTCGCTTGCCAAAGCAGTGGAAGCAAACTTCGGCCGTCCCTCCCTGCCACCTCTAATAAAACCTGACGGATCGCTAGCTCACTCGGCGGAGGAGAAAGCAAATTTATTTGCTAATCTTTTTGCCGGGAATTCGCATCTGGAGAACTCAGATATAACACCACCTACCATTCCTCGTACTGAATGCTCAATGGCATCAGTTTACATTCGCCAAAAAGAGGTTCTTAAAATCCTGCGTTCTCTAGACGTGAACAAGGCTAGCGGACCCGACGGAATCCCAGCGATTGTCCTACGCACCTGTGCTCCAGAGTTGTCTCCTGTTTTAACACGCCTGTATCGCCTCTCACGTAAGACTGCGGTAGTCCCAAGGTCATGGAAGCTTGCCAACGTGCAACCCGTGCCCAAAAAAGGCAGTCGTGCCGACCCTGTCAACTATAGACCAATATCAGTCACTTCCATACTCTGCAAGACTATGGAACGTGTACTTAACAACCGGCTCCTGGCATACCTGGAACATAACGACCTCCTCAGTGACCGTCAGTATGGGTTCCGCCCAGGACGGTCCACGGGGGATCTTCTTGTGTATGCCACTCATCTGTGGAGCGAGGCTGTCGAGAGATACGGGGAGGCACTTGCCGTGTCTCTTGACATATCCAAAGCCTTTGACAGGGTCTGGCATGCAAGCCTTTTAAGCAAGCTTCCTTCATATGGAATTCCGATTGACCTATGCAACTGGATAGCTGACTTCTTGAGCGAACGATCCATTCGAGTACTCATTGATGGATACTCATCGGATCAAATGGCTATTAATGCCGGTGTTCCTCAAGGGTCAGTTCTGTCAGCCACTTTATTTCTGCTGCATATAAACGACATGCTTGTGCCCGGAACCTTTGGGTATGCAGACGACAGCACTGTTGCTGACAGATATCTGTCCGGTGCAGGGGTCAAATTGGACGTTACTCAGTCTTGTCGAGAGGCCATGGTGCAGCGAATAAACTTGGCCCTTGAATCTGTGTCCGACTGGGGTGATACTAATCGGGTCAGTTTCAACGCAAGCAAAACACAGGCGTGCCTTTTCTCCACAAAACGGAGTCCCTTCGCTTTGACCCCGACTTTCCGAAATGTGTCCATACCGATAGCTGATCGCCTGGAGCTCCTTGGCATTAACATATCGTCCGATCTGAATTTCGGACGGTACATTGAGTCCATGGCGAAAACCGCAGCGAAAAAACTGGGCGTCCTCTCGAAGGTCAGACGGTACTTTACTCCGGGACAGCTTCTACAACTTTATCAAGCTCAAGTCCGATCGTGTATGGAGTACTGTTGCCATCTCTGGGACGGGTCTGCCCAATACCAGCTGGCCGCGCTGGACTCAATCGACAGGCGTGCCAGGAAGCTCATAGGTGATCCAACCTCGGTGGCGAAACTACAAAGTCTTGAGCATCGTCGCAAGGTAGCCTGTCTGTCTGTTTTTTATAGGATACATTTCGGAGAGTGTGCGACTGAATTACACGATCTGATACCACCGTCTCCCTTTCATCTGCGGGGGACGAGACGCAGACTGGGTTTCCACCCCTATGTCGTTGACCTACCAGCAATTCGAACGAAGAAGTTTGCTTCTTCTTTTATAATGCGCACGGCTAAGGAGTGGAATGCCCTGCCTGCGGACCTGTTCCCTGAGCAATACAACCTGGGCCTCTTCAAGGCGAGAGTGAATAGGCATCTTTCTAGGTAAGCATGCTACATCTTCGGCCTCATCATCACTCAACATCAGGTGAGATTGGGGTCAAATGCTTACCTATCACACATAAAAAAAAAAAAAAAAAAAAAAATACTTATTAAAAATATAAGTAAAATTATTATCATTGAAAATGATACTAACTAGGTAGGTAATAGATATATTTTTAAGGACGTTTCACAGCATGTCCGTTATGAATACTAGGCGATTTGGAAACTTTCCTAAATTTTAGAGGTGGTTCAGACCATAGAGAAAATACACGCTCCCCCTGGGTTCAGACCGTCAAATGAACAATGGGACTTTGTGGAAGCAAACCTGCAATCGTTAAAAATCAGGTTTTCAAACATTTGAGGCGAGTAGGCAGGCATTGCAGTTTATATGTATACTAAATTGCAATGCAGGTTTGCTCCCATAAAAGTTGTTCATTTGATGGTCGTAGTCATAGACAGGGGTGGTTCACCCCATAAAGTTATTATACCGTTCACCCTGAAAATTTAGAAGGTGTTTAAAAAATCGCCCACTAGTTATAAAGGCATTTAGGTACAAGCATGTATTCACTATAATAATTGATGATTGAATAATTAGATCCATGGTAATGTAAGAAAATTACGTTTGTAGACGATGGTCGAAATGGATGTTTTGTTAAAGTTCTGGTGACGGTGCCGGTGTAGAGTTTTAACAAACAAAAGAAAAAATACGATTTCCATACGTAACACGGAACAAACTTATCTGTGTTTAAATAAAATCATGCTTAAACAAGCATAACATAGAAAGTTCAATCTCTGATAGAGATTGATAAAATTGACTTTAAATTATATTCTACTGGCGAGTATAAATATTTTTGTGGAATTGGACATGTCATACCCATATGTTTCCGAGGTAATAAACCATTCAACATTTCCAAAACAGTAGACAAAATATTACGTCGTAAATAAAATATGAAATAGTAATAAACCCTGGGTACTTCACCACGCCACGATCCGACATTTGACACCGGACCGGACGCCGGACGGCAGGATGTCCGGACGTCCGGACGCAAACACGAACGCCCTTAATTGCTGTCTATCATACACACAAACTAGACGGTAATTTATGGATATTGAGAACAGAAAAATAATGTTTATTTTCAACTCAATTTATCAAATAAAAGATAAATTTTCCGATAAGAAAAAGTGACCTTACCGTCGAGCACAGAAATGGGCCAACGCCGACGTGAAGGGGATTTAAGTTATCTCTGACAAAGTCAGTGACCGAGCGAGGTAGACACGAAAATGAAATGAAAAACTCTCTAGAGAAAGTAAAAACAGATAAGGGTAACTTGGTAGTTCAGTAGCTAATGATTTATTGGTGACTACAAAACGAAACACATTGGGTAAGATTAACCAGTAGCTATTTGAGAACAATTTTTTTTCGTTTTTAGGGTTCCGTACCCAAAGGGTGAAAACGTGAGCCTATTACTAAGCCTTACGTTGTCCGTCGTAATAGGTCGGACCTATTTAGGGCTGTAACTTTTGAACCGTAAAAGCTAGATAGTTGAAATTTGTTAAAAAATAATAAAAATAACAAAAAGTTAAAAATTAAGGGGGGTTCTTAACAATAAACTAGTTTTTATCAACGTTTTTTCTTCACGCTCTATCGTAAAAACGGTAATACATACAAGCGTCAAACTTAGTGTGATTATAGAGCAAACTCTACAAAATAACAACAAATACTAAAAATTGGTCAAGTGCGAGTCGGTCTTGCGCTAAAGGTCCCGGACAAAAAAGTTTTTTTCCTAAGTTAATAATGTTGTGTTCTGTGGTTGTGTGGTACGGAACCCTCGGTGCACAAGTAGCCCGACTCGCACTTGACCGCTTTTTTTATTTCTTATGTCTATGATTTATATGAACTCTACACTCTAATCTAACTCTAACATTATACTCAGAGAGTACACACATACTTTCTCTTAATTGCACTGATCCTTCTTCTTTTTTAGTCTTTCATTCCACACTTCTGATGTAAATCTCTCCACCATGATGTCAAGTCAAAATGACATGGCATCGACTAGACAGAAGATGATACCATTTCTTTCGGCCTCGCTTTGGCTCCTTAGTCTCCGGTTTGTTAGAATTTTCCACCATGAACTCTCGTGGCGGGTGACGTTGTCCTCTCCACTGTTGTACTTTAGTTTTGTCAGTTTGGCTTTTGCTATTTTTGCGACTTTGGCTTTTCCTCGTGACCAAACTATTTGGACAAACTGGTTTGGCTACGAAGAATTTAATTTCCTTATGGCCAAACTCGCAAATAAATTTTTCTTCATGGCCAAACTCGTTAAAATATGCTCTACAATTTTTGGGTCTGTTAACCTCTGTTCCACCGGCATTTTATGTTATGCTCTCTTTTGTGAAGAAGTAGGGTGTCAGCTCTATAATGAGAACTTTTATTTAAATAGCGATATTTACTCGCCCCCAGCTACGTATAAAGTTTAAAACGACGTTTTTGTAATTTTACTCGTCCCGATTATTATTGCCGATCGGTTAGTTAATTCTAACTTTGTTTGCTTCCTCGGGCTATTATTCTGTTTGATCATAGAAAATATTAATTTTGTTGGGTCAAAGTTTAATATTTACAAAGCAAATACATTTTCTTTCTATTGATTTTATATCGTATTTAGACTAAATTAATATCGTTCTGTGAACTGAATAGAACTAAACAAGGCAAGTTAAATAAAAGCTTGTAAAAAAACGTAGCATCACCTACAGATCCGATAACACCGAAGAATTTTACAGAAATATATCTCTCTTTGAGATGAAATTTTTCATGAAAGCATTTCCAATAAATGTATGATTTACCTAATACAATTTTGTGTTGACTCATGAATTCATTATTTTTTTATTACTTACTCATCTACAATACATACAGGGTTTAACAAAACATCCTAAAATATTTAAAGGGGTAGTTCAGACCCGTTTCACTATGGAGTCAACTACGAAATCGCTAAAAAAAAACAGCTATTTCGTACAAAATCTGCAGTGCCTACTGAACTAAAATGTAAGGGAGAGCCATTTTTTTTGGGACGTTTTCTTCATAGTGAAATTTGTTCAGTTTGATGGTCTAAACCGCCCCGTTTAATATTACTATGGTGTTTTGTTACACTCTTTATATAGTATGCAGCATGATTTCCTCTCAGAACAGAATCTTTTTTAACGATATCCCGTCTGCGCTGATCGCGGCAGTGACTCTGAGGACGTACCACTAACGTAACGCGATAAAGGTAATCCCTCCAATTTACATACGCCGTCAGCCAGCAGGGGGCGATGTGAACGATCCCGCCTAACGTACCTACCAAGATATAGCTATCTATTTATACGTACATTTGTTTACGAGGACTTGACTTAACTAATAGCTTGGATTTCTAGGATTAATGTTGCTGTTTTGTTCACGAGTTTAGGTATGGTTTTATTTTAACATCTAGGTTCATAGCTTCGTAGGTATTTTTTGCCAATGATTTTATACGTAATCGTACGTAAGATAAAATTTTGTATATGAATCACAATCAACTACTTTACAGTGTGTAACAAAACAACTGAAACAACAGAACTTTTACTATTATGAGCCAATGCCGAGAAAAAAGATCAGAAGTGCGATTTTTGAAAATCATACGAGCGACTTGGCAGTAGAAAATGTAAAAATTACTATGGAGATTATGCATCTTTCTAATGCCAAGTTGCTCGTATGATTTTCAAAAATCGCTCTTCTGCTCTCACATTTAAGTCGAGTAGGTAAGGTAGGTATTGCAGTAGCAGATTTTTTTTCAATGTTGTCTCCATACCATAGTGAAATTTGTTCTGTTTGATTGTCTAAACCACCCTTTTAAATAATAGTAGGGTGTTTTGTTGTTCTGAAGTTTCAGAATATCTCTGACTACCCCCTCGGGGAATATAGTCGTGAGCATATGCTTATGCTTATGTTTTGTTACAACCTGTATAAGTTGAAAATCGCCTCTATTATCTGAAATGATCATCTGATATTAAAATACAGTTATTGAGAAACTGTCAGCGACTCGTTCTACACCACTTTATTTGCTACTTTGTATTTACCTTAGCCCTTAGCAAATGGGAATTGATAAACTTACCTACTATTAAGCCTCATCTAGACATTGTCTCGAATGTTGCTTGGTTCGAATTACCCGTCAATTAATTAAGCCGCTGTCTACCGCGGCCGCATCTGTTTAACAGCTAATTTCACTCGGTTCAAACGCCTCCAGGCCCCGGGATTCAGCCTGGATTCACCAGAAACTCAGATTCTTGTTTAATTAAGTACGTCTATGTACTGGGATGCGTAACATGCTATAATATATTAGGCCACACTCAGCACCAACTCATTTTTAGTAACAAGAGATGAAAGAATGAAGATCTGGAGTGCGATTTTTGAATCTCATACGTTGAACTCAGCAGTTGAAAATGTATGGAGATACGCATCTTTCTACAGCTGATTTGACTTTAAAAAATCATACTCAAGCCTGCGTAACATGACAGAGGCTGTGAGAGCGACGCAGGTCACTTCTAAACGTCAAATTTGAGTGAGATACATAACATTAAAATAAAATAAAAAACAGAACAAAAAAAAAAAAAAAAAATAACATAAATATTCTACTATGGAGATAACCGCCAATTTGACGTTTAGAAGTGACCTGTATCGCTCTCACCTCTGTCATGTTACGCAGGCAGGAGTGCGATTTTTGAAAGTCAAAACAGCAGAAGAAAGATGCATATCTTCGTATATTAATTTCGTCATTTTCTACTGCTGAGTTCAACGAATGAGTTTCAAAAAATCGCACTCCTGATCTGATACTTTAAATTAGCATTTACAAAAGTTTTCCTGTACCTAATTTCCTTTGCAGAATAACTTTTTGGAAATGTGAATAGAAGCCATATTCAATGAACGTCTACTAAAAGCGTTTCTTTCATCCTGAGTATCGCCTATTGCTTAGTTTCTAAACAGAAAATAAAAACGTGGGAAAGGCTATTTATTGCGTTAACGTGTCGGTAATGTGAGACGTAACGCGAAGGTTTTTTGCCATAACAGCCGACGGAGGGTGGATACTTGATTTATGACTTTGACACGCTACAGGCGTTAGGTTCTTATGTTTTATGTTAGTTTTTAAAGGGGTTTTTACGACCCTTTCTAAGGTATACTCAGAAAATATTGATGACTTGGATGACGTTGTTTCCACGCCGCTATGCCATATCAAATATCTTGTTCTAGAATCCCTTTGGTAACATCTTATAATATTTATTATCTGGTTTCCAAATTAAAAACCAATATTGATTGGGGTCAAAACGATATAAAGGGTCTTTCTTAATATGCTGACACTTTTTAAAGGGGATGATCAGACCGTCAAACTGAACAACTTTCTCTATGGCACCAATATCGAAATCGCGAAAAAAAAATCTGCTCGTCCATACAAAACTGCCAACCTACTCAAGCCAAATGTATGGGACAGCTGATTTTTTTTCGCGATTTCTGTGTTGGTCCCATAGAGAAAGTTGTTCAGTTTGGTGGTCTGATCATCATTTTAAAAAAGTGTCAGCAAATTAAGAAGGACCCTGTATATGTATTTAAATTTTTGACCAAAAAAATTGTGCCTGCAATTAATTGTGTAGGTATGCTGGAATTTAAAGGCACGTCAAAGCATTGAACATTTTGTATGAAAATACCTATTTCGAAATCATTGAGCCTTTTCAGTATTAATAGTAACATGTAGCTTGTATTAATTACCAAGAAACCAGTGATGCCTGCGGCTTCAGTCGAACCGAAACCCGAAACGGATACGTATAGGTAGTGATCACGTACCTACCAAACGTAACCTTAGACAACACCCAGTTTTTGTGACAATGCAGTAAAACCAACTCAGACGAAAATACAATGTAGTTTACAAGTTGTAGTTCGTAAATACAGAACAGGTTATTGGCAGTAAAGTTCGTGCTACGATACGACAATATAAGCGAACAAAATATCGCGGCGGGCGGAAAGTGGGAACGCTCTCGTAGCTACAAATACAAATAGCATCAAATGTAGTTATTGAGATCCCTCCGGCCTAAATTGTGGTTGCGTTGCCGTTGGTGCTTCACAATCCAATATAAAATTCCAGATTCTCTGAATTCAAGCGTTAAATCAGAAAATAATAACCTGATAATTTGAAAAGTTGTTGGGAAGCTCTAAAATATCTGACATATTTCGAGGGGACGTATTAGGGATGATGAAAGATCCTGGAAATTCATATCTTATAATTATAACGAGTTTAAAAATAAAGGCTAAAAATAACAAAATGGTCAAAAGAAATTACAATCGAATAGAAATGAATAGAAAACAAAAAAAGTTATAAGCGATTGAAAAACGTTTTTATCATCTATCTCTATCATGCAAAGCAGGTGTTTTTTTTATGAGACGTCGTCATGATTTGTGTGAAAATACGTCACTTCTATTATACAATATGCTATATTTCAGTATTTTTAAAGATATTCAACTATTTTATTTCGCTTTATTGTTTACTAGCGACTCGCCCCGGCTTCGCACGGGTGCAATGCTGATATAAACACTCTATCTATTAAAAACCGCATCAAAATCCGTTGCATTGTTTTAAAGATCTAAACATACATAGGGACAGACAGATGGGAAGCGACTTTGTTTTATACTATGTAGTGATGACAAAAAAAAAAATTTTTTTCATCATACTTAGTGTTTACGAGTGGAAAAAGCTAAAGAAACACCATTATCTTATCATCATCATCATCTCAGCCGATGGAAGATGGTGGTCAGACTGGTCTGGCCAACGGGAATTATTTTTTCCATTGGCCAGATTTATTTGACAGCTAGAAAAGACATGGAAAAAAGTTCAATCAAAGAAAAAACTGTTTTGCATTTTATTATCTTAAAACACTGCTGGACATAGGCCTCCCCAAGGATTGCCATAACGATCGGTCCTGCGCTGCCCTCATCCAACAGGGAGGCTCCTCATCCATTATCTTTATGTCGTTACAATGATAATCAAAATTAACTGTAAAATAAGTGCTTGCTTTAAAATGGCTTTTCATTACGAAAAGAGGATAATTTAAAAACCTACCTACCTATTTAAGTACCTACAATGCAGTATTTCAATTTCTAAATTTAAGAGTCGATAAGCAGGCAATAAATATCTTAAGTAGCGGGTGGGACAGTTAAATGGCATCACAAATATTGACTTGGCGGTTCCCCGGAGTTTTCCCGTGTCGGAGTATGGCGATGCTTGGCGCACTGCCAAGCGACTCCGCACTTTGTGTAGCCTGCCTACACACGGTGCCGAGATGAAAAATATAAAACGCTAGGCCCCAAATATATAGACAGTTTGGCGACTAAAGTATCTTGCTAAGCTGAAATAGAAAACTCTGCTAAACCATTACGGCAGCCATTAACTTTTTACTCAGGTTTATTTTATATTTTGTGTAGGTACGACTAAAAGCTTTGAGAATCCTTTTAATACTAATCCTCTACACATTTAGGGATTTCATTAAAAATACATGAATGAGAGTGGAGAAACCAAAAACTACAGTCGAAAGCAAGGAATCCTGATATTTAATAAAACCGGTCAAGTGCGAGTCGGCCTACTCGCGCACCGAGGGTTCCGTACCACACCACCACAGAACACAACATTATTAACTTAGAAAAAAAACTTTTTTTGTCCGTGACCTTTAGCGCAAGACCGACTCACACTTGGCCGGTTTTTTGTATTTTTTATTATTTTGTAGAGTTTGCTCTATAATTACACTAAGTTTGAAGCTTGTATGTATTACCGTTTTTACGATAGAGCGTGAAGAAAAAATGTTGATATAAACTGGTTTCTTTTTGAGAACCCCCCTTAATTTTAACTTTTTGACAGATTTATTATTTGTTAACAAATTCGCCGTAATAAGGCATATACTGAGAAAATTTCAACTATCTAGCTATTACGGTTCAAAAGTTACAGCCCTAAATAGGTATGACAGACGGACGGACGGACAGACGGACAGACGGACGGACGGACGGACGGACGAACGGACTGACAACGTTGGCTTAGTAATATGGTTCCGTTTTCACCCTTTGGGTACGGAACCCTAAAAACCCTCAAAAAGATTATGAAGAAGACAAGAAAATGGCTCATATTCCAAATCACAACGGAAAATATTTTATTTCAAATTTTCGTTTCCCATCTTTAATAAAATATTACCACCGTCCACACAGTAGTTTCGTTCCGTACATAACCTACAATGTTTCATTGGCTCACTGCTATTACAGAACCAGCTTATCCTCTATTGTTATGAGTTCTAGAAGGATCTATCCGGTCTTTCTTTTATGCCCCAGCTCAATAGCGGAAGCCAATCAATACACTCGGTACAAGTATAACAGTCAAAAGGGAAGGCCAATTAATTTCAGTCTCCGCAAGTCTTTTCGGGGTGGACATACCTAATTCAATTAATTGAGGGTCATTGATTTTATTTGGAATGAATCTTAAATGAATCTGAGAGGAAAGAAGCGGCTTATTTTATCCACAGCGAAAACGGAGAAGTTACCCGTTAATCATCATCATCATATCAGCCGATAGACGTCGACTGCTGGACATAGGCCTCCCCCAAAAGGTGGGGATTTGCCATAATCGCCACGCTTGGCAGGCGGGTTGGCGATCGCAGTTGGATTGAATGTGTGTACTCAGAGGATGCTGCTGCCCATCCTCCAGTAGATCCTTTAGTCGCCTCTTACGACACCCACCCACGGGAGGAAATGGGATAGTGCTATTCTTAGCCGACACCACACGGACCAAAAATAAAAACCCGTTAATGATGGACACAATTGGAGTTGTGTAATGAGAGATTATGTGATCGTTTTGGGCATTCGAGTCGATGAGCGAGATTGTGTCTCACAATTACTCCATGGTGTCACCACTGGGAGTAATCTGTTTTTCTGTGTTGCCTTTTGATTTAGTTCTTAGGTGCAAGCTCGGGCAGGTGTACCTATAAAAAGATCAGCTAAGTGCGTTTCGGACCACTGAAACAGGTTTCAGTAGTCATTTATCTTGATGCCTCCCAATTTTACACAGATTTTTTTACACAATTTTACAGTTTTCCCTCTATAGGTTTTTTCTTCACGGGATTTTTCTTCACCATGGCTAACTAACATGGGTGATTGCAGGTTTCTAACAGTTTATAAAATAGAAATTATTGCATTGTTAACGACTTTGTGATAAAAACTTGTATAGTGCGCTAAAAAATTCATTGCAATAAACTAAACGTCATCGAATCATTATTTTTAATGATTGTGTAGGCACGTGCGTAACATTAATACATGTGTGTTGAGTGTTCCGTTTTTGGGAATAGTTATGTCTTAGGAACCTATGTGAAATTAAATAAAACCTTTTAATTATGTGGAACTCGTTTCAGTATTCATCTCTAGTAATGAGTATTTACTAATGAAGGCTGACGACTTAGCAAAGCTTTAGACTGTGGGTTATTTCTGCGCGTTTCTCATACATGTACAGGTGAATGGTATTTGTGAAAGCGTCTTAGCAGCGTGTGCCCGAGTTAATGACGTCAATTTGAATACCACCGCCTTGTCGGCTTCACGCCTCTTGGCGGTAATGCAAATTTCCCTCTTGTGCCAACCCTGAACAGCCCAGTTTCCTGTTATTTGACATCTGAAATAGGGCTGTCAATCAGTGCCGATTGTATCAACCGCTTGAATAGGTAATTTGGCGATTATGGGCCGACGTCAATTTGTGTTTCGTACACATTTACGATAAGCTACCAGTATGTAGAGGGCTATAAGCGTTAAATGTAACCTATTCAAAGCGGTGTTTCTAATAATTGTTCATAAATAGTAGTTAAATAACATAACCATATATAAAGTCAGTCGTATCTCACTGAAATCTATGATCATCATCACTACATAGTATAAAACAAAGTCGCTTCCCGCTGTCTGTTTTTATGTATGCTTAGATCTTTAAAACTACTTATCGGATTTTGATGCGTTTTTTTTAATAGATAGTGATTCAAGGGTAAGGTTTATAAGTATATAATTCATCACTACATATCAGCATTGCACCCGTGTGAAGCCGGGGCTAGTTATTTATATTTTAATCTGGTGGCTCAAACGTTGATTACCTACCTAAGTTTATGATTCTTATATTTTCTTCTCATTCTCATTACAAATGATATCCGCTCACCGCCTTGTAATAATTTGCACGGTACAACGGGCTTGCTTGCATAGCAGACAGAATCTGTCGTCCATTGTAATAGCGTTGATAAGATGATACGATACAAGCTATAATAGCCTCCGGCTTTATTCGTAAGTCCGCTTAAGCACAAACGAGAAGAAAATAAACTTCAGAAGCATTCCTTTATAGCAGACAATCAAATAGAACCTGCACTTCGAGAGCATTCTCGCCACACGAATTACTTTTTTCCATTTGCTCTCTATTGATTTCTTTCTGGCTATGTCTACGGAAATGGCATTAGAATAGGGTTGCCAACCCTACTATATTAAATAGTATCCTACTATATTGGGATGGGAGTACAGAATTCTGAAAAAAAAATTGTAAAACGACTATATTTTTTTATGATGATATCGACGTCTCCTCTACCCTAAGATTACTTTAAAAAAGTTGGCAACCCTAATTAGAATCCCCAGCAATTTTCCCTTTGATACAAACGGTGTTAAATTGTAAATCTGTTGAAGATAAGTTTAATTTTATGTCGAAAGAGTTAGAAAAAAATCTAGTGCAAGATAAAATAGGATAAAATAAGGGATGTAAAAGGTTTCTACTCACCTTTATAATTCCTTTTCGTTTTGTGAAGCTGTGACCGAGCTCACAGATGCATAACTAAAGAAGCCCGGCGGCGCTCTCGAGTCGAGATATCTCGGGACAGACTGTATAATACCGCTTTAATGTGGTATCTTCTTAATTTATAACTTAGCCAGCTTTTGTCTGTGTTCTTCACTAGCGTGGACATATTTGGTGGAATATTTAGTAATCTTAATTAGGATTTATTATCGCAATACAGTCTCAATGTAATCCGAAAAAGTGTAATGTTTGAATAGATGAATCATGCAACTTAATTATCCTACTAATATTATAAACGCGAAAGTTTGTAAGTATGGATGGATGGATGTTTGTTAAGCTTTCACGCAAAAACTGCTAAACGGATTTTGATGAAATTTGGCATACAGACCCTGTATGGCCTGGATTAACACATAGGGTACTTTTTATCCGGGTAACGCAGACGAAGTCGCGGGCAACAGCTTGTACATACATAAGATACATACAGCGTAAGCATACGCCTATATCACACTACTGGGGTAGGCAGAGACAACAAATCGCCACATGCTACGATTCTGACACATCTTTCGCCTCCTCAACATCCATAAGTTTCTTCACCCAACTCGTCGGTCCCGGGTACATTTTAATTGGCCCTTCATCAGTACGTATCCGATTTGGTCAGCGATTAATATACAGGTTGAAATTGATATCATTGGCATCGTTTTCAACTAAGAGTCTACCCATCAAACTGAACAACTTTTACTATGGGAGCAAACACATCGGAGCAAAAAAAATCAGCTGTTGCATACATTTGAGTAGCGTAGGCAGCGGCGGCGTGTGCAGTTTAGTATGGAACAGCAGATTTTTTTTTGCTCCGATCGGTTTGCTCCCATAGGAAAAGTTGTTCAGTTTGATGGGTAGACTCTTAGTTTAAAAGGATGCCAATGATATCAATTTTACCCTGTATAACTCCTGTAAACGTAATTTTTTTTCCGATAGTTTTGTTGACGATGATTTTATGTTTTAACATGTTTCGTTTATTTCAACTAATAAACCTTTGAGATTGCCTCTCAAAAATCTTTTTTTATTTTATTTACAGAACAACAAAACAAAAACAACAAAACACCCTAGTAAGCGGTACGAAGTTTTGTATGGGACAGCAGATTTTTTTTATTATTTCTCGATGTTGGCTCCATAGTGAAAGTTGTTCAGTTTGATGGTCTGAAGCACCCCCTTAAGTATTACTAGGGTGTTTTGTTACACCCTGTATAATTAATGGACTCTTGCTTGTGCATTAGCACTGCATTTCCGCCAGTGTCAAGTAGTTTATGGGAGAATCTATCCCAATCTCAGGGATTGTTTTTGGTTAAGAACAAGAAGAGATTGAGGATTGCGGTGCCTCGTGGCAGGCAAAGCCGCGACGCGCGAAAACCACGTGAGACATGTGGTCGGGTCAGAACCTGCAACGTGACTCCCTCAAAAATCTTATTGCTAGTCGTGGAATGAATTTGTGATCAAAGACTTGTATTGCATATTGCAGTTTGCAATTGCATCAAACGCAAATTGCTATGCAAATACAAACCGTAGAAAGAAGACACAATCTGTGAGTGGGGACTGAAAAACGAATCGCCTTTTCTTTTTGCTTTGCATTTCTCCTTTATACTAAATACAGGGACCTTCTTAACATCATCATCATCATCGTCTCAGCTCATGGACGTCCACTGCTGGACATAGGCCTCCCCTGGGAGAATTGGGATCGCCATAACGACCGGTCCTGCGCTGCCCTGATCCAACGTTTTCCCACCGCCTTCACCAGGTTTGTCGGTCCACCGTGTGAGGGGCCTACTCACGCTGCGCTTTCCGGTACGTCGCTGTCGCCACTCGAGAACTTTTCGGCCCCACCGGCCATCGGTTCTGCGAGCAATGTGCCCCGCTCACTGCCACTTAAGTTTAGCAATTCTTTGGGCTATGTCAGTTACTCTGGTTCTTCTGCGGATCTCTTCATTTCTGATTCGATCTCGCAGGGAAACTCCGAGCATAGCCCTCTCCATTGCCCTTTGGGTGACTTTCAGCCTTTTTATGAGGCCTTGAGTGAACGACCACGTCTCTGTTCCATATTTCATAACATGGTCTTCTTAACATGCTGACACTTTTTTAAAGGGATGATCAGACCGCCAAACTGAACAACTTTCTCTATTGCACCAACATCGAAATCACGAAAAAAGAATCTGCTCGTCCATACAAAACTGAAAACCTACTCGAGCCAAATGTATGGGACAGCTGATTTTTTTTCGCGATTTCGATGTTGGTCCCGTAGAGAAAGTTGTTCAGTTTGATGGTCTAATCAACCTCTTAAAAAAGTGTCAGCATGTAAAGAAGGACCGTGTATATGATCAATTGATCAAATATGTGAAAGTGAGTTTTTGTTCCTCTTTCACATCGAAACCGTTCAACAAACGCCATGACCATTTAGGTAATATTCAGATGAGACAAGATGGATTTATGATATGACATAGAATATTTTCTACGCCCGAAGTATTTATACCAGGCGGGTGAAGCCGCAGGTACCCGCGGGCAAAATCGAGCTCCTACATACTTATAATACTGATACCTAACGCAATTTATTCATGTGTGAATGCTGAAGAACCCCTTGGAGGAATTTTATCTTATTTGATAAACTTCAGAAAATATTCTATATAGAATAACTCTCTGGGCCTCTACCCGGACATTCGAATTTCGCAATTGCGTGAACGTTTTCGTTCCAATGTCTTCACTTTACTCTCTCTCTCTCCATTACAATGAAGTTCGGACCGAAACGGTTGCTATATATCGATAATCGAAAGTCCGGGTACAGGGCCAGGCCCTTAACCCGGACTTTCGATTATCGATATTAGCGATTCATTGTAATAGAGTTGACATTGGAACGAAAACCTTCACGCAATTGCGAAGTTCGAATGTCCGGGTAGAGGCCCTGGCGTGCCTCAAAATATCGAACAATACAAGAAAACCTCGGCCAGCCCCCGATCCCGTCACTATTTGACCCAAGCACGTATCCAGACGTTTTGGTTCAGGGACGAAGGGGGGAAAATTCAGTGAAAAAAATGTAAAAGAAATGACTGTAATACTGTTCTGTACATACAGGGTGTACAATAAAATGGGACAGCTACTTAAAGGGGTGCTTCAGACCATCAAACTGAACAACTGTCTCTATGGGACCAATATCGAAATCGCGAAAAAAAAATCTGCTGTCCCATACATTTCAGTCGAGTTATGTTTGCAGTTTTGTATGGGAGAGCGGATTTTTTTTTCGCGATTTCAATATTGGTCCCATAGAGAAAGTTTTTCAGTTTGATGGTTTGAAGCACCCCTTTGAGTAGCTGTCCCATTTTAATTTACACCCTGTATATTTGGATTTCGGTCGAATCCCACTTGAAACCCCCCGGAATATACGTCCTTGATTTGCCCGCTGCTTTTAGGGGGTACCGAGCCTATTGTGCTTCCCTCAATCAGCTTGAAAATCACAAAGACTAGTTTTTTGGAAATGTTGTTTAATTGTTTAGAAATAAAAAAATACGATTGAGGGCAGCACAATAGCACAGCCCGGACACTGCATACAAAAAAATGAAATTGACAAGATGACGTCAGCACTTCCAATTCCAAAGAAATTGAGCCTTAAGGGCCTGTTTCACCACTTCTGAGTAAGTTCTTGTTAGTTTATCCGACAGATAATTTGACATAAGTATTTTGTATGAAAGATATGTCAAAATATCTGTCGAGCTAACAAGAATTTACTAAGAAGTGGTGATACAGGCCCTAAGTCTTTTTCTTAGGTAATGAGTAACCAGTGTGCGGTAACCAGAGGGCGATAGAGGGGGTGGGGTAAAAAGTTGGTGAGAGGAAGGGAGTGTCCGTACTAGGTATATAGTAATAGATACTCTTTCTTATCCTGTGACAATAGGCTCGATACCCTGAAACAATAAAACATGATCATATTGTTTGTTGCAGTTGACACAACGGCTCAGTACGACGCGGTGCGAGCTTACCTCAAAGAGCTGGACATATCGAGCGCAGTGTGGGTGGGCCTTATCCGCAGCAACCCGGACGGCGACTTCACATGGACGTGAGTTTAAATTATGTTATTACTAGTGATCGGTAACTATTGTGCAACTCGCGGCAAACTCTAGGGGTGACAGTTGTAACATATATCATTGGTTTACAAATGTTATCATAATCGTTTTCTTTTAGTTTTTACTAATACGGCCCCAAATTAGAGTTATTTTCACGTTTCTCATTGTTTAGTTTTTTCCTGTTTGTGAAAGGCAAAGGGAACTAACCCATACAGCCATGTGCAGTCAAGACCACGTCAAGCTTGAGATTTGAAGTGCGATATATTGTTTTTTATAGGTACCTTTCCTGTATGTAGTGTGTTGCAGAGGATGTGTATGCTGTATAGAAATTTTATATAATACTAGCGGCCCGTCCCGGCTTCGCACGGGTGGACGTCTAATCTTTTCTAGCAATAAATATAGCCTATGTTACTCAGGATGAATGCAGCTTTCTAATGGTGAAAGAATTTTTTAAATCGGCCCAGTACTTTTTGAGCCTATTCATTACAAACATACAAACATACAAAAATAGGTACAAATCTTTCCTCTTTATAATATTAGTGTAGATGTAGATAATATACTCAAATTCCGTTTTATGTAGGTATGTTGATTATATAACAACAGTTTTTAGATTTAGAGTTTCAGTGTTTAGATTACTATTTATCAAAATGTTAACATAAGGAAACCTGTAATTGGCTATATTACCTACACAAATTGTTATTTTTATAATTATTACTGTAATGCTGTTGGTTTCGTCAATAAATAAAATGAAATGTCACACCGATTAGAACATAACTCGTAAGAATAATAATAAAATCTCAAGGCCACAAAAAACTCGCTTATTACCAACCCTGAAAATGCCGCGAATCGCACAATACTTACCGATCTATTATTACTTATTATCTAGTTATTACTATGCCTCTGATAAGTACTCCATAACCTTTCCGCAGCCTGTTACCTTAATTAACTAACCAGCAAACATATATTTTTTTAAATTATACTTATGGGTTTGCTCTTGACCTCAATCCAGTCTTCAGGACAAATACGGGGTCGAAGATGTAGCGAGCTTACCCAGAAGAAGCCTAATCACTCGTACTTTAAAGGATTTCGGGTTGTAAGTGCTCGGAAATAGGTACTGACGCAGGCAGGGCATTCCACTCCTTGGCTGTGCGCATTATAAAAGAATCAGAAAGGTGCTCTCTCTATTACTGTATTATTATTTATTTTATTTTCCATTATTACATAAAAATAGGACAAATAGGATAAATACTATTGAGGTAAGGATATTGAATTGCACTTGGTAATTTAATAAAAGTCACCATGCGTACCAGCCGTTAGGTACCTATTTCATAACAGATACGCATCACTTCCTTATTCCATCATTCTCAAGCTTTAATTACCTATCTACTGCCAGACGGTACGCGTAAAAAGGTACCTAGTGAAGCTTGCCACAGCGATTGTTATTAGAAAGTACAGCGTACGACGAATGCGACGTTGCCAAGCAGGTACTTATCTCGGTGCTTACGATCGAGTGATGGAGGCCTGACCTCGTTTTACCGTGAATTAGTACAAATTACAATCTTAAGAACTTACAAAACAGCAGGTGGGTTGAAGCGACAAGAGCAACTTACAAGTGACCCATTAAAGTTGTCGGTTAGTACTTCAGACTGTTATGGGAATAATTTCAGATCTTGACATTGTATATCTTGAACTACTTTACAAACAACTTTGTAAGTGTCGGAATGTTAAACTTTTACAATGTAATCGAAGTTTGCGGGATGTGTAACTTTTGAGTGCTGATATACGTACGAATACAGGGTGTTAAGGGTAAACAGTGGCAATACTTTAAGGGGCGTTTGTAGTCATGATACTGAACCACTTTCCATAAGAAACCTATAGGAAAATAGCAAACAAAATTTTCGACTTTCCTTATTAAATGCAATCAGCTGAAAGAACGTAGAATAAATATGAAAAAGAAGTTTGGCGGAAGGCCATATAATTTGAGACCCAGACTTAGAGGTCCCATACGTGAATGAAACTTAGTAATAGGTGTAGAGTGAATCAAAACTAACAATAATGTAAATTGGTTGTAATCTGTAGAAGTTGGGGGAAGTATTTATTTCTCCTTATGATACCTTTTGTATCAAGTGAGTGAAACTCATAATCTTTCGTATTAGATAGTCCACTCAATCTTCTACGCATTCATTCTACGCATTCATTCGACGACCCGGTTGGTGTAATGGTTACCACGCCGGACTGCCAAACCAGGGTCCTGGGTTCGAATCCCGGTTCGGTCATGGATGTTTATATGTTTGTGCCGTTGTTGTATGGTTTCCATAATAAACAGCCTATCAATAGTGCTTTCTTGGGATCATTACAATGTATGTGCCTGTGAGCGTTATTGTGTTTATTTTAATGAAAATTCATGATAAAGGTACCATATTATGATAATGGAAAAAAACGAAATCAAGTGACACACTATCAGTTCAACCAAGCCAAAAACGTTCCGTAACGTTCAAAAATACCTCAGTGATAACATTAGATGAAAATAGCTGTCATGGTTGCGTTTTGCTACTGCTTTTTGGACGATTTGTCTGTTTTATTAGTAATTTCTACTTTTGAATCCGGACTTCTGGAGATGTGGAAGTATTTTAAAATGCCTTAATTTTTTCTATTCATAATAATTATGACCGCCATCCTGAATGGCTTTTAGTTTTCGTAAAAAATGGCTGGGTCCAAATCTGCCAATCTTCTTTAGAATTAATTTTGCAAAATACTCTTTATTTGGGAAAGTTGTTCAATATTATGAGTACAATCACCCATTAAAGTAATGCAACTGTCTACCCTTATACCCTGTATAAGTAGGTTTATAAATCTACGACCGACTTCCCTTTCAGTGTTATCACAAACGTACACACTACACTACAACTGCTACCTGACTTTTAAGCCCGCACGTTGATTTTTATTACAAAAACAATAAAGACCGTTTAATTAAATTATGTATCTACTTCATTCCAAAATAAATTTAGTTCTTTAATGGCCTCGATTCGGACTGTGCCACGACTTACCTTAACTAAATTTATTCCTGTCACTTTCTAAAATAAGATTAAGAAAAGAGACAGAAAACCAACAACTGACTTTAGTGCTGTCAAAATGACGTTACACGCCCAAAAACGCTTTAAATAAGATGGCGTACATTATGATGGCATCTTATTTTGAGCGTGTAACGTCACTTTGACAGCACTAAAGTCAGCTGTTGGTTTTCTGTCTCTTTTCTTAATCTTATTTTAGAAAGTGACAGGAATAAATTTAGTTAAGTTAGGTAAGTCGTTGCACGGTCCGAATCGGTACCAATGTCCGATCTGTAGTCTAGGGAAATACAAACAATTTTATTATTCCGTAGCCTTAATTCGTAGCAGTGAATATCGTAGCCGTAGTTCGTAGCACAAAAAACTGTAGCTTAATCCCATATGGTCGAGTTTACCATAATCACTAAAATTAAGTGCTTTCTATATTGCATTAGCATTATACGTTAAAGCAATTTTCGACTGAATTTATATTAAGTTACAGTTTAGTTTTGTGTAAACTGAAGCGCGACTGTTATGCTAAATCCAATTGAGCGCTTGCTAAAGCTGGATATTGCATTTATACGTTTGGCTTTAAAATTACAATTTGAAATATGTTGGCAAACAATGTTACGCGATATAATTCAATAAACTTGTTAGTACACGTGTTTGCATACAGTTGCATATTTTATGATTCATTGAAATGTAAAGTTTATACAGTTTATAGGATTTTGCTATAAATTAATATGGTAGTTAAGAGTGACATACTCACTACCGTTTTAAAAAAATGTTATACTTCACAATACATACAATAAATAAATAAATAAAATAAAATAAATAACGCTCACAGGCACATACATTGTAATGATCCCAAGAAAGCACTATTAATAGGCTGTTTATTATGGAAACCATACAACAACGGCACAAACATGTAAACATCCATGACCGAACCGGGATTCGAACCCAGGACCCATAAAAATAAACACGAATACAAAAACACACGCCTTTTTTCCGCACGCAGAGACTATAAGATCTACAGGGTGTAACAAAACACCATAGTAATACTTAAAGGGGTGATACAGACCATCAAACTGAACAACTTTCACTGTGGAGCGAACCTCGAAATCGCGAATAAAAAATCTGATGTTTAGTATAAAACTGCAGTACCGATCTACCGATCGACTCAAATGTATGGGACAGCTATTTTTTCTTCGTACGATTACAGATTGTATTGTCTTTGTACGAAACTTTTATCAGAGGAACTTATGTAATTATTTTTAACTATTTTGACAATATGCGGGGAGATTCAGGGGGCATTGTCGTATAGTAGTAGTTTGTTGTCTATTGCTCAGGCTCTTCACAACTTTTCGGGTAAAATGCGCGCAATTTATTAACTTTTCAGGATAGTAAATCGTTATGCTCCAACCGCGCTATAATTTGTCGTATTAGAATCATTGATAATCTTGTTTTTTTTTTTTTCTAAATATAATATTAATTCACAATAATGATCGGCATGCCTCCGTGGTCTAATGGTTAAGAGCATTGGCTCTCGACGCGGAGGTCGTGGGTTCGATTCCCACGGAGGACATCTAGTGATATACGTCACTTTGTGCGTTTTCCCCAGTTGGTTAGGACATTGCAGGCTGAATCACCTGATTGTCTGAAAAGAAAAATGATTCCGTGCTTCGGATGGCACGTTAAGCCGCCGGCTACTATCTCTGCTGGTAGTAGTCGTTACATAAAAACCACGTCAGAGGCCGTAAGGCGGTCTGAAAAAACTCTGAAACCAGGGCTCTGCCCACACAATGAGAAGAAGAATGATCGGAATTAGAATAATAACATGACTTTTTCTGCATTTAAATAGTGACTACAGAGGGCTAAGTGGTGACGGTTACTGGAGTACGGCCCCCGACGAGCGCGCGGCCCCCCTGTGCGCCGCTGCAGACCCCTCTGCCGACTACCGGTGGGAGGCCAGAGCCTGCGGGGGACCCACCGTGGCCTCCTTCATCTGTGAACTGCCTGGTAAGGATTGACATATCACAGTCAAGGCACAGAATAAACAAGGGTATCTAGTACAACATACAGTACGAACACTACCTGCCAATTTTAAACTGCATACGCCGATAAAGGCGTATTCCTGTCTCGCTCGCGCTCACCTCTCATTTGTATGAAATGACAGGAAAAGTGTCCAAGGTGTGGTCAAGGGATAATTTTGTTCAGCATGGCAGGAATTCGAAATACGAAATTATATGTAACGTCCTCCAATCCACATTTGGCGGCACCTTACTGGGCTAGTTAGTAATAAGCACTGGAGACTTGTTCTACTGTGACTACAGATGAAAGGAGAACGATAACTCGAATAATCATATTAATTAAAAACAGAACAGTATCTCAGTTAAATCGTATAAACTCAATTGTTAGAGACAAAAAAATCGTAAAATAAAACCGGTCAAGTGCGAGTCGGGCTACTCGCGCATCGAGGGTTTTGTACTACACCACCACAGAACACAACATTATTAACTTAGAAAAAAAAACTTTTTTTGTCCGGGACCTATAGCGTAAGATCGACTCACACTTGGCCGGTTTTTAGTATTTTTTGTTATTCTGTAGAGTATGTTCTATAATCACACTAAGTTTGACGCTTGTATATATTACCGTTTTTACGATAGAGCGTGAAGAAAAAACGTTGATAAAAACTAGTTTCTTGTTGAGAACCCCCCTTAATTTTTAACTTTTTGACATTATTATTATTTGTTAATAAATCCGCCGTAATAACGCATAATCTGAGAAAATTTCAACTATCTAGCTATTACGGTTCAAAAGTTACAACCCTAAATAGGTAGGACAGACGGACGGACGGACAGACGGACGGACAGACGGACGGACGGACGGACGGACAACGTAGGCTTAGTAATAGGGTCCCGTTTTCACCCTTTGGGTACGGAACCCTAAAAACGATTTGAAGAGCAAAGTTCGGGTGCTAACGTCTTTTTGTTTGATTACAGTGCCGCAATGGGCGCTCGGTAACGAAGGATGCATGGTGCGGGCTCTGCCAGCACTAACAGCTTTATATTTACCTGAGAGCGCCGCTGTTCAACTAACTGCAGATTGCGGCCTGGCGGGCGTGAAGCGAGTGCAGTGCACTGGGAGCGTGGTACGTAAGAGAAAATTTAACTAACTAAACGTATGTTAATTACACACGCCGTCTTTTGTTTTATATTCATTGTTAATTTACAGAAACGTGAAGATCTCCTAAAGGATCTTTCGTGTGCTGACGAGAATGAAACCAGCTCTCCGAGTTTGGTATCTGTTGGAACGACGTGGCCTCTAGCGACGGAAACTGCGTTCACTGATCAAGATGCTACCAGTGACGTTACTACTGAAGATTTAACAACTGAGCACGGTGACGATACCAGTCAATCAAGCCTAGTGAAAGCAACGCCTGTTCTATCAAAAACAGAAGTATTCGATACATCACCAGTAAAAACACAAACTATAGTCAATCAATTTAACAAATTTTATTCGCCTAAGATTATTGATGTGGATCTTATACATAACAACAATCTTCAAAGTAATGATATACCAAAGCTCGGAAACAATGACAACTTTTTGAGCTTTGAACAGACTGAGAAATTGGAAGATGAAAAGCATATGCATCACAAGATGTTGCATGATGAGTTGGCGCGGCATGGAAACTTTGAAACAATATTTACTCAACCAACTGATCATTTTGTACCGCCGCTTGTTATGGCCAAGGCAAAGATAAGTGATGATATGACTGTCTTGTCTCTAGCTGAGAAACATGCGCAACAACTTGCTGAACAACGATTTGCAAAACATAAAACGGTCGATGAACACAATGACGACAATGAACAAGTAGGAAATAAAATTATACCTCAATCAACAACAGAGAAGCCAAACAAAACAGATATTATAGACGAGCCACCAGAAATAACCAATCAACCACAAAAAAGTAAAGGTCACGATAAGAAAGAAACATACAAGTCAAGTCTTCCGAAGAAATACAAAGAAAAATACAACGATCCTAAAACCAAAACATTCAAAGTTATTGATAATAAACTATTTAATATTGAGAAATCAACTGAAATATCTACACAAACTGAAAGCACGACAAAAATAGTAGATACTACAATATTGCCTATTATAGAGAGTTCGAGGAATATTTCAGAAGAAGAATCACCCATAGAACTCACTGTGATTCTTAAAGAACCAAATGAAGAACATGAAAACCAAACACATAAATCAAACTATTTAGGTGATGTTGCTAAGCTTGATATAATTAGAAATAACAGTGAGCCAGAAGAAAATACAAGTACAGAAAAAAATTCCATAGCAGAAGCTCATGGAACTTCAACGAATTCCCAAACCGGAACTATGTCAGGCGTTACAATGGTGCACGAGGTAATAAAAGTAACTCTCATTAATGAAGATAGTTCGAGTCATACTCCGACTACATTTGAAGTCACAACTAAATTTCCAGACTTTAAAAATAGCGTTAGTACTGACATTACGGATAAAACATCTACCACTACTCAAAAGACTACCGAAGAAATTGTTTCAACCAATTATATCACCACTAATGCAGCTATCATTGAAGTAACTAATGGATCTGCTATTGTTACTACAACTTCAACAATACCTGACGTGACAACTTTATCAGTCAGTGAGACTACAATAATAGTACCAGTACCAACAACTTCTAAAGCTGTATCTGACAAAAACATTGCATCAACTACTGAAGGGGGAATCACAACTAAAACGGAGGTCTACTTCAATGGTACTACACCAACACCGATCAATACCACTAACCGTCTGGACCACAATACAGAAGCTGAAACTACTGTGAGCAGTTTATATGATGCAACGAAAGATAAATCAGATGTTTACAACAGTACAGATATCCATGAAGAAGATTTCGAAAGGAATTCAACTGATATGTCGGAAGGGATAGACGATTTTCAATCACCTTTACTTTCGGCTGCAAACGAACCTCTTCATCGACCTAACAGATCCAGAAGGCCACAGCCAGTGAATCGAATAAATAAATTTAACCCATTCCGTATATTAGGTTAGGAACATCACAATGTAGTTGTTTGAAATGACTGCCACGAGAGGAATTATAATGAAATGACTGAACAAAAACTACAACATCTTTTGAACTTTGATAAGGGTATATTCACAGTCATTTAAATTGTGATGGCACAGTGCACTTAGTTGATTCCCAAATTGTGTTTATAAGTGACGTAATAGCGCGTTTAAAAATATACACATAGCAATCTATTTATGTACCTACGCACGTTTACATAGTTAGGTGTTGATTTAATTACATTTTATTGGCTTGTTCTATTTCAGTGGAAAGCTTCAATACATAGAATAGGTAGAATAGATTAAAATAGTCGAAGAGTATCTAGTCAATTCATAAAACTTACCTATTTCAAATGTAGCTAGCATAGCTAAACTTTACTGTCTTTTTATTTAGATTTAATAGATGAAATAAGAATTCCTACTGTTTGCCAAATCCATTTAATATTTGTTTCAGATAGGAAATAAGTTCATAATTAAATAGGTACACCCCTATTGCAACAAATAATATCATTCCCGAGGAAAAGAAAAAGTAATTACATTCAAAAACCATATCATACTAGGATAAGGATCTATGTTAATACAAATTATTTTTATGGGATATAAAATTTGTGAGGGTATCGTGCACAAGTGAATTAAATAAATGAACCCAGAGGTTAAAAGCTACGTGGCCTGTATATTAGGAACTAGCTAGTCTAGTTACACCTTTAATTAATAAAATGAGACTCACGTAAAATCGATCGCATTTCACAGGCGTGTAGCTCTTACTCTTTGTGTCATATTTTATTTCTGTCTTTTAATGTATGTAGTAGTAATTATTATAGTTAAGAATTTTTAATAAAATTAATAAATAAATTTTGCAATTTCTTTTATTACCACGGACAGAACGATACAAACTTGTACATTTACAACACCAACGTAACGAATCCGATAATTTTTATTGATAAATCGCAAACTTTTCGAATCTTTCTTTACGCACGACGACGCGGCGTGAATTTGCCAACGAGCTTTTTACATCGGATGTACAAGTAGTACAAAAAGTAAATTGATCGCCTTATAATTATGTACTTAGTTCATACCAAAATGAATCTAAAGTACCTAGCTAAGTATCTAATAGCAACTATATTCTCGAACGATTAAGGGAAAAACCGACAGGAAACTTGAGCTTCCAATTCTGACGAATTCTGTTGTCCGTGATTGGAACTAAACTATTTCAAACCAAACGGCAAACGCATAATTTTTTCACTCTATAGAAAACTATACTAGGTACCTATTAATGAACTTCAAACTAAACTGTATTTAGAACAATTCTGACTATGAATATACTCGTGAGCATATTAGCAAATAAGGTTGCGAACTAGTGCACACCAATTTATTTTATTTACAAAGCTGACAGTCAAAGTAACGTAAAGCAAACGAAGAAGAAGCAACAAAAGCTACCTAATTACAGTTTCCAACATTCTCGCTCTACTTTGGATATGATTTATCCGACTCTGCTCTACAACCAGTATGATTACGAGTAAGTTAAACCTTCAGGATCAGCTCAACTGCAAGTTTACTCGAGTAGGTACGTACTATGGTAGGTGGAAGCTGGCATAGGTATTGTCTACACCTTGGAGGGCACACTGCCTAACAAGCGGGGAAATTAAATTACCGATTGCCGTTATGATATTGTTGTAAATCGTGCCATTTGAGGTACAAAAACCTAAGTCTTACGAATCACAACCCGCCGTAACTATATTTAAATGTCAGTTGAAAATGTAATTTTTTTCAAATTATTTACATTTAAAGGGTACCACTTTGTTTGTCTATTCTCATGTTCTACACCTTCAGCCAATACCAACGCGCAATGGTAAGACCATGGAAACTGGCCGTACACATTTTTAAGACCAGATGAAAGTGGCCAATTTTGAAAATAATTAATATTTTTAGTTACCGCTTCAAATTTATACAGCAGCTAAGGGTATGCCTGTACGAACCACATACCGATTTTAAGACCGTTCCTGTGGCCGGTTTGGATTTTAAGACTACTTTTAGGGATACAAATATTATCGAAATTTTGTACTTGACTGTACTGCAAAGAACTATTTATTATTATTAGGGCATGTTTCACCAATTTTGAATAAGTTCTTAAAGTTTATCTGACAGATCTGTCAGTTATGCTACCAAGAACTTATTCGGGAGTGGTGAAACAGGTTGTTTCCTTGTGGCTTCCTTACTTGAATCGTGTTTGCGTTTGAATTTGAATATAATTTTCATTTTTAGTTACCGCTTCAAATTATCATCATCATGGGCCTTGTTTCATCTAAATAGATGTTTCAAACAGCGTCTGTTTGCTTAAGACACCGACGTTCGTGGCTATATAAGCCGATTCGGGAGCGGCAATGCCTGCCGCATTTACGGCATTTGTGCCGTGTGTCGGTTGGTGCAGGAGCTTGTTCATCCCTGTGCCTTTTTGCTCGCTTTACGGCCAGATATTCAAACCAGACTTCATCGTGGGCTGTTCGACCGTCAGCTATTTCCTTCCTCCACTTGTTACTTAAAGTTTATCTGACAGATCTGTCAGTTATGCTACCAAGAACTTATTCGGGAGTGGTGAAACAGGTTGTTTCCTTGTGGCTTCCTTACTTGAGTCGTGTTTGCGTTTGAATTTGAATATAATTTTCATTTTTAGTTACCGCTTCAAATTAATACAGCAGCTAATTGTCTCCTTACCTGTAAAATCCAAATATCGATTTTAAGACCGTTCCTATGGCCGGTTTGGATTTAAAGACTTCTTGTAAGAATAAAAAATTATCGAAAGGGGTTTGTGTAACTTTATATGGACCAATGGCGTAAAAATTTTTTTTTTGCAGCCACCGATAATTTCATTATTGTTTTGTAACATTCCCTCGATTAAACACGTATGACTAATAAAATTAGCTCTAAGTTATATCGGAGCCGAGATATACAGGGTGAATGTTTTTGGACGGGGCAGTAGGGTAGGTACCTTAACCGTTGTAGCTACAGGAAAAGCCGTAGCATCCGACATAAGAAGCATGAAGTATACTTGCCAAATAAATATAAACCAATTTTTTTCGCTGTATATGGGTTCCCTCTTTAGGGTTCCTGGATATTCTTGTCTTTGTGATGACAGAGACGATGGATGGGCAGGATGTGCCCGTCTCATCAGGTTAGATATAAGTTTTTCACAGATTTCCATTCCACCTCATAATGCTGGCTTGCACATAGTTGCAGCGAAGGCATTTGACATTTCCTTTATTTCAGCTTATATAATTATGATATTCTCATTAAGTTAAATTCTATTCTGAAGTCTATATCAGGGCCTCTCGTAATATTAGGTGATATTAATTGCCGATATACATTGTGGAGTTCCCATCGTTCGGACCCCTTGTCCTCTTTTATCCTTGATTTGTTGGATGATAACAACCTCTGTATACTAAACGATGGCTCCCCTACACGGAGAGTACCACCTGATCAAAATGTTAGTGTTCCCGACATGTCTCTTGCTTCTCCTTCTCTGATTTCTTCACTAGCCTGGTCTGTCCTTCCAAACAAACAAAAGGCAGACCCAAAATCTTGGCAACTACGCCTCCATATTCCAGGCGCGGAGGCCTACGCCATCACAGCTTGCACTCAAATTAATTTGAGCAAGCGCTACGTCAACCAATAGATCACAATTAAATCCGATAGCGAACGGTCTCTTTGCCCTCAGCAAGGATTAAATTTGTACAACTTACAGGGCACTGTAAATTAAATAAACAAATGCATACACCGAATTTAAGTGACACGACCGGCTGCAGATTCTGCAAGGAGTAGATGAGTTTTGGCGGGAAGGAACAGTTTTAAAAGACCAAATTTAAAACACGGTACAGTTTTTTTTTTTTGCCATTTTTTGAGCTTGATTTACATTTCTATACATTCTTATTTGTAGCTCACAGCCAAGTCTAAACAGCTCTTATCAGGGCTCAACAAGAAATAGTAGTTATCAAGGTTTTTCAACGAAGGAAATCGGAACATCTGTCCGAATGTGCCAACTCAACATTGAGGGAAGTAGTCTCCAAAAGATTTTAAGCTAGCAGAAAGCAGATATAGTTAACTTACAGGATATTGAAAAGAGAGGGCACGTCCCAGGCCTTCACGTACATTTTGTAGAAAATGATGGTCCAACATACCTACTTTTATGCTAAGCGAGTGTGGCATCCCCTCACATGCGTCCGAATGCGAGTCTCATAGAAGGACGTAAGAAATCTGTCATTTTCGTACTGTAACCTCGGTTGGTCTGGTAAAGTTTTTTGATCCTTATAAGAAGCAGGATCGATTGGCATCAAAAAAAGTTTTTTTTGTAAATGGACAATTTTCTTGCTGCCATTACATTTTTTTTTAAATCTTTGAATGCAGATCAAAAAGTAGCAAAAAGTTACGGATAGTATTCTAAGAACGTTTTCCTGTAGCTAGAACGGTTAAGGTACCATTCACCCTGTATATCTCGGCTCCGATATAACTTAGAGCTAATTTTATTAGTCATACGTGTTTAATCGAGGGAATGTTACAAAACAATAATGAAATTATCGGTGGCTGCAAAAAAAAATATTTTACGCCATTGGTCCATATAAAGTTACACAAACCCCTTTCGATAATTTTTTATTCTTACAAGTAGTCTTTAAATCCAAACCGGCCATAGGAACGGTCTTAAAATCGATATTTGAGTTGTACAGGTAAGGAGACAATTAGCTGCTGTATTAATTTGAAGCGGTAACTAAAAATGAAAATTATATTCAAATTCAAACGCAAACACGACTCAAGTAAGGAAGCCACAAGGAAACAACCTGTTTCACCAATCCCGAATAAGTTCTTGGTAGCATAACTGACAGATCTGTCAGATAAACTTTAAGAACTTATTCAAAATTGGTGAAACATGCCCTAATAATAATAAATTGTTCTTTGCAGTACAGTCGATTACAAAATTTCGATAATTTTTTTATTCCTAAAAGTAGTCTTAAAATCCAAACCGGCCACAGGAACGGTCTTAAAATCGGTATGTGGTTTGTACAGGCATACCCTTAGCTGCTGTATAAATTTGAAGCGGTAACTAAAAATGTAAATTATTTTCAAAATTGGCCAATTTCATCTGGTCTTAAAAATGTGTACGGCCAGTTTCCATGGTCTTACCATTGCGTGTTGGTATTGGCTGAAGGTGTAGAACATGAGAATAGACAAACAAAGTGGTACCCTTTAAATGTAAATAATTTGAAAAAATTTACATTTTCAACTAACATTTAAATATAGTTACGGCGGGTTGTGATTCGTAAGACTTAGGTTTTTGTACCTCAAATGGCACGATTTACAACAATATCATAACGGCAATCGGTAATCTTTTTTGTAATTAGATAGTTCCGTGGCTACAGTACTATTAGCACTTCCTATCTCTATGAATTGAATACCCCTAGGTACGCGCGGGCGGGCGGGCGGTAATGATCGTTCTTCTTTCGTAAATTTCCGTCTATGTTTTCGACGTTACTTTGTCCCTTTTTAATCCAAGGTAAAAAAAAGGTTTTATTTAATTATTTTTCTGATAGAAAGGGACACAAAAATGTTGGAAATATCGACGACGGAGACTTACGAAAAAGAAGGTCGAACATTACCGACCGCCATGACCAATTTTATTGTTTCCATTCTTGTAAGGAGGAGTGGCATCTTTTATGATTCTAAAATCCTTACCCATACTTTAAAAATCTCTAAAAATGATCTTTCGCTATGGGACCAACATTCAAAAGCGCGAAATATACATCGGATGGTCCATACAAAACTGCAAACCTACTAGACCCACATGTATGGGACGGCTGATTTGTTTTGTTTTTTTGGGATTTCGATGATGGTCCCAGGGAGGACCCTGTGTACAGGATGTAAAATTAAATGCGTTTCATAGTAAAGAGGTTGCTTTAGACGATCAAACTGATCAACTATCAGTGTGGGACCAACATTGAAAACGCGAAAAAAAAACAGTTGTTTCATACATTTGGGTCGCGCAGCGATTGACGATTCCTACTGGCCGAACATTTTCAATTTTTCATCTTGTTTAAAAAAAAGGCAATTAAATAGGCAATTTATTTATTATTAGAAAAGGTAATTTTGTAGCACTGTAATAAACGTCTAGGAGCTTTATAACAGCAATTTAAAATCGTATGCCTGTTCTTATAAACAAGATGAAAATGTTTGGCCAGATAAATTGTTTTCAAACGCTCTTAAATACCTACAGCAGATATTTTTTTTACCATTTCAAAGTTGGTCCCAGGATAGTAAAAGTTGTTCAGTTTGATGGTCTGAAGCATCCCCGTATGTAACGCATTATAACCTGGCCCTGTACCCGGAATTTCGATTTTAGATAATATTCACTTCATTGTCATAGGAACGAAAACGTTCACGCAATTGCGAAGTTCGAATGTCCGGGCTAGAGGCCCTGTATAACTATTTTTTCGATTCTATGACGCTATACAGGGTCCTTCTTAATATGCTGACACTTTTTTAAGGGGATGATCAGGCCATCAAACTGAACAATTTTCTATATGGGACCAATAACGAAATCGCCAAAAAATTATCTGCTGTCCCAGAGTTATGTTTGCAGTTTTGTATGGGACAGCGGATTTTTTCTAAGTGATTTCAGTGTTGGTCAAATTGTAAAAGTTGTTCAGTTTGATTGATTGATGGTCTGAAGCACCCGTTTAAGTAAGTGTTCCATTTAATTTTACACCCTGTATAGTATACCTACCTAAGATAAGATGTATATAGGGTCCTTCTTAATATGCTGACACTTTTTTAAGAAGACGATCAGACCCAGGCGCGGATCCAGGATTTCGTTCAGGGGGGGGGGGCAATTTTTTTATGACTTTACCTATCATTCAGAAAATGAATTTTGATACAATTTTTGCAAGATCTCGGAGGCGATTTTCAGTCATGGATCCTCTGATAGATGTATTAGTCACCGATAGCGTTACAAGGACCAGTACACATTCATAGTATTATATAGGAACATGGGCATAGCAATGACTTTTACCCCGGCCGGCCGGGCCCAGTAGGCCTCGCATGCCGCTCCCGCGAAAACGATAAAAATCGAGATGTGCCTATATCTTTATTATTTTATGTATGGCAGAAAGAGCGCGCATGACGTTTTTCTCGTTTAAACGCTTTTTCGTGGGTGGCATGCTAGCTGTGCAGGTTGGGTCGAAACAATAAAATGTAAATCCTGCCCAGCCTGTCCTGGAGTGAGCGCAGCGAGCTCGAGATTTTTCAACAATAAGAAAAGATCGTATATCCAAACCTTAGAGCGAGCGAAGCGAGCTCGAAATTTTAATATCTGAAAAGATCCTTGAAATATGAACTAAAACTTAGAGCGAGCGCAGCGAGCTCAAAATTTTACTGTAATATTATTCCTATGCACGAGCTGGTAATTTTTCTGCATTATAACTGGATTTCCATCTCATCCCGACGGCCCGGTAGCACAGTCGGTAGTGAACCTGCCTGCTGTGCCGAGGGTCGCGGGTTCGAATCCCGTAAGGGACAAATATTTGTATGATGAATATGAATATTTGTACCCGAGTCATGGATGTTTGTATTTATATATGTATTCTATATCGTTGTCTAGTCATCATAATACAAGTCCAGGCTAGATTCTGGTACTTTAAATGTGACTAGATAATTTGTGTGACATTGTCCAAGATATTTATTCATTTATTCATTATTCATCCCGAAATCGAGGCCATTCATGTATTAAACAAAAGCGAGTCCATGATTTTGCTACCATGATAGCTCGATTATACAGGGCGTAAGGAAAAGTATCATTAACCTTTAAACCACATAGGTACCCACCAAGTTGAACAACTTTTACTGTGGGAACAAACCTGTCAGAACAAAAAAAATCTGCTGTTTCATACGTTTGAGTCGAGTAGGCATTTCCGGTTTAGTATGGAACAGCAATTTTTTTTATGTTTATAGGTTTAATCCCATTGTAAAAGTTGTTCAGTTTGACGGGTAGAGTATGACGTGGTTTAAAGGTTAATGATACTTTTATTTTTGTAAAGCTCATCATATTGAAATCGAATTTGTTTGAAAAAAAAAGGGACAAAGCGAAAAAAACTTTATGATGCTACCCTGACGCCATTGAATGTCATACGCGAGGTAGCGGACGGGCGCTACAAGCAAAAGTAGAACTTAAAGGGGGTCCACCGTGAGCTTTGTCGATAGGAAAGACCTCAGTTTCAAAGCGCAGAATTAAAATTTAAATGATCGAAATGCTTGGGTCTGAGTGACACTAACTTTATGGTACTGTATAGTATCAATTATTTTATTAAATAGACTATGTATTATTGTATACAGGGTGTAACAAAACACCCTAGTAATACTTAAGGGGGTGCTTCAGACCATCAATCTGAACAACTTTCACTATGGAGCTAACGTCGAGAAAAAATTAAAAAATCTGTCGTCCCATACATTTGAGTCGAGACGGTGCGCAGTTTTGTATGAAAGAGCAGATTTTTATTTCGCGATTTTGATGTTGCCTCCATAGTGAAAGTTGTTCAGTTTGATGGTCTGAAGCACCCCCTTAAGTATTACTAGGGTGTTTTGTTACATCCTGTACATAACCTTAGCATAAGAATTTATATTGTTTAGTTATTAAGTCGTGTTATGTTGTAGAGTTTTTGGCCGCATCTTCTCTACAGCGACAACACGTTCCGACGCGGTGGTAGCTTCAAAAAAAGATTTGACGTTTAATAAGTGTGCTTCAAGCTCCTATACTGAATAAATTATGTTGACTTGACTTGACTTGAAAATAATAAAGCCGAGCGAACGATTCGAAGCGAGATCTACCTAATTTTCGCTGTCCATCTTAATTTCAGCCTTTTTTATACGTCCACAGCTGGACATAGAGGCCTCCTCCCAAAAAGAGAGTTTTGGCCATAATCGCCACCCTTGGCAGGCGGGAATTTTCACAATGCTTACATTAAATCCTGATTATTTCTGACCACATAGACATTTCAAGAAAGTGGACACGAAAAAAGGAAGGATTCTGGGGTGGGCCGTTTTCTCTGTGTATAACTTAGTAGGTAGGTACCTAAGTTAGTAACCTTATCACTTCGATTTTTCGTTTTTACATTCCGAGCACGTGTTGATCTTTTCTTCGTAATTGGTACCTTATCAAATGAAGGTAAATACTATACGTAACAAGTTTGACAAATAAATCAGTCGAGCATCATGAGGGCAATTGCGAAGTTCGAATGTCTGGGTAGAGGCCCTGCCTGCGCATTCAAGATTACCTATTGTTCGTGTTTCGTTGCGCGATCTACGAGTAGTAGGCGCACATTTTTGGCCGGTCCAAAAGAATGGGGTTAAAAAAAACAATGGACTGGGACACAAAAACGCTCGATTTGTTTTTGAGAAGAACCACATGTGCGATACAATAGGATAGTTCCACGAAATGTAGAAAGCGTTTTTTTTTTGTGACACTCACTTAAACGATTGATATTTATTATGATACTTACTTACTGACTTGGAAATTTTAAAATATTCCAAAATAAAATGCTTCAGGTCGTGGCTCAGGGGGGGGCAATTGCACCCATTGCCCCCCCCCCTGTATCCGCGCCTGATCAGACCATCAAACTGTACGACGCGGTGGTAGAGTCAAAAAATGACGTCAAAAAGCTATCTATATGATATTATTTTGAATAAAAAAATTTTGAATTTTTGAATTTTGAATTTTATGGCACAAATATCGAAATCGCGAAAAAAAAATCTGTTCGTCCATACAAAACTGCAAACCTACTCGAGCCAAATGTATGGGACAGTTGATATTTTTTGCGATTTTTGCGATTTCGATGTTGGTGCCATAGAGAAAGTTGTTCAGTATTATGGTCTGATCATCCTCTTAAAAAAGTGTCAACATATTAAGAAGGACCCTGTATTTGCTGGATGAGTTTATTGTGAAAGTGTATGAACATGAAGGTTAGTGGTAAAACTCCAAGTTGCCTCTCAGCCGGCTGTCAATATTTATGGAACGCTTCAACGTCACCTCGCCTTGCCCCACTTACGAAGAAAACTCACAACTCAATTTTCTCTTCGAGGGCGCTTATCAATATTAGTTGCAATAACTTTCACAAAATTCGAAGTGTTTCCAAGCGAAACACTTTTGTGAAAGTTATTGCATCGAATGTTTTTCTTGTTGATAGCAGTTTCAGTGTTCCGTGCCAACCAATCCTAACTATTCCGCTCTCTTATTTCTGTTTTTTAACGATCTTCTTTGACTAACATCTGTAGAGGATTTGTATATAGATTCTAAATAATACTTAAATATAATGCAACATTTTGGAAACCGTTTTAATTATAACGGATAATATATTTTTACCGTGTCGATATTTTCGGGGGTGGTTCAGGAGTGCGATTTTTGAATCTCATTCGCTGAGTTCAGCAGTTGAAAATGTCTAAATTACTATGGCGATACGCATCTTTCTACTGCTTATTTGACATTTAAAAATCACTTACTTAAAAAAAATTCTTACTTACTTTCAAAAATCGCACTCCTGGAGTATGAACTCCAGGAGTGCGATTTTTGAAAGTCAACAGAGACGATACGCATCTTTCTACTGCTGATTTAACATTCAAAAATCATACTCCAGGAGTGCGATTTTTGAAAGTCAAATCAGCAGTAGAAAAATGCGTATCTCCATACATTTCCAACTGCTGAGTTCATAGTATGAGTTTCAAAAATCGCACTACTGATCATCAAACTGAACAACTTTTACTATAGCAGTAAACCTGATACGTAGTAATTATAGAACTCTGTGCTCATACATTTGAAATATGAGTTCAGTAGGCATTGCAGTTTAGTGTAGAACAGCTGATTTATTTTAACGATTTCAGATTTGCTCCCATAGTAAAAGTTGTTCAGTTTGAAGGCCGCATACTGGATGATTTTTTTACCGTGTCGGTATTTTCAGCGGTGGTTCAGCTTTACTATGGGAGCAAATCTGAAATGGCAAAAATAAATCTGATGCTCTATACTAAACTGCAATGCCTACTCAACTCTAAATGTATAAAGTCCGACACGGTAAAAAAAGTCACCGGTATAAGTCCCAAACATTATTGATTTTCAAACATGTTACAGCCATGTTGTGCTATTTTGAATCAAATAAAGGACTGAAAAATTCAGTCTCGGGCGGGATTCGAACCCGCACTCTTCCAAACCGGGGAAGTGCGGTATCCAATTTCGCCACCGAGCCATTGGCTCAGAGACCGAAATTTTCAATCTGTTGCGTCTTTAAGGGGACGTGAGCGACATCTACTGGAAGTTATTTCAACTTTCCAAATTTAATTTGATTGCAACGGTATAAGGTTCTACAGGGTGTAACAAAACACCCTAGTAATACTCAGGCGGTGCTTCAGACCATCAATCTGAACAACTTTCACTATGGAGCCAACGCCGAGAAAAAATAAAAAAAATCGGCCGTCCCATACATTTGAGTCGAGACGGTACTGCAGTTTTGTATGAAAGAGCGGATTTTTTTCGCGATTTCGATGTTGGCTCCATAGTGAAAGTTGTTCAGTTTGATGGTCTGAAACACCCCCTTAAGTATTACTAGGGTGTTTTGTTACACCCTGTATAATATCTTTTATAAACAAAAGTACAGTGCCTAACTCTCAGATAGCCGATTATCATCTCGATAAATCTCTGTAATACACCTACCTGCTTACAGTTTACCTTAAACCAGCCTAATTCGAGGCAATGAAGGCGCAATTTATGTGTTGGAATTGTAATAAACGTAAACTACACCGAACAAACAAGATTATCATCCACGGAAAATAATAGAAATGGAAGCGAAAAGAAGTAGTTTATTTCCATTATCCTATTACTTGTCCTATTTAAGATAGTGCGTGTAGCGTTCCAACTAAATTGCGAAACAAACAAAATATTTCTGTAGTTTTGTACGTGTTCGTAGAACTTAATGCTTCAGGAGTGGAGATATATGAGTTTATTAACTGTACAATGGAAGTCGATAAAAGTAAAGGTGAAGAATTTAGTGGAAGGTAATAGGGCCACGCCACACCTGTTAGGGATACGATACGATCCTATACATGCGTGCTATCTGGAGTGCGATTTTCGAATCTCATTCGCTGAGTTCAGCAGTTAAAAATGTCAAAATTATTATGGTGATACGCACCTTTCTACTGCTGATTTGACTTTCAAAAATCGCACTCCTGAAGTAATCATACTTCAGGAGATTAAAAGGTTAGGAGGTTTTTTAAAGTCAAATCAGCAGTAGAAAAATGCATATCTCCACAGTAATTTTGACATTTTCAACTCAGCGGATGAGATCGCACTCCTGGAGTGCGATTTTTGAATCTCATTCGGTGAGTTCAGCCGTTGTAAATGTCAAAATAACTTTGGAGATATGCATCTTTCTAATTCTGATTTGACTTTCAAAAAACGCACTCCTGAATGATTTTTGAAAGACTAATCAGCAGTAGAAAAAAGCATATATCCACAGTAATTTTCAACTGCTGAACTCAGCGAATGAGATTCAAAAATCGCACTCCTGGTCGATATGTTCTACTCGTACTGTAGGACATGGGTTTGTCTGTTTTGTGGGTCACACCTACATGTGACGTCAAATATTCATAGGTCGGCATTTTAGTATGTGTTTTAAATGAATAAAATAAAGATTTTGAGCAGAGACTAGTTTAAATGAAAATGTAGAGTATACTGGACTAAGTTCCGCCACATACATACGATATACATATTCAGGATTACTGTTTCGTATGGATTTTCTCCCTCCATAATTGCGATCAGAATTGCGGAGATATCAAAGTCTATACAAAATTTTAATACTGATTCGGAATCCTGTATGTGTGTGACAAAGAATGAAAAAGCTCGTGAAGGGTATTTTAATAAAATCGGTCAAGTGCGAGTCGGGCTACTCGTGCACAGAGGGTTCCGTACTTCCGTACACACCACCTAGGGTTGCCAGACGTTGATAATTTTTCCTCGTACAAAAAGCAAGAAAAACCTCGTACTTTGGCTATTAAACCTCGTACATTCATCTAAAGTGTGAAAAAACAAAGATTTAGGCATAAAACACAATTTAATTTGCGTCTTATAATTTAATAAAAAAAAATTGGTTAAAAATAAAATTTTTATGTTGTTTACAACGAAAAACATAGGATAAGAGCAGCTAATACGAGGAACAAATCGAAGTGATGATCGGTTTCATGTGGATTTCCCGGCAAACTACAAACTAACCATAAACATCTGATAGTCTTTGATGGTTTAGATATTCATTTATTCAACAAATAGTCGCTTGTAATGGATAATCATGGCATAATTTCCTTAAAAGTCAAAACCTCGTACATATTTGTACGAGGTTGACATCATCCTCGTACCTCGTACGGGAGACCCCAAATCTCGTATTTGTACGAGGAACCTCGTACGTCTGGCAACCCTGACACCACCACAGAACACAACATTATTAACTTAGAAAAAAATTTTTTTTTGTCCGGGACCTTTAGCGCAAGACTGACTCACACTTAGCCGGTTTTTTGTATTTGTTGTTATTCTGTAGAGTTTGCTCTATAATCACACTAAGTTTGACACTTGTATGTATTACCGTTTTTACGATAGAGCGTGAAGAAAAAACGTTGATAAAAACTAGTTTCTTGTTGAGAGCCCCCCTTAATTTTGAACTTTTTGAAATTTTTTATTTGTTAACAAATCCGCCGTAATAACGCATAATCTGAGAAAATTTCAACTATTATGGTTCAAAAGTTACAGCCCTAAATAGGTAGGACAGACGGACGGACGGACGGACAACGTAGGCTTAGTAATAGGGTCCCGTTTTTACCCTTTGGGTAAGGAACCCTAAAAACCACAAACTTTTACTAATGCTGTCACAAAAGATTCTAGAAGAACATTTGATGTATTATCCTGAAATTAATGTCTATGTGACTAGGAAATGAACTAACTAATTCTCTTTTGGAGATGACAGAAAATAATGAAGATCAACAAAACATCCTTCTCATTGTTGTCCAGGTAACAAAGCGAGAAAGGGGGCGATATTGTTAATTTCCTCCATCAAGGAAAAACGGATTCCTATCTATGGAACATCAGGTTTTTGCGTTTGGCGTTTTCGCATTGTTTGTACTGTGTTGATAACAATTTTGTACTCTACAATGAACGGTTGGATTATAAGCGGTATGCTACGATGGGTTTCATAAAGGGTTTTACGCTTTAGAAAATTACACATACACCGAACTTGTTTTATATTTATTTTATTTTATTTATTAATATGTATTACAGGCACAATTCATGTTATCATGACAGGTATTCACCCAATGCGACGACATTTTGGTTGCACATTTTACTTTATAAATTTAACTCTTTTTTATAATTTTTTGTGTTGTTTTGTTTGTATGGATCCATCGAAGGTTGTGCTAGCTGATAATTTACCATTTCAGAAATGTTATAAAACTATGAAACAACGTTTATTCAATGTAATTCAAAGAAATATCAATTATTATAATTGTATTTATCAATAACAGAATTAAATTTAATTGAAGTTATAAAATATTAAAGCTAAACTATAAGTACCTACCTACATAAAGAAGGCAAGCAATAACAAGGCAAGAAATAGAATATTTTAAATGAACCAAATCTTGCCTATGCCGTCAATTACTTTTGATATTGAATCTAACACAGGAAAAGCATCTGAAACGTTACTGAAAATGAAAGCAATGAAGTTGGACCCGGAGACACGAACGTGTGGCCACCTCAGCTAAAAGACCAGCAAAATCTACAGACAGCAACGAAAAAGGAAATGGCCTTTCAAACGATTATTCTTGCTTTTATCGAATAACATTTCACTTTGAATTACCTCTGATGCCTCGGAAAGTCCGAACCGCGGGGACTATCGATCTAACCGCTATTAAGTCAGTTGCTTAATTATTTTAATGGACCAGCGGTTTTTGTTGATGGCCGATGGCTGATCAATATTGAAGCTTTTATCAACATTTCCAAATATGTATTTAAACTGACTGGCGAGTTTAATAAGAGCGATACCACAAATTATTGTTTGCGGCCTTTAGGCATTTTGGGTGCGTTCGTTCGAATCACGGTTTCAACATGTACGCACGGCGACAGATCAACCTACCCATACTTCGACCTTATGTCCATGAACATAGAGTTCAACTATGGGTAGGTTGATCTGTCGCCGTGTGTACTAGCGACTCGCCCCGGCTTCGCACGGTTGCAATGCTGATATAAACCTTTCTCTTGAATCAAACTATCTATTTAAAAAAAACGCATCCAAATCCGTTGCGTAGTTGTAAAGATCTAAGCATACATAGGGACATACAGACAGCGGGAAGCGACTTTGTTTTATACCATAAAGGTATCATATAGAGGAACTGACAGCTGAGAGAGCGTGATGTACCTAGCGGCGCCACTGTATAATAGAAAGAGATACGTGACGCGAGGCAATAGAACCGTTTTTGGGAACTTGTCAGCACAATCGACTGGGTAAATATTCGTGCTCTGTGAATAATTAGTGAATCTAAAGTGAAGTCGTAGAATATTTAGTGAAATATACTAACACTATTTCATTAAATTACCTACGATTTCACGTTAGATTCACAATTATACACAGAACTCGAAGTTTTAGGGTGCCGATAAGTGCCGACAAATGCACAAAAAACGGTTTCATTTGACAACTCATGTCAGTTACTCTATTCCGACAGGTATAATAACTTTATGTTTTATACTGAGTATGTAGTTATATTTTACTACTGCTACTAGATTTTGCCCTTGACTTCTTTTGCGGTCACTTAAAACTGTTCCTGTGTTGATATACATTATGACGAACATATTCTGTGTGCATAATTTCATCCCCGACGAATGCGCGATTAAGTCACAAAGATTGTCACAAACTTTTACTATGGAATTAGTATACTGTTAGTAGGATGACTTAATACTATTTCAGGGCTTCATAAATACCATTAGATTAGGGCCTTACCCATTTTTAAGTAGCTTTTATTAAAAAAAACTAATAGAAAACATATGAAGCTAAAAAAGAAATACCTACGCTTGTTTGTTCCAAAAAGGCATAAAACCGAGCAGGAAGTTGCAACAATAAAAAAAAGAGTTCAACATTTTCGTGGCGCCGCAAAACTAGGTACCTACATACATTTTCATAGTAGGAGTCAGCGGACGCAGGTTGGGCGGTACTTGACTACCAAAATGTAGGACGGAGGTCACACGCGTCTCGGCCTGTCTCATCCATTATTCAGAGTTATCGGCCGCACCACATCGCCCGTCCGACTCGATTTCTGTTAATGAAGATTAGTGTGACAACTTACCCAAGACACACCAACTAGTTCTTTTATTAGCACTAACTTCAGTCAATTATTGTACGTATCAAGTTTAAGAAACAAGAAACCTGGAACTATTCGAGGATTGACTAAGAAGTCGATCATTATAACAATAAACATCTTTCGTACTAGTCTAGGAAAACCCTTGCAATGCAACTTCAGATTTTGTATTAATCTCAATACATTTGTACCTACAAAAGCAAATATTGTAGCTCGTTCCTTATCTTGATCATCACTTTATCCTGACACCAGGGCTCTGCCCACACGATAAGAAGAAGATAACTTATCCTAGTCATAAAAAATCGAACTTCTGTTATTGATTATAAATCAATAACAGAAGTTCGATTTTTGAAAATCATACGAGCGACTTGGCAGTAGAAAATGTCAAAATTGCTATGGAGATTATGCACCTTCTGCATTCTGCATTATGCTGCCAAGGCGCTCGTATGATTTTCAAAAATCGCACTTCTGTGTGTCTGTTTAATCTCTATGCCTTGTTTACTATTAGCCGAGGCTAGTAGCACATTAACGTAAAAACAGCGGTTTATTTTCCAAACTGTAAACGTCAAAGTGACATATTAAAATGTAATGGCGACGATTGGGCGGGACCATGCGGGACAGAATTAACATACCTGGCTAAAATTCTGGTTAACATTCTCACTCTATGGTCAGTGTCATCAAAGGCCTAGAAACAGCGCACTAGTCACAACTTCACAAGCAAATCGGCGTGATTATCTGCCGGTCGACTGTAGGCCGACCGGTAGGGTCCTGTGTTGCTAACAAATCACTTCGTGTCCGCTTGTTCGCCGGGGCTAGCAGAGTTCACGAAGTTTTGTATCGAAATAGGTACCTTAATTATTTTGATTTAGTAGCTACTATCAAAGTTAATATAATATTAGTGAGGGCGCTCTCGGGTCGCGACAGGCCTTTCGTGCTGGGGGTGCGGGTGGCGGGGGGCGCGGTCCTAGTACCGATTTACCTGCGCGCTGTACCCCAACGGCCGGTGCCTCACCCCTCCGCACACCGCGCGAGCCCCCCCGCACTCCGCGCAAGCATAGACCCATCGCGGCCACTAAGCGCACCCACTTTATTGTATTTACGCTATGCTACTATTTAGTTTAGAACTACCTACTCTAGATTATAATAAAGACTATTCTGTTAAACGGTAAGGAAATAAAAATAAAATCGTTTTTTAATTCTTCGCCGTCTTTAACTCTTAGCGTCTATCTTATTGTCTTTTTATTATTTATTTCTATTAGCGTCTATTTGACTGCAGTAATCGAATGTTGATGGCAATAACATTTCTCACTTTCTCTCTTCATATCAACGATAGACAACAAAAGTCGCCTTCCCTATGATTACACTTTACTAATTATGGAAATGTTCCTATTCACCGCGAAAGGAAAATCCAGACTGGTTATAGGTACCTAGGTATAATTGTATCAGGCGTCAGCAAATAACAATTTTGTAAATTGTCGTCAAATGTTATATTAATTATGCTAACGACAAATTCAACAAACAAAAAACATGCTACCAAGCGGGATATACATAATTATTATCTCGTAATTTGACAAGACAACAAACAACAATAATGTCTCAACAACAACCACCGAAGGGTAACATTATAACAGGGTGTATCAAAACACAATACTTAAAGGGGTGCTTCAGACCATCAAAATGAACATCTTTCACTATGGAGCAAACATCTAGAAACAATAAAAAAAATCAGCTGACCCATACAAAACTGCAGTACCGACTCGACTAAAATGTATCGGGACCAGGGGGAGCGTGTGAATTCTCTATGATTAGGCTAGTCATTTTACGGAGTTATGTTAGGCGGGGTAGGGAGTAATTATTAATTGTACTTTTAAACTGTAACTGACACCAATACTGTCACTAAATAGTGACAAAAATACTATCCTTTAGGATAGGATAATATTTTTAAATATGGTTTACCATATTTAAAAAAATTTGCTACGCAACATAGAAATCAAAATTGTGTGTCCCAGAAGGCTTTTAAATTAATAATATTAATACCAATGCACTCATTTGAATTAGATTTAACAATATACATTATTTTTGATCATTAAAATAGGCATTAAAATTTAAAAAATGAGGTATTTATTAGAAAATACTATTAAAAATACATTCATTTTTCAAAACCTTCTAAGTAGGCAAAAATATTTACACCATGTTTGAAGTATGTATGATGGTAAAGCCTTAAATATGTGCAAAAAAAATTTATCATCTGGTTTTTTAAAACGAGATAATATCTATATTTTAAAATTGGAACTGTTGCTGACGTAATTTTTATTTTATTTTGGTACATTCCTAAGCTCAAATTGACTCTTCAATATTAGAGCGAAAAAAAATGCAATTAGTAATTACTCCCGGCTCAAACCGTAAAATGACTGGGCTAGATCGGGACAGCAGATTTTTTTCTTGATGTTGGATCCATAGTAAATGTTGTTCAGTTTGATGGCTAAACCACCCCCTTAAGTATTACTAGGGTGTTTTGTTACACCTGTAATGATATCCATTGGGAGATGTCGATATTGTCACTTTGTCGCCTTATTTAAAAGCTTTCGACTACAATCAATCAAATATTTATTTGCATAGAATATGGTTACAGTTGTTGTAAGGCAAAAATGATCCTCAATTTTAGTATGCGAAATAGGCTAAAATAAAAATGTTAGCGTATAGTTGGCGTATAGTTATGGAACTCATGTCGATTTGTTAACTAATTGTCAGGGTTGGATTTTGTACTATAATTATAGTATTTATACTATAATTTCGCCCTTTGTACTATATACTATCCACATCTAACGATAGTACGCTAAAATACTATAATTTCATGTTTGGATCATTGGGAAGTTCTCAAGCTCTATTTCACCGATATGGCACTTTCAGAGCGCTTGATATCCGGCCAAATAATTCTTGATTTGCTAAGAGACCCATACATGAAGCTATATTATGAATTCATGTCCTGAATTATTAGTTCAAACAATTAACTAAAGTGTATTTAATGCAATCTCAAAACGTATTTTTCCTAGACTACCTACTTACCAAGACTAAGATACGAAACTGCCACGGATGAAGATAGAACTAATAGTAATATTCAAGAACTGATGAACTTAGTAGAAGAGGAGTAGGTAAATTTTGCCTTGACTGGTGTTGATTTCAAGGGCGGATCCAGGATTTCATTTTGGGGGGGGCCCTCGGCCGACTCAGGCCACGTATTAAGATATAAAAAAATTAAGTTAGAGTCTTGTATACATACATAGAAAACTAAAACAATCAGCCCCGGATCTACGATTTTTCCGAGGCGGGGCAAAAAGATTGGCGCCGGGCCCGGGCCTCCTCTACAAGAGTGTAGCAATAATTTTTTCTTAGGGAGGCCAGGTCCAGGTTGAGTGGTTGCAATAAAACGTTTAACATAGAGCGAGCGAAGCGAGCTCGAGATTTTACTGCAATATGATTAGGTAGAGTCAGAAATTCGCAATATGATCGAATTCTGCGATAGGTAATTTCAATACAACAAAAAATCCAAGAGCGAGCGAAGCGAGCTCAATATTTCGCTGAAATATAATGACATGACTGCAATAAGATCAAAAACCAAGAGCGAGCGAAGCGAGCTCGAGATTTCACTGCAATATAATGGGATTACTGCAATACGATCTTAAACCAAGAGCGAGCGAAACAAGCTCAGATTTCATCACTGCAATATAATGAGATGACTGCAATGAGATCTAAAACCAAGAGCGAGCGAAGCGAGCTCGAGATTTTACTGCAATATATTAGTTCGAGTCAGAAATACGCAATATGATCGAATTCTGCGATAGGTAATTTCAATACAACAAAAAAACCAAGAGCGAGCGAAGCGAGCTCGATATTTCACTGAAATATAATGAGATGACTGCAATAAGATCTAAAACCAAGAGCGAGCGAAGCGAGCTCGAGATTTCACTGCAATATAATGGGATGACTGCAATACGATCTTAAACCAAGAGCGAGCGAAACAAGCTCGAGATTTCGTCACTGCAATATAATGAGATGTTTGAAATCAGGAGCGAGCGAAGCGAGCACGAGATTTTTTTGCAAAATTCTCAAGTCGATGCAATATTTTTTTTCCATCTTGATTTTGGCGCGCCCCTAAACCTGCCGCCCGGGACGTGTTCCCCGGTTTGCTGTTAAATCTTTAGGATTATATTATGTGTATAATCCTAAAGATTTCTGACCACAGCCATGTTTTAATTATTGTACCTACACAGGTACAATAATTAAAACAGAAACATAGAGCGAGCGAAGCGAGCTCTAATTTTTTCCGCTCTACGAATTGGTTATGGACAGAGCTCAATCAATCTATGCCCTGGTAAAGTGCCGTCATTACTCAGCCTTGAAATTCAATGCAATCCGCAGAGGTCCGTGGGGGGGGCCATGGCCCCCTGGGCCCCCCCCCTGGATCCGCCCTTGGTTGATTTTAATGACTATTATGTAAAATTAAAGTGTACTATAATTTTTTATAGCACTCCGTGACCTAAACCCGCACTTAGGTCACGGTTTTGCGTTACCTAAGTAGTCCATTATTACACGGATTACACCGTTCGAAAATGAATCCACTTTATTGCACAGATGCATAATATACAAAAGAAGGTTCTTTTATAGCACTCCGTGACCTAAACCCGCACTTAGGTTACGGTTTTGCGTTACCTAAGTAGTCCATTATTACACGGATTACACCGTTCGAAAATGAATCCACTTTATTGCACAGATACATAATATACAAAAGAAGGTTCTTTTATAGCATTCCGTGACCTAAACCCGCACTTAGGTCACGGTTTTTCGTTACTAAGTAGTCCATTATTACACGGATTACATTACACCATTCGAAAATGAATCTACTTTATTGCACAGATGCTTAATAAACAAAAGAAGGTAGGTACTTTTAAATGTGCTTTCAATCAATGTGACCAACATTGAAATCGCGAAATCCCCAACTGACTCCAAGTTACTTTAATTATATTACGTACGCCCTACTTACACCCGCACCCCCTGCTCACACCTTATTAGTATGTTGGTAGTAGGGTGCGAGTAAGGGATGCGCCCCCTAGTGCGTAGAGGGTGATTGGGGATTCATAGGGGTGATAAGAGGGTACACCCCCTAATGCGTAAGGGGTGTGTAGTGGTGATTAGGGGGTGCACCCCCTAGCTCGTGGGTGTGATTAGGGGGTGTACCCCCTAGCTTGTGGAGGTGATTAGGGGTGTACTCCTAGCTCGTGGGGTGATTAGGAGGTGTACCCCCTAGCTCGTTGGGGTGATTAGGGGGTGTACCCCCTAGCTCGTGGGGTGGTTAGGGGGTGTACCCCCTAGCTTGTGGGGGTGATTAGGGGGTGTACCCCCTAGCCCGGGCTGTGATTAGGGGGTGTACCCCCTAGCCCGGGCTGTGATTAGGGGGTGATTAGGGGTGTACCCCCTAGGGCCCCTAGTTCGTGGGGGTAATTAGGGGGTGTACCCCCTAGCTCGTGGGATGATTAAGGGGTGTACCCCCTAGCTCGTGCTGGTGATTAGGGGGTGTACCCCCTAGCTCGTGGGGGTGATTAGGAGGTGTACCCCCTAGTTCATGGGGGTGATTAGGGGGTGCACCATGTAGTGCGTACGTGCTTAGTGGGTGAGTAGGGGCTGATGATGATGTGACGGTAGATGTGATTAGAGGTTAGTATTACCTATTGATTGTGGTTGCGATATATGAACGAAGCTTTTAAAGTTGTGGTTGTGTCCTACGGGGGGCTCCGCCCCCCGTGCCCCCGGGGGGGCTCCGCCCCTCCACCCCGCCGGGGGCTTCGCCCCCGGACCCTCGTTATACCCTATTCCTTGGTATACGTATTCATAGAATAAAAGTTCACCATGAAAGAAAATATCAATATAATAAAAAGTTGGCGGGTTTAGGTCACACGAGCTATAAAATAGTATACGATACTAGTGACCTAAGTAAGTCCATTATTACACGGCGTTTATCGCCCTCGCTGCGCTCGGGCGATAATTCACGCCGTGCAATAATGGACTACTTAGGTCACACGTATCGTAATGTACTATTATAAATACTATCCTTTTCATTTTTATGTGCTATCTTTTTCAACGTCCCTAAATCCAACCCTGCTAATTGTCGATTTTACAACTAGCTGAAAGATAATGGTAGGTATACAGGGTGAAATTGATATTATTGGCATCCTTTTAAACTAAGAGTCTACCCATCAAACTGAACAACTTTTACTATGGGACCAAACCGATCGGAGCAACCAAAAAATCTGCTGTTCCATACTAAACTGCAATGCCTACTCGACTCAAATGTATGCAACAGTTAATTTCTATTTTGCTTCGATCGGTTTGCTCCCATAGTAAAAGTTGTTCAGTTTGATTGGTAGAATCTTAGTTTAAAAGGATGCCAATGATATCAATTTCACCCTGTAGTATATTTTTAGTCCCTTACAAAAAATGTATCAGGAGTGCGATTTTTGAAACTCATTCGCTGAGCTCAGCAGTTGAAAATGTCAATATTACTATGGAGACGTGCATTTTTCTACTGCTGATTTGACAATAAAAAATCATACTCCAGGAGTGCGATTTTTGAAAGTCAAATCGGCAGTAGAAAGATGCGTATCTCCATACATTTTCAACTGCTGTGTTCAACGTATGAGATTCAATAATAAAAGCGGTCAAGTGCGAGTCGGGCTACTCGCGCACCGTGGGTTCCGTACCACACAACCACAGAACAGAACATTATTAACTTAGAAAAAAAACTTTTTTTGTCCGGGACCTTTAGCGCAAGACCGACTCACACTTGACCGGTTTTTAGTATTTTTTGTTATTTTGTAGAGCTTGTTCTATAATCACACTAAGTTTGACGCTTGTATGTATTACCGTTTTTACGATAGAGCGTGAAGAAAAAACGTTGATAAAAACTAGTTTTTTGTCGAGAACCCCCCTTAATTTTTAACTTTTTGGCATTTTGGACGGATGGACGGACGGACGGACGGACAACGTAGGCTTAGTAATAGGGTCCCGTTTTCACCCTTTAGGTACGGAACCCTAAAAATCACACTCCACGTCATAACTCCCCAATCTACCAATTGGGAAAGCGACACCGTCATTTTTCCTACTCAGGAAAAATACAGAATCAATCGATACCACATGTCGGTATAAAATTACTCAGTCCTACGAAAATCTTTATTTGACGACTTTATTTAAATTGGCATCTCTGCTATGGGTACTACCATAGCGTAAATACAATAAAGTGGGTGCGCTTAGTGGCCGCGTTGAGTCAATGGTTGCGCGGAGTGCGGGGGGGCTCGCGTGGTGTGCGGAGGGGTGAGGCACCGGCCGTTGGGGTACAGCGCGCAGGTGAATTGGTACAGAAGTGCGATTATTGAAAATCATACGAGCGACTTGGCAGTAGAAAGATGCATAATCTCCATAGTAATTTTGACATTTTCTACTGCCAAGTCGCTCGTATGATTTTCAAAAATCGCACTTATGGGACCGCGCCCCCCGCCAACAGCACCCCCCGCAAGATAGGCCTGTCGCGACGCGAGAGCGCCCTCACTATTAGTATATTCACTTTGGTACTTACTACTAACTGTATATTCCTCTTGTCTTGTCTGTCTTTTCAAATTTACTTCATTATTAATACTAACTCATTTTGTTACTATCAATTCGTTTAAAGGTAACGAAATTTCAATTTGTGAAGGTCTCTTCTCTTGGGAAGGGAAAATATAAGAGGCTTTCCTTTCAATTTTCTTAATTTAATGGCGACTTCGTCAAGCATATAATTTCTCAGTAAATTTTCCTTATGTCATGAAATCGTGAAGCAGTACAACGAATTATCAACGAATCACAGTCAAAAACCAATAAAATTATGTGATATAAGGCCAATCGTAGTACGTACTTAATTACGTATACATCGTCATAATTCTCATAATATTTAAGTTCCAGCTAAGGCAAAGGAGTCAATTTATTGTGGGCCCATAAACAGTTACGTTTATTGATGGTATTACACTCAAAAAACAATTTAACACGTTCCGGGACAGTGACCGCCCATAGCCGTGATTACAATAAAAGTTCTATTGTGTCTCATTCACTGCCCCGGAATGTGTTAATTTACTCTACTAATCGGACCAAAGATCAGGTAAAAATTCAAACGGAATTAAGAAATAATTTTTTCCTTTTGAAAACGGCACATGCAAAGCAATGCGTGTATAGGAACATCTTGGATGTAAAATACAAAAATAAAAAAATGAACATATCATTATCTTGCCAAGACAAGATGTGCGCCAACTGCGATTATGCGACACTCCGTTTAGATGAGGTATAGCTAATATTACCACTATAATATAGAGATTATGAGAAACAAATCGACATGAGTTCCATAACTACAGGGTGTAAGAAAACACCCTAGTAATACTAAAGGAGGTGCTTCAGACCATGAAACTAAACAACTATCACTATGGAGCCAACTTCGAAATCGCGAAAAAAAAATCAGCTATCCCATACATTTTAGTCGAGTCGGTACTGCAGTTTTGTATGGGACAGCTGATATTTTTTTCGCGATTTCGAAGTTGGCTCCATAGTGAAAGTTGTTCAGTTTCATGGTCTGAAGCGGGCCCTTTAAGAATTACTAGGGTGTTTTGTTACACCCTGTATACGCCAACACGCTAGCATTTTTATGTTAGTCTATTTCCCATACCAAGATTGAGGATCTTTTTTACGCTACAAACGTAAGCTTCAGGAATTGATGACATATCACAAAATGAAATCCAATATAATCTTAATCTGAACCAACACGTTCTTACCTAATCGTATATAAAGTGACTAGATAGAAGTGGGGCGTTATAGGCGCTCGGTGCATGCATACCACGGAGCTCACTCGAGAATTTATCGAGTTGTGGAATGCAGCGGGTAAGTGCCCCAATAATTGGGTTGGCTGCCTGCCGCTCAACGGGGCCTATTCTACAGGAAAATAGAAGAAATTGAAATGCGGACAACGCAGGTTAAAGTGTTTTTCGTGAAAATTCATTTCAATAAAGGCGGTAACTGTCGTCAACGCTTGTTAAGTACAAACGTTCTCTGTTTCCTATTTATTTATCGACAATCGATGAACAGATAGTTCAGATTTCACTGAGGGTTTAAATATAATATGAAATACTAATTTTATTACCTAACTAGAGTTAACCCGCGACTTCGTCCGCACAAATTATATACCAAACTTTAAGTCAGATCATAAGCTATCAAACAAAAAAAGTTTCATCAAAATCAGTTCAGTAGTTTTTGCGTGATGCTCGATCAAACAAACAAACAAACACACAAACAGACAGACAAAAATTCTAAAAAAGGTTGATTTGGAGTCAGGGACACCTAAAAACCATATCGTAATGTTTTTTTTGGAAATATTTTCAATGTACGGACACACATCTCTAACAGTTTTATTAGTTTAGATTGCATCACAATAAACAGCATGGTTCCATCCATATCCATGAATTAGGTAGATCTATCAGGAAAAGAAAACATTTCATGATATGGGAGACAGCTTATGTTTTTTTTACTTTCGTTATACCCAACTAACAAACCTTTTGGGTCCGCCACATCATGTCGCAGATTTTATTCCCATGTGATTTATTCTTATTCTAATGAAAAAAAAAAGCGTCATCCGACCAACTCAGCGATGAAAATATATTTTCCATCGATTCCAAGAATAGTCCCAGTGTTCGGAGCACCGATATCGATGTGGAGATGCTTAGATACGAAGATAACGTGCCGAGGGTTTCAACCGAATCATTCATCGGTTTCTCAAAATCGAATACGCGTTAAATCATGTCAACCTTAATGCTACTATAATTAGGTATTCAATTTTATTCCAGATTATTGAAATTGAAATTGTATTTATTTCAGGTCACTATGAACCTATACAGGGTGTAACAAAACACCCTAGTAATACTTAAGGGGGTGCTTCAGACCATCAAACTGAACAACTTTCACTATGGAGCCAACATCGAGAAAAAATAAAAAAAATCTGCTGTCCCATACATTTTTGTCGAGTCGGTACTGCACTTTTGTATGGGACAGCAGATTTTTTTTATTTTTTCTCGATGTTGGCTCCATAGTGAAAGTTGTTCAGTTTGATGGTCTGTTTTGTTACACCCTGTATAAAAGCACAAACATAGTACATTATTAAAAACATCAAACTAGAGTCATCTCAACATTAGATTAGGTATATGGAGGTGCTACTTGTGAATGTTCCTCCATTGAAAAGGGAAGTACTTCCGCCAGGCTAGGTGTGATGCCTGGGGACCGGCCGTGGTCCAACAGTTCTTATTTGGACCTTGTATATATATCGAATCTCTGTGATTATTTCTCTTGCGCGATTTATGTCTCGCATTCGATTGTGAACCTTATGTGTAGTAGGTTACGAGTTGCGTATTTACGATGAACGCTGTCTTTGTATGGAGCATATTTCCGTGAGCGACTGTATCGCCATCTGTTAGCATCTTTGCTATAACTTGTGGGTGCTGGACATCTGTAGTGGTTCCCCACAGGTACATTATTCTGCAGGGAAAAAAATTGGGAAGACAAATGCCCAGTAGAAGAAGGACGTCCTGACTTAAAAACCCATGTGAATGGTTCGATATAAACCTCACTGTTCAGAGCTGCAGTCTCCGGAGACTGACCTGACCCTGGGGTCCGAATACCCCTAATGATAGCCAACCTCCGATAGAAGATGGCACCACAAGAAGAAGAAAGGAGCATGGTGCGTAACATCTATTGGAAACTATCACAACTATTATAAAACTGTAAGAGAAGTTTATCTGTAGGTACATTGAAATTTTTCCAAAAAATAGATTACGATATGGTTTTTAGGTGTCCCTGACCCCAATCAACCTTTTTTAAAATTTTTGTCCGTCTGTTTGTTTGTTTGTTTGTTTGATCGAGCATCACGCAAACAAACAAAAAAATGATGAAACACGAAACTTTTTTGTTTGATAGCTTATGATCTGACTTAAAATCTGGTATACCTATAATTTGTGCGGACGACGTCGCGGGTTAACTCCAGTATTTAATAAAAAAAAGGCTTAAGCTGTTATCTTATTGTAAAAACAAAACCAATATTATTTGTTAGTAACGAGAAGGGAGAGATTCTATTGAGAGAGGATGCAGCATGGATTAACTATTTAGGAACGTATTGTGTAGGTACTTCCTATAATGTAGATTTTTCAAAACGTTGTATTTTCACAACAACGCTGGGCTTTTTCAGATGTTGAGGTCTCAAAATGTTGACTATTACTTAGGGCAAAAACTAAAAGATTCAATTTGGTTGCATCAAATAACAATCCACATTTTTTTTTTCATTTCTTTTCTGAAACTTTAGAACATCCTCAAATGTTAAACATTTGAGGATGTTCTAAAGTTTCAGAATATCTCTGACTACCCCCTCGGGGGATATAGTCGCGAGCATATGCTGAATAACATTTTATTGAATTCGAAAGCAATATTGTATTCAATGTTTCCTTATTCTCGATTTTTGGGACAAGCAAAATCTGAATTTTATTAAAAACTCACTCGTCCTAGAGGAAATTAAAAAAAAAAACAAAGTGAAAACGGAGAGGAAAGATTTGATTAGCGACGATCATGGGCGAGCGCCCAGCTGGCAGTTTTGCCGCTGAAAATATCGTTTTAGATGCAGTTTTCCGTTTTAAAAGAGTGCTCAACGAAGTTCATTAGTTTCAGTTTCATTCGGTTTTTCTTATTTTACAGTCTAGTAATAACATAGATAAATTGTTCGCCTTATACAACGTGTTAATAAATTAGCGCAAAACCTCGTACACCCCAACTGATTTATAACAAAATAATTAGATTGAAACAATAATTTCATTATTTTGATAGTTAAAATTTTAAGTTATTCGCATTTTAAGTTTTTAGGTTAAAATGATTTGTTATCATTTCAGCAATGAATGAAAGCGCTAACGTACTCATGAATACATTTTAAGAATCTTGTTTTGGTAGTAATTAGGGTGAGTGTGCCCGTGCGGTGGGTTGACATCGGGACCAGAAAATTTTTTTTTTTTTTAATTAATGAATATTAAAAAAAATCCTATGTTGAAACCATGATAATTCGATTCTGCTCTCGATTCTTAACAAACTACTTTCTAGTTTTGCGTTAATTCATTAAAACGTTGTAGAGTTTCCCTCAAAGAATCTACCTACCTACTAATTGATATGAGTAATTTCACGTTAGTTTTTTCAGTATGATGATCTGACCACCCCTAAAAAAATTATCGACTTATTTCAATTACACCCTGTAGTAACAATTTAATTGCACACGAAAGAGATGAGAAGAAAAAAAATTAACGATTGTGAACGACCAAATGGAGCGTATCAATGTATGAAACGTTTTGGAAACGTTTTATTCAAATTCCTGTTCGTCATTCTTTTCGATGAATGTAAATATTTTCCTCTTTCCCTTTTTAGAATTAGGAGGATTTATGTGAAATGTTTGTTATACGTTCAATTGTCTTTTTCTCAAACATGCTTGGAAATGTGAGCATTATTTTGACAACCTTCTTCGAGATAATTCGAAATTGCTGTATTGGCCAACTACATGCACGCAGCGGCTGGCAATGTTTGTATGAAAATCCATATCTGTCGTGTTTTGCGGCCAAATAAATTACATAGTAACGAAAAATTCTTCGTCTATGCATAGTAAACTCATATCTGTCGTGTAATTTAAAAATGGAACGATCTTTTTCTCCTAAACATGGCGACCAAGGAGGTAACTCAAAAAAGGTTTTATTTAAATTTCGAACTAACTTGCAAATAGAAAGCTGTTTATTGAAAAAAAAACAAATTGTTGTTCGTTGTTCGTCATTGATTTTGAAAAGAGTTTTAATTTCCGCGAATTATTTGAGAAAATTTACTGTTTTCATTTCCGCGCATTATTTGAGAAAAGTACTATACAAGCCTTGGCCACAACTAGGCATTTATGGACTTACGTATGTGTGCCTCGGCTTCGCCTCGGCCCACATTTACACGTTCGTCCATCAATGCCTCTGTTGCTGGCCTCTGCAGTAATGTACTATTAGCTTTGGGATTTTTCATAACAATTCTATAGAATCGTTAGCAGTATGAAAATAATAAGTTTTCTGTAGTGTAACGTCTACACTACAGGGTCCTTCTTAATAATTATGCTGACACTTTTTTAAGGGGTGATCAGACTATGAAACTGAACAACTTTCTCTATGGAATCAACATCGAAAACGCGAAAAAAAACCGCTGTCCCATACGTTTGGCTCCGAGTAGGTTTGCAGTTTTGTATGGAAGTACTGATTTTTTTTCGCGATTTCGATGTTGGTCCCATAGAGAAAGTTGTTCAGTTTCATGGTCTGATCACCCCTTAAAAAAGTGTCAGCATATTAGATGTTACAAAAATTCAAATAAACATTTAAGGGGGTGAATAAGACCATCAAACTGAACAACTTTCACGATGGGACCAATATCGAAATCGCAAAAAAAAATTGGATGTTCGATCATCATCATCATCAGCCGATAGACGTGCACTGCTGGACATAGACCTCCCCCAAAATGGGGAGATTTGCCTTATGACGATTATCGTCATAATGCGATGCGTTTGCGATGTTCCATACTAAACTACAGATCTACTCGAGCTAAATGTATGAAACAAAAGATTTTTTTTTCGCGATTTCGATATATGATTTCGATGTTGGTTCCGTAGTGAAAGTTGTTCAGTTTGATGGTCTCAACAACCCCCATAAAAGTATGAAATGTTTATTTTTACTTTTGTAACACCCTGTATAACTGTACCGAACAAAATATTGTTCAATATTATTATGTTACTTTTATTAACTTTTTTCACGTCAATAAGTCGTTTTGAGAGGCAATTAACACAATTCCAGGTATATTTAAACGGGTACCCTTACCCTAGAAAATTTTCTAACTAAAAAAAATTACCTACATCCAAGAGAAAATTACAATCACACATTTTACAAAGACAACAGTATTAGGAATTAGGTGTATCTTATGGATAATACAATAGAGCTGAAATTATACTACCCAATTAATGTTTAAATCCTGTTTAAGGTGACCCTCGTCAAGAGATTGTCTGCCGGAACGGGTAACGTGGTCTTTGAGCTAGTCTCCAAGGTAATTACAGCTCGGCTGCATTGGTAGGTACCACAGATCACAAAAACTAAAGGGAGATGTGAAAAGGGGGCGGGGCCAGTGTCGCAGCAATATGCGCAAAAACGGAACACATTGGTCGCGACAGTAATGATTCAATATATTATGAGACTGAAAGCCAGTCGAGATATTATGTGTAAACAGTTTACAATGCTTGCGTAGTACTAAAGATTATTCGAACGTTGAGTTCTGATACCGCAATGGATAATGAGCACATTCAAGCTAACAAAATACTTTCTATTGCGTGGTACTGGTGGTAAAGCGACACTAGATTTCGTACTCAGCGCGTTGGATGGCATCTCTCTATATCTCTATGGTAGGTACCTTCTCAGTCAGTTCATAAATAAATCGCGTTTGTATACAGGGTTCAACTTAATATGCGGACTGTTTTTTTAAGAGGATGATCAGACCATACACCCTCTCTGAGTGTAGGCCTTGCAGGGGACGTTTATAGGCTAATGATGATCAGACCATCAAACTGAACAATTTTTTCTAAATGGGATCAATCGGGACAAAAATATACCCATGCATTTGGTCGAGTAGGGTGGGATTGCAGTTTTGCTGGAAAAGCAGATTTTTTTTTCGCGTTTTCAACTTCGGTCACATAGAAAAAGTTGTTCAGTTTGATGGTCTGATCATCCCCTTAAACGACCGTCAGCATTAAGAAAGATTGAGTATATTAATCATGAAGACAATAACGACAAATCCACGAGGTATAAAGTAGGTAGATACGTTCACGTAAAAATAAAAATTCCTTTGTGAATGGACATGTGAAAACAATTTTTTGGTTCGGCTTCGAAATGGGATACTTATGACATCAGTATAGTCAGTTAAAATGCAATGTACCTAAACATTTTTTAACGTTTTGTGATGAAACAAAATTGTAAGCAATGTCGAATGCCCTCTCATTAAAAGGTGACATATTGAAGAAACAACTCTGTCATAATAAGCGCAGACCGCGACAGTAATTAAATTCAGCTTTGAAGCGGAATAATTATTCTCTTTGACATTAGTAAAGCCACCACATAGACCTCAAGCCGCCAAAGATGCCAAAAAGCGTTTCAAATTTACTTAACGTGAACTTTAGCTACTTTGACTAGCTTATATTTTGCGACGGTACAAAATGGTGTGTGGTCATTAAAAGCTGTCATAAAAAAGAGATAGCCCAGTCATGTTACGGTTTGAGCCGGGACTAATTAATATTTTTTTTAAGAGCCGGTTAGGCCTAGAAATTTACCAAAATAAAATAAAAATTACGTCAGCAACAGCCCCAAATTTAAAATTTAGCATTTATTTCGTTCTAAAAAATTTGATGATAAATTATTTTTTGCTCATTTTTAAGGCTAACACTTACTTCAAACATGGTGTTAATATTTTTGACTACGATTTATTAGTATTTTGTAAGGAATATCTCATTTTTAGGGTTCCGTACCCAAAAGGTCAAAACGGGACCCTATTACTAAGCCTAAGTTGTCCGTCCGTCCGTCCGTCCGCCCATCAAATACAATTTTGCTGCATAAAGGCTTTTGAACCGTGATAGCTACATAGTTGAAATTTTCTCAGATTTTGCGTTATTGCGGCGGATTTGTTAACAAATAATAAAAATATCAAAAAGTTTAAAATTAAGGGGGGTTCTCAACAAGAAACTAGTTTTTATCAAAGTTTTTTCTTCACGCTCTACCGTAGAAACGGTAATACACACAAGAGTCAAACTTAGTGTGTAAATAATTATAGAATCTATAATCACACAAAGTTTTTTTTTTCTAAGTTAATAATGTTGTGTTCTGTGGTGGTGTGGTACGGAACCCTCGGTGTGCGAGTAGCCCGACTCGCACTTGACCGGTTTTATTAATATTTCATTGCCTACTTTATTGCTCAAAAATAATTTATAGGTATTGTTAAATCTAAATAAAAAGGCAATAATATTATTCGGTTAAAAGCTTTCTGGGAGATACAATTTTGATCTCTATGTTGCGTTGCGAATTTTCACTAAATGGTGCCGGTTTACAGTTTAAAAGTCCCATTGATAATGACTCCACACCCCTCCTCACAAAACTCCTTAAAATGACTGGGCTGAGAAAAACTTTGTAAAAATGTGTGCGGACCGCGTCAGTAAAGTAGGTCGGACATTAAGGTTTTTACCAGGCCGAGCTCGGGGACGGGACGGCGAGATTAGAAGTTTTAAGATTGATGAATCTAAGAGTTGTAACGTAGGTACTTACTTCCAACGAAATTTTTAAGTTGGCAACTTTAAAATTAAGTGACTCGAGTTCCGTTTTGGTTACGATAAGAATCTCTGTTGGTTAAACTTTTCCAGTTTAATTAAACAAGTACTTGTTGCCGCGAATACCATATAAATTAATAAAATTTGTTGCAGAAAACGCAAGTTCGTTTTCTACAACAAATTTTATTAATTTTAATTGGTATTCGCGGCAACAAGTACTTGTTTAATTAAACTGGAAAAGTTTAACTGCCAGAGTTAGTTTTCTGCAACAAATCTAATTAATAATGATTTATTTCTTTTTAAAATAAAATTTAAAATAATTACTTACGAATAACATGCTTGCTCGCTTTATTTTAGGTTTTATACAGGATGTAACAAAACACAATAGTAATATTTAAAGGGTGGTTTACAACATCAAACTGTACAACATTCAACTTAAAAAAACGATCCCATATATTTTTAGTCGACTCGGTATTGCAGCTTTAATGAAATAACTGTTTTTTTTTCGCGATTTCGCTGTTGGCTCCACAGTGATAGTGGTTCAGTTTGATGGTCTAAACCATAGAGAAAATAACGCGCTCCCCTGGGGTAGAGATGTTGTATCGAACTGTGCACAGATACTCAACTGGGCCTGACGTCATAATAGCGGGAAGTAGCGTATTTAAATGTTAACCCTTCCCCTCACCCGTTTTTCACCCCCTTTGTTGGTGACAACATTTTCTATAGAAACAAGCCGATATGCCATCTCTTCTTACTCTATGGTCTAAACCAACCCTTTAAATATTACAGGATAAAACATAAGAAACATCAAACAATCAAATTTTGCTTTCAGATCTATTTATCGTACCTAGATCGTACCTTAGGGGCTCAAACAGTTTACTACCTAATTGCCATTACATCAAAATCAACAGAACTACCTATACCTTTAAATTGTTAATTTCAGCGGCGCCTCTTTCGTCCCTTAAATATTGCACACTAAAAGTTAACTGTTTAACGCGTTCGAAACGAGGACTGGCGACAAATACGGTTGTAAACTCTTATCTATTCGAGCTACCAACATACAAGTTACATACGCATATGAACGCGATTGTTAATCGCGACCGTAATCCCCCCCGAGGTGGTCAAAAACAATGTTACAACTGCAAACTACAAATATACCTGACCCTTTCAACGTTTTATGGTAATGAGACCGATAAGTGCCGTAATATCACAATACGTACGTGTGATTCTATGCAAATTTAATAGCTATGCTGTACAAATGGGACCGCGTATCGACATCCCATTACGGTTTACATAATTTATTTGAATATCTGTTCAACTTTGTCGAGGCTGTCGCGGTGGGAACTTTGCTTTTAATTCTATCCAAAAATTGTATACTGCCATTGACATTTGACCTTTGTGTTACATTTAGTCGGGAAATCTAGGGATTTTTGTATTGGAGTAGGTTGCATTAATTGCACTTAAGGTGATAATTTGGAATATAGTACACAAATACCTGAAAAACATAAATTCTCAATAATCCTCGATTTTTAATTATATTATGTATTATTGAATAATTGAAACATTTAAAATGAAAAACTGGTGATTTTGTACATTCAATACGTTTTACTTGTAATACTAGGTAATAATCCCCGGTTTATATCATTAAATTTTATTTAATATTTTGTAAGTATTTAAAAATGATAACCTCAAAACTAAATTATTTACTTATTGTTTTTTTGTACACATTAAATTTGTATTTTAATAATTAACTGTCTCTTTTGCTGGTATGCGGGAAGAAATATCTTTAGAAATAAGCTTGCCTTTTGCACATTTATATCGATTTTAAGGTATTTCTCAGGGTCCACCGCGTATACAACGTGTTAATGAATTAACGCAAAACTAGCAAGTTGTTTGTTTAGAATCGATAGCAGAATCGAATTATCATGGTTTCAATTTCAACATAGATAATTTTTTTTAAAATTTAAATTTTTTTTTACGTAAAATTTTAAATTTACTAAACACGATGTCAACCCACCCCACGGGCACACTCACCCTACTTACTACCAAAACAAGATTATAAAAATGTATCCATGAGTACGTTAGCGCTTTCTTTCACTGCTGAAATGATAACAAATCATTTTTGCCTCTGAACTTGAAATGCCAATAACTTTAAATGTTAACTATCAAAATAATGAAATTATTGTTTCAATCTAATTCTTTTGTTATAAATCAGTTGGGGTGTATGAGGTTTTGCGCTTATTTATTAAAACGTTGTATAACCACGAAATCTCGACAAAAGTGTTATAAACTAACAGTAATATTATTTCAAACACCATTTACTAAAGTGTATTTAATGCAATCTCAAACCGTATTTTTCCTAGACTATATTGGATTCAGCAGATGAAACAACATAAAGTATACCAATTATACAAAACCTCATACACCCCAACTGATTCATTAGATTTGCAACAAAATAATTAGATTGCAAAAATGATTTGTTATCATTTCAGCAATGAATGAAGGCGCTAACGTATTCATGGATACATTTTAATAATCTTGTTTTGGTAGTAAGTAGGGTGAGTGTGCCCGTGCGGTGGGTTGACATCGGGTGCAGAAAATTTTAAATTTTACAAACAAATTATTAAATATTTTGAAAAAAAATTATCTATGATGAAACCATGATAATTCGATTCTGTTCTCGATTCTAAACAAACTACTTTCTAGTTTTGCGTTAATTTATTAACACGTTGTATATGTATATTTCAAAGTGATTTATGGAGATGACTTCTACGAAATGAAATTGTGTAGCTACGTCTATCTACCTAAATTATGTAATCTACATATTCTACATACTAATATTATGTAATCCGGGAAAACTATTCGAAACCCCCTGTACATCAGATTGAAATAACATTATTCGGTTCAGTTGTTGTAGGATCGGCTTTCATTTTGTTATTTCTGTCTTATATTTTTTTATATAAAAATAAATAAATAACGCTCACAGGCACATACATTATAATGATCCCAAGTAAGCCTTAGGCTGTTTGTTAGGTTATGGGTACCATACAACTACGGCACAAACACATAACAAAAAGAAAAATGTATATATATATATATACAACGTGTTAATGAATTAGCGCAAAACCCCAACCAATTTATTACAAAATAATTAGATTGCAACAATAATTTCATTATTTTGATAATTAAAATTTTAAGTTATTCGCATTTTAAGTTTTGAGGCAAAAATGATTTGTTATCATTTCAGCACTGAAAGAAGCGCTAACGTACTTATGGAAACATTTTTATAATCTTGGTTTGGTAGTAAGTAGGGAGAGTGGGCCCGTGCGGTGGGTTGTCATCGGTTTCAGAAAATTTTAAATTTTCAAAAAAAAATAATTAATATTTTCAAAAAAATTACGTATGTTGATACCATGATCATTTGATTCTGCCCTCGATTCTAAACAAACTACTTTCTAGTTTTGCGTTAATTCATTAACACGTTGTATAAATACATGTATATATACAACGTGTTAATGAATTAGCGCAAAACCTCATACACCCCAACTGATTTATAACAAAATAATTAGTTAGATTGCGACAATAATTTCATTATTTTAATAATTAAAATTTAAAGTTATTCACATTTTAAGTTTTGAGGCAAAAATGATTTGTTATCATTTCAGCACTGAAAGAAAGCGCTAACGTACTCATTGGTACATTTTTATAATCTTGTTTTGGTAGTAAGTAGGGTGAGTGTGCCCGTGCGGTGGGTTGTCATCGGGTTCAGAAAATTTAAAATTTTGCAAAAAAAAAACATATTTTGAAAAAAATTACCTATGTTGAAACCATGATAATTGGATTCTGCTCTCGATTCTAAACAAACTACTTTCTAGTTTTGCGTTAATTCATTAACACGTTGTATATAAAAATACTTCCAATGATTTACCAGTTAGTGCCCCAAATTATAAAACGTTTTTGACTTCCTGTACCACGGTATTGATTCCTAACCGCCGAAAAGTGAGTCTCAATGTTAATCCTATAGAGAGTGTCGAAATACTTCTTTTTCTAATACCTCTCTATACATTTTGTATTATTATATTATGTAGGCAGTATTCATCTACATGATGAAATACCCCTATTATGCCCGTGTACTGTTTATAAAGTAATTATAAAGGGTCAGAGCGCAACACTTTACTCTCTCGCGTCCCACCTGTCCCGCGTCCCGCTCCGCTTTGACTCGGGCAATTAGTGCAAAGCCTCGGCTCTTCATTGAATTACTACTATAATTAACTTGTCAAGCCATTAAAATTTATATACCTACGTAAGCTATATTTTTTACTAGCGACCCGCCCCGGCTTCACTCGGGTGTAATGCTGATACTATGCATTATATTATATACATATAAATCTTCCCTGAAGTGATTCAGGGATTCTATCTGTTCTGTTCATTTTTTGTTTATACCTAAAAATGTTTTGTAAATGTTTCAATTTATTTAAAAAAAAACGCATCAAAATCCGTTGCGTAGTTTTAAAGATTTAAGCATACAGGACGGACAGACAGAGGAGGGAAGTGACTTGGTTTTATACTATGCAGTAATGATAGATATAGTGATGGTTAACTAGCTTCTAAACTTAAATTCCCGTTAATACAGGGTCCTTCTTATCATCAAACTGAACAATTTTCAGTATGGGACCAACATCGAAATCGCAAAAAAATAATTAGCTGTCCATACATTTGGATAGAGTATGTTTGCAGTTTTGTATGGACGAGCTGTTTTTTTTTCGTGATTTCGATGTTGGTGCCATAGAGAAAGTTGTTCAGTTTGACGGTCTGATCATACCCTTAAAAAAGATTCAGCATATTAAGAAGGACCCTATATAACATGAATTTAAAAATGAGCACGCCTACAATAAGGCAGCATAGAAGAGATATATGTAAATAACACCATATTCTACAAAATAAATCTCGTTTCATTTTGTTATAAACCTATTCTGAAAATTTCATCCAAATCGTCAGAACCGTTTACAAGAACGCATTTACAGATAATTATAAATTATAACGAGCTTTTACCCGCGACTTCGTCCGCATAAATTATATACCAGATTTTAAGTCCGATGATAAGCTATCAAACAAAAAAGTTTCATCAAAATCGGTTCAGCAGTTTTTGCGTGATACTCGAACAAACAAACACCCAAACAAACAAACAAATAAACAAACAAACAGACAGACAGACAAAAAATCCAAAAATTGGTGATTTGGAATCAGGGACAGGTAAAAACCATGTCGTAATTTTTTTTTTGTAAATATCTTCAATGTACAGACACAGTTCTGTTACAGTTTTATAATAGTTTGAAACACACGTTTGGTGAGGACAGTACAGGGCCTCTAAACATTCGAACTTCGCAATTGCGTGAACATTTTCGTTCCAATGTCAACTTTATTACAAAGAAATGCGGACCGAAACAGTGGCCATATATGGCCTGGACCGGTCGTTGTGGTGATCCTTGGGGGAGGCCATGTCCAGCAGTGGATGTCCATTTAAGATGAAACAGATTGAAAATGTCGGTCTCTGAGTCTCTGAGCAGTTGGCTCGGTGGCGAAATTGGATAACGCACTTCCCCGGTTTGGAAGAGTGTTCGAATCCCGTCCGAGACCGAATTTTTCAATCTTTAATTTGGTTCCTATAATTATTGTTTCTTACAATAATTATACCTAGACCACTTAATAGTAAACTATCTACTCTTTTTAAACGAGCAATATTTGTTTTGTTGTTGTTGCAAAAGTCATATTTACAGTACCTACTCAAAAAAGGTGAGTAGAGAATCTACACTGGCCTGCAAAACTAAGTATCACACTTTTAAAATTATAATTTCTTTTTGAGTAAGTACACACGGCGACAGATCAACCTACCCATAGTTGAACTCTAAGTTCATGGACATAAGGTCGAACTATGGGTAGGTTGATCTGTCGCCGTGTGTACATAAAATATACTTTCGAAATAAAAAGGACTCAAAAAAGAGTTTAATTTAAAAAGAATGTTTACAAAGCAAGCTACACATACAAGCTACATATACTAGTGCATTTGCTATAAAACGTTTTTTATTTTAAATCTCTAATTTCTACAGTTTAGAAAAAATTTAAATATTAAAAGTGTAGTACTTAGTTTTGCAGGTCAGTGTATTAATATTTGGTAGTTAGATATGATCATGCACTTTTAGCGTGTCCCATAAGGTCTCATAAGACGTCTGGACTCGCGTTAGTCGTGAGCAATTTAGCCGAGCACTTAGCGCCCTCGTCACGCCACGTTTGTGCCGCCTCATACCCTCTCCCTCTCCCAAGAGACGACACGTTTATGACATGATTGTAGTTATGCAGATGCACTATCCTATTATAATACAACGCATTTTCCAACAAAGTGGACGTTGCATAACAGGAGACCCATTGCGCTAATTTAAAACATCTAAGTTCTATTCTTTCTTATCCAATTTCAGTTCTAATAACATTGCAATCCAATTACTATTTAACAGGGCTGCGTTCAGAACGTTTGGGCAAAGAAAATATAGTTTGGGTGCGGTTGTTTTTCAACTCGCTCTATTGGCTATGTGCACAACACTAGCGCCACACTAGCGTGGCGTACTGACAGAACTTTTTCGGGCAGCCGTGTGTTTTATTTATTTTACACTATTATAGTACTGTAAAAGTCTGTGTTTGTTCGAGGATTCTACCATAACTACTGGACCGAATTTGATAAAACTTTTTATATTTAAAAGCTTATTTTTAGTCTTAAAAGCTAGCTTATATTTTATTCCGGTACGATGACGGGAGCGGATGCGGACGAAGCCACGGACAAAATCTAATTTGTATCGGAATTCCCATACAAACTTACCTCAGTTTTAACACCTTTGGGGGGTTAAAATGCGACAAGCCTTTTTTAAGTGAGTATCTAGATGCCAATATAAATTCCCATGCCAAATTTTTATTTTGTAGTATTGACAGTTTTGGAGATTTCGTGTTAAGTTAGTGTGCTTCTTCTTATCGTGTGGGCAGAGCCCTGGTGTCAGAGTTTTTTCAGACCGCCTTTCGGCCTCTGACGTGGTTTTTATGTAACGACTACTACCACTAGAGATAGTAGCCGGGACCAACGGCTTAACGTGCCATCCGAAGCACGGAATCACTTTTCTTTTCAGACAATCAGGTGATTCAGCCTGCAATGTCCTAACCAACTGGGGAAAAATGCACAAAGTGACATATCACTAGGTGTCCCCCGTGGGAATCGAACCCACGACCTCCGTATCGAGAGCCAATGCTCTTAACCATTAGACCACGGAGGCAGTTAGTGTGCTGATTTTCATAGATTGAAGCAAATCTGACACAGCTTCGCCGTCAGTAGGACAAATTTCTGCCACGGCGTGCGCTGCGATCGACTTGACAGTTTCCAACACCAACTTCGCACATAGCCAAACGTCGCGAATAGTAAAACGTCTTTCACCGAGGCTCTGAACGGCGTTTAATGCGAAAAGTTGCGCTCGGGGTGCACTCTGGGTGCACATAGGGTGTAGGTTCTGAACGCAGCTCAGTGCTGAATTCCGCATCGTGATAAACTCTATGTAACTGACAGCCTTTAACGTCTGAGCGATCTGTTAAAACGGCTCTAACGGCTGTCATGAGCTGTACCGTGATTAGCGCAATACCAATTGTGTCAAAAGTTATGGTTCGTACGTAATCCAATCACGGTTCCATCACTGAATATTTACCGCGATTGCAGCCTACTGTTGTGAAAATAGTCGAAGCAAACTTACTGTTTAAGTGAAAGCTGAATGCTAATTGCATTGGACAAGTTTAAAAGACTGAGAAAATAATTCTTTGAATACATTTTCGTTTTCTTTTGTTTAAGAATTCGACTCGAGAAGGTAAGAAAATACTTACATTACGTAAATTAAATCTAGTCTAGACAGGCTTCAGAACGCTTGGCCTCTTTGAATTGTATTTTCGTTTCTTTGAAACGAGGAGTAAAAGTAGGAGGTAATTTAATCTTGAACGGAAGCTCGTGAACATGTACATTCTTCCCATTCTCTCCTACGGTGTTCAAACGTGGTCTTTGACAAAGGATCAGAGGTCAAGCCTCAAGGTCTGTCAAAGGGCTTTGGAGCGCAGTATCCTTGGCTTAAAACTGATCGACCGGGTCAGAAATGAGGTCATTCGCGTCAGAACCCAAGTGACAGACGTCTCGCCACCACCGCTGCCAATCTAAAGTGGGATTGGGCTGGACATATCTGCCACTTGTCAGATGACCTATGGGCCAAAATCACTACTGGCCCCCAGTAAAACAAAATCGGTGTCGATGCACACCTAGGTGGCGGGACGAAATCGATGGATTCTTGAAGAACTGGTATCCCTACTGCAAGCATCTCTTTTTAACAAACAAACTTTTGCAATTAGCCATCCCGCTTCAATTGAAAGCAAGATCGCAAAAAAACACATTTTTCATCAATATCTTTTCTCTTGGGTTTTTGGAGAAAAATCCAGCGGGTAGAATCACTGCTATAATTAATTACCTTTCAATTGAAGGTATATTCAGTAGAAATGGTGTAGGATGATTCTTTTAATACTGGTGATAAATCTGAAATCGAACTTACTTTGCTCCTCTTTTCTATCGAGAAAATTTTATAGAATCGTGTTTTCAACGGTTAGAGTCACTGCAGAAAGAACGTATCTACACTGTCATGTGAACTATACATATATGTATGTATACTGAATGTAATAATTTGGTTATCAAAAATCGGTTCGAAAACAGACAAAATGGTATCACACCCCCTCGGCCCGCCTTTATGAGATGCCGTTTATGCCTTGACGCCGGATGGGAGAACGGAGGGTAGGCCTTTGCCCAACAATGGGACAGCGAAGGCTGATATATTAAAATAATAATAATTTAATCTTTTTGCTGTTCAATCATAATTATGTCATAGCGATTAATAATGTAAACAGGCGTTAAGGCATAAACGGCATCTCATAAAGGCGGGCCACATAATTGACTCAATCCATAAGCCCCTTGGAAGCGAGGAGGATGTTTACTCGAGCCGGGCCCCGGCACCGCCTTGTTTGCTGCCACGGTCACAAATATTGACACAAACACCGACTTATACACCGAAATCAACTGCGCGCAAGCCTACATGATTGACGCACATTATTAGGTTGCCAGAGCCTGTCTGAAACAGCTCTATTAATAGTGCGGTATTGTCATGAGAATATTGAAACATATCTAGGTATAGCTTAGAGGTATACCCATTTACAAATAGTTGAATAGTCTGTTTTCGACAGTTGCTTGCAGTATGATAAATGAATGAATTGATTTTTAACTCTTCCTCTAAACCCTCGTTCAATTTACTTAATAGAAAGTTTTTGGCTTTAATCACTATTTTTTTGACCATAGAAAAATCAGTCAGTTACGTGTTTGTAGATAGTAGTGGAAAAAAAAGCTATTAACTGAAAAGAGAAAAAAAAGCTCTATAGTCACTAATCAGCTATAACAACATTAAGGCTGGGTATTAGTAGAACAAGCCTCTCTTTCTAACAAGCAAACTTTCGCAATTAGCCATCCCGCTTCAATTGAAAGCAAGATCGCAAAAAAACACATTTTTCATCAATATCTTTTCTCTTGGGTGTTTGGGGAAAAATCCATCGGGTAGAAGCCCTGCTATAATTATTTACCTTTCAAATGATGGTATATTCAGAAGAAATGGTGTAGGGTGATTCTTGTAAAACTGGTTATAAATCTGAAATCGAGCTTACTTTGCTCCTCTTTTCTATCGAAAAAATTTAATAGAATCGTGTTTTCAACGGTTAGATGCCCTGCAGAAAGAACGTATCTACACTGTTATGTGAACTATATATATTAAATGTAATAATTTGGTTATCAAAAATCGGTTCGAAAACAGACAAAATAGGTATGACCCCCTCTTAAGCAAATATAGTTTGAATGTTATTAGGTAGGTATCGCAAACGGGACAAAGAATTATAAAACGTACCTAGGTACCTTCCTTTGGTTTGTCCCCGCCTGCAAAACCTACCTAATAACATACAAATTATATTTGTTTGATGTTGTTATAGCTGATTAGTGATTATAGAGCTTGTTTTTCTCTTTTCAGTTAATAGCTTTTTTATGCAGTCTGGTTTTTTGTTTTTCGTAATAATTTAGTTTATTTCATAGTTTTTAGTCTTGTGTCGAAATGTTAGTATAAAAGTACTATAATACTTATATATATATGTATATTTGGAATTGTCTGTTTACTAGCTTTCATTTAATACCCATATTATAATTTCATTTAATAAACATTTTTATTCCCCTTTTTTTTTTATTCTTAGGCGCCATAATAAAATAATATAGCCTAAGTCACCCTTACGATTTTTACAAATCTAACGACACCTCATACGTCGAAATCCATCAAGCCGTTTAGGCTGTAGGGCGTGCCAAAGAAATATACATATACAGGGTGAAATTGATAACATTAGCATCCTTTTAAACTAAGAGTCTACCCATCAAACTGAACAACTTTTACTATGGGAGCAAACCGATCGGAGCAACTAAAAAATCAGCTGTTGCATACATTTGAGTAGAATAAGCACTGCAGCTTAGTATGGAACAGCTGACTTTTTTTTTGCTCTGATCGGTTTGCTTCCATAGTGAATGTTGTTCAGTTTGATGGGTAGACTCTTAGTTTAAAAGGATGCTAATGATATCAATTTCACCCTGTATATGCCTCCTTCTGGCGCAGTTGTCGGGTAAAAAGAAACACTGCTAATTACAAAAAATATTATAAATTATATTCTAAGATACAAATAAATGTCCCGATATTGTGTAGTACAAAATATTGTTTATTTTATCTTGAAGGTCTTTCTTTGTCTATATTTTGCATTTTGTTTTATAGCAAAATGGTTTACAAAAATCCTGTTACTTTAAGCACAGCGCAGTGAGCAAATTTTTAAGATACAATAAGAAAACAGAATACAAAGAAATGGAAAGAGTACAATGTTGTTTTATTCAAGCTCTATTCAATATTCAAGGCGAGACGATATGACGTCGATGATAGAAAAACATTACTATAGGTACCTAGGTATACTATGTTGAGTTTATTTCTGCTATCTTCGAGGTATTGTTCAATTCCTATAAACTAAAGGAACATTCAAAGTGTTTTTACAAAAATTCCCAATTTTATTTCTTTTCGTCTTTCATACTAAAGTAAATCACAAAGTAAAGTTTATCGTAAATATGGAATTCATCAGTGAGATGTTTTTTTCGTATTTAGAACTTTTAACACAATGACGTTTTACAAATAGACGCTAAGCGTCCGCCCGGTTTTGAGTAACTTTGTAACCATTTTATACATTAACTATGGCATTTTTTAAGCAGAAAACAAAACTGAACAATCTACAGGATATGAGAAGCGATGTGGTTTTTCTCGAAATCTATTTTAATTAATAAAACTGAAGAAAATCGGCTCCAAAGTCACCTCTTTTTTTCCAGTTGTAACCGTTTTACTCTTACATTGTTGATCAGAAGAATATGAAAATTTACAATATTCTTCACAATACAATATAAAATGATGTGGTTTTCTTATTTTTTGAAAATTCATATAAAATCATACAGGTTTTCAAAGAAAACGGAAAATTCTGACCGGAGCCGCGCAATTGAAGCGGGATGGCTAATTGCAAAAGTTTGCTTGTCAGAAAGAGAGCCTTGCAGATGGGAGGAGTAGCCTTAAAATGGCGCGATAAAGTGACGTGTGGTCCGTACACTAGACGGCGCGTGACTATGTGAAAGCCGGGCAATTACCTTGCTTTTTTGTTGCCATTTTGGAGCGCGGGCAACGCATCTACATATAAAAACATCTTAGTTTTAACAAGACGAAAGTGCGCTTAGATTAAAAACAAATTAGGTTTCACATATCTCTAACACTGACTTGATTTTATGTGTCCTGAAAACTTAGACCATAATAGGTATACCTAACTATGAACGAGTCACGCGTGTAACTCTACTAACAAACTTTTCTGCCACTTTTTGTGGGGGACGTGGTAGCATGAAATCCGCTAGGTACACTTTGTATTTTATTCCATTACTTTAGATTCTAATTTTGATTGTTAAAAATATTCTCTTGTGAACCCCAAACGAGATATTAGTTTGAAGTTATTATTCCACAATTACAACGTGTTAATGAATTAACGCAAAACCTCATACACCCCAACTGATTTATAACAAAATAATTAAATTGCAACAATAATTTCATTATTTTGATAATTACAATTTTAAGTTATTCGCATTTTAAGTTTTGAGGCAAAAATGATTTGTTATCATTTCAGCACTGAAAGAAAGCGCTAACGTACTCATGGATACATATTTATAATCTTGATGTGGTAGTAAGTAGGGTGAGTGTGCCCGTGCAGTGGGTTGACATCGGGTTCAGTAAATTTTAAATTTTGCCAAAAAATTATTTAATTTTTGAAAAAAATTACCTATGTTGCAACCATGATAATTCGATTCTGCTCTCGATTCTAAACAAACTACTTTCTAGTTTTGCGTTAATTCATTAACACGTTGTATATCTATAGACGACTGTCTCGTTTAAGCTCTATTCACATTACGACGGGCGGGCGTGGACGGAGGACGGAGGGTGCAATGTGAAATAATACCAATTTCAATACTGATAGAGTTCACAGAGAAAGCTCCGTGTGGCTCCGTCCTCTGCCCGTGGGGCCCGTATCCGTTCTCTCTGTTGACTCTATCAGTATTGAAGTAGGTATAATTTTAAATTGCACGCCCGCACGTCCTAATGTGAAATAGAGTTTGAGTGATAATTTTTTGTTGAAAATCGTATGTAAATTCACATGATCAATTGATCTTGTAACTCGGGAAAGGGGAATGCTAACGCGAGGCTGGTTCATAGTTATAATATGGTCTCAGCCTAAAAATTATAAGAAATAAAAAACAACAATCATGGTGTAATATTGTGTTACAATTACTTTAGGGTATAATTATGTATGACAAGAATGAAACTTAAAGGCATTACATACTCTAATATAACTGAACAACTTTCGCGAACTTTCAGACAACCTCAGACTTCAGACTGTTCCATAAGTCAATGGCGACCCCTAATATATGAAACAGCAGTTTTTTTTGCGATTCCAGTGTCGGTCCTTTCCTGAAAGTTATTCAGGTTGATAGACTCACTTAAGTAGGTGAAGCATTAAAGTAAAACACCATGTATTGCATATAGTATACCCAAAGTACGTACCTGTGGTAATGTACTCAAGCCTGAGATGAAACTCCACTTATGAAAGGAAAGTTGAGGTAAAGTTCCCGAACGTGTGCCATCGAAACGATCGTAAATTCACCATCAAAGTGCTTTACTTTTGAATAACTGAACTGCAGTTTCTTTAAAATATTTTCGGGTGTAATATAAATAAACCTGTTTTTGAACGATCCTGCTACTTTAGCTCGTGCACAATTCCACTAAGGCCATGAAATACAGGGTATAAAATTAAATGGGACACTTACCAAAAGGGGTGCTTTAGATCTTCAAACTGAACAATTTTCTCTATGGCACCAACATCGAAATCGCGAAAAACGGATCTTCCATACAAAACTGCAAACCTACTCGAGCCAAATGTATAGGATAGCAGATTTTTTTCAAAGCGATTTCTATGTTGGTCCCATAGAGAAAGTTGTTCAGTTTGACGGTCTGATCATCCCCTTAAAAATGTGTCAGCATATTAAGAAGAACCCTGTATAAACATGCACACATACACACACACAAACTCACAGACTTGTTCTTTATTCACAATTTCTCAATTTCTGATAATAATAAATAAAGATATTTTGAACTAACATTATGTAGAGTTGTTATTGAATCTTGAAAGACAGCCTATTTTAGATACTTCTTACTGTGCTTTATTAAATAAACAAGAGTACTTGTACACAATCTTTCAAAGTAATGAAGCCATTATTACCTAATATTAATGTACCGTATTAACTATTATTTAGGCATAGTTTTTTTTTGTAAAATCCCATTAGCATTCAATTGTTTTTGTGTATTCAATACAGATTCAATAAGATATGAAAACGTGACACCACTAAAATCTTCTGAAAGTTGTGACGGCTAGTTTTGATCTACAGTACCTGTCTACTAGAGCAAGCTCCTATAGTGGCATTAGCCTGTGCAAGAACTCAAGACACGTCCAGCTGAAAACATTCCTTTGAAAGCTAACTGTGTCTTTGCCGAAAGGTGACGGCAGAAAAGTATGAAACGAAGCAAAGTAAACCAAAACAGACGTGAAAATATTTCCTTAGTAGGCCAGTCATTTTACGGAGTTTTGTTAGGCGGGGTAGGGAGTAATTATTAATTGGACTTTTAAACTGCAACCTGCACCATTTAGTGACAAAAATACTATCCTAAACCATATTTTAAAAAAAATTGCTACGCAACATAAAAATCAAAATTGTGTGTCCCAGAAGGCTTTTAAATTAATAATATTAATACCAATGCACTCATTTGAATAAGATTTAACAATATACATTACTTTTTTTGCAATAAAATAGGCATTAAAATTTAAAAAATTAGGTATTTATTAGAAAATACGAATGTATTTTTCAAAACCTTCTAAGCAGAAAAAAATATTTACACCATGTTTGAAGTATGTATAATGGTAAAGCCTTCAATATGTGCAAAAAAAAATTTTTTCATCAGGTTTTTTAGAACGAGATAATATCTAAATTTTAAAATTGGAACTGTTGCTGACGTGTTTTTTTTTAATTTTGATACATCCTTCGTCTAAGGGCTCTTTAATATTTTTTTTTTTTTTAACCTATTTCATCCCATTGTTGGGCAAAGGTCTCCCCCAATATTATAGCGAAAAAAAATGCAATTAGTAATTAGTCCCGGCTCAAACCGTAAAATGACTGGGCTATAGCGTCAGCCATTCTAGTCAGGTCAAGACCTCCCCCAAGCACATGAGGTATGGATGTATTTGCAGTTGAATTTCGCCCGTGTAAACAGTCCTTCTAGTACGAGGTGGCAGCTGCGCAGTGCACGTACATAACTGATGACCCAAGGGATTATATTACGACATTGAATTTGAAATATGAATGAGAGAGTGTTGAACTTTTTATAGGTCGAACATAGATATGTATCTTACTAAAATGAGGTCGAAACAGCGAATGTAGTGAAACATTTTTACAGTAAACAATATTATTTGCTATTTTATAAAGAACCGACTTTCGCCCGCGACTTCTTCCGCGTGAATTTCGAACTTCAACACCCTTTACAATCCTTTCGGGGTTGATTTTCGAGAAATCCTTTCTTAGTGCACCCCTTCGTCCTCTGTAGAAAATATACAGAGGACATACGAGTTACGGATAAGGTCCAACTGGATAATTAGACCGTCAAACTGAGCAACTTTCTCTATGGCACCAAAAGTGAAATCGCGAAAAAAAACAGCAAACAAAAAACAACAACAAACAAAACAAACATACAAAATACAAAACATATTTCATTTTTTTTTATTTATTATTATTATTTTTTTATTTTGGTTTTCATACAAAATTGCAAACCTAGTCGAGCCAAATGTGTGGAACAGCCGTTTTTTTTCGCGATTTCGATTTTGGTGCCGTAGAGAAAGTTGTTCAGTTTGACGGTCTGATCATTCTCTTTAAAAAGTGTCAGCATAATAATATTATTAAGAAGGACCCTGTATAAGTTTACACTTTACACCCTGTATATTATACTCCCAAATGGTAAGCGTCAAGATGGAGAAATGGCATCTCCACGCGGTCTGAAAGAAGCTTATTTTCTCATCTGTAAACTGTTGCAACAACGTTGCTTTGTTTTATTTCGAAAACGTTTTATGATTCAGTGTTTAAGCTATTGTAATTATGTTTACAATAGCGTAAACACTGAAACTTACGTTTTCATGTGTAATTTGTTGTATACAAGTTTTACAATTGATTTTGCATAGAATAATTAAAATCAAGGTTTACATGAGACTTAGAACGAGAAACAGACCATAGGCATTTGTAACATTTGGATGAAGAAGAGATGAAGAAGAGAAGATCCTGACAATATAGTGTCTTCCGCGCGTTTGTTGTTATAAAAATGATATTACTCCATCGATGAGTTCACCAGGCCCTTGGACTTAGTATTAAGTACTAAATCTGCGTACCTATTAATACGTACTTACTAATAATTACCTACATGTATGTTCTAGAAGATGAGCTTCTAAAGAGAAACTCAAGTCCCCATTATCGCCCGTTAATGAGATTAAAATTCGATTACACGCCTTACGGAATTATATCCACCGACACTGTTTCACCCTCGTCACGTGAATTTATGAGATTTCAGGGATATTATTCAGCTTTCCTGTTCTAAATTCATACCTTTAAAGTAGCGAGTTTTATGGATTTCACATTTTAATTGGAGCGTTGATTTATGTTAAGTTAATAAACATTTCAGGTAAATATTCTGACATTCATGAAAGAGAAACAAAGATTCGTAGGGCATATTGTAAACGTATGTCGTAGAGTTTCCCCACGACAGAAAGGCGCTTCAGCTGTGTAGGTTTGTCCAATAGTTGTGCCCCGACTATTGGGTAAATTTAATTAAAACTACATTGTATACAGGATCCTTCTTAATATGCTGACACTTTTTAGTGTTCCGTACCAAAATTGGAAAAACGGAACACTTATGGAATCAGCTCGGTGTCTGTCCGTCCGTCTGTCACAAGCATTTTTATCAGAGACCTTAAGACATAGGAAGTTGAAACTCGGTACAGATATAGCAATTGGTGGACCAATGTCATAAATGAAGTAAAAAAAGCTAAATTTTTATATTGGTAAATATGGTTATAATGGCAATTTCGGTAGTAAGAAAGGGCAAATAAAAAAAAAAATTTTCTGCCCTGTGGTGTGGGGTATCAATTGAAAGCTTATAAAAATACGAGTCTAAAAATATACTTTTCAAATTTTTAATAAAAACTTTGTTTAACAAAATTTTCAATTCAATCCGAGAAATTGCTGTCCCCACCTCTATTTCAAAAAATATAGCCGTATAAGATCTGAAAAAAATCATGAACATCAGAAATAACGTGTAGATGGCGGGAAAATTATAAGAGTGGCTCTAACTTGGATAGTTTTTTTTTCTAACCCCAAAAAACTAACACCAGGACGACCAGTGTAAAATGATCTTCAGTTACTATGTGACCACATACAAAGTAAGTGTCAATTTATAGTGGATCCTACCTCAATGACCCATGTTAAACAACTGGTAGTACGGAACACTAATTGCCCGAGTCCCGACTCGTACTTGGCCGGTTTTTTAAGGGGATGATTAGACCGTCAAACCGAACAACTTTCTCTATGGCACCAACATCGAAATCGCGAAAAAAATCAGCTCTTGCATACAAAACTGCAAACCTAATACTTGAGCGAAATTTATGGGACAGCAGATATTTTTTCGCGATTTCGATGTTGGTCCTATAGCGAAAGTAGTTCAGTTTGGTGGTCTGATCATCCTCTTGAAAAGGTGTCAGGATAGTATATACCTAAGTATATACCGTCGCTGAAAAGCAGCCAAATGCGTTGCAAGCAGCAAGTAGGCACGCTGCTATAGCATCGCATTTGGCTGCTTTTCGGCGGCGACTAAGAAAAAAAGAGAATTTAGTTTCCTGCTTATGGTTACGACTCCATCGACCAATAGAAATGTTAAAGAGTAATAAAACGACTTTTACGGTACCTACCATTAATACAGATAGGGCCGAGGGGGAGAAGCGCAATAAAGCTCTCTGAAATCTAAAATTCATTGGATGTTACATTTTTAATTCGCCAATATGATTGGAATCGTAAGGGCTAGGTATATTTTCAGTTTTAAAGGCACGTCCTAGATACGTTCACGCGCTATGTTATCGGCATAGTCAATGCATTTTTTATACAAGTCGAATCACTCCGTTTCACATCGTTCCAACTTTTATTCTACCTTTATAGCCCTAATAGTCGTTAAACAGAAGTTTAATGTGTCGAACTTTTCTGTTATTTCCTCTAAGTTGTTACCCTTAACTGCGTCGCCCTTTTTCAACTAAGTAGGAACTTCGGGTCACTTTACTAAAATGCGAGCTTATACCGTCTGTACCTAATGCAGTAGGTCGTCCGGCTCGTCGGTCGGGGCTATAAATGGAGCGGCATCGGCAATCCCAGATGCGCAGTCAGACTGTAATTTTTCCATCATAGTCAATAATTATCATAACCAGTCAAGTTTTCAGAATAATAATTATAGTAACCACAATAACTACCTTATTCCATGTTCCCTAAATAGCAAAAAAGGCATCTACAAATCTTAATGAATCGGCTAATCTTTGGCTTAAGGCTTAACGTTATTGTTTTGGCGAATCTACCTGTCTTTTGTTTTTTTAATCAAGTAAATCCTGAGTATTTTTTCCTACTTCTGAACTTGTCATATATTTGTACCTACTCTGTCGGTCTTCGTTCCCTATAAGCAAATGTGATGAGGCTAATATTATGATCCTAATTCAATTTAAATTTTGATTTCAAATGATTAATAATTTCAATTTCTTTAGGAGACCAAAATGGTAAACGTTTCCGGAATGTCGGTCCAATTACAGTCTACCTTTTTCGAGTTAGCGTGTTTCGCTTTCTTGTTCTTTATTTATTTAATATGGGGGCTTTCAACCCTAAGGTTATGTCAACCCGCTCATGCCTCAACCTTTAAACTCTGCAAAACAATGAAAATCGAACACTTCCTAACTAAAATAAAACTAATAGAGGGGGCCCTCAGCACTGAGTCCGTACCTGTCTACCTCGCGTAGGTGCTCGTCAACAGAGGCTTGCCACTAATGACCTCCAATGTCCCTCATATGTCACTTTAACTACGACTGCGTAATCACCCATTTTACTTTCCCGTTACACTGGACTGGACCTAAGTGTATTGGATTTACTAAACAAGATTTTTAGCTTGAGTTTTATCGATCTTTGTAGGCAGTCTTCAACCAAGTGTGATCCGCTGTCAAGTGGATATTCATTACATCATCATATCGGCCGATAGACGTCCACTGCTGGACATAGGGCTCCCCCAAAATGGGGGGATTTGCCATAATTGTCAGGCGGGTTGGTGATCGCAGTTGGATTGAATGTGTGTACTCAGAGGATGCCCATCCTCCGGTAGATCCCTTAGTCACCCTTTACGACACCCACGGGAGGAAAAGGGGTGGTGCTATTCTTAGCCGACACCACACGGACTATTTATTCTGTTTATTCAATACCAAATAAATGAGTTCTCTAACGCAAGAACTTAAGAGAATTCTACTCGGAGCGCGCTCCATACAAAACGTAGTCGGGTCCTAGTTTAAACATATCGTAATTAAAGTAAAAACAAATGCTTTTAACATAATCTAGAAACAAATATCTGTGTCTCTATGAATTCAGATTTTTCTTTAAATATTTAGTTCTTAAGCTATGTTGGCTCAAAGATTCGTAATTTTTGATCAAAAAAGGCCCAACTTCGTCCTTGTTTTTCAGGACAATGCATACATTTTAGAAAAATTTGGATACCATAGAGACATCGCAAATATAATGAATATTCAGAACAAAAAAAATTATCCACATATCTAGCATCTTATTCGAATAATCACCCGACTACAAAATGTAAAAATTACGCGTGGATTCGTTGTGAATTGAGTGTTGTTTCGACGTTATGCGGGCGGGGTGCGGTGCGCGCGGGGTGAGTTTCACCTCGGGGGGCCCGGCTGTCGCTTCGCACGGCCGGCGATTTAGTTTCCTACTTTTTACCGTACCGAACGTAAGCGAATATTAGCGTTTTTTTCTTTTTGGTGTGAAATAAAGTATAATTGATTGATTGATTGAATATTAAAATTTTGTTTAAAGTATTATAAAAACAGGTATTGGTACCGATTCGGACTGTGCCACGACTTAACTTAACTAAATTTATTCCTGTCACTTTCTAAAATAAGATTAAGAAAAGAGTCAGAAAACCAACAGCTGACTTTAGTGCTGTCAAAGTGACGTTACACGCCCAAAATAAGATGCCATCATAATGTACGTTTTTGGGCGTGTAACGTCACTTTGACAGCACTAAAGTCAACTGTTGGTTTTCTGTCTCTTTTCTTAATCTTATTTTAGAAAGTGACAGGAATACATTTTGTTAAGTTAAGTCGTGGCACAGTCCGAATTGAGGCCATTGGTGGTACTTTTTCAAGTTACTTAGATATACTAGAACTGATAGAAACATGAGTATGGGTGGATCAGGTCAGTTACGTCCATTTCCCCGAACGGCCTTTTCTCCGAACGGACATTTACCCGAACGACCATTTCCCCGAACGGGCATATTCCCGAACTTTTCCCCGTACGTAGTAGGTACTTAGACGAATTTTCGGGTGAAAGTATGGGGGCTGGACTTATAAAATTTTCAAAAATGATTTATTTTTTATTTTTGCATGCGCAAGGGTGGGTTTATTCGTGCCCCAGGGGTTCGGAAAATTTGTTATTTTTTCGCTAGGATTCACCGTTATCTAGATATTTTATAAATTATGTTTTATTACTCGGTTAGGTTAGCGAGGAGCGAAGCGACGAGCATGTTAGGTATCTTGTGATCCACAGCGCACGAGCCGAGCGAGCGGAGCGAGCGTGCCGTGGCAGCGGTCGGCGAGTGCCAGAACCGAATTACTACTATTTACCCAGTCTACCCAAAAACATTCCCTTTAATTAAACCTTCCATTTCATGTTCAAGGTCAAGGTCTTTGACCTTGAAGGTCACCAGAGGTGGTGTTCCCCCACAATAATACTCCCACATCCCCCGGATCCCGAATGTTACATTTGGCGATTGTTTTTTGTTGAAAATTTTTCTGAGTACTATGTACTAAGAGGAAATGTCTATACAAGGAAAGGGACGTAAGGGGGAATGTCCGTACAAGGAAATGGACGTACTAGGCAATGTCCGTTCGGGGAAATGTCCGTTCGGGGAAAAGGTCGTACAAGGAATTCGGGCGATGGACGTTCGGGGACAAGGTCGTAACTGACCTGATCTGGGCTGATCCGTATGGGTAAGTATTTTACTATGTATAAGTAGGTACCTATAATTTTCTTAGATTCCTGCTAGGCCTAATTTTTGTTTTCCGTACCCATAGGGTGAAAACAGGATTACAGGACCCTATTTATAAGCAAACGCTGTCAGTCTGTCCGTCCGTCCGTTCCGTCCGACCGTCCGTCCTACCTGCAGAGGGCTGTATCTTCTGAATCGTAATAGGTAGCCAGTTGAAATTTTAACAGTATTTTGTATGGTTTTATTGTATTTAATGAATTTAGTATGCAAGGAAAAGTCCGCGATAGTACCTACCTAACTACCTACAAAAAGTTTCGTAGGTAGGTACGGACTTCGCAGGTAGCCTAGTGTACGTACGTACCTAGGCTAGCACGTGTCTACCTACACTACCCTAATACCTACTACCTAATTACCTACCTGTTTTGTATCGTGCTGCAGACCATCAAAGTGAACAACTTCCACTATGGAGCCAACTTCTAAATCGCAAAAAAAAAACAGTTTAATTAGAGCCTATTTTTTTACGATTTCAAAGTTGGCTCCATGGTGAAAGTTGTTCAGTTTGATGGTCTGAAGCACCACCTTACGTATTACTAGGGTGTTTTGTTACACCACGTAGAATATCCGTTTGAAGAAATGGCCGTACGGGGAAAAGTTCGGGAATATGACCGTTCTGGGAAATGGTCGTTCGGGGAAATGGCCGTTCGAGGAAATGGCCGTTCGGGGAAAAGGACGAATCCGGGAAAAGGACGTTCGGGTGAAGAGTGGACGTTCGGGGAAAAGGACGTAACCGACCTGACCCTTTTTTTTGTATGTGTATGGGTTAGGGTGTTGCAAAGAGGACAATTAGAAAAATTTTACGCAAATTTTATATGGAGCTCGGACTTAAAAAAAATTTGATCGAAATTGTATGCAGCATCGACTTAGTCGAATTTTCGGGTGAAATGAGTTTACAAGTAGGTCAATTTGCGTGTCTCGTTAAATTTATAATGTGAGTCGATATGCGATATGTAATTATGCGAGTAATCCGAAATTAGTATGGGGGCTACACTTGTAAAATTTTCAAAACTTGTCTATGTAGTCAATTCGGGCGATGGACGTTCAGGCAAAAGAACGTAACCGACAGAAGGGTAGAAAAATTTTGAACGGTTTCGTATGAGCCATCGATTCGTATGGGGGCGTAAAATTTTCAATAATGAGTTATTTTTTATTTTTGCATGCGGAAGGGTGGGTTTATGGGTGCCCCAGGGGTTCGAAAAATTTGCTATTTTTTCGCTAGGATGCACCATTATCTAGATATTTTATAAATTATGTTTTTTTTATAATTTAACGAATTTATTTAATTTTAATCAAGGTCAGGTCATTGACCTTGTACCAGAACCGAAATAGAGCATCCCACTTCATTACTCGGTTAGGTTAGCGAGGAGCGAAGCGACGAGCATGTTAGGTATCTTGCGACCCACAGCGCACGAGCCGAGCGAGCGGAGCGAGCGTGCCGCGGCGCCAGAACAGAATTGCTACTATTTACCCAGTCTACCTGTGCACGACAGAACATAACTTCGGTCATTTGTACATAGTTTTTATCAATTTGCTTTACTTTGCATTGTTTTGTATTGTTTTAGTTATAGGATAAGTTTCTATTTTAATAAAGTCGTAATTTCTTATTAGGATTAGGGCCTAGAACATAAGTTATGTAAATAGTTAGAATAGGGCTTGTATTTCATTCTTTAAGTGATTTCCCTTGAGATTCCTACCCCAGCTAGATAGGTACACATTTCCCTAGTTAAATTAGCACATAGTTTCATCAGATTTTAAAGTAAATAACACGATTAGCTTACATAATTCCAGTTAGAATTAACCCTGATTAGACTTAGTATCTCATTACAAGGGGAGGAACTTAAGAGAAATCAACGTTAGAAAGAGACAGTGCAACTGTCCCTGTCGGCGCATACAGGCGAGCGAGGGGGGCCCCGACTCCCGCGAATCCGCGGTATGCGGAAGCGGGGGACGGGGTCATATAAATATTGAAATCTTTCGCGCGCGCTCCTCACTCTGTTTTGCGCCGGCAGACGATGAGAATGATATGTTTGGATGTTAGAAAATAAGTAAGTAAGTAATGAACATTGTTTCTTTGCTGTAGAATGTAAGATTGAGATAGAAATAAAGAGATTTTAGTCAAGGGGAAGAGTGCGGGGTAAAGGGGAGTGGTCGCTCGAAAATCGTATAAAAGAAGCGCCGATTCGGCGCAGATTCAGTCCGGATCCAGCACTCGAGAAGAAAACATCTTGAAGAAAGAAAACTCTCTGCGACCACTAGCCCTCTCTGCCCCACCCTCCAGCCTGGCTCACATTCGGAAAATCGCATCGGCATTTTTATTGAGAAGAAAGAAACCCCTACTTACAGTCCACGCTCCACATTTGGTCCTTCAGGAGCCGAATCAAGAAGAACCTGCGAAGATATTGAAGAGATATTGAAGAAATTTGAAGAGATTTTTGAAGAATCGAAGATGCCGATTACCACACGCAGCCAGTCTGGTAGAGAGGGCGACGGGTCGCAGACCACGTCGCGGAACGCGTCGAACCCAACTACGAGCGCCGAGTCAAGCGCCACCGGGTCCGGAACCACCACGACGGCAACGAACACGACGTCGTCGGGCACCGCCGCTACGTCGTCGGGCACCGCTGCGACGTCGCAAGAGACAATGAAGCCGCCGTCAAAAGCGCCGTCGAGAGCACCGTCACGTCGTTCTACCGCCTCCCGCAAGAAACTCCTCGCGGAGCTGGAGGCCAGGGAGCGCCTGGCGGAGCTGGACAGAGAAATCGCGAAGCTTCGTCTAGCGAAGATCCATGCAGAAGCTGAATCGTCGGACGAAGAAGAAGAAGAGAACCAAGAAAAAGAAGAATCCTCCGTTCGAGTGGAAGAATGGTTGAAGAAACAAGAAGAAGAAAGAAGAGCGACGTCACCCCCGCCCCGCACGCAGCGGGAAGCGCCACGGAAGGATGGACGAGGACAGGGCGATCACCGCGGTGATCACCAGGGCAACGAAGAGCCCCGGCCTGCGCGTCAAGACATCTCTGAACTGGCGGCGGCCATCACCCAGGCCATGAGATCTGTTACGAGGGAGGCGCCGAAGTACATTCAAGAATTACCCATCTTCAACGGACAATCGAACGCGTGGCTGCCATTCAAAGCGGCGTACGAAGACACGGCAAGAGGATTCTCCGACACCGAGAACATAGCAAGAATAAGAAAAAGTCTCCGAGGCATCGCGCTAGAAGCGGTCCAGAGCCTGCTCCTATCCAACCCGGAGCCGAGCGTCATCATCGCCACGCTCGAGAGAAGATTCGGTCGCCCTGAAGCTATCGTCATGGGCGAAATGGAGAAGATCAGAACACTTCAGAAGATAGGAGACAACCCACGCGATCTCATCGTGTTCGCTAACAAGATAGCGAACATCGTCGCGACCGTAGAAGCACTGAAGAAAATCCATTACCTGTACAATCCCGAAATGGCGCGAAACGTGATTGAAAAATTGTCTCCGATCATCAGAAGCAAATGGTTCGACTTCGCCGCCCGAAACAAAGAAGACGTTCCTGAGCTGAAGCGACTGGCCACCTTCCTGAACGAAGAAGCAGACAAATGCGGCGCCTACGCTTCACTTGAGACCGTCACAGAAGAAAAATCGAAGAAAAGACAAGAAAGAACATTCAATGTGAACACGCTACGCTGCCCAGCCTGCAACGGACCACACAACCTACCTGACTGCAAGAAATTCGTAGCTGCCAGCACGGACGAGCGGTGGGAGATAGTGAAGAAAAGTCGTGTTTGTTTCCGCTGCCTGCGCAACAACCACCGCCACGCCGACTGCAGAGCCAAGGTATGTGGTCATCAGGGTTGCACCATATCGCATCACAAGCTTCTTCATCAATCGAGACCGAAGATCGAAGAACCACGTAGCGAAGAACCACCGCGTCGCACTCAAGAGCCGCCGCATCGCGAAAAAGTCGGCTCTACGTACGAAGACACGAATAACACGGCGAGCAACGGCACCGCACGGCGCGCTTATTTGAAAATCGTTCCTGTAGTTCTCACCGCACCCAACGGAAAGGAAGTAGAAACGTTCGCGCTACTCGACGAGGGCTCTACAATCACCATCATCGACGAGAAAATTACACAAGAACTCAACGTCGACGGGCCCACCGATCTAATGAACGTCCGAGGTGTGAGCGGGAAGGAACTACAGTACCCGAAAAGCAAGCGCATCGACCTGAAAATCCGCGGCAAATACGCAGACGAAACATGCGAGCTACGCGACGTGCGCACCGTGCGAGAGCTCGACTTCGCTTCTCAGAGGGTCGGCAGAAGAGACATCGAAGATTGCCCGCACCTGAATCAAATTCGAGACGAGCTGGTATACGAAGAGGCGCATCCGAAGCTACTCATCGGGCAAGACAACTGGGATTTAATTATCTCAGGCGCGGTGCGAGCGGGACGGAAAGACAAACCCGTCGCATCGTACACGAAGCTGGGATGGGTCCTTCACGGCTGCCGTTCATCCATGACGTATCCAGAAACCTTCTGCGGACATCTAACCATCGTTCGAAACAACGAAGACAACGTAGAGAAAATTACGAACTATTTCAAGTTGGAACCGATTGGAGTAGAAAAACCGACAGAGAAGAGCGTTCCCGAGCAGCCGGTTATGAAAATGTCAGAAGAAACAAGCCGCCGCCTGCCCGACGGACGCTTCGAGACAAGATCGACAGTACAGCAGTTCGCCGCCAACCCGCGTGTCGCCACCGTCGCTATCGGCGGTAGAGAAACAGAGAAAACGCACGAAATCTTACGCGACGCGAAGACGGACTGCATCGATCTCAAGTCGAACACTCGAAACATCGAAGAGACGAAGAAAGAAGTTCCGAAGACAGAAGAAAGAGAGACAGGTCTCGTCATCCATCAGCGACCTGACCACGCTCACCTCCCTCGAGTCGAGCGCTTCTCGTCGTTCACACGCTTGCTACAAGCTACGGCGCGCGTGCTACAGTTCGTAGACCTATGTAGACGTAAGAAAAACGAAACAGTGTTGGCTACAAAGCGAAAACGAACGCGAGAAAACAAGAAAAACGACTCCGATTGGAAAACTGATAAGAGGACTGATAAGAAAGCACGCAAGAACGAGACGACGCACGCGAAGAAAAGAGATAGCAACATCATCGGAATCGAGGCGCACTATCTCATTCGCGCCGAAAAACTGTGGTGGAAAGCGGTACAAGAAGATTGTTTTTTCGAAGATTTACGTCGAGTGAAGAGTGGCGCGGCGCCTCAGCCTGGAGACAGACTATCGGCGCTATCAGTAGCGGTCGGCGAAGATGGAGTTCTGCGACTCAAGGGAAGAATCCACGCTTCGCCTGACATCGACGAAGAGACGGCCAGCCCGGCTGTACTCGACGGGAAACATCTTTTTACGCGACTGTACATACAACACGTACACGAGCGGCTACACCACGGCGGTATCGAGACCGTAGTGAACGAGCTACGAGAAAGAACATGGATAGTGAAGATACGACCGACAGTGCGTGACGTCATCAAGCGCTGTCGACGATGCAAGTTTAGAAGAGAGAAGCCCGCGTCCCCGACCACCGATAACCCGCCTCTGGCGCGTGCATCTCACCACGCACGCCGCCGAGGCGAACGTAGTAAATCTCCGCCCACTGACACACGGGGCGGTGACGCCGAGGCGCTCACACCCAACCACATCCTGTTGGGACCCAACTCGCACGTCCCACCACCTGGCGAGTTCACCGCAGACGACCTCACCGCGCGCAAGCACTGGCGGCGCGCACAACGCCTGGCAGACATCTTCTGGAGCCGCTGGGTCAAGGAGTACCAGCCGCTACTCCAACACCGGCGGGAGCCTCGCACGACCGGCGCGCCACCCGCTGTCGGCGACCTGGTGCTCATCTGCGACCCCAACCTGCCGCGCAACACATGGCCGAGAGGACGCATCATCGCAGTCTACCCAGGGCGAGACGGCGAGGTGAGGATCGTGGACGTCGAGACCAGCAACGGGCACGTCCTCCGAAGACCGACCAAGAGGATCGTCGTGCTACCTGTTGGATCGCAGAGCTGCGACGGCGGGAGAAATGTGCACGACAGAACATAACTTCGGTCATTTGTACATAGTTTTTATCAATTTGCTTTACTTTGCATTGTTTTGTATTGTTTTAGTTATAGGATAAGTTTCTATTTTAATAAAGTCGTAATTTCTTATTAGGATTAGGGCCTAGAACATAAGTTATGTAAATAGTTAGAATAGGGCTTGTATTTCATTCTTTAAGTGATTTCCCTTGAGATTCCTACCCCAGCTAGATAGGTACACATTTCCCTAGTTAAATTAGCACATAGTTTCATCAGATTTTAAAGTAAATAACACGATTAGCTTACATAATTCCAGTTAGAATTGTTGTAGATACTATCTATATTAATCTCTTGTTGTGTAGACTCTTTATAAGTTATTTTCTTCTTTATGCATTTAATCATATTGACATATTCTTATTCCTTTTTTAAAGTTGATTATGTGCTTAGTTACCTTACTTCAATATAAACACTTGTGTCAGTGGGAGTCATATGCAGTTTCGAAAACTGTCGTAGCGAAGCACGCTGGTAACATCTCTCTTTTACTAATTTATATACAATTACTTCTACATCCTCAACGTCTTCGACTCAATAATACAACACGTTATCAGCACGAAACGAGAAGATTGTTCATGTAAAGTTTAAATTGAATATTTTTAGTGAATTGTTCATGTGACTGATAGAAACAAAATTTTTTCTTTGAAATGTCACTTTCACATGAATCTGGAGAAGAGTCAAGTGTTAGTAAGTCAACTTCCTCTTCGTCAATACCATCCTTTTGCCTGAGGACTTATGGGAAACAGTTAGTGGTTATCCTAAAGATGATACCACCCCCGCCTCGATATCCTACTTGGAAGTTTAAGATGCGTAATTACCTTTTTGCGAGGACTTATGGGAAATAGTAAGTGGTTATCCTAAAGATGATACCACCCCCGCCTCGACCAAGGTACGTAACGATGCAAAGCGTGACCAAAATATGCTTAACAGTAGACGGTGCAGCTATTACTCACGTCAGATGTGCGAAAAACTGCAGCCGAAGCGTGGAAATCTTTGCAGAGAGCTTTCGAGGATAAAGGTATGGGACGAAGACTAACCTTAGAGCGAAGATTGTACAGATTGATCTTGTCAGACTTTGATAACATGGAAATGTGCATCATGTTGTGGAGTTGGTACACCAGAGAATGTTGTCAACAGTATTGGTGAAGTTCGTTTTGTTCCGGATTTAAAAACCAACTTGTTATCTGTAAAAAAGGCTGTTAATAAGGTTTTTGTATGTGTTTTTTTTGTGTCCTTGTTAACCACAACATCGATTAAGGGCGGCTGTTGTAGATACTGTCTATACTAATCTCTTGTTGTGTAGACTCTTTATAAGTTATTTTCTTCTTTATGCATTTAATCATATAAATAAGGAATAAGAATATGTCAATATGACATATTCTTATTCCTTTTTTAAAGTTGATTATGTGCTTAGTTACCTTACTTCAATATAAACACTTGTGTCAGTAACATCTCTCTTTTACTAATTTATATACAATTACTTCTACATCCTCAACGTCTTCGACTCAATAATACAACAAGAATTAACCCTGATTAGACTTAGTATCTCATTACAAGGGGAGGAACTTAAGAGAAATCAACGTTAGAAAGAGACAGTGCAACTGTCCCTGTCGGCGCATACAGGCGAGCGAGGGGGGCCCCGACTCCCGCGAATCCGCGGTATGCGGAAGCGGGGGACGGGGTCATATAAATATTGAAATCTTTCGCGCGCGCTCCTCACTCTGTTTTGCGCCGGCAGACGATGAGAATGATATGTTTGGATGTTAGAAAATAAGTAAGTAAGTAATGAACATTGTTTCTTTGCTGTAGAATGTAAGATTGAGATAGAAATAAAGAGATTTTAGTCAAGGGGAAGAGTGCGGGGTGAAGGGGAGTGGTCGCTCGAAAATCGTATAAAAGAAGCGCCGATTCGGCGCAGATTCAGTCCGGATCCAGCACTCGAGAAGAAAACATCTTGAAGAAAGAAAACTCTCTGCGACCACTAGCCCTCTCTGCCCCACCCTCCAGCCTGGCTCACATTCGGAAAATCGCATCGGCATTTTTATTGAGAAGAAAGAAACCCCTACTTACAGTCCACGCTCCACACTACCCAAAAACGTTCCCTTTAATTAAACCCTCCATTTCATGTTCAAGGTTCACAAGAGGTGGTGTTCCCCCACCCTAATACTCTCCCACATCCCCCGGATACCGAATGTTACATTTGGCGATTGTTTTTTGTTGAACATTTTCCAAGTCCTAATTTTGTATGGGACCCTCTTTGCGACAACCCGACCTGTGTATGTGTTAGTTAAACTGTAAAAATAAACAGAATGTAAGGAAAAGTACAATTTAACCTATAAACCACATAACCCATCAAACTGAACAACTTTTACTATGGGCGCAAACCGATCGGAGAAAAAAAGCCAGCTGTCCCATACTAAACTCCAGTCCTACCTACTCGACTCAAATGTATGCAACAGCCGATTTTTTTTTGCTCCGATCGGTTTGCTCCTATAGTAAAAGTTGTTCAGTTTGATGGGTAGAGAATGTGGTTTAAAGGTTAATGATACCGTTTCCTTTCACCCTGTATTAGAGCATGGACTATCGGCGGTTTTCAAATACCGGTATTATTTCGATATCGGTATTTCTAAATACCGGTTTTCCGGTTTTTCGATATTTTTTCGATATTCTCGTAATCATTTTGAGAAAGATGGATAGTTTCGAAATAAAAGTATATTTTAACACACTGCGTAAAAAAATCGTACCTTTTGAAAATTCTACTTCGAACTATTTTTAAACCTACTTATAGTATAAGAGATAAGTGTACTTTTTGCAACCATCAGCAGCAAGGCTGATTCAGTGTTTATGGGTTGAAGAGCAACTCTGTGATGGGGATGGACCGGGTCTGCCTGCATAACTCCAGTCGGTTTAGGAGTTACTGATAATTAATGATCAGTAAAAAATTTACGATCAGCTGCAAGGCTGATCGTATGATATTATCGTAGTATGTACTGAAACTATGTGAACAGTACAAAAACTGTCAAGTTTGATCAGTCGATTTAGGAGATACAGCCAGTCAAAGTTTCGACCTTTGAACGGCTGAAAGCAGCTTTGAAGGCAGACCTGGTCCATCCCCATCACAGAGATGCTCTAGAACCCATAAATACTGAATCAGCCTTGCTGCTGATGGTTGCAAAAAGTACACTTATCTCTCGGAATATTAGACAAAAGTCTGGGTATGACTATGAGGCTATAATGACTATAATCTTTTGAAAGCCAATTTAATTTACGTTTAGGAAAACAGTAGGATAGGATAGTAGTGGGTATGTAATGAATGGTATTAAAAAGCATGTTAAAATTGTACATACAAAAGGGAGAGACCGCAAAACAGCATTTGTGCTGAGGCCCCCCTGTTCAATCAGGAAATGTTCATGATAGTGCTAATCCCTGTAATTATCTTTTTTCTGATGAATAAAAATCTTTTTATTTAGGAAAAAAATTATACATGACGACCCTTGACTACGAGCACCTCCAATCCTGAAAACGCACACGAGTTCGGTTTTCCCATATATTAAGTCGCCGCCGCGCCGGAACATGAGCGAGCCACCTCTTTGTTTTTAGTTAGCCACCTCCGTGTTGTCAGCTCAATGTTTTCTACCCATACAAGCTTTATCTATCACATACTCCCTAGGGTTTTAGTCCTCGCTTCCCTAAAATGTCTAAACACGACTCTAGTGGGCCATACGTCAGGAGTCAGGAAACTCTTCAGGTGAGCGGCGGGTACTCGGAGCTTGAAGGCCTTGAAATTCGAAGATCTTTCCGGTCCGAATCTTTCCAGCTCCCGTACCTTTACCGGCAGAGGCCCGTCGCTCTGAATATGGAACCTGGTGCAGAGGTGACGCAGGATGTCGTCCAAAGTCGTCTCTCTGTCCAGGTGGGAGATGTACACAGGAAGCGGCAGGCGGTGCGGTAAGTGCGGCTACGACGCATACGGTTTTTCCTCTTCACAAGGGTGAAACCGTCATCGTGGGTGCCCGCTTTAGGCGGTTCTCAAGCGTAGGCGCCACACCTCCTTGTACGTCTCCTTCGTGAGCCTGGATGTGGTTACCTTCACGTGGGTCTTGGGAGAATGCTGCTCAGTTCGGATCGTCGCCGGGATGGGGCGAACTCGCCGCATGGTGGGGGCATCTAACCGCGGGCAAACTGTGTCCGTTGCAGGTGACGAGAGGTGCCGAGTGGCGTGGAAGCGCTGTGCCGCACGGTTTCGTTTTGCTTAGTTGGCGAAGGTGAAAACGCTGGTGTAGCACTCGCTGCCTGTAATGCGGTCACCTCATGTCGCAACTCGGCGCAGACTCGTACCGAGGCCTCCAAATTGCCTTGAATATCAGTGATGTCGGCCCTCAACAGCTGGATGTCCTTGAGCAGCTGGGTGACGTCAACGTGATTTAAGGCAACAGCTTGTTGAGGCCCCGCACCACGTATGTAGGGAGGGATATCGTCAGGGTCAATATCTTCAACACCCTGAAGATGTCTCAGAGATCCTGTTTGCCGCGCCCGTCCTTCGTCGGCGGTCTCGTGCAGCACCACCTTGGCGGCGTGGATTTCGTCCTTCATGTAGCTCGACGTGCAGATCTGCTCCAGACTAAGCTCGTCCATCACATCCAACTTGTTTTGCACGAAGGCGAGCAGCTCTCATATCACAGAAGTGTCGCTACGCTTGGCGGGATTTGCCATTACCTACGTTTGACCTAGGTCAATAAATTGACGTAGCATCGGCTGCGAGTTTTAGTCGCAACTAATAATTGTTACTAAAATTAATATGAATCGGAGATATTTTATAAAATACCTACATTTTAATTTCAAATGAAAGATTGAAAAACAAAGTCTCGGGCGGACTTGAACCTGGGCCTCAATTGCGCAATTTTATACGGTTTTGGTTTGGTTTTTGTTTTGGTTTAGATAAATGGTTTAGCTGAAGTAAAATAGCTATAGCGATATTTTTATCTGAACGGTTAAATCGCACAATACAGAAAATTCTATCGAACGGACATCAAACGTTACGCCAACGTATCTTCCGAAATAAAGCTAAATCGTTACCGTTAATATAATTTACGCGATACGAATTGTGCATAACGTAACGTTTTTGGTTTTGGTTTTGTTTTGGTAGTATCGTTCAAACTTAGGGCGATTGAGGCCCTGCACTCTTCCAAAACGGGGAATTGCGTTATCCAATTTCGCCACCGATCCACTAGTGACTAGACTCACTACCACTACCCAGAGAACGGAATTTTCTAAGTCCCGTGCGTGACTTAATTATTTTCTCTTTTATTTGATTCGAAAAAGCACAACATGGCTGTAACATGTTTTAAATCAATAATATTTTACATTTTAATTTAATATCGAAAAACCGGTATTCATCGCTCCAATACCGAATTTTTCAAAATCTCATATTTGGTCCGGTATCCCGGTTTTTCGGTAATATCGAAAACCGGTGTCCATGCTCTACCCTGTATAGTGTAACTGTGTAGAGAATGAGGGTAGTAATATTTGTAGCTACCTACCGACTACTGACTCGACTGCAATGTATGGTCTAAACCTAAAGGCATATGGGTAATTTTTTACCGAGGATGGCGTCTTTTTTTTTGGCTGCCAGTCACAAAATGTTGTGGATATTTTAGAGCTAATATTATTACTTTACATTAATAGGCCAAGAGTATTGTTTTGCATTGTAACGTTTATGCGATATTGAATTTCAATGTTTAAAAAACATTAAAAATTTCCCGGCGAAGCTTATTTTAAGTCAGTCGTTTTAGTTCTTTACTAAATTATTTGTTTTTTCAGCTCAGAATTAGTCGTTCTAACTATTGGTGATATCATTATCATCGCACATGTTTTGTATAAGATCGGACCGCAATCCTCGCTAGTTTACGGTTGTTCTTTTGAGTTAACATGAGTTTCTACGCTGATTCTTACTTGTTACGGCATGCGATCTAGATCAAAGCTCGGTTACCTATATTTATCTTCTCATGATTTTGGATGACAGTACTGGATGAAAGAGAGGCGCACTTGGCCGGTGATCTGCCCCTGTAACATGACAGGGGTGAATTGAAATACAAAATACATTGAACAGAATCGAATAAAAACGTAAAGTTTTTAAAACTAAAATATCGATCGCAGCGTGTCGTAATAGTAACCCTAAAATACCCAAAAATTACGTGACTGGCTGCCAAACTGCAATGGACAATGACAGATCCCGTTTCGCCTTTTATAAGGATTATAGGCATGAGATGGTTGTTATAATTCATTATGTATTTTAATAGCTCTTCTCCGTTCAGATGGTAAAAATTGTTAGTGGTATTATTATTTAAATTTTTATTAGATACATAACGACTAGATCCGTCGATAACAACATTATGAACTCTTTACGAAGTCTTGAGAAAAGCTTGAGAATGTATGTCATCTTCCATAGAGATAGGAAGTACCTGGGAAGTACTACGTAAAATCTTCATGCTTGACCAAGTCAGCGCATGGTCAGCGCAAGCGAAAAGTTTTTAATCTAAGACCACAAGCATGAAGATTAACATATACCGTGCATATACGAGTACCATTCAAACTTCTTGATTCCATCAAAATATGTGTTGTTTGAATAAAATCTTTTTTGTCACTGATGTAACATTTTTCTTTTAGGACTTCTGTCCTGTCATAGTCCTGACATTGAATTTTGTTATTGATGATGTCAGTTTTAAATGAAAATATTAATCTGCAATAAATATTAATTTACGCACGGATTACCGTGTTTTATCATTTCATTGAAGATGAAGATCAACATAAATCGAGCAAGAGAAAGGAAATAAATTGTTCCTAGCAATACCCAGTCAAAGCGATGAATGTTGAAGTGTATTGGACGTAGCGTAGTGTAAAACTTAATTTCTACCGAACAAATAACTACTACGTGTTATAAATATTTCGCCAAGAATAGATACCTACTTCAAACGTGCATCTGATATTTAGCCTGTGCTTTGTAAAAATAAGATCTTTGCGCTGAAAGAGGGCAAACCTAGATGAAGCCTAAAAGAGAGTTCTTGGTTTGGTAAATTCTAAATTCTACAATCGGCTGAGTATTTGCAAGAAATGTTTGGAAGAACAGAAAATACGCATAATGTACTTAAATGAATAAAACAATAAAATGATTGTCATTACTCAGTGAACTATTGTTATTATCTTACATTTTCAACTCATCGTACATCGTAGGTCTATACAATCTAAGGGCTCTTACAGACGAGCGACACTTTGCGGTCGCAGAGGGTCGCGCGACCGTAAAGTCTATGGGCGCGTCTCTTTGCGAGACACGGCGACCGCAAAGCGTCGCTCTTCTGTAAGAACGCTAAGGGCCTATACACATGGCGTATTTTCTACGCACAGTCGACGCGTGTTAACGCGCTGGTCGCGCTACACACAAGATTCAAAATGGCTTAATGGAAGCGAGTTGCGCAACGCGCTGATGTCAATACAGACGCGTGTATTGACGTATCAGCGTGCATTTTGTGGTGGCGCGTTTTTATTGCCATTTAACTCCGTGTTTTTATTAGACTCATCAACAGCTTCACAACGAACGCGGTATCGCGTAATACCTCTGGTTCCAAACCAGTGATATTACGGCGAAGGCCAGGCCAGGCCTTTAATTGTTGCCGTACCGTGAACGCTCTTACATACTTACAACACACACGATTGAATATGTATCGCTTTTGTATCAATAAAAATGCAATAAACAGGTTTTTGGATCTCTAGGTCGCCGTAAACGCGTGTTCGTGAAAAAAGCGCGTCGTGTCGTCTGCGCCGTCAAACGCCCCGTGTGTTTAGGGCCTACCTTCTATCCTAATCTTATATAACCTCAAAACTACAAACTAGAATTTGAATTTTATAAGAAATGCGACGATAAAATAGGATAATTTCTATTTCCTTTAGAAGTATGATATTGCTCCTATTTTGTGTATAATTGTAGATATCATACTCATTCGTTAGTTGTTTAACGATTTGAAACGTGGAATGTTCGTCACGTGGGCGATTTCCTTTTACATTTTCCTTTAACTAACTATTTTGGTAATTTTATGTGACTTACACGACTGATAATAATTAAATAAATTATAAATATTTTTCTTATTTGGTTGTTTTAATTCTATTTTTTTCGATATAGTGAAAGTTATTTTTCAGTTTAATGGTCTAATCAGCCCCTTTAAATATTACTAGGGTGTTTTGTTACTCTTTTGATATGTATTGTATATATCATTGTCTAGTCATCATCGGGTTAAATTCTGGTACTTTTCATGACAATCAATAATAATAATAAAATATGATAATGACTCAGATATTTATTAATGTTCATGAAATTAATAATTCTAAATCATCTAAAAATCGACCGGGTATTGGTACAATCGAGAAAATAAGTTTGTTACATTTTTTTAAATGCTGTTATAATATTTGGTATAGGTATCCAACTAGATTCAAATACCGAAAGAGTAAACGCGGTCTACAAGACATTTGTAGAATCTGTTTATTACAGATCGATTGCTGTCGCGCTGAAACATAGGGACAATGCGTGGTAGAGGTAACACAGGACTAACTACAAGTTCTTATGATCTTTGTTTCTGGATATTGGTATTAGGAGATTTAGGAGTACGGGTACACAATATTCCTCTTGTTGGTCAATATTCCTCCTTTGGTTGATCGTTGAACCTATATCCAGTTGATTACCAAAACTCGCGTATTGCACTCTCACGTGATGTCAAAGTGTTTAAATAAAAAAAACTAAAAAACTACATTTAAATAGAAAATTTCAATGTAGTTATTGAATTTTTATATTTAAATACTACTCCTAATGACAAACTTTTGAGTGCGACTATACTAATAACCGGACGGACAATTTAGTTTCAGGAATTTTATGGTAAGAACTATCTCACAAAGTAATGACATGACAATGTGTATCGGTGAATTGAAATAATTTGCCCATTCTCCTTTATTGTTGTAATTGTAAGATGTATGAACCAAAGAAAACTGTATTCGCAGAAAATAATATTTTTCACCACATTTGGATTAACTTAAATAGACATGGCAAAAATGTCCACCAATAAAATCAGTTGTTCCATACAAAATATTTCTCGTTTGCTCCCATAGTCTTACCTGCTACCTTTGTCTCTTTGTCTATCTATCTACCAGGTCGATTACGTCCTTTTCCCCGAACGTCCACTTTAGCCCCGAACGTCCATTTCCCCAAACGGCCATTTCCCCGAACGGCCATTTACCCGAACGGCCATTTCCCCGAACGGGCATAATTTCAAACGTTTCCCATTATTCTTTCCCCAAACAGTCATTACTCATTACCTAGAATAGGTATTCTACAGGCTGTAGTAACACCCTAGTGAAACTTAAGGGGGTGCTTCAGACCATCAAACTCTATCTGTATAGTAAAAGTTGTTCAGTCTGATGTGTCTCAGTGTTTGAGAAGATAAAGATACGTTTTTTAATACAGTTTTTAAGGTATGCTGTTATTATTAAAGATCGGATATTCGGATGCATATTAACCTAAACTTCATTTTTGGGTATGAAATTATGGAAGCGGCTTCTTAAAATTATCTTTTTTAAATATTTTTCGAAACACCAGAAAATCCGGGAATGCATAACTAATCTGTTGCATAGTATGGAAGCAACTTTCTTAAAACTATATAAATTAAAAAGTAAAAAAATTTTTTTTTCTCTAAAATAAACCCGGGTATCAGGAAGTCCGGGAATGCATAACTAATCGGATGCATAGTATAAAAGTAACGTCTTAAAATTATTAAATTAAACAAAAAACATTAGTTTTCGATACAAAAGTGCACTCTATAATAGCTAACACCTCAACTTTAGCAAAGAAAATATACACACTTTAGGTAAATATGCATCCGATTATCCGATCTCTAGGTATTATATAAGCTAAAATAATAATTTTAAAGTGAATTAGTTCGTACCTACTCCCATACCTATGACTAAAGTCATTAATTTCATTTAAACGTAGACTCAAACTCGACTCACGCTCAAAAACGCTATCGACCTTAATTTTAATGTATACCTATGATTTTAATTTCACCCTGAAATATAAACTGTGTGAAAATATGTGAATGTATCAGATCTGTCATCTGACGATCAAAACATACAAACTAAAGTCTAAACTAAAGGTTCGAAAACATTATTGTTTTCATTCTGCGCTTGATCGAAGTTTTCATAACTCTGAATACGAACGGCTGGCACCCAGAATCAGACGCGGGCGCGCGGGGCGGGGCTCCAGCCGGCTCCCGCGCTCGAAAGAGACAGCAACAATAATATCAAATACCTAACGCGGCTGCGCGTGCCGTAAGTAGAATACCCTTTTGGATATTATAAGTTGGTTCCGAACTAAGGTCCGCCACATACCTACATACGGAATTCCATATTATGTGTGTGGCTCGTCAAAAGTGCACTTCCATCCAATATTATTTTAGTAAAAAGTCTCAATTTGTTTTCTAACAATTTTATCGAGTGTAGAGTGGCCAAAGAAATCGCACTTAAATTCACATTGCAGGCACATTTCTCGCTTCTCTAACCACCTTTTTATGATTAAATCTTTGTCATTTTATTTTATAATTGGGACTGAATTCATTTGGTAATTAATTTAATCGCTAATATAATTTAAATCAGCCGGTTCACTCGTTACTGAATAATAATGTTATCCCTCTCAAACATTTGGACGTTATTCAATTGTAATTTTAAAAGGGTTTATATGTACAGAGCGTTGATTGAGGATTATCACGGAGCTCCAGATAAGTATGTGATTCATACAACAGACTAACTTTGTCATTTAGCTATAAAAAGGTCTAAAAAAATTAGCTAAAACGATTTTAAGGAGATGATCAGACCATCAAACTGAACAACTTTCTCTATGGGACCAATATCGAAACAGCCAAAAAAAAAACTGCTGTCTCATACATTTCGGTCGAGTTGCGTTTGAAGTTTTGTATAGGACAGCTGTTTTTTATTTCGCGATTTCGATATTGGTCCCATAAAGAAAGTTGTTCAGTTTGATGGTCTGATCATCCCCTTAAAATAGTTTCAGCTTTGTTAAACCTTATACAACGTGTTAAGAGGGCTATCACAGTCCAGTGGCGCCCTCATCACATTAAAAAAGATTTCTCAATAATGAAAGCCTAAATTAAAAAAGTGCTCAACATCAAAACTACAAAAGCCTTCAAGCCATTGTTATACAATACTTTTATAGATTCTAAACATTCCACTTTTAGACAATTTCGAATAAAATCCAAGAAGCTTGAAATTTTCCCTACAAAAACAAACGCGACCATTTTTTTTCTTTTTTCAAAATTTGTATGTTTACTAACTATCTTTTTTAATGTGATGAGGGCGCCACTGGACTGTGATAGCCCTCTGAATGAATTAACGCAAAACTAGAAAGTAGTTTGTTTAGAATCGAGAGCAGAATCGAATTATCATGGTTTCATCATAGGTTGTAAGGGCTTGGTCAATGACCAATAGCTACTGCGACCTGAATAGATCTATCGTAGCTGTTCATCATAGGTATTTTTTTTTCAAAATATTAAATACCTACTTATTATTTTATGTAAAATTTAAAATTTTCTTAACCCGATGTCAACCCACCGTACGGGCACACTCACCCTACTTAGGTACTACCAAAACAAGATTATTAAAGTGTATCCATGAGTACGATAGAGCTTTAATTCATATTGCTGAAATGATAACAAATCATTTTTGCCTGATTACTTGCAAAAATTTGCTTAAAATGCGAATAACTTAAAATTTTAACTATAAAAATAATGAAATTATTGTTTCAATGTAATTATTTTGTTATAAATCAGTTGGGGTGTATGAGGTTTTGCGCTAATTTATTAACACGTTGTATATAATATACTGTCAGCCATATCTACCGCTTATATGTTCGGCATTACCTAATAAAAAATATGTGTGGGATGTCCTTTCTCATAAAATCTTCCACTCCCATTTTCACACTTTTTAACCCTCGACGCAAAAACAGGGGTGTTATATATAACTTATAAGTTTGACGCCTATTTGTCGGTCTGTCAGTCTGTCTAATCTGTCTGGTGGCATCGTAGCTCCTAAACGAGTTGACCGATATCGATGCGGTTTCTTTTTAATAGAAAGCAAATTTTTCGAAAGTGTTCTTATCTTTGTTTTATGAAAATCGGTTCAGCAATTTTCAAACATCTTTAAAAATTACAAAATAACTTTAAATTACATAAAAAACCATCATAAAATCATTTAGTAAATTAATATTTCTATGCATTGATTATATCTTTCGATTGATATTCGCTTCCAATTCGCTTCGATTGTAAAATCATGCATAGGTACATAATCCATCCTCATTCTGGTTGTTTATTGTAAATTATAAAATATTTTAAAAAGCGAAGTGTTTTAGGAGCAAGGATTTTGCATAGATTGTAAATTGATGGATATGGTTAAAAAAATACTGGCCTATTTTACTGAAAAAAATAATCAAATCGCCATTAGGAGAGTTAGAAAAAACCGTAGAAAGAGAAGGTACTAGAAGGAAGCACATGACTTGTCATATTCACTCAATAAGAGATGCACATATCCAATTCGCTCTAGTTAAAAAAGGAGATCGCTACCTTATTGCTGTCCTTATCGGCGTAACCACTTTTTTGTACTACGGCCACCTGACTCACAACTGTCACTTCATATAAATTGTATAGGATTTTATGAGTATCGCTATCTCATACCCGGTTACACTGACATTCCGTCTACCAGCGTAAGCGAAAAATTCTTCGTCTATGGAAAAAACGAATAATCTTTTTAAATGGTGTTTGACATAACTTTTTTCCTGAGATCAGCCAGTAGGTACCTACTAAGGGGTAGTTTATAAAAAAAACTTTCATCCGCAAAGATTACAATGGCATCATGCAAAGATGGCTTCATACCAACAACTGCATTCGTTTTAAAGCATTTGTGTACAGTTATTATTTTGTAGGGATGAACATCGAATAATCTTTTCGTAGCATCATGACGTTTAGACTCTTAAATATTCCGTGCCTTTTGTTACAATTTATTATAGATTTCAAGTGGGGCAGTTAGTCAGTCATTAAAGTGGTAGGTATTTGGCTTTTTTGAAGGTTTAAGTTATAGCCTATGATTATTATATGATTATATACATGATTATATTATACATGTTTCTGACCTCTCCGATAGGGAAGGATTACGACGTTAGTTTAGGTAAGTATACTTCAGATATAGTGGATTTTCTAAACACATTGGTCAATAAAATTTCGCTCCTTTTAAATGCACATTATCACGTCACTACTCTCTATGCAAGGGAAGCAACATTTGAAAAGTTAAAATCCCTCCCTAGTCTCTCGTATCAGTGAATGACGTTATCATCCGTAATGTGTGGTTAATGTATTTCAGTTTTTTCATGTATTTTGTCATTGTAGTAGGTACAGTGCATACATTTTCATTACAGTAGACGTAGGTGCACTAAGTAGGATATTTTCAGAATAGGTACCTAATATATTATTTTACGAATATAATGTAGTTCTTATCTATACACTCCATTCATTTAATCAATCAAATATTCTTTATAAGTACCTTTTTTGTTCACTCCGTTTAGCAAAGCTCTTGAAAAAATTTAATACTGCATCTTTTTTCGGTTTCATGAGAGCTTTAATAAATCTTTATAAAATCGGTCAAGTAAGATTTACTGTCCGGTTTAGGGATCCATTAAAAAATATTGGCGCCAAGACGGAAGGTTACGTAATTTTTAACGATAAGTTTAATGATGGTTAAGTAGGAATGGGAGGGGGGATGAAGCAGTAAAATATAGGGAGAGTAGGCTAAGAGAGTAGGTATCAGAATTATAAAAGCGAAAGAACCGCAATTTATTTAAGTACGACTCAAAATATCACAAAATACTAGGAACAGTTCCTTTTTATTAAACACTAGCTTTGGCCCGCTACTTGGCCCGTAACTTTTTGCGCGTGGATTTCGCAAAACATCAACATCCCATTGCACCCCTTTAGGGGCTGATTTTCGAAAAATTCTTTCTTTTTGCACCCCTAAATCTTCTATATTCCAAATTGCCTCTATGGAATATGTAAGTATTCCAAATTTCATGTTTCTATCTTCGTCTATCGTGGTTTTGTCAGTCAGTCATTCAATCAGTCACGAAACTGTTTTATAAATAGGTATAGATTACCGGTAAAATACTGATAAATTGTTATGGTTTTATTATAATAAGTATCTACCAGTGTGGGACGCCCTGCTGCCCGCTGGGCTGGACAGACGACCTAAAAAAAGTAGCGGGTATCGACTGGATGAGGAAGGCCGAGGACAGAGTTTTGTGGCGCGCCTTGGGAGAGGCCTACGTTCAGCAGTGGACGATGATAGGCTGATGACGAAGTATCTACCTAGGTAATAATCTCTGACTACGTGTTCGATTTAGTTTTTTTGCTATTTCATAAACGACAGGCACAATTGATTAATTACCTATTACAAATTCCAATACAATACAAATTGTCCGTGTATGGTACCGCCTAAGAATAGCACCATCCCATTTCTTCCTGTGGGGGGATCTACCAGATGATGGGTCATCCTCCGAGTACATACTTTCAATCCAACTGCGATCGCCAACCTGCCTGCCAAGCGTGGCGATTAGGTATGGCAAAACCCCCGAACATGGCAAGTATACGACCATAACACAGCCACCAGTCCCCGGCGGCCCCGGTATTCCTGTGTCGCGAAACGCGAGAATATCAGTCGCATGGTAAGTGTACAGTCACACTAATGATATTGTTCTATGGCAACATTGAACGGCGTTGACTTTAACCTTTTTTTGTCTATGGGCACTTTTAGCGGGAAATCGGGCACGGCGATGCCGCGAGGTATAAAAGTGTGTAGTGTGACCGTTAGCAGACGCAGAGTACGCAGGTGGATGAGAATCATCCTAGAGAGACTTCCAACGCTGGAACCAGGTGAGTGTTCTAACCCCTGATAGACCTTTTAGCCATAGGACATGTAACTATGAGGAAATGCCGCTTTCCATGAATCGTGTCTGCTCGCACTAAATGGAACAGTCCCATGCAATATGAGACTCTCTGGCTAAAGATAAGAAGCAGGGAGTGCGTAGGTTGGCTGCGTATCTCGAGCTACCAGTCAGGGAGCCAAGGATATCTGCTGGGAAATAATAACGGTCGATGGATGTTTGATGGCGATAGGGGCGTGACTAAGGGGATGGAGGAGGTCACCGTGGGGGCAATGTGCAGCCCTCGCGTCCGCAGGTGTCATGAAAGAAAGAGTTGCTCTGCATAGCAACAGGGACACCGCAGGAGCAGTCTATCGACCGTTGGCTAATACCACGTGCGTGGATACTGGCCTTGATTCAAACTAGCAAAGCAAATAATATCTAGACTAACTAACGGTCAACTCATGGTTACAAGTTTTATGGTATTCTTGACTTAAGTGTACCTACCCATGCTAGAAATGATGTTATTATCAGAGTGTCTCTGTGCGGAACCCGGAGCCTACAGCCTGGGAGAAGTACGGAGGCACTTTGTCTATCATATTATGACATAACTTTGTAGCAGACACTATTCTGTACTCGACCCAGGCCTACAGCTCAAGTTAGAGTACGGAAGTTGCTACAAAAATGGTGGAGAGTGCTGCTGAGAGAAGAGGAAGCCAGATACGTTCAGGCTTTCCTTTATTATTTATATTCTTAGCAATTTTCAGATTGTGTTTTTGCAGATAAAAGATGCCCAATGATTTTGAAGCAAACCGATTTTGTGGTTTTATCTTGCCTTTTACCCGCATTTTATCTAGAAATTTTCAGCTTTTTACCTTTTATTTTACAACTTGGTTTTGAAGGTACCTATATACCTATCGACCTTTTTTTTTCGTTTGGGAGGATGGAAGGTTATGTTGGCAGCATTGTTTTCGTCGTGGAATAGTGGTGTGCATTTCCGTTTTACCTCTTTCTGTCGATAAATTTCGATCGGATTCCGGTTTTCGTTTTCGTTGGTTATGATGATAAGTTAGATATAAGAACTGAATATAGATTATTACGTTTGTTTACTTTAAATTTGAATGCAAATATAGTTATAGATCGCCGTGTCTTGAGTGGTGGCGATAATTTTATTGTTTGAATAAAATCATGTTTGTTGGAGAATCATGTAAGTCGTTACAAATTCCGCCACGCTCGTCACGAAAGGTATTTGTGACGATGACGTACCTAGATCTGATGTCAATAGATGACGTCTGGAAAGACTTGGCTGTATGAACTAGATCTCTTTGCCTTTCCAAAAAAGGGATAAATTAATAAACAACAACCGGTATCAATGTTTACCGGATACATCTACAACACTATGGAAAAGTCTTTGTCTCTTTTGCGTTGTTTATGGTTGTTTACCGGAAAAATTTTCTGCTGTGTTCTGTTTTGCTTTGTTTTGCGGAAAAGTGTAAGTTTTACGTTCAATAATCGAAAGAAAATGCGTTAAACAGTTTGGTGGCAAGTTTTCATAGCGTATTTTCGTACTTCTAAGGTTCCCTCCGGCAAAACGTCGAATATCTCGAGGTAAGTGACCACGCTATAATTAGAACAAGAAACTTTGAAATTAAAATTTTTTCGTTAGTTCTATGATCGTCTTCATATTATCTTTGCAATTTCCAGTCGATGTCAAAGAGCCGTGAGAGGCCAAGAGGGAAATCATTTGGAAATTGTGCTAAACCCACAGCGCGTTTTTTGGTCTACAAGTCATACCTTCACACAATATATCAAGATGGAAGATTCACTCATTCATCGCCTCAAAGTACGTCGCGACCGCTTGACGACGAGGTTAGACGCGATATTAACCGAATGCACGACGGGCGTACCAGAAAATATAATCAAACAGTACACTATAGAATTGAAGGACCTCGCAGAGAAACTAGAAGTAGAATGCAGGTTTTACCTGACCACATCGAAGTCCATAAACGAAGATGTGGTCAAGGAATGTATGGACGTCCAGATTCGGTGTGAAGATTCCATTGTGACCTTTGAACATCATATGAGAACAACAACCTCGTCCACAAGTACCAAACTCCCCAAATTGGAACTGCCAAAGTTTGACGGCATGCAGATAAGGTGGTATGAATTTTGGGATAAGTTCGAAGCCAGTATCGACAAAAAGAATCTCCCAGATTCAGAGAAATTCGCATATCTGTGTAGCTGTCTGGTGGGGGAGGCCGCCAAGGTGATAGAAGGACTGACGGTTACCAATGAGAACTACAGTGTAGCTTTAATGAAACTTAAGGAAAGGTATGGAATAAAAAGCCATATAATCGATGCCCACTATAAAGCTTTATCTGCCTTACCTTCAGCGAAGCCCCAGGCGACCGAGTGCCGAAGACATCTAGACATCATAGAAACTCATTTGAGGGTGCTGCAAACCCTAGGGGAAAATGTAGAAGGCAGCCACTTAAGGGTGATTATCATGGAAAAGTTTCCAGATCAAGTCATGTACCAAGTTAACCTTCAGGTGGGAAAGGAACCGACGGTGTCAGAAATTCGAAAAGTACTTGAACTAGTCATATCAGCTATGGAGAAGTCGAGCTTGGCAGGGACTGAACAACAACTAAATGACAAGGCGGTAACGAGTGCTACGACCGAGACTCTTCAAGTGAAGGTTGAAACTCGGAAGCCAAAGAATAAACCTACAAATTTTAGTGGCCGAAAGGGCACCAAAAGACCTAGTAATGAAAATGACACTCGGCATTCACAACCTCCTAAGCGAGAGAGGAGACCCTGTCTGTTTTGTGACCTTGTAAATCATCAAAGTGCAGACTGCCGGCGGGTCAAAACAGTCAAAGCAAGACAAGATAAACTCAAAAAGGCAGGCAGATGTCTAAAATGCTTATCAAAGCAACATACTAATAACTGTTCAAGAAAAATATCGTGTTTTCGTTGCAGCAAAGACCATTTGATGATGTTCTGCCCAGAGTTTGCAAAGAAAGGTGAGGAATTTTGTGATGATCCAAATCTCTGTAACACAATTTGCAATCTATCTAAATTTACGTATTTGCAGACGGCAGTGGGAAGGATAGGAAACCCGAAGAACCCCTTAAAGCAATTGAAGGGGCGCCTCCTTCTTGATAGTGGAAGTCAACGAAGCTATATTACAAAGAAGATGGCAAATGATCTTGATTTGATTAGTGATAAGGATGATTTATTATTGATTTACACTTTTGGTGCCTCTAGTCCCAAGGAGGTATCAAGTCCACTTGCTGAAATTATAATTGAAACAAAGAGAGGAGTTTATAGAAAAATACAGGTGAATATTGTTGATCAGATAACAGAGAATATTCCGATAGCAAAATTTGTAAATAAATCATTCGACATACCTGCTGATGATGAATCTGTAGGTAAGGACATTCACCTTCTCGTCGGAAATGATTACTACAGCTCGTTCATGAGAGATGAAAGAATAGAAATGTCACCAAACCTGTTTTTGATCAATACTGATTTTGGCTGGATTCTCTCGGGCAACACTGATGCTAAAGAAGAGACTTCAGCTTTGACTGTGACCACATATTGCCAATGTCACATACCAAGCTGCCCGTACTTCGCAGAACCCGACCTACCATTGAGAAATATTGATGTAAATTTTTTATGGTCACTAGAAAGTATCGGAATAACGGACAATCCTAAAGCCACGAGACAAGAAGAAGCAGTGAAACACTTCATGGAGACTGTACAGTATAAAAATGGTCGTTACTATGTGAAATGGCCGTGGATACAGTACCCACCTGAACTATCTTCCAACTTTGGTCTTGCAATTGGTAGACTAAAGAGCATGTTGAAGAAGATAGATGAAGAAACACTTCATGAATATGACTCTATACTGAAGGATCAATTACAGTCTGGAATAATTGAAGAAATTGATCCAAAACTGGACCGGAGAGCTGATCAGCCGATTCATTATCTTCCACATCATATGGTCAAACAAAAAGGAAAAAAGGGGAGACTTGTTTATGATGCTTCGGCAAAGACATCAGGGCAGAAGAGTCTCAATGAATGTCTCTACAGCGGACCCTCATTCCTAGAAGACCTGACAGCATTGCTGCTTAAGTTCCGGATGAAGAAGATAGGAGTGATGGCTGATGTTGAGAAGGCGTTCTTACAAGTCGGCCTCCAAGACGAAGACCGTGATGTGACAAGGTTCTTATGGATCAAAGACTTAAGCAAAGAACTGAATGATGATAACTTGATGTACTTACGATTTTGTCGTGTACCCTTCGGAATCATATGTAGCCCTATGTTGCTCACAGCTACAATCAGGCATCATATGGCACAGTCAACGGAAGGAGACCTGTTGAAGAACATAGCAGACAAATGTTATGTAGATAATCTTGTTACTAGTGCTGACACTGTTCATGAAGCTCAACAAATTTATGAACAAACAAGAGATACATTTGTACAGCTAGGAATGAATATTAGAGACTGGATCTCTAATGATGAAGAACTCATGAGTACTATTCCAAAAGCTCAGCAAGCAGATCAGCAAGGAATAGTAAAAGTACTTGGACTTTCGTGGAATGTGAACAATGACACTTTGGAACTGAAAGTATCTGAAGACTATTTTCAACAAGATCCGCTAACCAGTACTAAGAGGACAGTTCTTCGTGATATGGCCAGAATCTATGATCCTCTTGGATTTGTATGTCCATTAGTACTGCCCATGAAGATACTGTTTCAAGATATCTGCAAACTTAAGCTGAAATGGGATGTAGAGTTACCTGATAACCTGAAACAAGTGCTGAAGGAAAACCTTAACATTCTACGACGAGTGAAGAATGTAGAGCTTCCAAGATATGTAGGAAGTGGCTCACCTGAGACGAGATATCAAGTACATGCTTTCACTGATGCTTCGAAAAATGCATATAGTTGTGCTGTGTACATTCGAGGCCAGGTTGGTCACCAAGTGACAGTCTCCTTCATGATGGGAAAATCCCGTATCTCCAGGATTGAAGATAAAGATGACCTGAAGATCCCAAGGCTGGAACTCCTAGGATTCTTGATTGGCAGCAGAATGTTGACATACTTGAAAAACAACCTAGATTATGAAATCGAAAAGCAATATCTGTGGACTGACAGTCTCGTAGTACTTGGCTGGATGAATTCTAACAAACTACTTCCTCCGTTTGTAACAAACCGAGTAAACGAGATCAAGAAGAATCACCCTGATACAGAAATGTGCTACATTAATACTAAGTCAAACCCTGCAGATGTCGCCACCAGGCCAGAACTCTGGGAAGATAAGAAGGAACTTTGGTTCAATGGTCCGGATTTCCTGAAAGAACCTGAGACACGATGGCCTGAGAATCGACACTACATTATTCATCAGTCACTTTTTTCTCTTGGGGAGGTCCCTGATGGGGAAAACCTGAAAGAAAAGGATGCACCACCTGAAAAGAATACAGAGGAATTAAGTACTCAAACCAATGAAGAAAAGGATCTCGAGGGACCAATGGAAATTGATAATCCTGAATCTGGTCAAGAGCCTGAATGTTTATTCAATAATGAAACCGTAACAGACATTAAGAAAGTTCAAGCGAAACACTTTCCAGAAGAACTGGCTGGTAAGAAAACACATCTTTCAAGGAATTTAGATCTTTTCTTGGATGTAGACGGTGTGCTCAGGTGTCGAGGTCGTATGGCTAATACTATGTGGAGCTATGACATGAAGTATCCGGTTTTGTTGCCAAGAGATTGTGAGTTTTCGAAGAAGATCATATCTGAAACTCATGAGAAAAACTATCATGTCGGAGCATCTCACACTCTGAGTCTCATTCGAGAACGTTACTGGATACCTCAAGGCAAGTCTCAAGTGCAAAAAGTTATCAGAAGATGTGTACGATGTATGAAACATGGTGGTGGACCCTACCAGCTTCCACCTACTCCAGCTTTACCCCCGGAAAGAGTCAATTACAGTGATCCCTTCACATTTTCTGGCGTGGATTACTTTGGCCCATTGCTTGTAAACACACCTACTGGAAAAGAGAAGAGGTGGGTAGCATTGTTTACATGCCTGGCTGTACGCGCGATTCATTTGGAAGTTGTAAAAGATCTCACAGCTGACGAGTGCCTGCTAGCCCTGCGGAGATTTGCAGCAACACGACGAGCGCCAAAACGCATATATTCTGATAATGCTACATGTTTCAAGCTCACATCAGAAGTAATGACAAAACCATATTGCGTGGAAAATCAAATTGAATGGAGATTCATTCCGCAATTGGCACCATGGCATGGAGGATTTTATGAGAGGTTGGTTGCTCTAGTGAAAAACTGTCTCAAGCGTACTCTCGAAAAACACCTGTTGAATGACAGCAAATTGCTCACTGTGATGAAAGAGATAGAGGCAGTTGTAAACTCCAGACCGATAACTCAAACTGGAACAGAACTGGAACACATTTTGCGACCAGCGGACTTCCTTAGTCTTAAAGGGTGCTTGATGGTAGAACCCGCATCATTTGAATTAACTCCTGAGGGTACTGCAGCTAAAATTGATCTCATCCAAAGTTGGAAGAGAGGGCTAAAAATCATCGACGAGTTTAAGCGAATGTTTATTGGACAATATCTGATGGGCTTGAGAGAAAGGTCTAAGCATTTGCCCAAACAACCAAGGACTATGTCTCATCGCAACCCACAGATAGGTGATATAGTACAGATATGGTCAGATTCAAAGAACAGAGAATTTTGGAAGACTGGGAAAATAATCGCCTTGATGAAAGGCAGTGATAACAAATGCAGAGTGGCCAAGGTGAAGACTAAGGACTCTGTCCTTACACGCTCTATTGGACATCTCTATCCACTGGAAGCAGATGACAATGAAAGGCTAGGTCGCACTGAAGTGGGAAGCGAGACGTCTGAAGCAGTAAATCAGAATTCAGGAATGAATCGCATCAACTTGGAAGAGCAAGAGGTATTTCAAGAGATAATAGAAAACCCTGAAGTTCAAGACCGTACTGACACTGCTTGTGAAGAGTCTCAAAGAGACGGGAATGGTTTCTCTGATGTACCAGATCAAATGGACATTGACACTGATACGACAGAGATATCTGAAAAGGAACATGATGAAGGCGTTGACACTCAGCAGGATACCCTTGCTGCGGAAGTTGAAGTAGTGGATCCACCGGCTGTGGATGGTGCATTGAGGAGCAGAAGAGACGCAGCCATTCGTGCCTCGGAGCGGATCCGAGAGTGGACGCGCCACCTGCTCACTCTACTGCAATGATGTCACTTCTTCTTTCGTGGGAGTGTCGCGAAACGCGAGAATATCAGTCGCATGGTAAGTGTACAGTCACACTAATGATATTGTTCTATGGCAACATTGAACGGCGTTGACTTTAACCTTTTTTTGTCTATGGGCACTTTTAGCGGGAAATCGGGCACGGCGATGCCGCGAGGTATAAAAGTGTGTAGTGTGACCGTTAGCAGACGCAGAGTACGCAGGTGGATGAGAATCATCCTAGAGAGACTTCCAACGCTGGAACCAGGTGAGTGTTCTAACCCCTGATAGACCTTTTAGCCATAGGACATGTAACTATGAGGAAATGCCGCTTTCCATGAATCGTGTCTGCTCGCACTAAATGGAACAGTCCCATGCAATATGAGACTCTCTGGCTAAAGATAAGAAGCAGGGAGTGCGTAGGTTGGCTGCGTATCTCGAGCTACCAGTCAGGGAGCCAAGGATATCTGCTGGGAAATAATAACGGTCGATGGATGTTTGATGGCGATAGGGGCGTGACTAAGGGGATGGAGGAGGTCACCGTGGGGGCAATGTGCAGCCCTCGCGTCCGCAGGTGTCATGAAAGAAAGAGTTGCTCTGCATAGCAACAGGGACACCGCAGGAGCAGTCTATCGACCGTTGGCTAATACCACGTGCGTGGATACTGGCCTTGATTCAAACTAGCAAAGCAAATAATATCTAGACTAACTAACGGTCAACTCATGGTTACAAGTTTTATGGTATTCTTGACTTAAGTGTACCTACCCATGCTAGAAATGATGTTATTATCAGAGTGTCTCTGTGCGGAACCCGGAGCCTACAGCCTGGGAGAAGTACGGAGGCACTTTGTCTATCATATTATGACATAACTTTGTAGCAGACACTATTCTGTACTCGACCCAGGCCTACAGCTCAAGTTAGAGTACGGAAGTTGCTACATCCTGGCTACGGTAGCAGCCAAGATAACGGCGGTTCAGGGGTGCGAAGAATCTCTGGAAGAGATCCGGCTACGACAACCGACAACAGCTACACCTGGCAACATACTACACGCGTTCACTGCGGACCGACGAGTCGCTCGCTGAACGTGAAGAGTTGAGGATATGTTAGGATTTTGTTGGATTATCTGAAAGAGAGGGCGATAATTCTCAAATCCAGTAACCTGCTCTATTTCCGAGAAGTCCCAGCACGGTGTCGGGCTTATCGTCCAAAAGTCTCTTGTGAACAAAACGTGGAGAAGATCGAAAGCGTGTCGAATATCAGGCAAATACTTATACTAGGTATTTTTGTTATTGTGCATGGAAAGTAAACAATTTTCACTGTGTAAAGACCTTGACTGACGGACAAACAGCGCAGCGTTTCCCACAGTCCAATAAGGTCTCGTCCTGACACTTTTTGTTCCGGAAACACAGAAAACGGACCGAAAACAAATGAAAGATTAAAAAACCAACTATCAAAATCGATTCAACAAATTGCTGCGCTTTGTACGTTGTCAAACGTTGTGCAAATAACTAGAATGTGCAAAAAATGCACTTCGGCGTGTTTTTGTTTCGTAAATTGAAGTCAGAAACGTACCGTGTAGGTTACGTATAGGTATACCTACCGTATCCGGAGTATTTGGCTCGTTTGCGTAATTGTGTTTACGTGGTTGTCACCGTACGGAGCTACGGAGTCGGCATCAATTCGACCGCCCCGGAGACTGACGTGGACAAATTGACATGTCCTGTACACCGGACCAACTTATTCGAGGCTACCTACATTTGTGCCGTACCATGCCCTCGAACGATGACAAAGGAAATTGGGAAATGTGTTTGACAAGTTATTTATGTTACATTGTATTCAATTTAATAATATTGGAGCAAACAAGTGATGGTTCTGCTGTAAGCTGATGTAATAGAGTGAACTCTACGCAATTGTCGATGTGGACAATGAAATAATGTAGGAAGGGACCTTTATTTATTTTTCCTTCTAAGTCCTGATCTTGGGTAATATACTTTACTTTAATGCTGCGGTAAAAACGACGGCAAAAATAGGAACATGGGTAGAAAAATGAGAAAATTGTTTGAACGTGCCATACAAAAGTGCGGATCAGCCGATCAATTTTCTATGGGAGGTATTCTTTAGGGAAAGTTGTTTAGTTTCATTTTCTGAATACACCCTTTACATTTTGATAGTAATTAAAAACTAGTGGTATATAGTTGTGGAATACTTATTGATAAATTATGAATAATACGAGAATCCTGTTTAATACAAATTGCTGCAGTCGTTAGCACAAGTATAGGTACCAGCGGGCTACGTGACAACCGGTGCAAGAATCGTGATCTGCATTGTTTTCCCCTTTATTAATTTATCCGTAATTAAGCCTCTTCCAGCGACGCGTCGCCACCAGAGTTTAATAAGTTTAAATTGTATTTACCCGACAATATATACGACTTTACGCGACGACGTAAACAAACAGGAGTGTGTTCCGTTTTAATATACAGGGTGACATTGATATCATTGGCATCCTTTAAACTAAGAGCCTACCCATCAAACTGAACAACTTTTACTATGGGAGCAAACCGATCGAAGCAAAAAAAAAATCTGCTGTTGCATACATTTGAGTCGAGTAGGCATTGCAGTTTAGTATGGGACAGCTGATTTTTTAGTTGCTCTGATCGGTTTGCTCCCATAGTAATAGTTGTTCAGTTTGATGGGTAGACTCTTAGTTTAAAAGGATGCCAATGATATCAATTTCACCCTGGAGTCTTGAAAACTAAATAAGTACTCAGTCAGTATATTTATTTATAACTTTACATACAAACAAATTGATACAAGTAATAAAGAAGTCACGAAGAAAGAGCGAGCTTATAATTATCTGAAGAGGTTTCTTTCTGCAGACTAAGTACTAACCTATGCTATTAAGACGGCCGACCACATTATTTCAGTATTAGTTTGTTAAAGCATTTTAGCTGGTAACTTTAATTTATAATCTATGTCAGGTTAGGCACAATGTAAATCCCTCGTTCATGATGGAAGGAAACATACAGAAATTCAAAATATTTAGAGGATAGGGTTGAAATGGTCCTCTAAGTTAAATCAAAAATAAAATCGCACAATTAGCTTATTTAGAGATTTTAGAGTAACAATAGTGTATTACGCTCAACAGAACTCAAACACCGATGTTACCCATATTGTTTTTATGATGACTAAATAAAAATAAATAAAAAAGTATACCTACACGCGATATGCAAATTAAAAGTCCTTAGTACGGTCGAAAGCTATAAATGCTAAAATAACCAAAAACTTTGCTTTTTTTGGGATACATTTTAAATTATATTCAGTAACTATACTAAGTAACTATGTCAAGTAAGTAAGTACTTAAATAGTCCTAAAGCAGTGAGTAACGCATCCATTGTTGACGCTCAGGCGCTCTACAATGGATCCTTTGTTTGTAGATAATGAGCTCAAACAATTTGCAATTCAATAAGAACAATTGTTTTGCTACTTGTTACAATGGACTTATCTTACTTGTCTCCTCAGTCCTCTCTATCTATGTGAGTGTGTCAACAAATAACATCAAAAAATAAAATTGTATTTGGGCTCGTCCGGGATTTGAACCCGGGACCTCTCGCACCCTAAGCGAAAATCATACCCCTAGACCAACGAGCCAGCTGACGAATCTGTTGAAAAATCACATCACGATTAGACATTCCAAACCACGCATAGGAGAAAGGTGTCTGACTTGTTTTGCTTGATCACCATCACCAGTCACAGCATTCTTTCTTACATTTTAAAAACTAAATTCCTCCATTCAATTCCGATGAACCAGTTAGGTTCATTACGTTTACTTCCGTTCCCTGATTAATTTCCAGTCGATCAATTAGGTCCTGTCCGATACTGTGCTTATTAAAATGAAAATAATTGAATACTTACCTTTCAGATTTCTCTACGATTTTTCGATTTTACCAATTATATCTTGGCTCTCGGGGGTAAAGGTGGGCACAGCCAACCTCAGAAAGCCTTAAGGAAAATCGAAAGTAATCCTATCCTATCCTACTTCCTACTAATATTATAAAGGCGAAAGAAGTATGGATGGATGGTTGGATGGATGGATATTTGTTCCGCTTTCACGCAAAAACAGCTGAACGGATTTTGATGAAATTTGGTATACAGATAGATCATGGCCTGGATTAACACATAAGGTACTTTTTATCCGGGTAGCGTAGACAAAGTCGCGGGCAACAGCTAGTGAAGAAATAATTAAGTAAGTAAATAATTGCAGATAGTTTCATTGACATCTGATACAACAGAACTGAGAGGCGATACTGCAATTAATTTCGAGATGGCTTCGCTCGCTCCAGATGTATCAGACATGCAGGGGCTGAAGCACTCATACCACAAAGAACTAAGTATTATTACTTATGAAATAATTGCATTATTCTACAACTGCATTCTTTTAATCGTTATATAAAAACCACGTCAGATGCCTTAAGACGGTCTGGAAAAACTCTGACACCAGGGCTCTGCCCACACGATAAGAAGAAGATTCCACAACCTGTGTTCAACAACCTGCTTAAAACCCTAAGCCAAATGGTTACGAACCTTAGGAAAATCAACTTTTGGATCCGACCTTGCAACGTCAAATTTGAGTCTTGCCACTGGCGGCGGTGGCTGATGAGCTGGCGGCTAGGTGGCTGGTTGTCCCCCCTGGGGAATGTCCTGCTACGCTAATGGGCACAAGACAGGACAGATTGGCATAATCGGAAGAAGGCTTATACCCTGCAACGGGTGGACAAAGTTGATAACGATGATTAAAAAAAAAAAAAAATTAAGTATGTTGACCCAGTAGTGGGTCAATATGGGCTGATTTAATTGATTGACTGAAATATTGCTATAACATTGTAAAGAGAGTGAAATAGGATAAATAGTTCTAGGAATTGGCTGATTGTCAGGAGAATCCCTAGCTACTCTACGCCAATGGGCACAAGACAGGACAGATTGGCATAATCGGAAGAAGGCTTATACCCTGCAACGGGTGGACAAAGTTGATAAGGATGATTAAAAAAAAAAAAAATTTAAGTATGTTGACCCAGTAGTGGGTCAATATGGGCTGATTTAATTGATTGACTGAAATATTGCTCTAAATGACAACATTGTAAAGAGAGTGAAATAGGATAAATAGTTCTAGGAATTGGCTGGTTGTCAGGAGAATCCCTAGCTACGCTACGCCAATGGGCACAAGACAGGACAGATTGGCATAATCGGAAGAAGGCTTATACTCTGCAGCGGGTGGACAAAGTTGATAATGATGATTAAAAAAAAATTTAGTATGTAGACCCAGTAGTGGGTCAATTTGGGCTGATTTGATTGATTGACTGAGATATTGCTTAATGACAACATTGTGAAGAGAGTGAAATAGAATAAATAGTTCTAGGAATACCGAATCCTTGAATCCTTTACATCCATTTACGTGTAAACATAAGTGTGGGGGTGACGTTATGTTGTTGCCGTGGGATGATAGAAAAGATTTCTTGATTAACATATTTATTGAAGTGCACTTATTCTGAGTTACATTTGACCTAGCGGATCGGTGGTATGGGAACGACTGGCGAACATTCCAGTCACTCCGTAGGACTAATGCAAAACTGCATAATTGACAGATTACGAAATACAATGTGTCCCCTACATAAGTATAATTGTTTTGGAACTTTTGCGAGAAATGGTAACATAAATATTCGCACAAACATAAACACGCAAACATTTTATTTACACAATCTCTTTTCCCGTTCCGTTTGCGGTCGTGGGCCGTGAGTAAAAAATTTGTCAGGAACTTTTATCAGTACCTAACTCAACTTTGTTTATCAAGTTAGTACATTTACCTAATCGTAACTTTGTATGTATGTAAATTTTTTAACGGTTTTTCACTCTCTAAACATAAATGATTTAAATATGTATTTTATCTATCTCTAAATTACCTAATGGTCCCATAGCTGTGGAACAGTGACCTACTATGAAAAAGTAGTTATCTTATATACTACAGGGTGTAATATAAAATGGGACAGTCACTTAAAGGGGTGCTTCAGACCATCAAACTGAACAACTTTCTCTATGGGACCAATATTGAAATCGCGAAAAAGAAATCAGCTGTCCCATACATTTCTGTCGAGTTATGTTTGCAGTTTTGTATGGGACAGCTGATTTTTTTTTCGCGATTTAAATATTGGTCCCATAGAGAAAGTTGATCAGTTTGATGGTCTGAAGCACCCCTTTAAGTGACTGTCCCATTTTATGTTACACCCTGTATAGTTGGGTGTTGTTGGTGCTGGTGTTGGGACTACAGGTTGTATTACGAGTTTTTTATCGAGGATAATCGCCGTCGTGATAGGGTGCGATAATTATGATGATCATCGTATCGAATAAATAACAATGACTGATTGCGTTGTTGACAAACTAATAATTTGACAAGTCACAAAAGAAATTCCAAATTGACGTGTCAGTTTTCGATGTAGACACGTATTGAAAAACAAAATCAAAATGTTGTTTAGATATCGATTCATTGTATACAATTTATAGTACCTAATCTAAATGAAATGTTGCATTGCAAAAGCATTGCAACTGCGACCAAATTGCAATTACAAATTACTTACCTAGCTTGTTAAATTAAACGTCAAAATAGGTGGAAAAAAATTGGGCTCGTCCGGGATTTGAACCCGGGACCTCTCGCACCCAAAGCGAGAATCATACCCCTAGACCAACGAGCCAATTACGTATTAGTGATAAAAATCGATTCACAATCATATAAACTCGAGTGATATATAAAATAATGCTTACGTCACTCAAGCGAGAATGCTAATGTGTGAAGAAAGGAAACAAGTTACTGATAATGGATTCTCTACACTCTACACCATCGGAATGAGAAGGCATTTTATGGCTTATGTACATTAACATAACATTCATTTTAAATTATATGTCATCTCATCATTTATCATTCATCATGGTAATCGTAAGTATATTTTTTGTTTTCATAAAATTATACAACGTGTTAATGAATTAACGCAAAACTAGAAAGTAGTTTGTTTAGAATCGAGAGCAGAAACGAATTATCATGATTTCAACATCGGTAATTTTTTTCAAAATATTAAATAATTTTTTATAAAAATTTTAAATTTTCTGAACCCGATTTCAATCCACCGGACGGGCACACTCACCCTACTTACTACCAAAACAAGATTATTAAAATATATCCATGAGTACGTTAGCGCTTTCATTCATTGCTGAAATGATAACAAATCATTTTAACCTCAAAACTTAAAATGCGAATAACTTTAAATTTTCACTATCAAAATAATGAAATTATTGTTTCAATTTAATTATTTTGTTATAAATCAATTGGGGTGTATGAGGTTTTGCGCTAATTTATTAACACGTTGTATAAGCTAGTCATAGAGACTTTAGATAAATAATCATTGTTTTTATTTTTTCTGTATCTCAATGCTCTCTTATGCTCAATTCATTTAAACACTGTTTTTTGTTGTTGTAGGTATTATGTTAATACTATGTATTTGTGTTAGTTTCTTCCTCATATTACACGGAAAAAATGTTGTAAGCACCCTCTTATTTTTTTGACTTTACCTAGTTAAAGAATTTTTTGTTCCAACTATAATTCTTGTCGATATAACTAAAATATAGTTACAACACCAAATTTTCTCGTAAAGTCTACTTACAAAAATGTTATCACAGATTATTAATTTTTAGTAGACTTTACTAGATTTTTTTTTGTAACTATTACTATACACCACTAGTTTTTAATTACTAACATAACTTTAAGGGTGTATTCAGACCATGAATCTAAACAACTTTCCCAAAGAAACATGGGTCGAAAAACGAGATTTTTTTTTTGGACCTCCCATATAAAATCGATCGGCCGATCCGCACTTTTGTATGGAAGGTCCAAAAAAAATTCTCATTTTCGACCCATGTTTCTTTGGGAAAGTTGTTTAGATTCATGGTCTGAATACACCCTTAAAGTTATGTTAGTAATTAAAAACTAGTGGTGTATTTTAGTTATGTCGACCGAGAATTATAGTTAGAACAACAATTTTTAAAGTAAAGTCTACAAAATAAGAGGGTCTTTACAGAATTTTTGTACGTGTACATTGTTTAGATTAGGTGTTTTATAATTTACCTAGTTGGATTAATTTTATGTTCTGTAATAAATATTCGACCTTATCAATGCTTATCATTCAATCATTATTCATTAGATAGTTAAGAGGGAACATTAATGGTATTATAATTATTATTTTATTACAACTAGGTACTAGATTTTATTTATTACAAAAAGAAAATTTTTGAAGAGCTGTCCTTTGTCACAGTCATTGCAACATTATTGTGATAAGATATATTACCAATCTACCGTTTCTTTATTTGTATATAAATTTTTTAAGAATTTGTACTAAGTATTTTTTTTATACATTTACAGTTATTAGTACTTAAGTAAGTAGGTATTATATAAATTCTTTCTTATTATTGAAACAAACAAAGTTTGATAGTTCTCACTACTGTACCTACCTAGTTATTTAAAGTCATATTAATACGCCTGAATATACAGTAAGTATACCTATATAAACTCACGACCGTAATCCCTTTCGGGGTTGTCCGAAACATTGCTACAGCTACCAACTTTCTGAATAAAATCTCAAGTTATTCGATATTGCAAGAATAAAATTGATACAAAACTAGCAGTAGTACCCAACCCACATATTATTCTAGTCTAGATCAAGAGTTAGGAAGGTTTTATTTTACAAACCATACCAGAATACAAAATTTTACATAATTCGTCAGACAGCCGGCCGGCTCATAAAACTCGAGTGTGGTAACTATTACTAAACTCCACGATATTTGTCACTTTTGAAACATTTTATTTTGGCGCTTGGTTAAGAAAGGAGGGCTGTTATTTTGCCCAAAGCGTTATCTTGGCCCACTACCTTGACCATTCAAAGAGGCAATGCAGCCAGCATTCTAGGTATTCTGCCTCTAGCCTAGTCCATACTAGGCAGAAGGTGAGTAGTATTGCGAGTGGTTCAAGAATAGTGCACCATGTCAATCGGAGTGGGGCGGTCGTAAAACGCCATATAGCGCGGGGCACGGCACCTGTGCAAAATTCGAGCCTACTAAAACTTAATTAGCACCAAAATAATTGAAATGACGTTATGATTGTTTACTAAAAACAAAAGATGGTTAGTTGTAACAACAAGCCGAATTCGTTTAACAAAGTTCTCTTAGTCGGAGAAGTCATGATGTTGACAGGCTCATATGGAGTCATGATGTTGGTTGAAGCAAACAATTTTTTTCAGTGTGCACAGCAGTAAATGTATCGTATCGTGGCTAGATCGCCTAGTCCATACTAGGCAGAGGGTAAGTAGTGTTGCGAGTGGTTCAAGAATAGTGCACCATGTCGATCGGAGCGGGGCGGTCGTAAAGTGCCAGATAGCGCGGGGCACGGCACCGGCACACCACAGTAAATGTATCGCGGTTAGATCGCCTAGTCCATACTAGGCAAGAGGGTCAGTATGAGTAGTATTGCGAGTAGTTCAAGAATAGTGCACCGTGTCGATCGGAGCGGGGCGGTCGTAAAGTGCCAGATAGCGCGGGGCACGGCACCGGTGCACCGCAGTAAAGGTATCGCGGCTAGATCTCCTAGTCTTATGCAGTTCGAAAAATTAGACAGCTAACTGATATAGCTACTGCAAGACTTGTATACTTCAGCTACTTCCACAGTATCATGTCTTATGGTATTTTGCTGTGGGGCGTGCTGCAGACGTCGAGGCTGTCTTTATCCTTCAAAAGCCGGCAATTCGAGCCATTTATAATCTGCGTTGTCGAGACTCACTACGAGATCTTTTTAAAGATATCAGTATTTTGACTTTCTACAGTCAATATATTTACGAAAATATTTTATATGTTCGAAAAATTTGTCTCTCTTTCCCAAAAACAGTGACGTTCATAATTACAATACAAGAAATAAAAATAAATTAGTATTCCCACATTTTCGACTCAGTAAAGTCAACACATCTTTCATGGGGCACTGTATACGTTTTTATAATAACGAGGGGTGAAAGCCTATTTGGTTTAAGTGACATTTTTGGAATTTTACAGAAGAGCGTTTTAAAGTTTTTAATTTCCGTAAAAAAATCATTTAAAAAAAACGGTAGGTTATTCTTACATAAAAATGATACAAACTAGTTTCGTTCGAAAAGCCTCAATTTTTGGTTTTATTATTCACCTTGTAATGACATTATTATTTAAAAAAATGTCGCTTCATACAAAGTAACCACATAATAGAGGAAGGCAAAAGGATTTAACCTCCACATTATTCTGCTGACGGTTGAAAGCAAAATGGTTTAAGTGTTACTTTTATTGTCTTTCAGAGTATGGCTTAGTGCTTTAACCAACATTCTTTCAACTGGATTGAGTAAATCTAATTGGTTTAAAATCCAAAATATAATATTTCAGAGTAAAATCATAATAGCTTAAACAACAATTTTAATACAACAGCATTTGTTTTAAATCACATCTGTTTGTATAACTTTATAAATGATGGTGAATGATACAATGCAATTGTTTCTCATTTTAAAAGTTCAATGTAAGTGGAGATTATTGTTTTTTTAAATAAAAGAAGATCTTTCATAAAAATGTTTTATTTAAATTATCTTATATCTCCTACGAGAATCATCCGCCTTATAATGATCATAATCAGTTTCTTAAACAACTATTTATGCCACAAATTTTAATTTTAGTATCCTTTTAGGAAAACAGCCTTTAAATCAGTCATAATTATTATGATTAAGTATTAAGTATTATAATGAAAACTAAATTATTTATAATCATAAAAATTTAACATTCGTAAAGTTATACTTAATCATTTTACACTTTCATTACCGACTATTTATGCAACAAATTACAGCTAAATTAAACGTCCTTATAAGAAAACAGCCTTTGTATCATCTAACAAGTCAAACGCGTTGGCGCCAAACTAACATTGTTTTATCCGACGTTGCAAAATTGTCACATAATAATATTTCCTTGTATGAACGGACATAGTTATTATTTTTTTGAGCTTTGATAAGTGCTTTAATAACACAAGTTAAAGTTGAGATATGTTTGATCCACACTCAAATTAAGTTATAGAGGGCGGATAAACTTCTGAAACGACATGCTGGTCAAGTTTTTCATAAAGACGATAATGATTCAAACAACAAGGTATGATGAAAGTACATACAGGCAAAAAGGTTGAAGCGCCATGTCGAATTTTTATTGATACAAGCTAATTGTTTTAAGTGACAGTGGTGGTGTTTATTTACAAAAGGCAAAATGTTTTAAGCGACAGTGCGTCCTTAAAAGTAGATGCAGGCAAAACGCTTTAACCGCCATTGAGTTCTATTGTTTGGAAAGCACAAACAGTTTAAGTGGGTTCTAATCAAATAATTGCATGGTTCATATCCACTGTCCAAAAAAAACGTTTAAATTTTTTGTTTCATACATCAGTGGGCTAAAATGAGGCCAAAATTTCCATTGGTTTAAGCACCATAAAAGTGCTCCGATATTTATGGGACCCAGCTCAATCGACGCAGAAAAATTCGCTGATTCCAAATATAATTATAACTCAATATCGGCCTTGGTGTCGCTTAAGCCAAATAGGCTTTCACCCCTCGATAAGATACCAGAGGATATTCTAAACTTACCAGACAAAAAGTTTAAGTCTCATGTTAAACAAGTCCTCTGTAAAAAAGGTTACTATAAACTCGATGATTATTTGAATGACCAAAATGTCTGGTCTTGACAATTTTACACTATGTAATGCAATATTGTATTTTAATTGTACTTTGTACATTTTGTTTTGTTTAAAAGATGTGGGTTGTAGAGTTTCTGGCCGCATCTTCTCTCAACGGAACACCTTCCGACGCGGTGGTAGAGTCAAAAAATGACGTCAAAAAGCTATCTATAGATATTATTTTGAATAAAAAATTTTGATTTTTTTTTTTTTGAGTCCAACTAGGCATCAATGGTAGTAGTGAGCGGAGAGAGAGTATTACGAGTGGTTCAAGAATTGTTCACCGTGTCGATCGGAGCGGGGCGATCGTAAAGTGCAAGATAGCGCGGGGCACGGCACCGGTGCACCACAGTAAAGGTATTGCGGCTAGATCTCCTAGTCCAACTAGGCATCAATGGTAGTAGTGAGCGGAGAGAGAGTATTACGAGGGGTTCAAGAATTGTTCACCATGTCGATCGGAGCGGGGCGGTCGTAAAGTGCCACATAGCGCGGGGCACGGCAACGGTTCACCACAGTAAATGTATCGTGGCTAGATCGCCTAGTCAATACTAGGCAGAGGTTGAGTAGTATTGCGAGTGGTTCCAGAATAGTGCACCGTGTCGAACGGAGCGGGGCGGTCGTAAAGTACCAGATAGCGCGGGGCACGGTACCGGTGCACCGCAGTAAATGTATCGCGGTTAGATCGCCTAGTCCATAATAGGCAGAGGGTGAGTAGTATTGCGAGTGGTTCAAGAATAGTGCTCCGTGTCGAACGGAGCCAAGCGGTCGTAAAGTGCCAGATAGCGCGGGGCACGGCACCGGTGCACCACAGTAAATGTATCGCGGTTAGATCGCCTAGTCCGTACTAGGCAGAGGGTGAGTAGTATTGCGAGTGGTTCAAGAATAGTCTACCGTGTCGAACGGAGCGGGGCGGTCGTAAAGTGCCAGATAGCGCGGGGCACGGCACCGGTGCACCGCAGTAAATGTATCGCGGCTAGAGGATTTATTCATGCTGCGCTGGCTGCAGGCTGCTGTCGAAATCGAATCTCGATCCCGGATCGCAATTTGTCTGCAATTTGTCTATATTTTCAGTACTAATACGGATTCCGTTTTAGTTTGGATGTATTTTTGCATTAAACTCTTTTTTCTTTTTAACGTAGTATACAGGGTGAAATTGATATCAAGCATCCTTTTAAACTAAGTGTCTACCCATCGAAGTGAACAACTTTTACTATGGCAGCAACCGATCGGAGCAAAAAAAATCTGTTGTTGCATACATTTCAGTCGCGAAATGGCGCGTGCTCGCGCGTCGAAATTGCAGTTTAGTATGGAACGCCAGATTATTTTATTTGCTCCGATGGATTTGCTTGCTCCCATGGTAAAAGTTGTTCAGTTTGATGGGTAGACTCTTAATTTAAAAGGATGCTAATGCTATCAATTTCACCCTGTATAACTTAGATAACTTTCCGACGTCATATTTTTGACTCTACGACTGCGTCTGAAATTCCCCATTCATCTAATGATTTTTGAATAGCAGCCTTTCTTATATTAATTTCCCGGCGAGTCCCGGAATAAATCTTTAAAATATTCGATAAGAAACGCAGAGCGCAATCTTACCCTTCAAATTGTTTGATGATAACAGAATCTTCGGAATTCAGGGAATGCTATTTCCCTTAATTATGCCGAATATTCGTAATAATAATGATGTACTGCTCCAAACTTTGGTATTCAGCTGAGTTTAGACGCATCACAACCCTTTGATATTACGTTGAGAATGAAACTATTCATATTAAACTTCTATATGACTGTCGCAGCTATTGATCTGTTTGTAGAGCTTTGTAGAGCTGTTTGTAGAATTTCGTTGAAACATGTTTAGATGTTACCTACGTAGGTAACCCCACAGTTAGATGAAAGGTGTTCGATGAAACATGTTTCATTGAAACATGTTTAGATGTTACGTTGGTAACCCATTGTGTAGGAGGTTTCCAATATATCGTTTACATGATCGGTCACGTATTATGACTGTACTAGGCAATTTTTAAGTATTTTGTTTCTGTGTTTATCATTTGTCAATTGTCTGAAATAATTAAAATTGCTTAGAACTGCCAAAGAACACCATGCCGATTTGATAGTGATTGAATCGGGCAGTTACACAATAAGACCATAGATCATAATCATGAGGTACCTAGTTACAAGTGTCTTAAAATATATGAATATAGTACAGCTCATGCACCCTGAAAGGGTACTGCAAAATTAAACCATACGAGTCCTTAAGAGTGTCTACTTAAATAATCTAGACTATTATAAAACTGTAACATAAGTGTGTCTGTACATTGAAGATATTTACAAAAAAAAGATTACGATATGATTTTTAGATGTCCCTAATTCCAAATCACCAATTTTTGGATTTTTTGTCTGTCTGTTTGTTTGTTTGTTTGTTTGTTTGTTTGTTCGTTTGTTTGTTTGTTTGTTTGGATGTTTGTTTGTTCGAGTATCACGCAAAAACTACTGAACCGATTTTGATGAAACTTTTTTTGTTTGATAGCTTATCATCTGACTTAAAATCTGATATATAATTTATGCGGACGAAGTCGCGGGTAAAAGCTCGTAATAAATAATTGTAATCAATGACTTGTTAGACACTTGCCTTGTGTCTAATAATTGTCGAAGAGTGTTCACATTGTTATAGTCTTTAAGTACTTGTCTGATCTCTGTCTCTTTATTTTCTAGTTTTTCCTCGATGTGCGATAAAAGATTCCTCCATCATTTCTGTATATCGTGATTCGATTAAATTATTATTGGAATTTCAATGTTTCAATGTTGTTGTATATAGGTTTCGGTTCCAAGAGTTGTATGTACCTTGTAACAGATTATAATTATACAGGGTGGCCGGGGAGTTGACGTTCAAACGTAAAATTTAGGTCCGGTATGTCGTGGGGTATCCGAATCACCCCCATGTATGTTCCGCGATTTTTTATAGTTTTCGAGTTATGATGATTTTTCCGATTTTTTGAGGAAACTCGACATGACCGGCTTGAACAACTTCTAAAAAAAAAGTGTAAGACTTTTTAGAGATTCTTTTTTTGTAACTTAATCTTCATGAATTGTGCCTTTATTCATAACATCATCAGCATCGTAACTTTGATAAAAGTTATGAAAATATTGATCTAAAGTTAAAAATTTGCGATCCGTGAATTATGACTAAATTTTCAACTTTAAATTAAAACTCTAAACAAGTGACCTTATGATTTTTTTAGCCAATCCCAAAAATGTGCCCAACTCTCAGCTTTCATAATCATAAATGAAAAGTAGTACTTAAGAGGGCTAATTTGGCTAGAATTGATCTTCAAAGACAACAAGGCGGAAAATTCTTAAATTTAAAAATATTTTTTTTTGCCATAACTACCACGTCTAAGGCTAAATAATGATTAAAGAATGCTGGAAACCGAAACGGCGACGGGTTATGCCGGACTCATACCGGCTAAAACCCCACCGTGTTCCACCTAATCGCATATTGCCGTAGAGCCTGAGGGCCCGTGAAGAATCTTCCACACTCTACGGCGCAGCGACCGACCTTACCAGGTCTCATCAATAATGATTAAAGAATGCTGGAAACCTATCGTGTTGGTGGAATAAGGAAAGTTTTAAGTAAAAAGTAGATAACCTAACCTAACCTTACCTAACCTAGGAGGAGGGAGCCGACAGCCGGGTGCCACCACTGCGACGGCTGTCTCGACGAGACGGCGCAGCACGTGCTGCAGGAGTGCCCTGCGTGGGCGGGAGAGCGCAGTGAGCTCTCCCAGGTAGTTTCAGACCTCTCGCTGCCGGCCATGGTTCGCGCTATGGTCGACTGTGAGGCGTCTTGGCGCGCGGTACTCTCCTTCTGTGAGGCAGTAATGCTCCAGAAGGAGACGGCGGAGAGGGAGAGGGAGTCGACTTCTGAACTCCCGATCCACCAAAGACGCACGGGGCGCAGACGGGCTGCGTTTGCTCGCGGTCTGCCTCCCCCGTAATTTTTGAGTCTCTGGGCGTCGGGCTGGGGGGTCCGGCGTCCGATCATAGGGACTCGAGGTGGTTGTGTGCGTATTCCCACGCACCACCTAAAGGCCTGTAGGCTTGTCAAGGCCAACAGAGATGAGACCTGGTAAGGTCGGTCGCTGCGCCGTAGAGTGTGGAAGATTCCTCACGGGCCCTCAGGCTCTACGGCAATATGGGATGAGGTGGAACACGGTGGGGTTTTAGCCGGTAAGAGTCCGGCATAACCCGTCGCCGTTTCGGTTTTCAGCATTCTTTAATCATTATTTAGCCTTAGGCGTGGTAAATATGGCAAAAAAAAAAAAAAAATTTTAAGAGTTTTCCGCCTTGTTGTCTTTGAAGATCAATTCTAGCAAAATTAGCCCTCTTAAGTACTACTTTTTATTTATGATTATGAAAGCTGAGAGTTGGGCGCATTTTTGGGATTGGCTAAAAAAATCATAAGGTCACCTGTTTAGAGTTTTAATTTAAAGTTGAAAATTTAGTCATAATTCACGGATCGCAAATTTTTAACTTTAGATCAATATTTTCATAACTTTTATCAAAGTTACGATGCTGATGATGTTATGAATAAAGGCACAATTCATGAAGATTAAGTTGCAAAAAAAGAATCTCTAAAAAATCTTACACTTTTTTTTTTAGAAGTTGTTCAAGCCGGTCATGTCGAGTTTCCTCAAAAAATCGGAAAAATCATCATAACTCGAAAACTATAAAAAATCGCGGAACATACATGGGGGTGATTCGGATACCCCACGACATACCGGATCTAAATTTTACGTTTGAACGTCAACTCCCCGGCCACCCTGTATAGGTCTCTTCGTTGTTATACAATTCAGATATCCTTTCTTTTTAACCGACTTCATAAAAGGAGGAGGTTTCTCAGTTCGACCGTATTTTTTTACGTAGAATAGTTCTATATAATAGACTATTAATTAAAGTGACAGTACAACCTGAGTCTTAAAAAGTTCAAGTTGATATGAAATAACGCCCCACAAGTTCTAAAGAATCCTATAAGTTCCAAGGTAGAAAAGAGCTTTTTATTAAGTTACATTGCTCGCAGAACAGCTGGCCGATGGACCGATGGTGCAGAAGACTTTTGATTGCAAATCTGAAGGCGCAGTGTGGAAAGGGCTCCCACAACGTGGACCAATGATCTTGTCTTCTTCTTATCGTATGGGCAGCAAGCCCAGGTGTCAGAGATTTTACAGACCGCCTTACGGCCTCTGACATGGTTTTTATATAACGACTACTACCACCAGAGATAGTAGCCAGGACTAACGGCTTAACGTATGCCATCCGAAGCACGGAATCATCTTTCTTCCGATGATCTTGTGAAGGTGGCCATTGGATGAAGGCATCGCAGAACCGGTTATGTCGGATCTTTGCGGAGGCATATATCCAGCAGTAAGCAATTTTTAGCTCTGATGATGAAGAAATCTGAATAATTTATCAACAAATCAATATAACATCAAAACAAAATTCAAAATACAATAAAACGTTGACATGAATTAGTGTAATTAGCGTCAAAACCGCAGATCGAGCTTAATCGAAGGTTTAAAAGGGGGTCGGTCATTACTCAAGCCATTTGTCGCAGGGACTTGCGAACTAATGGGCCTCAGCTAGTGCCTTCATCTGTTAACCTTGTTTTAACTTACACATTTATCAATGCTATTTACATTGCAAAACGAGCTTTTATGCTAATCTTACAATCAATCAGATTTGTTTGAAATGAAACTTTATTTTTAAACTAATTTAGTGCTAATAACCTACTTAAATCTGCACCATGTTAAAAATAAGGAATATTACAAGAACTAGCCTTATACAGGGTGTAACAAAACACCCTAGTATTGCTTCAGACCATCTAACTGAACAACTTTCACTATGGAGCCAACGAACGTCGCCATACATTCGAGTCGGGACGGTACTGCAGTGTTGTATGAAAGAGCTGATTTTTTTTCGCGATTTCGATGTTGGCTGCATAGTGAAAGTTGTTCAGTTTGATGGTCTGAAGCACCCCCTTAAGTATTACTAGGGTGTTTTGTAACACCCTGTAGAATATGTAGTACTAAGTAGTACAGTAGCACAGATATTATTTGTAGTAGTAATAAGCAGGACTATAAAGTGCAATATTTTCGTCAGAAAAACAAACCTACATCATAAGTTAAAAATTTACGACACGACTTCACTTTAATGAATTCACGCTTTGCAGATGCCTAAGTAAATAAAACTGAATTTTAAAATAAGCGCCAAAGAAATTTTATTTTTCATTCGTGGTGCCAGCACTTGAGCGCTCTTTACCGCCCGTCGTCGTGCCGCAAGTGAAATAAACCCGCCTGGTATAATCCCCGCAAGTTGATATTGCGATGGAACCTTGTCACAATAACCGCTGCGTGACGTCATCAAGCACGGGCTGACCTTGCGAACAGTACTGATGGTGCACAGTCGACTACGTCAAAATTACGTCAACAAGATGGCCGCCAATCGCAATATCAACTTGCGGGGATTATAGCTGTCTGTACCTAACGCAGCGCTCTACATAATGTTATTTTATACTAACTAATGTGTAAAAATGGAACATTACAAACGAAAGCAAAATCTAAAATATTGTTTGTACTCGTAAATAAAAAAGCCTTTTTAAAATGATTCTATACCTACATATTATGTTGTAAACTTGAAAAAGTTATCAAATGTTGTACTTAATATTTAAGATATCAATTCCGACGAAACGGTTTTCAGGTAAAAATACAAATTACGTACGTTTATATAAATTATCATGACTGTATTTAATCAAGGTTAAAGATTCTACATAATTTTCTTTTACAAAAAAATAAAAACCGACTTCAGAAGTAAAAAGTACAAAATAATATTTCAGCCTATGAATTTTACGTTCGATTCTATAAGAAAATTAATTTGATTTGTCGATGTCGCTGTCAAGCCGGTAGGTGAGTACAATTCGCGACTGGGCTTTCAGTAATTTTTTGGCTTGGCTTGACACTCCAACAAAACAAATAAATTTTCTTATAGATTCGAACGTAAAATTCATAGGCTGAAATATTATTTTGTACTTTTTTACTTCTGAAGTCGGTTTTTATTTTTTTGTAAAAAAATTTTTATTTCATAATTTTTATTGATTAAATATGTTATTTCGACTCAGATATCAGTTATACACGCAAAGGGTAGTACATTGAAAAGAAGCAAATGGTTCAATCGCAGACGATTTGCTGTCAACTTTTGAGGAGTTATATCATGTAGCTCCGAAGTGCGTCATCAGATCATCACAATATTAAAATGGGACCACCTCGGCAGTATACCCTTTCAAACAAAAAAAGAATTTTTAAAATTGGTTCACAATTGACGAAAATATCGGTGAACATACATAAAAAAAAAATACTTACAGCCGAACATAGAACCTCCTCCTTTTTTTGAAGTCGGTTTTGCATGAGAGGACTTAAGAGGGGGTCATACCTATTTTGTCTGTTTTCGAACCGATTGTTGAGAACCAAATTATTACATTTAATATATATAGTTCACATAACAGTGTAGATACGTTCTTTCTGCAGGGCATCTAACCGTTGAAAACACGATTCTATTAAATTTTCTCGATAGAAAAGAGGAGCAAAGTAAGCTCGATTTCAGATTTATAACCAGTTTTACAAGAATCACACTACACCATTTCTTCTGAATATACCATCATTTGAAAGGTAAATAATTATAGCAGGGCTTCTAACCGATGGATTTTTCCCCAAACACCCAAGAGAAAAGATATTGATGAAAAATGCGTTTTTTTGCGATCTTGCTTTCAATTGAAGCGTGATGGCTAATTGCGAAAGTTTGCTTGTTAGAAAGAGAGGCTTGTTCTGCTAATACCCAGCCTTAAATGACAAATCCTCGTAGATATTCCGACCCTCCCAAGTAAATAATTCAAGCGAATTTCTAAATTCAAAGCTCGCATGACGTAATCCGTGGAAAGCCATTATATCTGTCGGGAAATCTCATTTCCGGTTGGAGAAAAACGGACTCTGCCGAGCGGGTCGGAAGTGAAGTAGGTCGCAAGTCGCGCGTCCTCAGACTAAGGGAAGCATAGATGTGCACAGGATGTAAAAAATGCGTTACACACTGAAAATATATTCAGAATCGCGAATAGACACATTTCATAAAAAGATTTGTTTTTACCATTGACAATTTTTTTCGAAATGTTTATCACTGTCAGTGTTACCAAGCAGTATCAAGAGCGTTCGCCAAGTGAGGGCAATGTGGGCAGCAGTGTTTCTATTTTTCATTTATTCTACTATTAAAATACAACAAATTGTGTTTATTGTACTTATATAGAACCCATAATATATTATATCGTCTTGCCCCCTTGCCTTGCGCCTTTGCCTTGAAAAAAAGATTTCCTTTGGCAGGGTTGGCCCTAAGACTTTTGGGCCCTCAGACCCAAGGATGGATTTAAGAAGTGGAGCCACCATTATTATTGATGCAAGTTTTGGAGGGGGGGAAGCCCTCAGCCTATACTTGATACGTGCATCATATAATTTTCGGGTAAATTATGGATACCGAATTCATTTATGGAATCCTAATAGCATACCATCCTTTGGAATGTCCTGTTTATACTTAAATGTTAAAAAATCTAATTAATATATAACGAAAATAAATTAATATTAAAAATAATTTATAAAAAATAATTACAATAAATAAATAATAATAAAATAATAAATAAATATATTGTATGGGTGTATTAAATTGGATGGACAGAAATATCGCATATGAAGACATCTTTTTGTGAGTGCGTGCCCAGGTATATCAAGGGTCCTGGTTGTCTCTTGACTGTAGTTATTGGTCTGGGGTAGCAAGTCGCGAGTCACTGAGTAGAGCCCTAGCCGCACCGGGGCGACACTTACACTCGATACCACCGATTTATGCCACTAGCGTGTTCGAGATTTTAAGCGATATCGAACAATGCGGTTTTTAACAGTCGGTCTATAAAGCGTAGCCTGAAAATAAGGTCGACAATCCTTCTAGTTCAAAAGTAGTCAGTTACTTAAAGACAAGTCTAGTTTCGCTGTGCATGCAGTGCATGTGCATGTAACTTTAATTCGTATGCCGAAAGGCTAAAAATAATGAAGGACTCTCTAATACCTAACATATCTACTGTACCTACTCATGAAAGGCTAAACATAATGAAGGACTCTCTAATACCTAACATATCTACTGTACCTACTCATGAAAGGCTAAACATAATGAAGGACTCTCTAATACCTAACATATCTACTGTACCTACTCATGAAAGGCTAAACATAATGAAGGACTCTCTAATACCTAACATATCTACTGTACCTACTCTTCTTATCGTGTGGGCAGAGCCCTGGTGTCAGAGTTTTTTCAGATCGCCTTACGGCCTCTGACGTGTTTTTTATGTGTAACGACTACTATCATCAGAGATAGTAGCCGGGACCAACGGCTTAACGTGCCATCCGAATCACGGAATCATCTTTCTTTTCAGACAATCAGGTGATTCAGCCTGGAATGTCCTAACCAACTGGGGAAAAACGCACAAAGTGACATATCAGTAGGTGTCCCCCGTGGGAATCGAACCCACGACCTCCGTGTCGAGAGCCAATGCTCTTAACCATTAGACCACGGAGGCAGTTACTGCGTGTACTGTACCTACTCATGTTTCACAAATACCTAAATAAGTCTTATTCTTATCCTATTAGTCGACGAACTAAGATTACTAGTTACTGTTGTACAGTACCTATCAGAGCGATGATAGCCCATACGGAAGAGAGCTAGCGCCTCAATCATGAGGCCGCGGTTCGATTCCTGTCCTGTACCACTTAGTAGTTCTTTGGAATTTATGTACGGTTGTATTTTATCATTTACTAGCTCGGCGGTGAAGGAAAACATCGTGAGGAAACCGGAAAGGAAAATACTATAAGTTCGGAGGTATGCGTAAACTATGGGTGAGCTTGGGGCGAACACAAAGGACCAGCGCTGGTCTCCGTGTTACAACGACCCTTTCTTGCAATATAGCCCAACAACAAATAATCAATATACAGGGTGTAACAAAACACCCTAGTAATAATTAAGGGGGTGCTACAGACCATCAAACTGGACAACTTTCACTATGGAGCCAACGTTGAGAAAAAATAAAAAAAATCACCTATACAAAACTGCAGTACCGATTCGACTAAAATGTATGGGACATCTGATTTTTTTTATTTTTTCTCGATGTTGGCTCCATAGTGAATGTTGTTCAGTTTGATGGTCTGAAGCACCCCCTTAAGTATTACTAGGATGTATTGTTAAACCCTGTATACAGGGTGAAATTGATATAATTGGCATCCTTTTAAACTAAGAGTCTACCCATCAAACTGAACAACTTTTACTATGGGAGCAAATCGATCGGAGCAAAAAACAAATCTCCTGTTGCATACATTTGAGTCGAGTAGGCATTGCAGTTTAGTATGGGACAGCTGATTTTTTAGTTGCTCCGATTAGCTTGCTCCCATAGTAAAAGTTGTTCAGTTTGATGGGTAGACTCTTAGTTTAAAAGGATATTATGCCAATGATATCATTTTCACCCTGTACAGTATGCCAGGAAAATTAATTCGCTCGTCAATCTTCGCTTGCGCACAGCACACCCGAGTCCCGAGTCCCCGTCGAAACCCGAAGTCATTTAGTAATCATTATAAAGTCGGATAGAGCAGCGAAAAATGCGCGAAAACAATTAATCAATAGCGGCAAGGGAGGACAGTTGGAGAGTCAGTCGTTTCGGCTACTTAAGAGTCTCTTAAATCATCATCATCATTCGATTTGTATACTCCCCCCCCTCGCCAATCAAGCAGGATGTATAGCAGCATCAATGCCCAGCCAAAATTACTACGGCTATATAATTGACCTAAATGTATGAAAGGGCTAGAAATTCATTCAATAAAACACAGCAAGTAGGGTAGTCACAATAGTTTATTCAATTCATTAATAATTTCTCATGGTTATAGGGGACACATTGTATTTCGTAATCTGTCAATTATGCAGTTTTGCATTAGTCCTACGGAGCGACTGGAATGTTCGCCAGTCGTTCCCATACCACCGTCCCGCTAGGTCAAATATGTAACTCCGAATAAGTGCACTTCAATAAATATGACTATCAAGAACATCTTTTGTATCACCCCACTGCAACGACATCAGTCACCCCCACAGTGGTGACCCCGACGTGATAAAACACATGTAAATTAAAAAAAAAAAAAAAAAAATAAAAATCTTGAAGGTTGCGTGTTCTTTGTCGGTGGTCACCACTGTGGGGGGTGACGTATGTTGATGCCGTGGGATGGTATAAATGAGTTCTTGATTTACATATTTATTGAAGTGCACTTATTCTGAGTTACATATTTGACCTAGCGGGACGGTGGTATGGGAACGACTGGCGAACATTCCAGTCGCTCCGTAGGACTAAAGCAAAACTGCATAATTGACAGATCACGAAATACAATGTGTCCCCTACATGGTCATAATTTTGAAAAATTGGTCCTAAACGCCGGTGCCCAGGGGCACGCTCGTCAGACAAATTGTCATCATTTGCAGAGCACGGCCTACTCTCTAAGGAAAAGCTTTCCATTCCCCTCTATAATTCATCTTCTTTCGTTATAAATTAGAATAGGACTTTTTTCTTGGTACTTACAAATGATTCTTTCAGCAGTATACATCATCATCATCATCATATCAGCCGATAGACGTCCACTGCTGGACATAGGCCTCCCCCAAAATGGGGGGATTTGCCATAATCGCCACGCTTGGCAGGCGGGTTGGCGATCGCAAGTTGGATTGAATGTGTATACTCAGAGGATGCTGCTGCCCGGTAGATCCCTTAGTCGGCTTTGACGACACCCACGGGAGGAAATGAGGTGGTGCTATTCTTAGCCGACACCACACGGACAGCAGTATACAATACCTAATAATTAAGTTGAAAGACGTTAATGTAGACTGTAAAGCCTTCGAAATAGAAATAATTATCCCTTATTAGGTACTCCACTCCGTGGACGAAACAAAATTATTTTTAAAGCTTTGTGTTTTAGATGTTAAACCTACTGAAATAATAATGAGGCTTCTGTTTTATTAACAAAATTGTATTTAATTCTCTTCTGAAATTTTTTGTAAAAGCCCGATGAGAAGCCATCTTTCTAACAAAGAGAATATTTTTAAAAGTAATTTCTATGCTTCATTTAATATTATCATTACAGATCTTTCAATCTTTGTACCCAGTTTGTACCCATTTCAAAACCTTTTTCCGAAAAAATAATTTAAAAGATGACATTTTGACATTAATGTTTGATTATAATGTCCGAGATTTAAGAAACTATACTAAAAGTGGACATAATAACTATTTGATTGAAAAATATTGAAGAAATGAAACAGAAGTTTTTGTTACATGATATTTGCTTATCCGGATAGCATGAATTTACAAAATTATCTACTATTATAAAACCGTAATAGAAGTGTGTCAGTCTGTAGCTCTATACATTGAAGATATTAAAAAAGAAATTAAAATATATGCTGTTTAGGTATCCCTGATTCCAAATCACAAATCTTTCGATTTTATGTCTGTCTATTTGTTTGTTTGTTTGTACGCGGACCACGCAAAAAATACTGGACCTATTTCGATGAAACTGTTTGTGTTTGAAAGCTTTTGATTGGACTAAAATCTGTTATATCATTTATCTCGCTACGGTGACGGGAACCCCACGTATGTTATAAAATGATTCTCAATAGCACGATATAAAAAATTACTGACCGGTTTCTTGAATGACAGAAAGATATTCCCTAACCTTTTTCTATAAACATTTTTAGCAACAACGTTCTACAAAAACCAAATACAAACCGTAATCCGTCAACTAAATCCATTCTTTAGACTACAATATCCAACTACAATGCTGAAAGGTGGGTACAGGGTACAGACGATATTTTCTTAGGAATTAATTTCGGCTCGCGGGGCGGGGAGATAGGACGCATCAATCTGCCCGCGGATTTCCTCTGACACGGACGGATGCCTTCTGTTTACTGCCTTTATTGAAACGTTTTACTTAGGATTCACTTACGCTGTCTTTTATTTGTCTTATTTTCCTTTCGATGTTATTAGTCTGTTGATAGACGTACGAGGCGATGCTGGCCGCTTTAAATATTTTGCATGAAAAAATCTGATTATTATATATCCGAATAAAAACCAGTGAAGTATCTATCATCATCATCTTATGTAACTTCCTGCGTGGTCCTAATGGTTAAGAGCATTGGGCTCTCGATACAGAGGTCGTGGGTTCGATTCCCACGGGGGACACCTAGTGATATCTCACTGTGTGCATTTTTCCCCAGTTGGTTAGGACATTGCAGGCTGAATCACCTGATTGTCTGAAAAGAAAAATGATTCCGTGCTTCGGATGGCACTTTAAGCCGTTGGTCCCGTCCCGGCTACTATCTCTGGTGATAGTAGTCGTTACATAAAAACCACGTCAGAGGCCGTAAGGCGGTCTGAGAAAACTCTGACATCCAGAGGGTTCTGCCCACACGAAAGGAAGAAAAAGATCTTTTCACCTCACAAGCTCGGAAAGATTGTGTTTATCATTCGAAATCTGAGTGCAAAAGTGCATTTTATCCGCTAGCGTGGAAAAAGTTTTTAAAATTCGAATCTTTCTATTCAATAAAGAAAAACAGCCCAAACAAGTTTTTTTTCATGCTGTTTATGTGCTGGCCAGTGCGATTATTCTAAAAATGAGGTTGGCGCATTGAAATTTTCCTCGCTGTAGTGAGGTGAAAAGTTGTGTGTTTCGCTCGGCAGCAAAGTTATTCTGCGTCTCGTACTTTTGAAACCTTCGCTCCACTCAGGATTCAATATATGAACCCACTCGCTTCGCTCGTGGTTCAATCCTAGAATCCACAAGTACTCGCGCCAAAAAGCAACTTTGCAGCCTTGCATAACAAATAACTATTGTAAGATCATTTTTCTGACTGCCCTGATCTGTATGTCGATTCTATAAAACGTACACTCGAATCCGAATCTCGCATAAGAAACTCATCTCACTTCGCTTCTGATGAGACGCGAGTTTGATTCCGCATTCTGTAAACAAAAACAACCACTTGCGAAGCGAGGTGACCAACGAAATGTGATTCGACGCGCTAGTGCTTGACACGATATAGAATTTATCAGCGAACATAATCGATCTTAATTCTTTTAGCTTATTTAATGAAATACTGCTATGGATCTTGCAGATTAATGTTTATTTTGACTAAATGGATCTTAGTCTAGATAATTTATGGTATAAATCTACCTGCAGCCGTAATACTAAATATTTTAATAAGAGGTCGCAAAATGCGCTCGTATCCAATCCGAGAAAAAAAAGTGAGACGTAACGCGGTTAAAGTAAACAAACCTTGAGTGGTAAAACAAAACAAAGAGCTTTTTGTTTTGTAACAATGGAGTTAATATAGAATATAATTATATTTTAGTGAAGTCTTTTTCAGTATACTATTCATCAGCTATCACAATTTATGGTTGAGCTGAAGTTGAAGTGCAAATATCTAACAACCATAGGTATATACCTAAGCTTGCAGCTGAAGTTAACATTGAAAGGAGATCAAGACACAAGTGACGTGGTGTATCACGTAAAAAGTAGATAATAATTTAGTTGTATGAAAAAAACATTATTACCTATTTACTTGTTTCGTGAGTTGTCATTCTGATCATTTTTTCTTTACTTAGATAGGGACCTACATCTTCATTATATTGAGTAACCTATAATTTAAAGTTGTTGATGTTTTGATTGTGTGAATAAGATTTAAATGAAAATGAAAACTTTTAGGAAAATTATTTATTTTGAGCAGCTTTCATTTTACTAATATACTACTACTAATACTATTTATTATATTAGGCAATATTATTTATTATATTAGGCAATTAAATAAAGCTATGTTTTATGACTTACATTGTTTATGATTCCATTATAATTATAATGCTACCCCTACCTAATTATTTTATACATACAGGGTGGTCAGAAACATTAATTATTTTATACCTATTTACAAATATTTTAAGTAAAACAATTCTAAGTAGATTCAATACCTTTCATGTGGAGCTTGCCACTGATGGCATAACCCACATCTTATAATTTTAGACATTATCTACATAATATTTTTATTTTCAATACAATTTCGTTACAATTACAATCTAAATTAATCCTCTATTAATAAACTATTTTCACTTCTCGTTTATTTGTGTATAACTTGCACATTTTCGATTCGATGCCTTTGTGGCAATAGTACCGTTATAATCTTCATTCATCTGCTTGCCTTTCCATTTCACTTAAAATTCTGAAATGAGAAATTATCCAGTAAATACATGACAACATCACATATTAAATTACACCTCACTAACTAGGTATTTCCATCACCTTAGGTTAAATTAAGATAAAATTAGATTAAATAAGGGACATTAATAAAACCTATAATTACCTGATATCCTTGTCTAATCCTGATATCCTATTATGAGTACGTTCAGCTAAAGGGTTTTGTAAGATATTGATTGCTTAAACCAACCCTCTTTATATTTTCTTATAGCATTTACCTAGGCACCACGAGGTAATGCACACATAGATTTATGTATGCACAGTGTGTTTCACCTGGAACATAAAAAAGAAATTAGTTAATTATACACACGCTTAGAACATGGTCCCTAAATTTGTCAAAACTAGCTACAAACAAACCTTTATACCTAATTGTATAGTTACTGCAGCTTTTACTCTATTTTGGAGATAGAATAATAAAAACATTGCAAATAAAATATTATGATTTAGATGTGGATATATTCTAAGCTAAACATCACACGGGCAAAGTATAGATAGATGCAACTAAATATGTTTTTAGTACTAAATAATGTACGAACAGCGACACATCAAGCTATAAGAAAACCAATATAAGCTGGCCGCGCGTAGGTCAAGTAACGTATAACGTCGCGCGGCCAGCTTATATTGGTTTTGTATAGCTTGATGTGTCGCCGTGTGTACACAAATAAGGCACAACGGATTTTGAATTGTGAGTCTTCAGACTTGCGAGGAAATAATTAAGGGAAAATCTGGCATTCTTATATATCCCGAATAATCTTAATCACGAACACATTTATACAAAATTACTTAACCTACCTTTTTGCGAGTAGTTTGCACTCTTAACTGAATGTTGAATGTAAGTATTGATCCTTGCAATAATTCTTCTATTAGGTACCTACGCACATAATTATTGTCTCTGCATGATAGGTAATTGATATTTTATAGATAGTGCATTGGTTTCTTTGGTCACGGCAAACCGACGCACTTTGTAAAATACCACTAGCCGAAATAATGTTTTGAGTAAGAAAAAAGTGCCATATTCAACAATTAGGCCCTAAAAAAATAAGCACAAATCAAATGCGCTTATAATTTTGATATTATTTACAGTTTTTTAGAACTCGTTCACGTTTACACTGGCAATGGACTAACTTTTTATTTGACATTTGTTTTCGAATGTCGAGTACGAAGTGTGAGCGAAATTTTGCTTACAGAATGCCACTTGAGACGTCAAACCATACAAACAAACGATAAAAACTCGATAACACTAGTTCAACTCGCCGCCACCTCCGCAATGGTGGCGCTGGCATAGAATTCGTTTAATTAGTCATTTTACAGAATGCCAATTTGCAAACTCACTGCGGATTCAGATTCGAGTTGTACAAATACACCTTACAGAATAGCACTGCTGCTTATTCGACTTTCCTTCATTGCGCTAAATAACTCTGTCTAGGTCTCTTTGTACCTCTCCTGCCCCCTTCCTTTCAACTATAGCCTTAAAAACTTGTCCTGTCATATCACTCTACCTTTTCATTTTTCCTACTCTCCGTCCTGCTATCCATTGTTTTCAGAAATATTACAAAAATATTAAACTTTTTTTTTTTCGAATTAGGTATAAGCTTGGCTTGGCATAATGAAAAATTAGGCCAGTCATTTTACGGAGTTTTGTTAGGCGGGGTAGGGAGTAATTATTAATTGGACTTTTAAACTGTAACCGGCACCATTTAGTGACAAAAATACTAACATAAACCAAATTAAAAAAAAATTTGCTACGCAACATAGAAATGAAAATTGTGTGTCCCAGAAGGCTTTTAAATTAATAATATTAATACCAATGCACTCATTTGATTTAGATTTAACAATTAACATTATTTTTGATCAATAAAATAGGCATTAAAATTTAAAAAAATTGGTATTTATTAGAAAATACGAATGTATTTTTCAAAACCTTCTAAGTAGACAAAAATATTTACACCATGTTTGAAGTATGTATGATGGTAAAGCCTTAAATATGTGCAAAAAAAAATTATCATCAGGTTTTTTTAGAACGAGATAATATCTATATTTTGAAATTGGAACTGTTGCTGACGTAATTTTTTTTTATTTTGGTACATTCTTAAGCTCAAATTGGCTCTTCAATATTATAGCGAAAAAAAAATGCAATTAGTAATTAGTCCCGGCTCAAACCGTAAAATGACTGGGCTGAATTGTCAATTTGATAGTCTAAAGCACCCTGTTTCGGCTTCAAAACGACCATTTCAAGCTCACGACCGTAACTTGAGGTAGTTAGTCAGAAACGTTGATATCGACGGAGTCAATGTCACGTATCTACAAAATGCCCAAGCGCGGAAACAGTAGGTACCTAAATTACCGTTCATGGCATGTATTAAGTCCTCCTTCAGAACTCTTTTGTTCACGTCCTAAGCTCGAAAACGGCTTCATTTTTAGGTCTTCTCATGTAAAACGAATTTTAAGTAAGGAGCTCGCGATCCTCGGTTTATGTAAATGCCGCCTCAGTCGCTTATCTCGCTGTAAACTCTACTCCAGTAATTATACGGCTGTAGACACTGATTATTGTCCCAAGATTAAGAGCTCCTCTGCGTTTTTCTGATGACTTTCCTTATTTTCTTTATGCTAAGCTGAAAATGTGTTCGTTTTTAAAACAAGAAGTTTGAAAGATTGTAAGGAAAGATGAACCAATGTTGGGGGCTTGATATTGAAACACTGATTTTCTTCACTTCAAACTATTTAATTAGCGACTAACACAATGCACTAGTCACAGCAAATTATGGCGGACCACGAATGTGTCCAAATGTTAGAGAGAGATAAAATCTATTATTTCCATACATTTAAATCTTGCCAGCAACATTTAAGAGTTCCTAAATTCGAAGATTACTTTTTATTTTTTATAGTTTACCTGTCCTTCTAATACAGGTAGGGTAAACAGTTGCATTACGTTAAGGGGTGATTGTACCCATGATACTTAACAACTTTCCCTAAGAAACCAATAGGAAATTCGCAAAAAAATGTAGGGACTTCTCATACAGTGCAATCAGCTGATCGAACGTTTGTATGACAAGTCTATTTCTTTTTGCTCATTTCCTATAGGATTCTTAGGGAAAGTTGTTTAGTGTCATAGGTACAATCACCCCTTAAAGTAATACAACTGTTTACCATGACACCCTGTACACCGTTATGCCTTATGCTACGCGTGAAAATGTTTTAGAATTTTACGCAATTGCATACTTATAAGTGAACGCATTAAAAGAATCGTTGTAGTAATGTTTCTGAACCCCCCAAAACCGTCAATCAAAATTAATCTGTATTGAAGAGTATCGCAAAAAAAATTCTGACACTAAAATCTGCACATTTCGAATAAGTAGGTATTGGCAATAAGCGTAGCTCAAAAGCAACTTTAGGAAGCCTTACAAACGTGTGAAGCATACGTGACTACCCTCAGTCGACGGTAAATGAACAGTCTCCACGGAGCGAAACGTGTTCAATTCATCATCGTGTCCGTCGCGTCAGCGGTTCATTCGCAATTTTTCCCATGACGAACACTTTCAACATCTCCCCGTGTCGAAAGTCGCTGACTCAGAACCCTATTACGTGTTGTTTTCTCGTCTTGGTTTGAAAGGAAACGGTCAAGCCGACGAGGTATGCGGTCGCGGTTTTGACCGACGTGGTCGGTTACTGAAAAGAAGAAAATATACCGGATGATTTTTTGTACAGTTCCGAAATTTTCAGGGGTGGTTCCGACTATCAAACTGAACAACTTTTACCATGGGAGCAAGCATGAAATCGCAAAGAAAAATTATCTGTTCCATACTAAACTGCTATGCCTACTCGACTCAAATGTATGAGAATTGAGATCGGATTTTTTTTTCGATTTTATGTTTGCTCCTGTACTAAAAGTTGTTTATTTCGATGGTCTGAACCACCCCTGAAAGTTTTGAACGGTACAAAAAATTTATATGACTGTGGTGTCGACTACTTGTACCTACTGTTAATAATTATTCTGTGTAGCGACGAAACATTAATTATTTCGCATTAGGTATATCATCATTGTTATGCATTTGATTAAAATTCTCTACTAATACTATAATGAATAGATAATAATAGTACCTATAGAAGCGAAGCTATGGTTAAACCAACATGAGATTGATAGGCGTATTTTGAGATTTTGTAGGTGAATCTTGACATTGAACGCGGGAGTTTCGTTTCTGTAGTGTACTCATAGATTTATATATTACTAGCGTGTGTACTATTATTATCTATTCATATGCTAATACTTAGTAGAAATTTGAAAACATCTGCAACAGTCTGAACATCGCGATAGCGACCGCAGGCTGCGTTTGTTTGACTGCACCTTGAGATATCTTCTAATCTTGATACAGACGACAAATTGTAGCTTACATAAATGATATATTTTGTCTATATTATTCGAAATTAAGCTCAAAGAAACCAACTTGATATCATTGTTTTGCAAAAACTCTACATTGCATTTGAAATTAAGTATGTAGTTAAAATTTTTATAATGTAGGTACCCATAGTTTATGTTTTCACACTATTAACCACATTGTATTGTCTTTTCCTTCAATAAATATAGTTTAGCTGTTTGCTAAAATACATTAATAGAAATTTTTGTTTAAAATTACTGTAGAGTCCAGTCTCTTTATAAAAAGCTTGGAATGTTTTAGACTTAAAAGCTGTTCATTGAGTGTTCAAGCTTCGGAACAGAAATATCTGCAAAATTCATTCAATGAGCGTTTTTCTTTTGGTTTTCTAGTGGATCGATAGATGGTGTTACGGTCTGTGCGAATATTGTAATAAATAAAATATATAATAAATAAAAATAAATAAAATATCAAAATTTTGAAATGTGTTTCTTTAAAATGATAAAGAGGGAGAAGATGATCAAAAAGATGCCAAATCATCTTTTTATTTAAGATTTCAATATTTACGAATCATTTTAATCAAAAATATGAATTTTTTTACGTCTGACTTTGTTGTATGGGCTCGATCCCTTGACCTTTAAAAAAAAGTCAGGCACAGTCTTGACATGATTTTGACAGGATCGGCCTACGTCTCTATGGAGCGATAATCATGTCATCTGTCGAGTTTTTTAGGAACTAAAATTAAAAAAGAAAAGAAAAACGCTCATTGTATTTAAACATTGGATTTTATTCATTTCTGCAAAATATATACCAAAATAAATAAACGAAGCTTGATCTTCAGTGAACAGCAGTGTTACGGTTATAGAGAAATTATACGAACCCCTATGGTTACGTTACGGTAATACTAGCACTCCATAGTGGAGGTAGGTACGTTTGGCAGACGGACCCCACCGTGGGGTGCATCGTCGCTCCTTGACATAAGGCGCATTTTATTTTTCCTTCCTGAAACGCCGTTCGAAATTCGAAAAATAGGGTTGAGTGAACTACCTATCTGTTACGGGAGTAACTATGTAATCTGCAAGGAGTATGTAATCTGTGGTACTAGCACAGCCCGGACACTGCGTACAAAAAAATGAAATTGACAAGATGACGTCAGCACATGCTAAACGGGTTTAGGGCTGCCACAACATAAGTTGCGTGCGGTACAACTTGTGACGGGCAGATGGCGCGCGTGACATAGTCGATGAACGAATGGGAAAAATTGAAGAGATTATATTTAGGTACCGTAAAATAAAGAGATCCTTCCTCTGAGGGAAAAATATAATATGAATGATAATTATATAAACTTCTTGCATGAGAAATTTTTCATCTCGCAATGCGGTCGGGAAACTGCACAATGTATGCCCATCTTGCACCTTTTCTCTTGCAAAATAAAAATAGGCCGGGGAGCAAAACTTAGACTATAAACATTAGCGTTTTAAATTCTCTGCTATTTGTTTGCCTAGAACTAGACCCAGACAGTCAATTTTTTTCATTTATTTCTTTTTTCGTAAATAAAACGCATTGACACCCGTCTATTCAAAAAAGAGATTTTATCCTTCACCTATGCTATTTGTTTCGAAAACATAAATTCTAGATGGTGACAACCTAGGCTACAGGTAACTCCCGAGGGCGACAGAGGGGTGAGGTCTGGGTGAGGTAAAAAGTTGGCGGGAGGAAGGGAGTGTCCATACTGTATCTAGTAATAGATACTCTTTTTTATACTGTGGTACTAGTATGTAGAACTATATACTATTAGCTATTCTGTGGTACTAGTATTCATTCTATGGTACCTAGTGTATGTGTATCGCATGGTCTATCGCTCGACAATCGCAGTTCACTCATGACGTCCTATTTCTATGAGTTCACTGTATTGCTTCCTGTCACGTCACTGTCACACACACATTCTTCGCATGTCATCTCATCTCATCTCAGCAAAGTTATTGATATGTAACGAAATATTTCGATGGCTATAAAACTATCATGAGGAAACAGTTGAACTCCACAGTCGAGTGCTTCATCGCAGTCAGATTTTAAGACTAAAAAGAAATGTAGGTACCTACTAGTCCTACTACATATTATCCTGAAATACCTTGTACACTGTATAAATAGTAGGTATACCTACTGCAAGTATACTGTATTCATTTAAACATTTTACACGTGCATTTTAAACAATGGAATTCTCACTACTATTTAAATAATGGAACTTTACACAAGATATTTATTAATTTGGCATGTACACCTGAAAAAGTATCATCAAACTGAACAACTTTTACTATTGGAGCGTTTGCTCCAATAGTAAAAGTTGTTCAGTTCAGAACATAAAAAATATGCTATTCCATACACTGCAATGCTCGATTTAAACGTACGGAACAGCGGATTTTTGTTCTGGTTTGCTTTCATAGTATCAGATTGATGGGTATAGAGTATGCGGTTTAAAGGTTAACGATACATTTCCTTACACCCTGTATAGTGTTTAATACAGGGTGTACAATAAAATGGGACAGCTACTTAAAGGGGTGCTTCAGACCATCAAACTGGACAACTTTCTCTATGGGACCAAAATCGAAATCGCGAAAAAAAAATCCGCTCTCCCATACAAAACTGCAAAAAACATAACTCGACTGAAATGTATGGGACAGCAGATTTTTTTTTCGCGATTTCGATATTGGTCCCATTGAGAAAGTTGTTCAGTTTGATGGTCTGAAGCACCCCTTTAAGTAGCTGTCCCATTTTATTGTACATCCTGTATAAATTTTCATTAGAATTTAATGAACTACATTTTTACCCATGCCTCAGGTACGAAGAGGAAAGTGGTTAAGAAATCTGTCATCATTTTGTTGTCTTAAGATATGGGATAATTTTTTGGGGCAATTCAACTGACAAAGATAAAGCTTTCAAAGCCCAAAAGAGATGCATCAGGGCAATGTTTGGGCTAGATATGACTGACAGCTGTAGACCATATTTTATCAAACATAAACTACTGACAATGGCATCACTCTACATACTCGAAGTAGCAGTATTTGTAAAAATGAATTCTGAACTATATCAGCAAGTAGGAGTCGTGAATAAGCGCAATCTGCGTGATAAAACTAGCCTATGTTTGCGTCATGCAAAAACTGCAATGATGTCAAAGAGTGTTTTTGCAATGGCCCCTAAAGTATTCAATAAAATACCAAGTGAATTAAGATCTCTTAATACAAATTTATTCAAATTAAAATTGAACAAAATATTAATTGAAAAATGTTACTATACAATTCAAGATTTCTTTAATGACGTAATTTAATTGAGTAAATATATTATACAGTAAATTCATTTTCTTTTGTACTATTTTTATTTGACATCATACACAATTACGTTACACTGACATTTAAAAAAAAATATTGTATTTGGCAGGATTTTATTTCTTTGACTTTACTTGTATAATTTTATTCCTTAGACGTTTAATTTTAATATTGTTTTTTGTTCGACATTACTCTAATTTTTGCTTTTCTTTTTTTGTTTTGTTTTAATTTATGATGACCACTGGCATCCCTCACATTATCTAAATAATAATTTGTAAGCCGTAAGGTAAGACATGTAGGACTTAATAATTATTGTAACAACTGCCTGTAACTACTCATGTCTGACAAATAAATGCATCTTTATCTTTATCTGCTTTTTGCTGTAACTTACAGCTCGTTTAAAAAATGATTAGTTGTAGTAAAGATTCTAACCACCCCGAAAGGGATTATGGTTGTAAGTTAGGCATGTGTATACATAATAATAATATCATGTAAAGTATAAAATATGAATTTGCCATAAATCTGGTTAAACCGTGTATAATAATGTCTATGGGTTAAACAAGGGTTAAACCAATATGAGATTGATAGGCGTATTTTGACATTTTGTAGGTCAATCTTGACATTGAACGCAATAGTTTCGTTTCTATAGTGTACTATTATTATCTATTCATATGCTGATACTTAGTAGAAATCTGAAAACATCTTACACGGTTGGGTTTGATATTCATATATTCTCACGCATAATGTGTCATCGATAACACATTAGGGTCGCCCCTAATAGCCGGAGAAGGGCAATATACTTAGACTAATTATATCGGGACGCGTAACCACGTGTCATTCTATTAACAAACTATCTGCCACTTTTTGCGGGGGGCGAGGTAACATGTTATCCGCAACTTTGAAAAGTAGTCTCGTGTAAACCCCAAACGTTCTAAGTTCAAAATTATTGTTTCGCTATTACAGGCTGTCTCGTTTAGTGATAAGGTATAAAATTGGGTGTAAATGCGCAAGATTAATTGATCTAATACCGTGGCAGATGGGAAATGCTACCGCAAGGCCGTTCCGGATATAATTAGTCTAAGGCAATATACAATCCATTTTACACTAACATAAAGTTTACTACGATTCAAAATGGTGATAGATACTTGCGTATATTGTATATTAACCCGCAAGTGTCTATCACCAGTTTAAATCGTAGTAAACTGTAAATTTTATTATACCCCGTTATAGCCCGTTTACACACACTGGGATCGAAAAGTCGCACGGATTACACGCACTGGGATCGGAAATTCGCACGATTTACTCGCCTGGTTTACTGGCATGGTTTACTTGCCTGGTTTACTCGCCTGGTTTACTCGCCTGGTTAACTCGCCTGGTTTACTCGCCCGGTTTACTGGCATGGTTTACTCGCCTGGTTTACTGGCATGGTTTACTCGCCCGGTTTTTTCGCCCGGTTTACTCGCCTGGTTTACTCGCCCGGGTTGCTCGCCTGGCTTACTCGCCTGAATTACTCGCCTGGTTTACTGGCATGGTTGACTGGCATGGTTTACTCGCCTGGTTTACTCGCCTGGTTTACTCGCCCGGTTTACTCGCCCAGATTACAGGCATTGTTTACTCGCCTGGTTTACTCGTCTGGTTTACTCACCTGGTTTACTCGCCTGGTTTACTGGCATGGTTTACTCGCCTGGTTTACTCGCCTGGTTTACTCGCCTGGTTTACTCGCCTGGTTTACTCGCCTGGTTTACTCGTTGTAAATTAGGCGAGTAAACCATGCCAGTAAACTGGGCGAGTAAGCCAGGTGAGTAAACAAGGCGAGTAAACCAGGCAAATAAAGCAGGCGAGTAAACCAGGCAAGTTAACCAGGCGAGTAAACCAGGCAAGTAAACCAGGTAAGTAAAGCAGGCGAGTAAACCAGGCGAGTAAACCTGGTAAGTAAAGCGTGCGAGTAAACCAGTCAAGTAAACCAGGCGAGTAAACCAGGCGAGTCAACCAGGCTAGTAAAGCAGGCGAGTAAAGCAGGCAAGTAAACCAGGCGAGTGAAGCAGGCAAGTAAACCAGGCGAGAAAACCATGCCAGTAAACTGGGCGAGTAAGCCAGGCGAGTAAACCAGGCGACTAAACCAGGCAAGTAAAGCAGGCGAGAAAATCATGCCAGTAAACGGGGCGAGTAAGCCAGGCGAGTAAACCAGGCGAGTAAACCAGGCGAGTAAACCAGGCAAGTAAAGCAGGCGAGTAAATCAGGCAAGTAAAGTAGGCGAGTAAATCAGGCAAGTAAAGTAGGCGAGTAAACCAGGCAAGTAAAGCAGGCAAGTAAACCAGGCGAGAAAACCATGCCAGTAAACTGGGCGAGTAAGCCAGGCGAGTAAACCAGGCGAGTAAACCAGGCAAGTAAAGCAGGCGAGTAAATCAGGCAAGTAAAGTAGGCGAGTAAACCAGGCAAGTAAAGCAGGCAAGTAAACCAGGCGAGAAAACCATGCCAGTAAACTGGGCGAGTAAGCCAGGCGAGTAAACCAGGCGAGTAAACCAGGCAAGTAAAGCAGGCGAGTAAACCAGGCGAGTAAACCAGGCGAGTAAACCAGGCGAGTAAACCAGGCAAGTAAACCAGGCAAGTAAACCAGGCAAGTAAACCAGGCGAGAAAATCATGCCAGTAAACGGGGCGAGTAAGCCAGGCGAGTAAACCAGGCGAGTAAACCAGGCGAGTAAACCAGGCAAGTAAAGCAGGCGAGTAAATCATGCCAGTAAACTGGGCGAGTAAGCCAGGCGAGTAAACCAGGCGAGTAAACCAGGCAAGTAGCAGTAGTAGGCAGCGAGCAAATCGGCTCGGCGAGCAAATCGGCTCGGCGTGCAGCTCGGCAAGCAAATCGGCGAGCAAATCGGCTCGGCGAGCAAATCGGCGAGCAAATCAGGTCGACGAGCAGCTCGGCGAGCAAATCCGCTCGGCGAGCAAATCGGCTCGGCGAGCAAATCCGCTCGGCGAGCAAATCGGCTTGGCGAGCAAATAGGCTCGGCGAGCATTTGGCTTTGCTCGGCGAGCATTTGGCTTGGCTCGGCGAGCAAATCGGCTAAGCGAGCAAATCGGCACGGCGAGCAAATCAGGTTGGCGAGCATTTGGCTTTGCTCGGCGAGCAAATCGGCTCGGCGAGCATTTGGGTTGGTTCGGCGAGCAAATCGGCTCGACGAGCAAATCGGCTCGGCGTGCAGCTCAGCAAGCAAATCGGCGAGCAAATCGGCTCGGCGAGCAGCTCGGCGCGCAAATAGGCGAGCAAATCAGCTCGACGAGCAGCTCGGCGAGCAAATCGGCGAGCAAATCGGCTCGGCGAGCAAATCCGCTCGGCGGCTTAAGCAGGCAAGTAAACCAGGCGAGTAAACCAGGCGAGTAAACCAGGTAAGTAAACCAGGCGAGTAAATCATGCCAGTAAACTGGGCGAGTAAGCCAGGCGAGTAAACCAGGCGAGTAAACCAGGCAAGTAAAGCAGGCGAGTAAATCAGGCAAGTAAAGTAGGCGAGTAAACCAGGCAAGTAAAGCAGGCAAGTAAACCAGGCGAGAAAACCATACCAGTAAACTGGGCGAGTAAGCCAGGCGAGTAAACCAGGTGAGTAAACCAGGCAAGTAAATCAGGCGAGTAAACCAGGCGATCGGCGAGCAGCTCAGCGAGCAAATCGGCGAGCAAATCGGCTCGGCGAGCATTTGGCTTGGCTCGGCGAGCAAATCGGCTCGGCGAGCAAATCGGCTCGGCGAGCAAATCGGCTTGGCGAGCAAATCGGCTCGGCGAGCAAATAAGCTCGGCGTGCAAATCGGCTCAGCGAGCAAATTGGCTTGGCCAGCAAATCGGCTCGGCGAGCAAATCAGGTCGGCGAGCATTTGGCTTTGCTCGGCGAGCGTATGGCTTGGCTCGGCGAGCAAATCGGCTCGACGAGCAAATCGGCTCGGCGTGCAGCTCGGCAAGCAAATCGACGAGCAAATCGGCTCGGCGAGCAAATCAGCGAGCAAATCGGCTCGGCGAGCAAATCAGGTAGACGAGCAGCTCGGCGAGCAAATCCGCTCGGCGAGCAAAACGGCGAGCAAATCGGCTCGGCGAGCAAATCCGCTCGGCGAGCAAATCGGCTTGGCGAGCAAATCGGCTCTGCGAGCAAATAGGCTCGGCGAGCAAATCGGCTCGGCGGGCAAATAGGCGAGCAAATCAGGTCGACGAGCAGCTCGGCGAGCAAATCCTAGCCTCCATGAAGACGCGGTGTCTAGACTTTGTGAGGAATTCGGACAACGTGAAACTGGAACCTTTCAGTGCTGTTTTACTATCCCATACTGTTTGCCGCTGTAGATAGTTGCTGAACCTTACGAGTAATGGCCTAGGCTTGGAAAGATTTGAGCCGAGACGGTGGCACACCTCAAGGTCACTAGAAGTCACCTCGGTCAGTCTCATTTGGTCGGCTAAAACCTTGGACACCACGTCGATAGGGTTCTCCTCTTTGCTCTCAGGAACGCCATGCAGCAGAAGAACTTTTCGCCGGAGAAAAGTTTCATGACGGTCCAAGCCCAGCGAGAGGACGTCCACTTGAGCCTTTAGGGTAGATAGTGAATCCCAGACAAAGTTTTTAAATTCGGCAAACTCACGGGACAGCGCTGCGACATCCAGGGGTGACGAGGAAGGAGGTGTAGCTACCAACTTGAGCTTCTCTTCATACGCATCCATGCGGGCCTTGAAGATGTTCATCAAATCCGACATATCAGATGACAGTTTTTCGGACGAGCTCATGGTGTACTGGTGGTGATGTGCAGAAGTGAAAGTGGTGCAATGTAGGGCTTGGAGGATACTTAAGGCGAGTACTGGTGCTCTATTAACTATTGTATGCTAATACATTAATTGAATGTCTGGTACAGTTAATTTTAAAGAATTAAATTAACTGGAGCAAAATTTATGTGACTAGTTTATTCTCTGCCTACCGCCCAAAAAAGTAGTTGATGTTGATTCCATAGAGAAAGTTGTTCAGTTTGTTTGTTGTCTGGTCATCGTCTTAAAGAAGTGTCAGCATATTAAGAAGGACCCTGTATACGGTCGAATTAAGAAACCTCTTCCTTTTTTTTGAAGTCGGTTAAAAAAGCGGTCCGATTTGAAAAGCGCCGTAAGTTGTGAAATCGCGCTTTTGTTTCGGACCAGCGATTATGGACGATAGCACTGTGAGCTAGGAAATTGTGAATCGGACCGTCTCACTGTAAACTGAGAACAATTAATGAAAACAGTGATCTAGCATTTCACACAGAGCAAATACGCTCGGCGAACAAATTGGCTCGGCGAGCATTTGGCTTGGCTCGGCGAGCAAATCAGCTCAGCGCGCAAATCGGCGAGCAGATCAGCTCGACGAGCAGCTCAGCGAGCAAATCGGCGAGCAAATCGGCTCGGCGAGCAAATCGGCTCGGCGAGCAAATCAGGTCGGCGAGCATTTGGCTTTGCTTGGCGAGCGTATGGCTTGGCTCGGCGAGCAAATCGGCTCGACGAGCAAATTGGCTCGGCGTGCAGCTCGGCAAGCAAATCGGCGAGCAAATCGGCTCGGCGAGCAAATCGGCGAGCAAATCGGCTCGGCGAGCAGCTCGGCGGGCAAATAGGCGAGCAAATCAGGTCGACGAGCAGCTCGGCGAGCAAATCCGCTCGGCGAGCAAATCGGCGAGCAAATCGGCGAGCAAATCGGCTCGGCGAGCAAATCCGCTCGGCGAGCAAATCGGCTTGGCGAGCAAATCGGCTCGGCGAGCAAATAGGCTCGGCGAGCAAATCGGCTCGGCGTGCAGCTCGGCAAGCAAATCGGCGAGCAAATCGGCTCGGCGAGCAAATCGGCGAGCAAATCGGCTCGGCGGGCAAATAGGCGAGCAAATCAGGTCGACGAGCAGCTCGGCGAGCAAATCCTAGCCTCCATGAAGACGCGGTGTCTAGACTTTGTGAGGAATTCGGACAACGTGAAACTGGAACCTTTCAGTGCTGTTTTACTATCCCATACTGTTTGCCGCTGTAGATAGTTGCTGAACCTTACGAGTAATGGCCTAGGCTTGGAAAGATTTGAGCCGAGACGGTGGCACACCTCAAGGTCACTAGAAGTCACCTCGGTCAGTCTCATTTGGTCGGCTAAAACCTTGGACACCACGTCGATAGGGTTCTCCTCTTTGCTCTCAGGAACGCCATGCAGCAGAAGAACTTTTCGCCGGAGAAAAGTTTCATGACGGTCCAAGCCCAGCGAGAGGACGTCCACTTGAGCCTTTAGGGTAGATAGTGAATCCCAGACAAAGTTTTTAAATTCGGCAAACTCACGGGACAGCGCTGCGACATCCAGGGGTGACGAGGAAGGAGGTGTAGCTACCAACTTGAGCTTCTCTTCATACGCATCCATGCGGGCCTTGAAGATGTTCATCAAATCCGACATATCAGATGACAGTTTTTCGGACGAGCTCATGGTGTACTGGTGGTGATGTGCAGAAGTGAAAGTGGTGCAATGTAGGGCTTGGAGGATACTTAAGGCGAGTACTGGTGCTCTATTAACTATTGTATGCTAATACATTAATTGAATGTCTGGTACAGTTAATTTTAAAGAATTAAATTAACTGGAGCAAAATTTATGTGACTAGTTTATTCTCTGCCTACCGCCCAAAAAAGTAGTTGATGTTGATTCCATAGAGAAAGTTGTTCAGTTTGTTTGTTGTCTGGTCATCGTCTTAAAGAAGTGTCAGCATATTAAGAAGGACCCTGTATACGGTCGAATTAAGAAACCTCTTCCTTTTTTTTGAAGTCGGTTAAAAAAGCGGTCCGATTTGAAAAGCGCCGTAAGTTGTGAAATCGCGCTTTTGTTTCGGACCAGCGATTATGGACGATAGCACTGTGAGCTAGGAAATTGTGAATCGGACCGTCTCACTGTAAACTGAGAACAATTAATGAAAACAGTGATCTAGCATTTCACACAGAGCAAATACGCTCGGCGAACAAATTGGCTCGGCGAGCATTTGGCTTGGCTCGGCGAGCAAATCAGCTCAGCGCGCAAATCGGCGAGCAGATCAGCTCGACGAGCAGCTCAGCGAGCAAATCGGCGAGCAAATCGGCTCGGCGAGCAAATCGGCTCGGCGAGCAAATCAGGTCGGCGAGCATTTGGCTTTGCTTGGCGAGCGTATGGCTTGGCTCGGCGAGCAAATCGGCTCGACGAGCAAATTGGCTCGGCGTGCAGCTCGGCAAGCAAATCGGCGAGCAAATCGGCTCGGCGAGCAAATCGGCGAGCAAATCGGCTCGGCGAGCAGCTCGGCGGGCAAATAGGCGAGCAAATCAGGTCGACGAGCAGCTCGGCGAGCAAATCCGCTCGGCGAGCAAATCGGCGAGCAAATCGGCGAGCAAATCGGCTCGGCGAGCAAATCCGCTCGGCGAGCAAATCGGCTTGGCGAGCAAATCGGCTCGGCGAGCAAATAGGCTCGGCGAGCAAATCGGCTCGGCGTGCAGCTCGGCAAGCAAATCGGCGAGCAAATCGGCTCGGCGAGCAAATCGGCGAGCAAATCGGCTCGGCGAGCAAATCGGCTTGGCGAGCAAATCGGCTCGGCCCAGTAAATCGGCTCGGCGTGCAGCTCGGCAAGCAAATCGGCGAGCAAATTGGCTCGTCGAGCAAATCGGCGAGCAAATCGGCTCGGCGAGCAGCTCGGCGGGCTAATAGGCGAGCAAATCAGGTCGATGAGCAGCTCGGCGAGCAAATCCGCTCGGCGAGCAAATCGGCGAGCAAATCGGCTCGGCGAGCAAATCCGCTCGGCGAGCAAATCGGCTTGGCGAGCAAATAGGCTCGGTGAGCAAATAGGCTTGGCGAGCAAATCGGCTCGGCGAGCATTTGGCTTTGCTCGGCGAGCAAATCGGCTCGGCGAGCAAATCGGCACGGCGAGCAAATCAGGTCGGCGAGCATTTGGCTTTGCTCGGCGAGCAAATCGGCTCGGCGAGCATTTGGGTTGGTTCGGCGAGCAAATCGGCTCGACGAGCAAATCGGCTCGGCGTGCAGCTCAGCAAGCAAATCGGCGAGCAAATCGGCTCGGCGAGCAGCTCGGCGCACAAATAGGCGAGCAAATCAGCTCGACGAGCAGCTCGGCGAGCAAATCGGCGAGCAAATCGGCTCGGCGAGCAAATCCGCTCGGCGAACAAATTGGCTCGGCGAGCATGTAAGTAAAGCAGGCGAGTAACCAGGCGAGTAAACCGGGCGAGTAAACCAGGCAAGTAAACCAGGCGAGTAAACCAGGCAAGTAAACCAGGCAAGTAAAGCAGGCAAGTAAACCAGGCGAGTAAATCATGCCAGTAAACTGGGCGAGTAAGCCAGGCGAGTAAACCAGGCGAGTAAACCAGGCAAGTAAAGCAGGCGAGTAAATCAGGCAAGTAAAGTAGGCGAGTAAACCAGGCAAGTAAAGCAGGCAAGTAAACCAGGCGAGAAAACCATACCAGTAAACTGGGCGAGTAAGCCAGGCGAGTAAACCAGGTGAGTAAACCAGGCAAGTAAATCAGGCGAGTAAACCAGGCGAGTAAACCAGGCGAGTAAACCAGGCAAGTAAACCAGGCAAGTAAAGCAGGCAAGTAAACCAGGCGAGTAAATCATGCCAGTAAACTGGGCGAGCAAGCCAGGCGAGTAAACCAGGCGAGTAAACCAGGCGAGTAAAGCAGGCAAGTAAAGCAGGCGAGTAAATCAGGCGAGTAAAGTAGGCGAGTAACCCAGGCAAGTAAAGCAGGCAAGTAAACCAGGCGAGTAAACCAGGCAAGTAAAGCAGGCAAGTAAAGCAGGCGAATAAACCAGGCAAGTAAAGCAGGCAAGTAAACCAGGCGAGTAAATCATGCCAGTAAAATGGGCGAGTAAACCAGGCAAGTAAACCAGGCGAGTAAACCAGGCGATCAAACCAGGCGGGTAAACCAGGTAAGTAAAGCAGGCGAGTAAACCAGGCAAGTAAACCAGGCGAGTAAACCATTTCTATGTTGATTCCATAGAGAAAGTTGTTTAGTTTCATAGTCTGGTCATCGCCTTAAAAAAGTGTCAGCATTTATTTATTTATTTTTATTTTTATTTTTTATTTATTTCCTTTTTGGAGAACTTACAGCTAAATAACAGTTCGGTTTCAACAAAGACAGATTGTTAGTCAGATGCTGACAACAACATATTAAGCATATTAAGAAGTACCGTGTATATACAGGGTGAAATTGATATCATTGGCATCCTTTTAAACTAAGAGTCCTGCCATCAAACTGATAAACTTTTACTATGGAAACAAACCGATCGGAGCAAAAAAAAAAATCGGCTGTTGCATACATTTGAGTCGAGTAGGCGTTGCAGTTTAGAATGGGACAGCTGATTTTTTAGTTGCTCTAATCTGTTTGCTCCCATAGTAAAAGTTGTTCAGTTTGATGGGTAGACTCTTAGTTTAAAAGGATGCCAATGATATCAATTTCACCCTGTATATACGGTCGAATTGAGAAACCTCCTCCTTTTTTTTGAAGTCGGTTAAAAAAGCGGTCCGATTTGAAAAGCGCCGTAAGTTGTTAAATCGCGCTTTTGTTTCGGACCAGCGATTATGGACGTTAGCACTGTGAATAGAATCGGACCGTCTCACTGTAAACTGAGAACAATTAATGAAAACAGTGATCTAGCATTTCACATTATACAGGGTGTAAATTAAAATAGGACAGCTACTTAAAGAGGTGCTTCAGACCATCAAACTAAACAACTTTCTCTATGGGACCAACATCGAAATCGCGAAAAAAAAATCTGCTGTCCCATACATTTCAGTCGAGTTATCGACACCCAATATGAATAACATTGTAATTGACTGTGACATAGTTTTCAGCACAGCCATTTATTTATTTTTTTTAACTTTATTATTTATTTGCAGCTGTTGTCTAAAGTTATTCTATACAATTGTAGGTGCAATATACTGATTTTAATTGTTCTTTCAAAATGATCTTCATGTTATATTGATAGAACAACTGCAAGTATGTTTTTTGCAATGTTACAATGTATAGGTTTTAAGTATTTTTTATATGAAAAGCATTGTAACTAACATTACAATGTGGTCATGTAAACATTTGAAAGAATTTTTTGGCGTATAAAATTGTAACTTATTTTACAATCATGAATCTTACTGACAAAAGGAAAATCTTTATTGAATAATATTGTAAGTAACAATACAACGTGTATCAATGTTACATTTGGTTGAAAAAACATAGTAAATACAATTAAAGAAAATAATAAAAATCACTGTGTAATATTTTGATTCACTTTACAGGCCACTAGCACAGTAAAAAAAACCAGCTACAATTAGTCTTCAATGTCAGAGTCAACCGCATTAGAAACGGCGTTTTCTGTATTGTTCTGGAATTGCACCGCTGGAGCATTTGTATTTGCTTTGAGTGATTGGGTGTCTAAATTATGACTCCAATTTTTGTTTTTATTCAGTTGTCTCTTTTACTTTATGGTAGTCCAAATCAATCCAATTTAGTTGATCGCTATAAAAATTATTTTGAAGGTTTATAATATTTGGACTTTTCGTATTAATTTGAATATTATTAACTTTTGACCACATCATTTTCATTTTATCCTTGTCCAATTCCCAATTAGGAACTAAGTTTAGCAATGACTTGAAATCATTTTGATTGACCTCTTTCACGATGTATGGTTTGCCCGTATTTTTAGCACAACGTATGAGAGTATACCATTGTTGTGGTACATACACAACTTGGTTTTCTTTCGTCGCTCTATAAGAGCATGCATTGAATCTCCTTCTGATTGGGAATGACCAACTTCAAAGAAGTTGTGTGTAATATTTACTCCAAATGTTTTTGAAGCATAAGCATACATTAGAAATATGATTCGATTTCAGTTTTGGCCACCGCAGCAGTCTGAATAGAATCGAAATTCTTTTATACCTAGTGAAGCCGTCTTTTTTATAAAGTCGAATGTAAAGCTATCAATTTCATTGGGGCCATTTTTTCCAATGCATTTGTCCCACACATAACAATGACCTTCCGATGTCATAAATTGTAAAATTGAAAACTTGAAATTTTCTTTTGTCATCGAAAGTTGAAACATCAGACTGAGGAGTACTTAAAATTTTTTGTAAGTCAAAACACGCAGTTACCAATGTTTTCTTAAATTTTTTGACTTCTTCCTTATCTACTTGTACTGTTCTTTGGTAGCTTTGGTATCATTTGGTCTATTTTCAGTCATCCATTCGGCATAGAGAGAGTACAGTTTAGGAAAATTAAGAGATTCTTCAAAGTAAAGTTTGGATGTTCTTTGTCTCACTTAATGTGACTCTTTGACTGGAATTGAATTTGCGAACTGAAATCTTAATATTTTCGTTTATGGCATTTCCCCTATTATTGCGTTTCTTACAGATTTTCATTTGATTTAGAGTATCATCATTTGGAGTATTCGTACATTCTGTGAATCAGATAATCATTATTCAATATTCATTCATTCACTTATAAAATAACTTTTTAATTGAATAGACACTGGCTTTCCGCCTGGCGTTTTCCCCGCGGTGAAAAGTAGCCTAGGTACCTAAATATATATTAAACTAGTTCTTGATCGATAGATCAAGAACAGATATGACTACCTACCAAATTTCATAGTGTGAAAGAGTAACAAACAAACACGCACACACACAAACACTCCCCAACTTTTCCATTTATAATATCAGATATGATATGAAATACTAGACACACAATAAATGGTAAAAAGCTATTAAATAACTATTTAAGCAAGAATAAAACCAACCATGAAGTACTTCAAAATGATCACTGTTGTGTTTTTTAGAAATCTCCATTTGACTTGAACTTCATGAACTTCAACTACATTTGACTTACTCGTCTTTTGGAGTATCGGTATTTTCTGTAAATCAAATAATCATAAACTGATTGTATTCTGTTTTTATAATAAGTGAAAAAAACAAGCGAAAATCAAAACAAATGAAACTTTGTTGTTATAAAGATGTCAAAGGCGGTTAATACCTTTGTTTATAGCTTACCTATTGATTCCACAGTTGAGACATCTTTTTTTTAATGAGGCTCAAAAAAAATAAAAATATTAAACCACCAACGTTCACCATTTCTGGAGCACAATATCCACTGAGCAGAAACCTGATGGTAATGGCTGTTATGTTTATGAATAAAAATATTGCTCGCTAACAATAACATTGGATATGATGATGCTATTATATTCAAATGACTTACTTGAAACTTAGTCTTGATCTCAACACCGAAACTTTCATAACAATGACATCATTTTAAATAAAGTGTTTAAGTTTAGCAGAATAACATGGTAGGTAACTTAAATTACAATTTTATCAAAGTATAAATTTGTTGCAGTTTAAAATGAATAACATTGTATGTCAATTTGCAATGACTGTAACAGTAAGGAACCCTTGTAACCAAATATTTTGTGTAGTGTAACTTCATCTACAATTATACTTCAATGGAAACATTATTCATCTTCAATTACAATGAAGGTATTTTGTTTCACAAAAATAGTTCTTATAATCATAGAAATACAGTTCATAGACAGAAATTTAAGTCTGATCTTACTGAATTCATAAGTTATAAATTTGTACCAACGGGTAATTAAAGTTACAATGTTATTCATATTGGGTGTCGTTATGTTTGCAGTTTTGTATGGGAGAGCGGAATTTTTTTTCGCGATTTCGATATTGGTCCCATAGAGAAAGTTGTTCAGTTTGATGGTCTGAAGCACCCCTTTAAGTAGCTGTCCCATTTTATTGTACACCCTGTATTACGAGAGATAAGTGTACTTTTTGCAACCATAAGCAGCAAGGCTGATTCAGTGTTTATAGGGTGTAGAGCACCTCTGTGATGGGGTTGACGTCGGTCTGCCTGCATATAGTCAGTCGGTTTAGGAGATACAGCCGTTCAAAGGTGATTTATGGGTGCAAAAAACGGCCGATCAGCAGCAAGGCTGATCGTATGATACTATTGTAATATGCACTGAGGCTATGTGAACAGTATAAAAACTGACGTGGTTCATCAGTCGGTTTAGGAGATACAGCCGTTCAAAGGTCAGTTATGTGTGCAAAAAACGGCCGATCAGCAGCAAGGCTGATCATAAGATACTATTGTAATATGCACTGTAGCTAAGTGAACAGTACAAAAACTGACATGATCCGTCAGTCGGTTTGGTAGGTACAGTCGTTCAAAGTTTCAAAAATTAATGGTAATAAAAAAAATAATGATTTCCCGAAAGGATGATCATAGGATATTATTGTAATATGCACTATACTGCCGTCCGTTACCTATAATGCCGTTAACCAACATCTGCTCGATTTTCACTTTTTGATGTCATCATAATCACGAAACGATTCTCTATCGACCTAGCTAACTCATATTTTCCTATCTTATCTAGTTTCTGAAATAATTAAAAGAAAATTGCAGTTAAGTGCCTGATTTTCCAATGCATACACAACTATAATGCGTCTAACTATAATTACATGACTAAAATGCCTTCATAACTGATTTCTATTCTCAATGGCGTAACTTTATTGCCGTTAACATATTTTTAATAATCTACAGTGCGATTAAAGTACATTTACTGTATTATAGTTATAGGTACTAAGTTTAATTCTGTAAAATGTACTACTCTAGACTATAATGTCGTTAAATGAAAATTTTACACAAGAATGCTATTAAAAGATCTTAACGGCAATTTAGAAATTTATTGCCGAAAAATTATTAGAAGAAGTCATAACTAAAATGTGGTTATCCCACATTACTTCACTAAAATGCCGTCAACTGCTGAACATTTGACTCCCCAATGGGGATACCTATAGGTAAATAAATAACTTATAAGTTAAAAATGTTCCTATTAGTTATAGATTTGTTAATTACTAAAGTAAGTAATAATTGTTCCTTAAGCCGTTGCCGCGCTCCATACATACGTAGTCTTGTGATATTCTCAATACTATTCAATCAAAGTCAACGACATTTTTCAGGAACAACCTAGTAACTAATTTCTATGTCTGTATGAAGTCAGATTTTCGTTAAAATGTATAGTTTTAAAGTTACAGTGTTTCAAAGATTTCCATACTAATCTTTAATTAATCCTTGCTCTAAACCAGTATATTTTAACGAAAATCTGACTTCATACAGACATAGAGATTAGTTACTAGATTGTTTCTAAAAATTTCGTTGACTTTGATTGAATCGTATTGAAAATATCACCAGACTACGCAGTACCGGATTAACCATAGAGGCAAAGTAGGCACGGGCCTATGGGCCCACCGCCGCGTAGGGGCCCCGCGGTCTGAGAGAAAAATAAGTAAAAACTCGAAGATTTAACTCACCCCAAAATTTAATCGAATTATTAAAAAGTCTGTGAAAGTCATTAAAAAAGGCACTGAAAATATATTTATTACAAATTTTCGAGCTCGCTTCGCTTGCTCATTTTTGTTGTTTTATTTTTGGCTTTAAAACAGACTTCTTGCTGTAATCGAGTTATTATATCCTGTTATTATATCGAGTTTAATATACCGAGAGCTATTATTGCTCGCTCGATGCTTTCGTCTCATACACAAATCAAGTCCATTTTGACATGAGCTATAGGTAGGTGCAATAAACATAAAATGTAGGAAAATAATGAGCTGACCTAGTCGTATTGCAGTAAAATCTCGAGTTCGCTTCGCTCGGCCCTTGATTCAGAATTCAGATCGCATTGCGCAACGACTTATAATATTGCAGTAAAATCTCGAGCTCGCTTCGCTCGCTCTTTGGTATTAGATGGCATCGCAACGATCTTAAGTAATATCTCGATCTCGCTCTTGGTTGTGATTGTGTCGCAAGCGCAACAGCGCAATTATCTTTGTTCGCTCCAGGGCTGAGAATTTAGATCATATTGCTGATTGGCAATGACCTATAAATATTATATTGTAGTGAAAGCGCTTTTTGTAGTCGAAATATAATGTTTCGTGGTTTTCCGGGGATTTCAGATTTTACTGAAATGTCCGGGGTTTTTGAAGACTTTGTCCGGCGACGGCAATTTTGCTGACGGTAGCCCTAGATCGGTATTAAAAGCTCGAGATCGCTCCACATTTTAGTGGCTTATGTTATTTTGTGGTTATGTTACTGCGACCACCTAGCCTGTATCTGGCTCCCGGACACAGAGACAAATCCATCCCACGGCCCACGGGGATAGGGGCCCCGAGGCTTGAAATGCCTAGGGGCCTCTATATGGCTGAATCCGGCCCTGAGACTACGTTTGTATGCAGCGCGCATTTACGCTCTCGGGATAATATTCTCTTAAGCAAGTACGTTTATATTTTTTGAGAGGTTTTTACTTTTTTGTTTGATTAAGAAGAATTTTTGTTATTATGAACACTTAAGCAGGCTGAGCTGTTTTTTTTTTTTGAGTTTTTAATTTACTTTAATTTTTGTTTAATTTATCTGAAACAATTAATTACATATAGGTATAAGTTTAATTACTACATTTGTTAATTCTAAAGCAAGTAATAATTGTTATATTAGTTAAGTTTGTACTTTTATATCTTTTGAAAAGTTTTATCTTTTTGATTTAGAATTGCTTTTGTTATGATGAACACTATAATAAGCAGGCAGAGCTGTTTTTTTGAGTTTTTAATTTACTTTTTACACTTCATATTTTTTTCTTATGGATACAAATAAGTTGTAGGTAATGGTTGTGTTAATTTTAAACGTCAGGAGTTGCACCTTTCTGTTAAGGACTACCTAACCTAGATAAAAATAATGCTAAAAATAATTTGAATTAATCTCTATTGTAATTACCTACACTATATTAGAAAACGCCTAAAATATAATGTTGATTGTCTAATAAATAACAAAACCGAATTTAAGACTGAGCTGTTTTATTTTTGCACTTTAAATACATTTTGTTGGATTCTTTCAGTTCTCTATTATAGTGTTAACAAAGCTAAATTGTCGTTATGTCTAAAGGTTTGAAAGTTAACTGCAATGTAGTGTTGCAATAATCCCACAAAAGAAAATAAAAAACTATTTGATAAAATTTACACTTGAATAGCATGTCTTAAATGCCGCTAAAGGACTATAGGAGCATTGTGACAGAACAGAAAGTTTAAACTTAAATGCAGTTATAGTACTTACCGGCATTTTAGTAAAGCATTTATAAAGAGAAATTTAGAATTTTACAATACAATAAAATATATCGAAAATGAAACGCTAAAATGTCGCTAATATAACGTTAACGACATTTAAGTGGTGTTATTTTGATCAAAAAAATAAACTGATACTAAATGCAAACAGAAATTTCAAAATATTTCCGTAACGCTTATATATTACGCTATGGAAATAAAAGCATTGCAAAGATCACATTAATTCCATTTCAATGATATCTCGAACTTGTTAATAGCTGGTTTATTTATCAAACAGCATCCATTTTACCTTAAATCCCGCGTAAATCGAAAACTCATTTTCGTAGATAACGGCATTATAAGTAATGGACGGCAGTATAGTTATGTGAACAGTAAAAAAACTGACATGATCCGTCACTCGGTTTAGTAGGTACAGCCGTTCAAAGTTGCAAAAATTAATGGTTAAAAAAATAATGATCTCCCGAAAGGATGATTATAGGATATTATTGTAATATGCACTGTAGTTATGTGAACAGTACAAAAACTGACATGATCTGTCAGTCGGTTTAGTAGGTACAGCCGTTCAAAGTTGCAAAAATTAATTATTACAATAAAAAATAATGATCTCCCGAAAGGATGATCATAGGATATTATTGTAATATGCACTGTAGTTACTATACGCAGTAGCTATGTTAACACTATTTAAACTGACATGATAATGTCGGTCAGTTTAACAGTTATTACCCCTAGTTAAAAAGAAACTTGCTGCTAAAAATTATTAGAAGTAGTTTAGTGGTTATGAGTTTCGTTAGGTACTAGTATTGAAAAGTGAGTGTTCAGAGTTTTATCTCTTTGATATCTTCCTGATTTGTATCTCTGACTATCCCCTCGGGGAATATAGTCAAAAGCACTATGCTATGTTGTGCTTGTAATGAACATGATTCGTCAATCAGATTACATACAGTCGTTCAAAGCTCATGGTTGCAAAAGAATAACGATCTCTAATAAAAGGCTGATTATGCGGTGTAGCTATGTAAGTACTGTTAAACTGACATGCTAATTATGTCAGTCCGTCAGTAGTTATCAAGGAACATACTACTCGTAGTCAAAGAATAATTATATACATGTATATACTAACGTAAACCGTAGTCTTAATCACTGCTAGCAGAGAGAGGTGAGTTACGATTACGTTGAAAAAATCAAGGGGCACAACACAACCGAGGACTGTGCCGAAGGAAATTTTGGAGTGAAAACTTAGACGTCTATCCTTTTTGGTAGTTAGATATGATCCGAGCATACCTCTTAGGTAGTCAACAGTAGGTAGAATAACTTGCACAACATGAACAACTCGGTCGACTTGGACAACTCGGACAACTAGGTCAAATGATTTGACTTGTTCAAGTTGTTCATGTTGTCCAATTAAGTACTTTCGACAACAAAACATCTCGGACAACATGAAAAACTTGGTCAACTTGGACAACTCTGACAACATTGTATAAGTTGACCAAATCGTCAGAGCTGTTTATGTTGCCCGAGTTTTTCATGTTGTTCGAGTTGTTAATGTTGTTCGAGTTGTTCATTTGAACACCTCGACCACGACCAAGTTCTAATAGCGATATTTCAGCCATCCCGGGTCTTCGAAACGATCCTGGGATTGTTAATAATTAATAACAATACCGTCTTATAACCAGCCTTAATGGCGGTAAAAATTTTTTGCAGCCATGACCTTTGAACGGCTGTACCTACTAAACCGACTGACGAATCATGTCAGTTTTTATACTGTTCACATAGCTAGAGTGCATACTACAATAATATAATATGATTATTCTTATATCTGACGTCAGATTCGTGTTAAAAGATCACAGAAACCCCCAGACATCGATTTTGGAAGCAATCGGTCGATAAACAAAAAGTTAAAGATGGCGGCCACTTTTCTCAAATCTGACATTGGATTCATGTTCGGTGTCCACACGGACCCTCAGGTTTTGGAAGCAATCGGTTGATTGAGAAACAAAAAAGTTCAAGATGCATTAGATATCATTGGTTGGGATTAGGGTTGCCAACCCTACTATATAATATAGTATCCTACTATATTAGGGGCCCTACTACTATAATTCTGAGAACTCAAACTCAAAATATATTTATTCAAAATAGGATACAATGTACCTCTTTTCGAACGTCACAATCTAAAAAGTCACAGATTTTGCTATATAAATTATGTCAAACTGGAATCGCACCACGCATTTGTGTCTTCAATATAGTCAATTATTTTATAATATGCCTTGCCAGATAAAGACTTCTTAATATGTGATTTAAACTTTCTTTCAGATAAATTTAATATATCGTCAGGAATTTTATTGTAAAAACGTATACAGTAGCCCATAAATGATGTATTGACCCTACTGAGTCTGAACACAGGGGTGTCAAGTTTATTTTTGTTTCTAAGATTAATGTTGTGCCTGTCACTGTTCTTTGGAAATTGCTTAATATTTTTACGGACATGCATGATGTTTTCGTATATAAATTGACCAGCAACGGTTAAAATATTAACGTCTTTAAAACGGTCCCTAAGCGAGTCTCGACGACGCAGTTTGTAAATTGCACGTACTGCCCTTTTTTGTAGCACAAATATTGTATTAATATCGGATGCTCGCCCCCACAGCAAAATGCCATAAGACATGATGTTGTGGAAGTAGCTGAAATAGACTAGCCTCGCAGTTGCAACATCCGTTATTTGTCTTATTTTCCAGACTGCATATGCAGCAGAGCTTAACCTGCCAGCTAAAGATTCTATATGTGGGCCCCACTGAAGTTTTGAGTCTAAAGTTATACCTAAGAAAACTGTTTTATCCACAAATTCTAGGTTAGAATTTGTGGATAAAACAGTTTTCTTAGGTATGAGATGTAGGAGAAAAATATATAGTAGGCAAAACTACTATATTTTGATGAGCAAATAATTTATAGAGAATTTAAATATATTGGTACTTAGGTCCAATAAAAATGACCAATTACTTAACATTATTTTAACAATTTTCTTTCTCTTCAACAAAATTTGTTCCCTAAACAATTTTCTACTAAATATACTACTGAAAAGTGACAACAAGTTTTCCTAAAGTCAGATTTATCTTTTTTTTTTTAATTATATTATTTCTGTATCGAATCCAGCGACTTCTGCGTTTACAGGATGCATTATTTTCTATAACGAATATGAAATAGAAAAATGATTGTTCCTTAAAAATAAAAACCAATAAATTAAAAATTCAAACCAAAAAGTAGCAAACAAAATCTTTTTGAAAAAATTTAAATTAACGAATTCGAAAAATACTATATTTTTTCTTATTTTTCCCCGATCTACTATATTTTTTCGGGCACTAAGGCTCGAAATACTATATTTAGTCTAAAAAAAGTTGGCAACCCTAGTTGGGATGTTCGGAGTCCACGCGTACCTTCATTATATCGAATTTAGGAGCAAACGATTTAGTAACTAAAGAGTTAAAGAAAGCAACCATGTGATTCAGTCAGACATGTGGGTTCGTTCATGAGTGTATGCGGGAGGGAAGGAGGGGGGGGGGGGGGGGGGTGGAGGTGTATTTTCAGCCCAGGTTTTCGGTGGATTCTTGGATTAATTTAGAATGACATGGTAAACTTTTAAATCGTTACTTAAATTAACGAATACATACACCCACACTGCTACCGACATACATACCTACCTACATTATATACCTACATACCTACCTACATATCTTCCTGCATACATACCTACATACCTACCTACATAACAAACATACTTACAAACCTAGCTACCTGCATACATACCTACAGACCTACCTACCCCTCCCCCTTTATAATTTGCCCTTTTCACAAATCCGGGCGGGTCTACCTTTTTTCTGAATGCCGAACTCGCCCTGTGTTGAAGGCGACATGTCCCCTTCCTATTTCTAAAGAGTGGCAACTCGCCGCAAGGCGAGATTTTTTACTGGCGAGTTGTCACCGAACTCGAAAATGTATACCTGTTTCTGCTGTTTCGTTTAAGCGGCATAAATTGTCATGTTTGTGTTCGGTAGCGCAAATAAAAGAATATTTTATTTTACCTCATAAATACTTTCATACTGATAATTAAAGCAATTTGCGCGAAATTATTCCCTAACCTTTGCAAAATATCAAAAATGCACAACGTTAGTGTTCAATTTTTCACTTCTACCGGCACTCCCGGAGTGCCACCCGTTGTTTTTTTTTTTCATTTTAGCGTTTATAACCGGTGAATTGTTAGACAATGATGTCAGTTTTAATAGTGTCTACATATCTACTGCGTATATGACAATACTTTCATATGATCAGGCTTTCCGGTAGTCATAAAATCTTTATAAACATTAATTTGTTCAACTTTGAACGGCTGTACAGACAGCAGCAATAAGTTATTATACACTTTAGTACTACGGCGTAGAACAAAAGTGTATGCAACTTATTGCTGCTGACTGTACCTACTAAACCAAGTGACGGATTATCTCAGTTTTTATCGTGTTCACATAACTACAGTGCATATTACAATAATATCCTATAATCATCCTTTCGGGAGATCATTATTTTTTTGTAACCATTAATTTTTGCAACTTTGAACTGCTGTACCTACTAAACCGAGTGACGGATCATGTCAGTTTTTTTAGTGTTCACATAACTACAGTGCATATTAAAATAATATAATATGATCATCCTTTCGGGAGATGATTATTTTTTTTATTACCATTAATTTTTGAAACTTTGAACGGCTGTACCTACCAAACCGACTAACATCATCATGATCATGTTAGTAGGATCATGTCAGTTTTTGTACTGTTCACTTAGCTACAGTGCATATTACAATAGTATCCTGTGATCAGCCTTGCTGCTGATCGGCCGTTTTTTGCACACATAACTGACCTTTGAACGGCTGTATCTCCTAAACCGACTGATGAACCACGTCAGTTTTTGTACTGTTCACATAGCCTCAGTGCATATTACAATAGTATCATACGATCAGCCTTGCTGCTGATCGGCCATTTTTTGCACCCATAACTCACCTTTGAACGGCTGTATCTCCTAAACCGACTGACGATATGCAGGCAGACCGACGTCAACCCCATCACAGAGATGCTCTACACCCTATAAACACTGAATCAGCCTTGCTGCTTATGGTTGCAAAAAGTACACTTATCTCTTATACTATTAGGTATGTGGTACAGAAACTCTTTTCGGAACCCAGCTTGCTCGAGTCGTCAATCGGCGAGCAAATCGGCTCGGCGAGCAAATCGGCACGCCGAGCCGATTTGTTCGCCGAGCCAATTTGCTCGCCGAGCCGATTTGTTCGCCGAGCTGATTTGGCTTGGCTCGGCGAGCAAATCAGCTCAGCCAGCAAATCGGCTCGGCGAGCAAATACGCTCGGCGAACAAATTGGCTCGGCGAGCAAATCAGCTCGGCGCGCAAATCGGCGAGCAAATCGGCTCGACGAGCATTTGGCTTTGCTCGGCCAGCATTTGGCTTGGCTAAGCGAGCAAATCGGCTCGGCGAGCATTTGGCTTTGCTCGGCGAGCATTTGGCTTGGCTAAGCGAACAAATCGGCTCGGCGAGCATTTGGCTTGGCTCGGCGAGCATTTGGCTTGGCTCGGCGAGCATTTGGCTTGGCTCGGCGAGCAAATCGGCTCAGCGAGCAAATCGGCTCGGCGAGCATTTGGCTTGGCTCGGCGAGCATTTGGCTTTGCTCGGCGAGCATTTGGCTTGGCTAAGCGAACAAATCGGCTCGGCGAGCATTTGGCTTGGCTCGGCAAGCATTTGGCTTGGCTCGGCGAGCATTTGGCTTGGCTCGGCAAGCATTTGGCTTGGCTTGGCGAGCAAATTGGCTCGGCGAGCAAATCGGCTTGGCGAGCAAATCCGCTCGGCGAGCAAATCCGCTCGGCGAACAAATTGGCTCGGCGAGCATTTGGCTTGGCTCGGCGAGCAAATCGGCTCGGCGAGCAAATCGGCTCGGCGAGCAAATCTGCTCGGCGAGCAAATAAGCTCGGCGTGCAAATCCGCTCAGCGAGCAAATCGGCTTGGCCAGCAAATCGGCTCGGCGAGCAAATCAGGTCGGCGAGCATTTGGCTTTGCTCGGCGAGCGTATGGCTTGGCTCGGCGAGCAAATCGGCTCGACGAGCAAATTGGCTCGGCGTGCAGCTCGGCAAGCAAATCGGCGAGCAAATCGGCTCGGCGAGCAAATCGGCGAGCAAATCGGCGAGCAAATCGGCTCGGCGAGCAAATCGGCTCGGCGAGCAAATAGGCTCGGCGAGCAAATCGGCTCGGCGTGCAGCTCGGCAAGCAAATTGGCAAGCAAATCGGCTCGGCGAGCAAATCGGCGAGCAAATCGGCTCGGCGAGCAAATCGGCTTGGCGAGCAAATCGGCTCGGCGAGCAAATCGGCTCGGCGTGCAGCTCGGCAAGCAAATCGGCGAGCAAATCGGCTCGGCGAGCAAATCGGCGAGCAAATCGGCTCGGCGAGCAGCTCGGCGGGCTAATAGGCAAGCAAATCAGGTCGACGAGCAGCTCGGCGAGCAAATCCGCTCGGCGAGCAAATCGGTGAGCAAATCGGCTCGGCGAGCAAATCCGCTCGGCGCGCAAATCGGCTTGGCGAGCAAATAGGCTCGGCGAGCTAATCGACTCGGCGAGCATTTGGCTTTGCTCGGCGAGCATTTGGCTTGGCTCGGCGAGCAAATCGGCTCGGCGAGCAAATCGGCACGGCGAGCAAATCAGGTCGGCGAGCATTTGGCTTTGCTCGGCGAGCAAATCGGCTCGGCGAGCATTTGGGTTGGTTTGGCGAGCAAATCGGCTCGACGAGCAAATCGGCTCGGCGTGCAGCTCAGCAAGCAAATCGGCGAGCAAATCGGCTCGGCGAGCAGCTCGGCGCGCAAATAGGCGAGCAAATCAGCTCGACGAGCAGCTCGGCGAGCAAATCGGCGAGCAAATCGGCTCGGCGAGCAAATCCGCTCGGCGAACAAATTGGCTCGGCGAGCATGTAAGTAAAGCAGGCGAGTAACCAGGCGAGTAAACCGGGCGAGTAAACCAGGTGAGTAAACCAGGCAAGTAAAGCAAGCGAGTAAACCAGGCGAGGAAAGCAGGCGAGTAAACCAGGCGAGTAAACCAGGCTAGTAAACAAGGCGAGTAAACCAGGCGAGTAAACCAGGCAAGTAAAGCAGGCGAGTAAACCAGGCAAGTAAAGCAGGCAAGTAAAGCAGGCAAGTAAACCAGGCAAGTAAACCAGGCAAGTAAACCAGGCAAGTAAAGCAGGCAAGTAAACCAGGCGAGTAAATCATGCCAGTAAACTGGGCGAGTAAGCCAGGCGAGTAAACCAGGCGAGTAAAGCAGGCGAGTAAAACAGGCAAGTAAAGCAGGCAAGTAAACCAGGCGAGTAAAGCAAGCGAGTAAACCAGGCGAGGAAAGCAGGCGAGTAAACCAGGCGAGTTAACCAGGCTAGTAAACCAGGCGAGTAATCCAGGCGAGTAAACCAGGCGAGTAAACCAGGCTAGTAAACAAGGCGAGTAAACCAGGCGAGTAAACCAGGCAAGTAAAGCAGGCGAGTAAACCAGGCAAGTAAAGCAGGCAAGTAAAGCAGGCAAGTAAACCAGGCGAGTAAACCAGGCAAGTAAACCAGGCAAGTAAAGCAGGCAAGTAAACCAGGCGAGTAAATCATGCCAGTAAACTGGGCGAGTAAGCCAGGCGAGTAAACCAGGCGAGTAAAGCAGGCGAGTAAAACAGGCAAGTAAAGCAGGCAAGTAAACCAGGCGAGTAAACCGGGTTAGTAAAGCAGGCGAGTAAACCAGGCAAGTAAAGCAGGCGAGTAAACCAGGCGAGTAAACCAGGCAAATAAACCAGGCGAGTGAAGTAGGCGAGTAAACCAGGCGAGTAAACCAGGCAAGTAAAGCAGGCGAGTAAACCAGGCGAGTAAACCAGGCAAATAAACCAGGCGAGTGAAGTAGGCGAGTAAACCAGGCGAGTAAACCAGGCAAGTAAAGCAGGCGAGTAAAACAGGCAAGTAAACCAGGCGAGTAAACCAGGCAAGTAAAGCAGGCGAGTAAACCAGGCGAGTAAACCAGGCGAGTAAATCATGCCAGTAAACTGGGCGAGTAAGCCAGGCGAGTAAACCAGGCGAGTAAACCAAGCGAGTAAACCAGGCGAGTAAACCAGGCAAGTAAAGCAGGCGAGTAAACCAGGCGAGTAAACCAGGCGAGTAAACCAGGCGAGTTTACCAGGCGAGTAAACCAGGTGAGTAAACCAGGTAAGTAAAGTAGGCGAGTAAACCAGGCAAGTAAAGCAGGCAAGTAAACCAGGCGAGAAAACCATGTTAGTAAACTGGGCGAGTAAGCCAGGCGAGTAAACCAGGCGAGTAAACCAGGCAAGTAAAGCAGGCGAGTAAAGCAGGCGAGTAAACCAGGCGAGTAAACCAGGCGAGTAAACCAGACGAGTAAACCAGGCGAGTAAACCAGGCGAGTAAAGTAGGCGAGTAACCCAGGCAAGTAAAGCAGGCAAGTAAAGCAGGCGAATAAACCAGGCAAGTAAAGCAGGCAAGTAAACCAGGCGAGTAAACCAGGCGAGTAAAGCAGGCAAGTAAACCAGGCAAGTAAAGCAGGCGAGTAAACCAGGCGAGTAAACCAGGCGAGTAAATCATGCCAGTAAACTGGGCGAGTAAGCCAGGCGAGTAAACCAGGCAAGTAAAGCAGGCAAGTAAGCCAGGCGAGTAAACCAGGCGAGTAAACCAGGCAAGTAAAGCAGGCGAGTAAACCAGGCGAGTAAACCAGGCGAGTAAACCAGGCGAGTAAACCAGGCGAGTAAACCAGGCGAGTAAACCAGGCGAGTAAACCAGGCGAGTAAACCAGGTAAGTAAAGTAGGCGAGTAAACCAGGCAAGTAAAGCAGGCAAGTAAACCAGGCGAGAAAACCATGCCAGTAAACTGGGCGAGTAAGACAGGCGAGTAAACCAGGTGAGTAAACCAGGCAAGTAAAGCAGGCAAGTAAACCAGGCGAGTAAACCAGGCGAGTAAACCAGACGAGTAAACCAGGCGAGTAAACCAGGCGAGTAAACCAGGCGAGTAAACCAGGTAAGTAAAGCGGCAAGTAAACCAGGCGAGTAAGCCAGGCAAGTAAACCAGGCAAGTAAACCAGGCAAGTAATCCAGGCAAGTAAAGCAGGCGAGTAAACCAGGTGAGTAAAGTAGGCGAGTAAACCAGGCAAGTAAAGCAGGCAAGTAAAGCAGGCGAGTAAATCATGCCAGTAAACTGGGCGAGTAAGCCAGGCGAGTAAACCAGGCGAGTAAACCAGGCAAGTAAAGCAGGCGAGTAAATCAGGCGAGTAAAGTAGGCGAGTAACCCAGGCAAGTAAAGCAGGCAAGTAAACCAGGCGAGTAAACCAGGCAAGTAAAGCAGGCAAGTAAAGCAGGCGAATAAACCAGGCAAGTAAAGCAGGCAAGTAAACCAGGCGAGTAAATCATGCCAGTAAAATGGGCGAGTAAACCAGGCGAGTAAACCAGGCAAGTAAACCAGGCAAGTAAACCAGGCGAGTTAACCAGGCGAGTAAACCAGGCGATCAAACCAGGCGGGTTAACCAGGTAAGTAAAGCAGGCGAGTAAACCAGGCAAGTAAACCAGGCGAGTAAACCATTTCTATGTTGATTCCATAGAGAAAGTTGTTTAGTTTCATAGTCTGGTCATCGCCTTAAAAAAGTGTCAGCATTTATTTATTTATTTTTATTTTTATTTTTTATTTATTTCCTTTTTGGAGAACTTACAGCTAAATAACAGTTCGGTTTCAACAAAGACAGATTGTTAGTCAGATGCTGACAACAACATATTAAGCATATTAAGAAGTACCGTGTATATACAGGGTGAAATTGATATCATTGGCATCCTTTTAAACTAAGAGTCTAGCCATCAAACTGATAAACTTTTACTATGGAAACAAACCGATCGGAGCAAAAAAAAAAATCGACTGTTGCATGCATTTGAGTCGAGTAGGCGTTGCAGTTTAGAATGGGACAGCTGATTTTTTAGTTGCTCTAATCTGTTTGCTCCCATAGTAAAAGTTGTTCAGTTTGATGGGTAGACTCTTAGTTTAAAAGGATGCCAATGATATCAATTTCACCCTGTATATACGGTCGAATTGAGAAACCTCCTCCTTTTTTTTGAAGTCGGTTAAAAAAGCGGTCCGATTTGAAAAGCGCCGTAAGTTGTTAAATCGCGCTTTTGTTTCGGATCAGCGATTATGGACGTTAGCACTGTGAGCTAGGAAATTGTGAATCGGACCGTCTCACTGTAAACTGAGAACAATTAATGAAAACAGTGATCTAGCATTTCACATTATATTACGAGAGATAAGTGTACTTTTTGCAACCATAAGCAGCAAGGCTGATTCAGTGTTTATAGGGTGTAGAGCACCTCTGTGATGGGGTTGACGTCGGTCTGCCTGCATATAGTCAGTCGGTTTAGGAGATACAGCCGTTCAAAGGTGAGTTATGGGTGCAAAAAAACGGCCGATCAGCAGCAAGGCTGATCGTATGATACTATTGTAATATGCACTGAGGCTATGTGAACAGTATAAAAACTGACGTGGTTCATCAGTCGGTTTAGGAGATACAGCCGTTCAAAGGTCAGTTATGTGTGCAAAAAACGGCCGATCAGCAGCAAGGCTGATCATAAGATACTATTGTAATATGCACTGTAGCTAAGTGAACAGTACAAAAACTGACATGATCCGTCAGTCGGTTTGGTAGGTACAATCGTTCAAAGTTTCAAAAATTAATGGTAATAAAAAAAATAATGATTTCCCGAAAGGATGATCATAGGATATTATTGTAATATGCACTATAGTTATGTGAACAGTAAAAAAACTGACATGATCCGTCACTCGGTTTAGTAGGTACAGCCGTTCAAAGTTGCAAAAATTAATGGTTAAAAAAATAATGATCTCCCGAAAGGATGATTATAGGATATTATTGTAATATGCACTGTAGTTATGTGAACAGTACAAAAACTGACATGATCTGTCAGTCGGTTTAGTAGGTACAGCCGTTCAAAGTTGCAAAAATTAATTATTACAATAAAAAATAATGATCTCCCGAAAGGATGATCATAGGATATTATTGTAATATGCACTGTAGTTACTATACGCAGTAGCTATGTTAACACTATTTAAACTGACATGATAATGTCGGTCAGTTTAACAGTTATTACCCCTAGTTAAAAAGAAACTTGCTGCTAAAAATTATTAGAAGTAGTTTAGTGGTTATGAGTTTCGTTAGGTACTAGTATTGAAAAGTGAGTGTTCAGAGTTTTATCTCTTTGATATCTTCCTGATTTGTATCTCTGACTATCCCCTCGGGGAATATAGTCAAAAGCACTATGCTATGTTGTGCTTGTAATGAACATGATTCGTCAATCAGATTACATACAGTCGTTCAAAGCTCATGGTTGCAAAAGAATAACGATCTCTAATAAAAGGCTGATTATGCGGTGTAGCTATGTAAGTACTGTTAAACTGACATGCTAATTATGTCAGTCCGTCAGTAGTTATCAAGGAACATACTACTCGTAGTCAAAGAATAATTATATACATGTATATACTAACGTAAACCGTAGTCTTAATCACTGCTAGCAGAGAGAGGTGAGTTACGATTACGTTGAAAAAATCAAGGGGCACAACACAACCGAGGACTGTGCCGAAGGAAATTTTGGAGTGAAAACTTAGACGTCTATCCTTTTTGGTAGTTAGATATGATCCGAGCATACCTCTTAGGTAGTCAACAGTAGGTAGAATAACTTGCACAACATGAACAACTCGGTCGACTTGGACAACTCGGACAACTAGGTCAAATGATTTGACTTGTTCAAGTTGTTCATGTTGTCCAATTAAGTACTTTCGACAACAAAACATCTCGGACAACATGAAAAACTTGGTCAACTTGGACAACTCTGACAACATTGTATAAGTTGACCAAATCGTCAGAGCTGTTTATGTTGCCCGAGTTTTTCATGTTGTTCGAGTTGTTAATGTTGTTCGAGTTGTTCATTTGAACACCTCGACCACGACCAAGTTCTAATAGCGATATTTCAGCCATCCCGGGTCTTCGAAACGATCCTGGGATTGTTAATAATTAATAACAATACCGTCTTATAACCAGCCTTAATGGCGGTAAAAATTTTTTGCAGCCATGACCTTTGAACGGCTGTACCTACTAAACCGACTGACGAATCATGTCAGTTTTTATACTGTTCACATAGCTAGAGTGCATACTACAATAATATAATATGATTATTCTTATATCTGACGTCAGATTCGTGTTAAAAGATCACAGAAACCCCCAGACATCGATTTTGGAAGCAATCGGTCGATAAACAAAAAGTTAAAGATGGCGGCCACTTTTCTCAAATCTGACATTGGATTCATGTTCGGTGTCCACACGGACCCTCAGGTTTTGGAAGCAATCGGTTGATTGAGAAACAAAAAAGTTCAAGATGCATTAGATATCATTGGTTGGGATTAGGGTTGCCAACCCTACTATATAATATAGTATCCTACTATATTAGGGGCCCTACTACTATAATTCTGAGAACTCAAACTCAAAATATATTTATTCAAAATAGGATACAATGTACCTCTTTTCGAACGTCACAATCTAAAAAGTCACAGATTTTGCTATATAAATTATGTCAAACTGGAATCGCACCACGCATTTGTGTCTTCAATATAGTCAATTATTTTATAATATGCCTTGCCAGATAAAGACTTCTTAATATGTGATTTAAACTTTCTTTCAGATAAATTTAATATATCGTCAGGAATTTTATTGTAAAAACGTATACAGTAGCCCATAAATGATGTATTGACCCTACTGAGTCTGAACACAGGGGTGTCAAGTTTATTTTTGTTTCTAAGATTAATGTTGTGCCTGTCACTGTTCTTTGGAAATTGCTTAATATTTTTACGGACATGCATGATGTTTTCGTATATAAATTGACCAGCAACGGTTAAAATATTAACGTCTTTAAAACGATCCCTAAGCGAGTCTCGACGACGCAGTTTGTAAATTGCACGTACTGCCCTTTTTTGTAGCACAAATATTGTATTAATATCGGATGCTCGCCCCCACAGCAAAATGCCATAAGACATGATGCTGTGGAAGTAGCTGAAATAGACTAGCCTCGCAGTTGCAACATCCGTTATTTGTCTTATTTTCCAGACTGCATATGCAGCAGAGCTTAACCTGCCAGCTAAAGATTCTATATGTGGGCCCCACTGAAGTTTTGAGTCTAAAGTTATACCTAAGAAAACTGTTTTATCCACAAATTCTAGGTTAGAATTTGTGGATAAAACAGTTTTCTTAGATATGAGATGTAGGAGAAAAATATATAGTAGGCAAAACTACTATATTTTGATGAGCAAATAATTTATAGAGAATTTAAATATATTGGTACTTAGGTCCAATAAAAATGACCAATTACTTAACATTATTTTAACAATTTTCTTTCTCTTCAACAAAATTTGTTCCCTAAACAATTTTCTACTAAATATACTACTGAAAAGTGACAACAAGTTTTCCTAAAGTCAGATTTATCTTTTTTTTTTAATTATATTATTTCTGTATCGAATCCAGCGACTTCTGCGTTTACAGGATGCATTATTTTCTATAACGAATATGAAATAGAAAAATGATTGTTCCTTAAAAATAAAAACCAATAAATTAAAAATTCAAACCAAAAAGTAGCAAACAAAATCTTTTTGAAAAAATTTAAATTAACGAATTCGAAAAATACTATATTTTTTCTTATTTTTCCCCGATCTACTATATTTTTTCGGGCACTAAGGCTCGAAATACTATATTTAGTCTAAAAAAAGTTGGCAACCCTAGTTGGGATGTTCGGAGTCCACGCGTACCTTCATTATATCGAATTTAGGAGCAAACGATTTAGTAACTAAAGAGTTAAAGAAAGCAACCATGTGATTCAGTCAGACATGTGGGTTCGTTCATGAGTGTATGCGGGAGGGAAGGAGGGGGGGGGGGGGGGGGGGGGGTGGAGGTGTATTTTCAGCCCAGGTTTTCGGTGGATTCTTGGATTAATTTAGAATGACATGGTAAACTTTTAAATCGTTACTTAAATTAACGAATACATACACCCACACTGCTACCGACATACATACCTACCTACATTATATACCTACATACCTACCTACATAACAAACATACTTACAAACCTAGCTACCTGCATACATACCTACAGACCTACCTACCCCTCCCCCTTTATAATTTGCCCTTTTCACAAATCCGGGCGGGTCTACCTTTTTTCTGAATGCCGAACTCGCCCTGTGTTGAAGGCGACATGTCCCCTTCCTATTTCTAAAGAGTGGCAACTCGCCGCAAGGCGAGATTTTTTACTGGCGAGTTGTCACCGAACTCGAAAATGTATACCTGTTTCTGCTGTTTCGTTTAAGCGGCATAAATTGTCATGTTTGTGTTCGGTAGCGCAAATAAAAGAATATTTTATTTTACCTCATAAATACTTTCATACTGATAATTAAAGCAATTTGCGCGAAATTATTCCCTAACCTTTGCAAAATATCAAAAATGCACAACGTTAGTGTTCAATTTGTCACTTCTACCGGCACTCCCGGAGTGCCACCCGTTGTTTTTTTTTTCATTTTAGCGTTTATAACCGGTGAATTGTTAGACAATGATGTCAGTTTTAATAGTGTCTACATATCTACTGCGTATATGACAATACTTTCATATGATCAGGCTTTCCGGTAGTCATAAAATCTTTATAAACATTAATTTGTTCAACTTTGAACGGCTGTACAGTCAGCAGCAATAAGTTATTATACACTTTAGTACTACGGCGTAGAACAAAAGTGTATGCAACTTATTGCTGCTGACTGTACCTACTAAACCAAGTGACGGATTATCTCAGTTTTTATCGTGTTCACATAACTACAGTGCATATTACAATAATATCCTATAATCATCCTTTCGGGAGATCATTATTTTTTTGTAACCATTAATTTTTGCAACTTTGAACTGCTGTACCTACTAAACCGAGTGACGGATCATGTCAGTTTTTTTAGTGTTCACATAACTACAGTGCATATTAAAATAATATAATATGATCATCCTTTCGGGAGATGATTATTTTTTTTATTACCATTAATTTTTGAAACTTTGAACGGCTGTACCTACCAAACCGACTAACGGATCATGTCAGTTTTTGTACTGTTCACTTAGCTACAGTGCATATTACAATAGTATCCTATGATCAGCCTTGCTGCTGATCGGCCGTTTTTTGCACACATAACTGACCTTTGAACGGCTGTATCTCCTAAACCGACTGATGAACCACGTCAGTTTTTGTACTGTTCACATAGCCTCAGTGCATATTACAATAGTATCATACGATCAGCCTTGCTGCTGATCGGCCATTTTTTGCACCCATAACTCACCTTTGAACGGCTGTATCTCCTAAACCGACTGACGATATGCAGGCAGACCGACGTCAACCCCATCACAGAGATGCTCTACACCCTATAAACACTGAATCAGCCTTGCTGCTTATGGTTGCAAAAAGTACACTTATCTCTTATACTATTAGGTATGTGGTACAGAAACTCTTTTCGGAACCCAGCTTGCTCGAGTCGTCAATCGGCGAGCAAATCGGCTCGGCGAGCAAATCGGCACGCCGAGCCGATTTGTTCGCCGAGCCAATTTGCTCGCCGAGCCGATTTGTTCGCCGAGCTGATTTGGCTTGGCTCGGCGAGCAAATCAGCTCAGCCAGCAAATCGGCTCGGCGAGCAAATACGCTCGGCGAACAAATTGGCTCGGCGAGCAAATCAGCTCGGCGCGCAAATTGGCGAGCAAATCGGCTCGACGAGCATTTGGCTTTGCTCGGCCAGCATTTGGCTTGGCTAAGCGAGCAAATCGGCTCGGCGAGCATTTGGCTTTGCTCGGCGAGCATTTGGCTTGGCTAAGCGAACAAATCGGCTCGGCGAGCATTTGGCTTGGCTCGGCGAGCATTTGGCTTGGCTCGGCGAGCATTTGGCTTGGCTCGGAGAGCAAATCGGCTCAGCGAGCAAATCGGCTCGGCGAGCATTTGGCTTGGCTCGGCGAGCATTTGGCTTTGCTCGGCGAGCATTTGGCTTGGCTAAGCGAACAAATCGGCTCGGCGAGCATTTGGCTTGGCTCGGCAAGCATTTGGCTTGGCTCGGCGAGCATTTGGCTTGGCTCGGCAAGCATTTGGCTTGGCTTGGCGAGCAAATTGGCTCGGCGAGCAAATCGGCTTGGCGAGCAAATCCGCTCGGCGAGCAAATCCGCTCGGCGAACAAATTGGCTCGGCGAGCAAATCAGCTCAGCCAGCAAATCGGCTCGGCGAGCAAATACGCTCGGCGAGCAAATAAGCTCGGCGTGCAAATCCGCTCAGCGAGCAAATCGGCTTGGCCAGCAAATCGGCTCGGCGAGCAAATCAGGTCGGCGAGCATTTGGCTTTGCTCGGCGAGCGTATGGCTTGGCTCGGCGAGCAAATCGGCTCGACGAGCAAATTGGCTCGGCGTGCAGCTCGGCAAGCAAATCGGCGAGCAAATCGGCTCGGCGAGCAAATCGGCGAGCAAATCGGCGAGCAAATCGGCGAGCAAATCGGCGAGCAAATCGGCTCGGCGAGCAAATCCGCTCGGCGAGCAAATCGGCTTGGCGAGCAAATCGGCTCGGCGAGCAAATAGGCTCGGCGAGCAAATCGGCTCGGCGTGCAGCTCGGCAAGCAAATTGGCAAGCAAATCGGCTCGGCGAGCAAATCGGCGAGCAAATCGGCTCGGCGAGCAAATCGGCTTGGCGAGCAAATCGGCTCGGCGAGCAAATCGGCTCGGCGTGCAGCTCGGCGAGCAAATCCGCTCGGCGAGCAAATCGGCGAGCAAATCGGCTCGGCGAGCAAATCCGCTCGGCGCGCAAATCGGCTTGGCGAGCAAATAGGCTCGGCGAGCAAATCGACTCGGCGAGCATTTGGCTTTGCTCGGCGAGCATTTGGCTTGGCTCGGCGAGCAAATCGGCTCGGCGAGCAAATCGGCACGGCGAGCAAATCAGGTCGGCGAGCATTTGGCTTTGCTCGGCGAGCAAATCGGCTCGGCGAGCATTTGGGTTGGTTTGGCGAGCAAATCGGCTCGACGAGCAAATCGGCTCGGCGTGCAGCTCAGCAAGCAAATCGGCGAGCAAATCGGCTCGGCGAGCAGCTCGGCGCGCAAATAGGCGAGCAAATCAGCTCGACGAGCAGCTCGGCGAGCAAATCGGCGAGCAAGTCGGCTCGGCGAGCAAATCCGCTCGGCGAACAAATTGGCTCGGCGAGCATGTAAGTAAAGCAGGCGAGTAACCAGGCGAGTAAACCGGGCGAGTAAACCAGGTGAGTAAACCAGGCAAGTAAAGCAAGCGAGTAAACCAGGCGAGGAAAGCAGGCGAATAAACCAGGCGAGTTAACCAGGCTAGTAAACCAGGCGAGTAATCCAGGCGAGTAAACCAGGCGAGTAAACCAGGCTAGTAAACAAGGCGAGTAAACCAGGCAAGTAAAGCAGGCAAGTAAAGCAGGCAAGTAAACCAGGCGAGTAAACCAGGCAAGTAAACCAGGCAAGTAAAGCAGGCAAGTAAACCAGGCGAGTAAATCATGCCAGTAAACTGGGCGAGTAAGCCAGGCGAGTAAACCAGGCGAGTAAAGCAGGCGAGTAAAACAGGCAAGTAAAGCAGGCAAGTAAACCAGGCGAGTAAACCAGGCAAGTAAACCGGGTTAGTAAAGCAGGCGAGTAAACCAGGCAAGTAAAGCAGGCGAGTAAACCAGGTGAGTAAACCAGGTAAGTAAAGTAGGCGAGTAAAGCAGGCGAGTAAACCAGGCAAGTAAACCAGGCAAGTAAAGCAGGCAAGTAAACCAGGCGAGTAAATCATGCCAGTAAAGCAGGCGAGTAAGCCAGGCGAGTAAACCAGGCAAGTAAAGCAGGCGAGTAAACCAGGCAAGTAAAGCAGGCAAGTAAACCAGGCAAGAAAACCAGGCGAGTAAACCAGGCAAGTAAATCATGCCAGTAAACTGGGCGAGTAAGCCAGGCGAGTAAACCAGGCGAGTAAACCAGGCGAGTAAACCAGGCAAGTAAAGCAGGCGAGTAAATCAGGTAAGTAAAGTAGGCGAGTAAACCAGGCAAGTAAAGCAGGCAAGTAAGCCAGGCGAGTAAACCAGGCGAGTAAACCAGGCAAGTAAAGCAGGCGCGTAAACCAGGCGAGTAAACCAGGCGAGTAAACCAGGCGAGTAAACCAGGCGAGTAAACCAGGCGAGTAAACCAGGTAAGTAAAGTAGGCGAGTAAACCAGGCAAGTAAAGTAGGCGAGTAACCCAGGCAAGTAAAGCAGGCAAGTAAACCAGGCGAGTAAACCAGGCAAGTAAAGCAGGCAAGTAAAGCAGGCGAATAAACCAGGCAAGTAAAGCAGGCAAGTAAACCAGGCGAGTAAATCATGCCAGTAAAATGGGCGAGTAAACCAGGCGAGTAAACCAGGCAAGTAAACCAGGCAAGTAAACCAGGCGAGTTAACCAGGCGAGTAAACCAGGCGATCAAACCAGGCGGGTTACCCAGGCAAGTAAACCAGGCGAGAAAACCATGCCAGTAAACTGGGCGAGTAAGCCAGGCGAGTAAACCAGGTGAGTAAACCAGGCAAGTAAAGCAGGCAAGTAAACCAGGCGAGTAAACCAGGCGAGTAAACCAGACGAGTAAACCAGGCGAGTAAACCAAGCGAGTAAACCAGGCGAGTAAACCAGGTAAGTAAAGCGGGCAAGTAAACCAGGCGAGTAAGCCAGGCAAGTAAACCAGGCAAGTAAACCAGGCAAGTAATCCAGGCAAGTAAAGCAGGCGAGTAAACCAGGTGAGTAAAGTAGGCGAGTAAACCAGGCAAGTAAAGCAGGCAAGTAAACCAGGCGAGTAAATCATGCCAGTAAACTGGGCGAGTAAGCCAGGCGAGTAAACCAGGCGAGTAAACCAGGCAAGTAAAGCAGGCGAGTAAATCAGGCGAGTAAAGTAGGCGAGTAACCCAGGCAAGTAAACCAGGCGAGTAAACCAGGCAAGTAAAGCAGGCAAGTAAAGCAGGCGAATAAACCAGGCAAGTAAAGCAGGCAAGTAAACCAGGCGAGTAAATCATGCCAGTAAAATGGGCGAGTAAACCAGGCGAGTAAACCAGGCAAGTAAACCAGGCAAGTAAACCAGGCGAGTTAACCAGGCGAGTAAACCAGGCGATCAAACTAGGCGGGTTACCCAGGTAAGTAAAGCAGGCGAGTAAACCAGGCAAGTAAACCAGGCGAGTAAACCATTTCTATGTTGATTCCATAGAGAAAGTTGTTTAGTTTCATAGTCTGGTCATCGCCTAAAAAAAGTGTCAGCATTTATTTATTTATTTTTATTTTTATTTTTTATTTATTTCCTTTTTGGAGAACTTACAGCTAAATAACAGTTCGGTTTCAACAAAGACAGATTGTTAGTCAGATGCTGACAACAACATATTAAGCATATTAAGAAGTACCGTGTATATACAGGGTGAAATTGATATCATTGGCATCCTTTTAAACTAAGAGTCTAGCCATCAATCTGATAAACTTTTACTATGGAAACAAACCGATCGGAGCAAAAAAAAAAATCGGCTGTTGCATACATTTGAGTCGAGTAGGCGTTGCAGTTTAGAATGGGACAGCTGATTTTTTAGTTGCTCTAATCTGTTTGCTCCCATAGTAAAAGTTGTTCAGTTTGATGGGTAGACTCTTAGTTTAAAAGGATGCCAATGATATCAATTTCACCCTGTATATACGGTCGAATTGAGAAACCTCCTCCTTTTTTTTGAAGTCGGTTAAAAAAGCGGTCCGATTTGAAAAGCGCCGTAAGTTGTTAAATCGCGCTTTTGTTTCGGACCAGCGATTATGGACGTTAGCACTGTGAGCTAGGAAATTGTGAATCGGACCGTCTCACTGTAAACTGAGAACAATTAATGAAAACAGTGATCTAGCATTTCACATTATATTACGAGAGATAAGTGTACTTTTTGCAACCATAAGCAGCAAGGCTGATTCAGTGTTTATAGGGTGTAGAGCACCTCTGTGATGGGGTTGACGTCGGTCTGCCTGCATATAGTCAGTCGGTTTAGGAGATACAGCCGTTCAAAGGTGAGTTATGGGTGCAAAAAACGGCCGATCAGCAGCAAGGCTGATCGTATGATACTATTGTAATATGCACTGAGGCTATGTGAACAGTATAAAAACTGACGTGGTTCATCAGTCGGTTTAGGAGATACAGCCGTTCAAAGGTCAGTTATGTGTGCAAAAAACGGCCGATCAGCAGCAAGGCTGATCATAAGATACTATTGTAATATGCACTGTAGCTAAACAACAAGCTAACAGTACAAAAACTGACATGATCCGTCAGTCGGTTTGGTAGGTACAATCGTTCAAAGTTTCAAAAATTAATGGTAATAAAAAAAATAATGATTTCCCGAAAGGATGATCATAGGATATTATTGTAATATGCACTATAGTTATGTGAACAGTAAAAAAACTGACATGATCCGTCACTCGGTTTAGTAGGTACAGCCGTTCAAAGTTGCAAAAATTAATGGTTAAAAAAATAATGATCTCCCGAAAGGATGATTATAGGATATTATTGTAATATGCACTGTAGTTATGTGAACAGTACAAAAACTGACATGATCTGTCAGTCGGTTTAGTAGGTACAGCCGTTCAAAGTTGCAAAAATTAATTATTACAATAAAAAATAATGATCTCCCGAAAGGATGATCATAGGATATTATTGTAATATGCACTGTAGTTACTATACGCAGTAGCTATGTTAACACTATTTAAACTGACATGATAATGTCGGTCAGTTTAACAGTTATTACCCCTAGTTAAAAAGAAACTTGCTGCTAAAAATTATTAGAAGTAGTTTAGTCTGGCGAGCAAATCAGGTCGGCGAGCATTTGGCTTTGCTCGGCGAGCAAATCGGCTCGGCGAGCATTTGGGTTGGTTTGGCGAGCAAATCGGCTCGGCGTGCAGCTCAGCAAGCAAATCGGCGAGCAAATCGGCTCGGCGAGCAGCTCGGCGCGCAAATAGGCGAGCAAATCAGCTCGACGAGCAGCTCGGCGAGCAAATCGGCGAGCAAATCGGCTCGGCGAGCAAATCCGCTCGGCGAACAAATTGGCTCGGCGAGCATGTAAGTAAAGCAGGCGAGTAACCAGGCGAGTAAACCGGGCGAGTAAACCAGGTGAGTAAACCAGGCAAGTAAAGCAAGCGAGTAAACCAGGCGAGGAAAGCAGGCGAGTAAACCAGGCGAGTTAACCAGGCTAGTAAACCAGGCGAGTAATCCAGGCGAGTAAACCAGGCGAGTAAACCAGGCTAGTAAACAAGGCGAGTAAACCAGGCGAGTAAACCAGGCAAGTAAAGCAGGCGAGTAAACCAGGCAAGTAAAGCAGGCTAGTAAAGCAGGCAAGTAAACCAGGCGAGTAAACCAGGCAAGTAAACCAGGCAAGTAAAGCAGGCAAGTAAACCAGGCGAGTAAATCATGCCAGTAAACTGGGCGAGTAAGCCAGGCGAGTAAACCAGGCAAGTAAAGCAGGCGAGTAAATCAGGCAAGTTAAGAAGGCGAGTAAACCAGGCAAGTAAAGCAGGCAAGTAAACCAGGCTTGAAAACCATGTCAGTAAACTGGGCGAGTAAGCCAGGCGAGTAAACCAGGCGAGTAAACCAGGCAAGTAAAGCAGGCGAGTAAACCAGGCGAGTAAACCAGGCGAGTAAACCAGGCGAGTAAACCAGGTAAGTAAAGCAGGCAAGTAATCCAGGCAAGTAAAGCAGGCAAGTAAACCAGGCGAGTAAACCAGGCAAGTAAAGCAGGCAAGTAAACCAGGCGAGTAAACCAGGCAAGTAATCCAGGCAAGTAAAGCAGCCGAGTAAACCAGGCGAGTTAACCAGGTAAGTAAAGCAGGCGAGTAAACCAGGCGAGTAATCCAGGCGAGTAAACCAGGCGAGTAAACCAGGCTAGTAAACAAGGCGAGTAAACCAGGCGAGTAAACCAGGCAAGTAAAGCAGGCGAGTAAACCAGGCAAGTAAAGCAGGCAAATAAACCAGGCGAGGAAAGCAGGCGAGTAAACCAGGCGAGTTAACCAGGCTAGTAAACCAGGCGAGTAATCCAGGCGAGTAAACCAGGCGAGTAAACCAGGCGAGTAAACAAGGCGAGTAAACCAGGCGAGTAAACCAGGCAAGTAAAGCAGGCGAGTAAACCAGGCAAGTAAAGCAGGCAAATAAACCAGGCGAGTAAAGTAGGCGAGTAAACCAGGCGAGTAAAGCAGGCGAGTAAAACAGGCAAGTAAAGCAGGCAAGTAAACCAGGCGAGTAAACCAGGCAAGTAAACCGGGTTAGTAAAGCAGGCGAGTAAACCAGGCAAGTAAAGCAGGCGAGTAAACCAGGCGAGTAAACCAGGCAAATAAACCAGGCGAGTAAAGTAGGCGAGTAAACCAGGCGAGTAAACCAGGCAAGTAAAGCAGGCGAGTAAAACAGGCAAGTAAACCAGGCGAGTAAACCAGGCAAGTAAACCGGGTGAGTAAAGCAGGCGAGTAAACCAGGCGAGTAAACCATGCCAGTAAACTGGGCGAGTAAACCAGGCTGGGTTACTCGGCTGGTTTACTCGCCTGGTTTACTCGCACGGTAAACCGTGCCAGTAAACCGTGCGAGTAAACTCGCACGGTTTACTGGCATGTTTTACTTGCCTGGTTTACTCACCTGGTTTACTCGCCCAGTTTACTTGCATGGTTTACTGGAATGGTTTTCCCGGCTGGTTTACTCGCATAGTTTACTGGCATGGTTTACTCGCCCAGTTTACTAGGCCGGTTTACTTAACCCGGTTTACTCGCACGGTTTTCTCGCCTTGTTTACTCGCCCAGTTTACTGGCTTGGTTTAATCGCTCTGTTTACTCGCCTGGTTTACTCACCCGGTTTACGGGCCTGGTTTACCGGCATCGTTTACTCGCCTGATTTACTCGCCCGGTTTACTGACATGGTTTACTCGCCCGGTTTACTCGCCTGGTTTACTCGACCGTTTTACTGGCATGGTTTACTCGCCCGGTTTATTCGCATGGTTTACTCGTATGGCTTACTCGCATGGTTTACAGGCATGGTTTACTCGCCCGGTTTACTCAGCCGGTTTACTGGAATGGTTTACACACCTGGTTTACTCGCACTGTTTACTGGCACGGTTTACTCGCATGGTTTACTGGCATGGTTTACTCGCCCTGTTTACTGGCACGGTTTACTATGGCATGATCCGCAAAAATTATATATCAGATTTTAAATCGGATCATAAGCTATTAAACAAAAAATGTTTGATCAAAATCTGTTCAGTAGTTTTTGCGTGATGCTCGTTCAAACCATAGACATTATTATAATGGTTCAAACCTTAGACTAATTATATCGGGACGCGTAACCACGTGTCATTCTACTAACAAACTTTCTGCCACTTTTTGCGTGGGGCGAGGTAACATGTTATCCGCATCTTTGGATTTTATTCCCTATGACTTTAGATTCTAATTTTGAATGTTCAAAATCATGAAAGTAGTCTCGTGTAAACCCCAAACCACAGATTATCCCAAACGTTCTAAGTTCGAAATTATTGTTTCGCAATAAAAGGCTGTCTAGTTTAGTGATAAGTTATAAAATTGAATGTTGAATGTACATGATCATTGCTCTTATACCGTGGCAGAGGGGAAATGCTACCGCAAGGCCGTTCCGGATATAATTAGTCTAAGGTTCAAACACACAAAGCAAAAATTTTTTTTTTAAATTTACTGATTTATAATATACGAGCATTTACCCGCGACTTCGTTGGCATAAATTATATACCAGATTTTAAGTCAGATCATAGGCTATCAAACAAAAAAAGTTTCATGAAAATCGGTTTTTTAGTTTTTGCGTGATGCTCGAACAAACAAACACACAAACAAACAAACAAACTGACAGACAAAAAATCTAAAAATTGGTGATTTGGAATCAGGGACATCTAAAAGCCATATCGTAATCTTTTTTTTTTTAATGTCGAACAGACACACTTCTGTTACAGTTTTATAATAGTGTCTACCCCCTCGGGACAGACGTGAGCATTCACGAATTTAGGTATGTATACAGGGTCCTTCTTAATATGCTGACACTTTTTTAAGCGGATGATCCGATGATCAGACCGTCAAACTGAACATTGAAATCGCGAAAAAAAAACTCTTCCATATAAAACTGCAAACCTACGCGAGCCAAATTTATGGGACATCCGTTTTTTTTTCGGGATTTCGCTCTTGATATTAGAAAAACTTGTTCAGTATGATGGTCTGATCATCCCCTTAAAGAGTGTCAGCATATTAAGAAGGACCCTGTATACAACGTGTTAATGAATTAACGCAAAACTAGAAAGCAGTTTGTTTAGAATCGAGAGCAGAATCGAATTATCATGGTTTCAACATAGGTAATTTTTTTCAAAATATTATATATTTTGTTTGCAAAATTTAAAATTTTCTGAACCCGTTGTCAACCCACCGCACGGGCACAATCACCCTACTTACTACCAAAACAAGATTATAAAAATGTATCCATGAGTACGTTAGCGCTTTCTTTCGGTGCTGAAATGATAACAAAACATTTTTGCCTCAAAACTTAAAATGCGAATAACTTAAAATTTTAACTATAAAAATAATGAAATTATTGTTTCAATCTAATTATTTTGTTATAAATCAGTTGGGGTGTATGAGGTTTTGCGCTAATTCATTAACAACTAACGCAAAACTAGAAAGTAGTTTGTTTACAATCGAGAGCAGAATCGAATTATCATGGTTTCAACATAGGTAATTTTTTTCAAAATATTAAATAATTATCTTGCAAAATTTAAAATTTTCTGAACCCTATGTTAACCCACCGCAGGGGCACACTCACCGTACTTACTACCAAAACAAGATTATAAAAATGTATCCATGAGCACGTTAGCGCTTTCTTTCAATGCTGAAATGATAGGTAACAAATCATTTTTGCCTCAAAACTTAAATTGCGAATAATTAAATTTTAACTAATTCTAACTAACTTACTTATCAAAATAATGAAATTATTGTTTCAATCTAATCATTTTGTTATAAATCAGTTTGGGTGTATGAGGTTTTGCGCTAATTCATTAACACGTTGTAGTTTGCTAATCGTAAACGTAGTACCGACGCGAGAACTTCTTTCATTACTACAGTTATCTATCTTACTCCAGCTATCTACTCAAGGATAAAGTAGATATAATGTACAGAATATACTTTACCATCAAGTAAATAAACAGCAGTATTTTCAAAACTTCCTTTATGGCTGCACAAATCGCAAAACTTCCTTCGTGCAGGCAATGGACTGGAATCGAATCACACGATTGGCATAGTCGACTCGCTCCATGGAACAAGTACTCGGATCGTACTTCCTGCTCGTAAGGGAAACAGTTCCTCCATTGATAATATTGTTTCCTATCAAAATATTAAACTGGAACTGAAGCTTGCAGCCTAGTTTTGAGAACAAGAACAATGTGTGCACCTGCAACGTTTCATCATCATCATCATCACCAGTCAATCATTGGCCTCGATTCGGAGTGTGCCACGACTTAACTAAACTAAATTTATTCCTGTCACTTTCTAAAATAAAATTAAGAAAAGAGACAGAAAACCAACAGCTGACTTTAGTGCTGTCAAAGTGACGTATTACACGACCAAAAACGCTTTAAATAAGATGGCGTACATTATGATGGCATCTTATTTTGGGCGTGTAACGTCACTTTGACAGCACTAAAGTCAGCTGTTGGTTTTCTGTCTCTTTTCTTAATCTTATTTTAGAAAGTGACAGGAATACATTTAGTTTAGTTTAGTCGTGGCACAGTCCAAATCGGTCGGTACCACTGTCCACTGCTGAACATAGGCCTCTCCTAAGGCGCGCCACAAAACTCTGTCCTCGGCCTTCCTCATCCAGTCGCTCCCCGCAACTTTTTTTTAGGTCATTTGTCCAGCGGGCAGCAGGGCGTCCCACATCACTCTAACAGTTCGCTGTCTCCACTCTAGAACTCTGGACACCCCATCGGTTGTCAGTTCTTCGGCAGATATGACCAGCCCGTTGCCACTTCAGCTTGCTAATTTTCTGAGCTATGTCAACCACTTTAGTTCTCGACCGTCGACCTGCAACGTAAATTTTATTTGTGTATAGTGTCTTCGTATGTGGCATATGGCGTTTGGACGCCGTCATTTCTGTGGTATTTGCATCTGTTTATCAGAAAAACACAATTCATGTATAGGTATTCGTAGAATCGTGTCTTCGTATGTGGCATATGGCGTTTTGACGCCGTCATTTCTGTGGTATTTGCATCTGTTTATCAGAAAAATACAATTCATGTATAGGTATTCGTAGAATCGTGTCTTCGTATGTGGCATATGGCGTTTTGACGCCGTCATTTCTGTGGTATTTGCATCTGTTTATCAGAAAAATACAATTCATGTATAGGTATTCGTAGAATCGTGTCTTCGTATGTGGAATATGGCGTTTTGACGCCAGTCATTTCTCTGGTATTTGCGTCTGTTTATAAGAAAATTCACGATATTGTAGGTATAGTGCTGCTATAGAGGACCAAGAGTATTTAATAATTCTAATGAATCTCAAACATCAAACAGCCGAGGTGCCGAGTGTAAACATATACAGGTATATTCAGTAACTAAGTATGTGCCTACACATTGAAGGGGTACTTTAATATGTAAATAATTAATACATAATGAATCACTCGAAACTCGGCTTCAGACCATCAAACTGAAAAACTTTCACCGTGGATCGAGCCAACATTGAAATGGCAGAAAAAAATTGTGTTCCATAGAATACATAAATTTGTTTGTTTCGCAATTTCGATGTTGGATATATTTGTTGTTCAGTTTGATGGTCTGTAGCACCCGTTGAAATGTGTAACGCATTTAATTTACACCCTGTATATTATTTAGTAAAGTGGTATGTTGCATTGTGGTTGCATTTGTGTCAACAGAAGTGACGTGACGGCGTTAAAACGCCACGTAGAATGGCCTAAATACGTATAGGTATGAAAATGATCATAACGCCCGTGAATGTAGGTACCTACTTGTATTCATATTACGATTGAAATTTTCATAAATTTTGTCTTACATGAATGAAATCCTAAATATACATCGATTTATATGAACACTGTTACTGTTTTCAAACGAACGTAATGTACAAATTAGGTATCTCCGAAAATTGTTAACGTAGAAAGCCTCTCAAACGGCGTAATGGACTATATCAGGAAACATTTCTCATAAAGTTTTCTCGTTCAACATATCTTTATACTCCGAACGAAATACATTAGTGGAATCGTATACAATTTATGTGAGGAAATTGACTTTTAGAGCGCTAATAAAAATGTGATTTATTACATACTTACGATGCCACGAAACATTCCTTGTAACAGCTTCATAAAATGTCACAAAATGTTACTCTTCCCTTGCAGTCTAAATACATAACTTCATCTAAATACATGGCGTCCTTCATATATAAATATTTATTTTCCGAGACTCTTTCTTAAATAGGTACGTATATAGGGTCCAACTTAATATGCTGACACTTTTTTAAGGGGATGATCAGACCCTCAAACTGAACAACTTTCTCTAGATGACAGACACCAACATCGAAATCGCGAAAAAATATCTACTCTTCCATACAAAACAGCAAATCTACTCGAGCCAAATATACATTTGGCATTTTAAAAAAAAATCAGCTGATTTTTTTTTTTTGCGATTTCGATGTTGGTCCCATAGAGAAAGTTGTTCAAATCATATTGATGGTCTGATCATCCCCTTAAAAAGTGTCCGCATATTAAGAAGGACCCTGCCCCCTTACCCGCACTTTCGATCTTCACTATATCGCCACTGTTTCGGTCCGCACTTCATTGTAATAGAGTTGAAATTGGAACGAAAACATTCACGCAAAAGTTCGAATCGAATGTGCGGGTAGACCCTCAGTATACAGGGTGAAATTTATGTCATTAGCATCCTTTTAACCTAAGAGTCTACCCATCACCATCAAACTGAACAACTTTCACTATGGTGCGCCAAAATCAGAATCGCCACCCCGTTCAATATAAAACCAGATGTGTAGGTCTTCAGACCATCGTCTGAAGATATTTAACCCTTTGATATTTAAACGTATTTAATTTTATACCCTGTATAAGTAATATAAGAAGAAGAAGTAGTATAAGATAAAATAGATAACTCGATAGCGATTATCTCATCAATATAAATAAAAACACGGCATAAGCATACGAGTGAAATTCAATCGTGGCACGAAAACGATCCGCATCAAATGGATTAGGTTCCCGCACACGAACAGTTTTACGGTTATTTAAACAGGATTTATTTGAGTAGGACCAGAATTTAAACAGATTAGTGTCGAACCCACGACCTCTGCTATTTGTTTTACTTATCTAACTGCCCATGCAGTTTCTCAGGCAGGGTTAAGAGGACAAGCTCAGTGGCGCCCTCGTCACAATAAAAAAGATTTCTCAACAAAGAAAGCCTAAATTAAAAAAGTGCTCAACAGATAAACTACAAAAGCCTTCAAGCCATTGTTATACAATACTTTTATAGGTTCTAAACCAATGACGTTCTATTTCTAAACATTCCACTTTTAGATAATTTCGAATTAAAACAAAGGCGGCAGTTTTATTTCTTTTTTCAAAATTTTTATGTTTAGACCTTTAAAAAACTTATAAAAGTATTCTATGAAAATAGCTTGAAGGCTTTTGTAGTATATCTGTTGAGCACTTTTTAATTTAGGCTTTCTTTATTGAGAATTTTTTTTATTGTGACGAGGGCGCCACTGAGCTTGTAACAGCCCTCTTAACTAGCGGGATAATGTTTTAATTTGCTGGACATCAATTTTGCTGGCTTAGCTAGTTAAAAAACATATAGCTACGCAGGGTGTCCCATCAACTGACGATAATTCTTCGAGGGCTAATAGGTCAGCTCATGAACCACCGGAATACCTTTAAAAATCGACTTGAAAAATATTGTGTTTCACGAGCTACAATTTTTTTTCACATTTCTTGCTATTTTATCAGGTACCTGAAGCCGTAGCATGCTACACGTTATACGGCTGTATCACGTCTTTTATCTCGTTCGTTCGCGCGCAAATATAAAGAGAGCGAAGGTGTGATAGCGCTGTATCACGGTCGCAGCAACCCATCCTGCCTAGCTAGTACGCCAACCCGCGATAGCCGTGATACGGCTATATCACATCTTTTATCTCGCTCGTTTGCGCGCGAACAAACGAGATAAAAGACGTGATATAGCCGTATCACGGCTATCGCGGGATGGCGTACTAGCTAGGCAGGTCTATTGTCATCTAGGGGGAGCGGTGAATTCTCTATGATTGTCATTAGTAGTATCCCTATTTAGTTTGTGGGTGCTAGTGAGTGTGAAGAGCTGTTAATGTATGCAGATTTTTCTTTTCTCCTACCGGTGCCTAAACCTCATGCGGTCATGTAAGATAATGTAGGTCAAAAATGTATGAAACAGCAGATTTTTGTTTTCGCGATTTCAAAGCTAGTCCCACAGTATAAAAGTTGATCAGTATAAAAGCACCCGTTACGGCTGCAATAGGGGAGCGGACTGCATAAAATATATTTTAGTTTTATCTTCTTAGTAGAAAAAAACATTTGAAAATAACGCTATACTCACATTTTTAGTTTCTTTTAAGCTAGAATACTATTTTTAATAACATGATGAAAATTTATGAAATGTTGATGACGTCACTTGTGGGTATTTAGTACAATTTTTCATACATCGCGCTCGTTTTGACGTTCGATTAAAAGTTGCTAATTTGACTAATTGTCCCGGACTGTCCGATCCCCTATTTACTACTTCGCTTCTTTATTGGTGACCTTAAAAGCTGAAAAATCTGGACATCGAGCAACGCTTAATTTTCCTCGTGTATTGTAAAAATCGGTCAAGTGCGAGTCGGGCTACTCGCGCACCGAGGCCGAGGGTTCCGCACCATACCATACCTTTACAACATATTAGGGTAAAAAATTTTTTTTACTCCGGGGCCTTTAGCACGAGACCGACTCACACTTGGACGCTTTTTATTATTTGTTGTTAGACTGTAGAGTTTGTTCTATAATCACACCAAGTTTGACGCTTGTATGTATTACCGTTTTTACCATAGAGCGAGAAGAAAAAACGTTGATAAAAACTAGTGCCTTGTATGATGGATGACCCGCCTTAATTTGTAACTTTTTGACATTTTTATTATTTGTTAGCAAACCCGCCGTAATAACGCACATTCTGTGAAAATTTCAACTATCTAGTTCTTACGGTTCAAAAGTTACAGCCCTAAATAAGTAGGACAGACGGACAGACGGACGGACGGACGGACGGACGGACGGACGGACAGACAGACGGACGGACGGACGGACGGACGGACCGACGGACGGACAGACAGACGGACAACGTACGGAACCCTAATAAAAATCTACTTAAGAATACAACATTATTGAGTATCAAAAGAAGGTGTTTCAAGTGGATCAGTCATTGGACCGTTAAATTTACAAAACCCATTGGAGCATGTGATCATGCGCTCCGTCCGTCCTCGTTCTCCTCGCACCGAACATAATTAAAGCTGCGTCGGTATAAACGGTGTTTAAAATAAATGGAATCTAGATTATCCTTCGATGTAGCGTACCTACCATTGATGCAATGCAAGGTTTAAAAGTGTTGACTTTCGAGATATACATAGGTAACTCCAATGGATGTACCGAGTACCGATTAGTAATCCAAACAGGAATTATACAAAATATTATACGTTAAGGTATACAGGGTGTAACAAAACACCCTAGTAATACTTGAGGGTGCTTCAGACCATCAAACTGAACAACTTTCACTGTGGGGCCAACATCGAGAAAAAATATCAGCTGTCCCATACAAAACTGCAGTACCGATTCGACTTAAATGTATGGGACATCAGATTTTTTTTTCTCGATGTTGGCCCCATAGTGAAAGTTGTTCAGTTTGATGGTCTGAAGCACCCCCTAAGTATTACAAGGGTGTTTTGTTACAACCTGTATACGTCCACGTACCTAATATCGCGTCTCCTTTTTTTAGACTCCAATTTTCGTATATAATGGTAAGCGACTTCAGTACTCGGCTCTATAATACAACATTTAATGAGGAATACAGTCTTTGAATACGATTTCAAAACTGTGAAAACAGGCAGTAGCATGAATGGATGAAGCCTGGTGCAATCAAAAGCCATAGACAAACCATGACACAGAGAAAACATGACATAGAGAAATCATGTACAGTCACAAAAAAATGTTGTTGATCCACTTGACTATATTCTTAACTTCGTTATAATACTTCTGATGTTTAATACGCGCTACTATACAGCCTATTATCATAATCAGCCTCTATGACAGGTTTCTAATGCTGGTACTCAGGCAGTACTAGGCTGCCGTCATGGTGATTGGGAAACTGGGAAAGTATGGGAGTTAGTCCACCACGCCCGAGTGCCCAGATCGGATTGGAGTACTTCATATACAGTGCTGCCAATGTAAATTTCTTGATTCCCCGCTTAAGTAGGCTCAATTCCCCGATTTTCCTCGATTTCCAATCATGCATTCCCCGAAAATTCCCCGACACTGTAATATTCAAGAAATAAAGCATTTTTTCATGAAAAATGTAATTTATTGATTCACTAAATTAGTTTATTAACTTCTTCGTCTTCTAATTTTTATCAAAAAATCTACAAATATTTAGAATACAATAAATTTTGTTTATTATTTTATATTTCTCTAACACTTTCGATCTAAGGATAGTCCGATTCGGTTCGAATTTTAACAATTCCTCTTCTTTAGACATCCTTTGTTCGAAATTTATCACAAATAGTGGATTCCCCGAAATTCCCCGATTTGAATCATTCCTCGCGCTATCCCACGCACCCCTCATTCCCCGAAAATCGGGGAAATTCCCCGGAATCGGCTGCACTGTTCATATACTTGCGCATCAGAATTCCCTCA